>RCIC01000002.1:4872500-6072500 GCA_018883505.1 Ceratosolen fusciceps
CTATTTGATTACACGAAAAAAATTTTTTTACAAATAATATTTTTCAATATATGGCTTGGATCATGTAAAAAGGCACATATCTCTACACGTTTATCATTATGATAAATATACAATTGATACCAAAATCTATCTATTGTTCGAAATCTTACATATGCAAAAGAGGTGGAGTAGGGAAGGTACAAGTAAATGATCGCAAGATCGAGGAAATTTGTTAATTAGGGCCTGCATATCGAAAAGCGGCGGAAAGAATTATCATTGATCGTAGCTTGTGATCGCAAGAGGAGCCGCAAAAACTGCGAGATAGAGAAAAAAGGTGTTGAGTGCCGTGGGAATGTACACGCTAACAAGATTTACACAGACTCCAACTCGTATGTAGTGAGCCGAGGAGGGTTAAAGAATTCAGGGGCTTTGTAGGAGCGAAATCTGAGGATGAAGCTGCTGGTTTAGTAAGGGGCTGCAGGATACCGTCCGGGATAACTGACATCCGAAGCAGCCTAATAACGAGCTGTTGTATACATTGCAAAACAGTGTAAAAACAGTACTTGGATATAAAAGTACTTTTATAACATTACATTTGAATCAATAAAGAGCGTGTGACGCGACAAAATGGGTTTTTTTTCTTTATGTTTTTTACGTCCCTTGATTATGGAATAAAGTTCCTTAATTAGTGCCTTAGCCAAATCCACCTGCCAAGTCCTGATGTTAAGATTTATTTCCATTTTTCATTCATAGCTCATTAGTGAATAAAAGATTTTTAAATTCAATTTCTATTATTGAAATCTAATAATTTTTATATACATCGTAATACTCTCTTATTTAAAAATAATATTTAATATAAAATTAAATTAGAAAATAGTGAATTATAATTATTTGTTTTAAAACAACATATTATTTAAAGTAAAGAAATATGTATAATAAAAAAGAAAATCATATATTTTATTTTACAAAAAATGTTTGCATGTTAGCATTTTATCGATGTCAGTTATTATTTTATTGTATAATATTTCTGAAGAGATTTTTAATATGTAAAGATATTAAATGCATAGCAACGGTATGTGTAAAATTAGAATACATTTTAAAAAACAGATCAATTACTTTAGAATTTATTTTGTAAAATCAGTAATTTCAAGATTCATGCTCATTAGCTAGTTTTATTATTAATTTCATATTTTTACTTGAAACCGAGTAAGGGTGTATATAATTTTGGACTTGACTTTATTTGAATTACTCTTTGTGAATAGTAATTTGTTATTTATCAAGTGAAAGAATCGTGAAATACAATTTTATATATTCAAAATTAAAATGGAAATATAAAATAATCACCAATGCAGAAGGGATTATATTTTTTGCATATATGATTTTATACAGCTTATTATCATTAAAGTATAAAAATATATTATTTGTTTATTTATAACCTACATTTAATAGAAAACGTTTACCATTAATTGTTCAATATATAAATTAGTAAAAAAACAATTAAATTCATATGATATATCTTAATTTCATATGATAGTTATCTTAATTTTTTTAAATTTATTATTATTATTATTATTATTATTGTTATTATTATTGTTATTATTATTATTATAATTATTATTGTTATTATAATTATAATTATTATTTTCAATTATTATTATTTTCAATTACTATTATTTTCAATTATTGAATGGCAGGTGTTGTACGAAGGAATGAAACGGTTGTTAGATGACAGAGTGCCTGATTTATGGATATAAGCTAAATTGTATTACGAGTTATTTTGATTGAGATCGTATTCTGTTATTAGGACATATGCTGTATTATAATTTATGAAACTCGAGTAAATTAATACTTTATAAATTACAGTATCGTAAGGCTCGTTGGTCTAGGGGTATGATTCTCGCTTCGGGTGCGAGAGGTCCCGGGTTCAAATCCCGGACGAGCCCGCCGATTAATTTTTTTCCTTTCTAATAAATAAACGATGTATTTGTTGTTGTTTTTTTTTTTTTTTTTTTTTTTTTTTTTTTTTTTTTTTTTTTTTTTTTTTTTTTTTTTTTTTTTTTTTTATTAATTTTACCGTTTAATTTCGTAGCTTAAGTCTTCATATTATTTATTTTATTTCGATTTGCAAGTGTTGTGTTGGTAAGATCATCGGCTTCGTTTGTAAATACGTATAATTATTATAAATGTATTTATTGAACGGAATAATATGGCTTCGTTTCGGCAAATGTCCGAATATGTTTTACAAGAAGCGCCACGTTTGTCCTCATTCGGTATTAATTATCAGGTACTCCCAATAGTTCTACGTAGTACTGAGTGGTAATATGCTACCAGCTTGTGTTTTTTTAAACGGCAATGCTTCTGTAGAGACATAGAGAAGAAAACATGGCCAATATTTGGAGTCCTACGAAAAAACACAGTGACAGAGAAAGGTTTTACATTTACCCATTAATTTTCCTACGATCTATTGTTGTCCTATCGATTTTATTATTTTTTTGCTCTTTCAACGCTTCCTTCGTTCTTTGACCTGTAAGCTAACCTATAAAATCTCCGTTTGCTTAAGAAATTTTAACAATAAGAGCTTCCACGGCTCTCGAATTCAGATCTTTAATCTAAATCTTTATCCCATACTTTTTATTAATTTATTAAATAACAGGTGTCGAAAGACCTTTTCTCGATAAGTGTTATTATTCTTTCAGATGGGTTTGCATTTATCCGGTTTACATCAATTCGAAAAAAACCTTAGCAGAAGGTCGCAAGTTGTCCAAGGATAAATGTGTAGAAAATCCAACTCATCAAGAGATTCGTGACGTTCTTCTCAGTGCAGGACTCAAAGTCGGTGTGGAAAATAAGCTCTATTCGAGAGAATGTAGCAAGGAACTCTTATATCGAGGCAGAATCCGTGTGCAATTAAAAAATGACGACGGCACTCCATACAATGTAAATTATCCAACGAGAGATTCTCTATTAACATTCGTAGGAACTAGTATTCCAAAGTTAAAGACCCGTCAAGGTAAACAATTGTCTGGCGACCAATCGATACAGCATTCCTCGAGTACATCAAAGAAAGGAAAGGGCAAGGGTAGAAGATAATGAGGCATATAATTCAAATTGTATAAAACCTAATCGTATACGTGGTCTTATGTACTATTTCCTAGAGTATATTATTATTTATATTGCGTTTTTTTTTGTTTTTTTTTTTTTTTTATAACAGAGTGAAGATTAATGATATTGTTGATGTTGTCGATAATCAAAGTACGATAACTTAATAAATTTTGTTATTGCCTGAATTAGTTGACATTGGAAGCTTATTAAACTTTTTCTTTAACGATATTTACATTGTTTAAATAACTTTTTTCTTTATTATAGTAAAGCCAACGACGATACTTAACGATCTAATAAGGCATTAAATTTTCACTATAATATTTTATTAAAGCTATATCGGTACACTGTCTCGTTAAATATAAAATCACATTTTATAAATGTAAAAAGTAGAGCATAAGTTTTTTTTTAATAAAATATTTTATTTTCAAAGTATACGTGTGTGCATATAAAATTATTGAATATGTATAAAACTATTATACTACAAATTATAATTAATTATATTTAATTCTTATCTATATATATATATATATACAAGATTAGTAACGAAATTGGAAGCTTATTTTTATCGAGCTATTCCTCTCTTCTTTATTTCTTTAGCCGGTTTAATTTTAACATTTTCATTTTGCAGCTTCGATTTGATTTTTTCATCGATAATATTCTTTCTCATTAGTCTGTCAAAGTTAACGTTTTGATTTTGTAATTTATCCACCAAGGACTTCTGAGTCGTCGATCTCAACACGTCTCTAATATCCGATTGACTCTTTTCAGTTTCAAGCCGCTTCGACGATTTATCTTTAAACTTATCATCGGTATTAGAAACCTGGCCTTCGGGCAATTCGTCTTTTGCAGATTTCTTACATAGCTTCTTGAAGGAATCGAATAGGGTCAAGCCGACATTTTCTTCTTTCGCCGGCTCCACTTTGTGTTCAATGTAAGGCCTAGACGAGCCGTCCACTTGTGCAAATGTACCGTACGCGGACGCCAAAGTACCATCTGCATTACAGTTACCGTAATAAGGCAATCCGATGGGTGCTCCAACAATGTACGCTGGTACTTGTGGAACGAAACCATTATATGGAGAGATATTGCCCAATATTGGACCGTGGATCATTGGCACTGGCGCTGGCATTGCTCCTGGCATTTGTTGAATGTATGATACGTGTGCCGTAGTCGGTACACCCACTGTCGGATTAAGGAGATTAATCATGGATGAGCCAATAGTTGGATAATTGTAGTTGAAACTCGGAATCTGTGCACCGACAGCCGGATTCATATTATTATTGTTATTGTTGTTGTTGTTGTTGTTATTATTATTGGCCATAGGATTGGTGATGGTGAGCTGTGAAGTGCCAACTTTGAAGTTTTGAGCTTCGGATCCTTTGCGAACGCTCTGTAAACAACGGATCGATCATTCCTAAAAATTTATCCCCTCGGTTTAAGAGATAATGAGATAATGAAAATTGGCAATGAATCGTCTTAAAGTGATAAGTGAGACGATGAAAATAGATGAGAAAGAGAAAAAGAAAAGGAAAAACTTACAGCGACTTGTTGATTGGAATGGTCGTTCAGACGCTGTAGAAAGGTATAAAGTAGATTTGCGGGGGCAGTGACGAAATTACTTATTCCCGGCGTCTGACTTACGGTCTGTATGGCTTGCGGTATACCGAACATTGGTCTACTGAGCTGTTCGCCCAGGATTTGAAAGAAATTCGGTACATTGGTCTGCTCTCTCAGTAGATTTGGATTGATATCACCGACAATCGGTGAATTGGGGCTCGTACTCGACGGCTGGCCGACCGTCGGCCCACAATTGTTCATTATTCCCGTCGGAGGGTAATTTACGATTTCCGGTCGAGCCAGTGTCTTTTCTTTAGCTTGAGCGACGAGAATTTTCGGCGTCCCGACGTAGCCGTTCGTATTCACCAGTGAATGGCGATGAGTCTGATGAGGAGCCGTTAAGAAATGTTGGAGGCCAGGGGAATCCGAACCGACGGCAACGGCATTGTGGGACCGATGATTCGACGGCGATGAAGTGTGTTGAGTCTGTGGATTCGAGAGCCCGTGTTGACTGTGAGACGAAGAGGCCGTCGAGACGATTTCCGCAGGTTGAGCTGCACGCCCACTGTCCTGCAAGGCATTCAAAACGAACAGGGAAGGCTGTTGATTGTCGTTGCAATCGTTACTCGAACCCCGCAGGGTGTCCGGAGGCTGGGTGAACGTATACGGCGGCGCCTGGAATATAGTACCCGTCATCGGCCCGTCTTCCATGAAATATTTCGCCACTTGATCTATGTCGTCTGATGGTCGGGAGGGCGGAGGAAAGAAAACAAATAATAAATAACGAATAACGATAACGAACGTAAGTCGTTAAATTGAATGGGCGATACTGAATGAGAAAGAGAACAATAGAAAGAGCGATGTTTTTTTTTATTAACGTACTTGTTCCGAACTCGTGCTTCGTACCGAGCAAACATCGGGTGAATCTCTTGTCGGTGCTCGTGTCGCAGGAGAATACGTCCAATCCGTGTTCCGATGCTTCCCGTCTCATACGCATTATACATTCCTCGCCTGATGACATTTACAAAGCTGTTTTACAACCTTACGCCTTACGTTATTTATATTTTCTTAAAAAATCGAGCCTTCGGTACTTTTAATAAAAAAAAAAAAAAAAAAAAAAAACAAAACAACAAGAACAACAGCAGCAGCAGCAGCAGCAGCAGCAGGAAAGATAATTTAGATGCGCGTATAAGATTGGTATAGGATCATCAGGTTTACGTTACGATACCTTGCTTGACGCTCTCGGCGATGTTGCATTCGCATCGACCGTCCTTGAATATCGCCAATCCGTTGCAGCTCTTGCACAGATCGGTACACGTTTCGGCGTCCGTCAGATTAATCGTATCGCTTCGAACTGTGGACATAGGAGAGCGCAGGCTTTTAACAATTAATACAGCCGTGGAGATGTTAGAATGGCCAAGCAAGCCGAATACCAAGCCACGTACCAGCCGACATAGTAATGATTATAAAAATGCCAGCGACAAAGATCTTTAAATTCATGCTTATTTATTTTTCAATTGTTAATTGGACCGTTGAATTAAATTAAATTTTTATGGACAATAAATAGTGCGGCGGCAAAAATTTTGTCTCGCGAACTTTTACATTTGAATTATAAGTGTCACACCTGCCGGTGCACCTTCGAGATTTATAATTTCGTTCAATCAAGAATCTGCATTCATCATCGTTTTGTTGCCTTACATTCAGCATTATTCGTTACCTCGTTGGCTCGGTAAACAATCGTTTGTTTTCATTCTGTACTCACCCAAGCGATACTTTTTTACAGATTTTCATGATTATTTCGGATTTTCATAACTAACTGGCTATTAACTGCTTTCTAGTTTACTCGTATCGATTAACCAAATAAATATATACAAGACCAAACGAAATTCTCAATTGTACGCGCCGTTTTAAACGATTTCCCCATACTCTATGCTATTCGACAGATCCATATCCGCACTTTATAAGATCAAATGGATTTTCGAACATTATCTAGGGTTGATATATAATTTAGGTATATACATATATATATATAGATAGATTTGAGTATGTACTTTTAGAATTAGGTATTTTAAACAAAAATTCCAGTCAATGTATAATAATAACAATAATAATAATTGACGTGATGATGATGGTTACGATGATTAGATTAATTAATAGTGATGTTTTATGTATATATAAATATATACAGGTATTGAGCAATTAAAATTATTTAAACGAAATTCAACCGTATCGAAGGCATTTTGGATTTTGGAAAATATATGTGTAATTATGCAAAGAAGCGAAGTAACTTAAGCGACATGTTATGCATGCAAATCGATTACGAAAAGCAAAACAATCACAAGTTTCATCATTTCAATGTTTTCTGAATAAATTTTGTTATCATTAATTTGATTTATTACGGCGAATTGTGTTTTCGTGGCTTTTCTTCATCTATTCAATGCAATCGATACTCTTCTTCTTCTTCTTCTTCTTCTTCTTCTTCTTTTTTTTCCCTCACAACCTTTGTTTTTCGTACTATCGAATTGAATTTAACAAAATTAATGCGCACAACGGTCACACGTAAAACCATTAATTTCAAGTTAACTGTTAATGTCGTGCAAATATTGTGAAATTAATTAAAAGAAAATATTTCTTGAACGCGTAATTAGGGGAAAATTGAATTGAAGATCATTGATAAAAAGGTAAAGGAAAAAATTGGCATTTATGTTTAAATAAAAGAAAATGAAACGGTAAGCAAGAAATATCTCACACGACCTGTAAATCATAATATTAAAAATAATAATAATAATAACGCATTACGAAAATATTTAGCTTACGAGTTATGGTTATTAATAATCATATATTAAATAACGAAAAAGCAATTAGCATAATTCGGAATGCTTAGGTGGAAAGATTACATTGTTGTTGATTATTATTACCGAGTACAAAGGCTCGAACGTTAACTTCTAGGCTTCTTTATATACATATATATATATAAATATATATATACGTGTTGACACGGCGATTCATTAACGTAACGAAGAAAAAGAAAAAAGAAAAGAAAAAAAAAACGAAAAAATAACCTTCGCCGTAACAATGTTTCGAAACATTGCCGTGACCAGGATTCGAACCTGGGTTACTACGGCCACAACGTAGGGTCCTAACCACTAGACGATCACGGCTATTGAAGGATGATGTTTCTATATTTTAAATTAATGTAGATATGGGGAGCTTAATTCGGTCACAGGGCAAAACTATTTATTCGAGTTTTTAATAAACAAGTAGAGTTTTTATTGAAAATTTTCAAATTAAATTAAGTTTAGGCGATAGTTCGATCTTTTATATATATATATACGGGTATCGCGAATTGTAGGGGATCGAAGACAACAGTTGAGACGTCTGGAGTACGATGTGTTTGGCAATTGTATGAAAATAAAAATAATTATGACTGTCGTTATTATCAAGTCTACAAAAGAAAATTCCTATTGACATAAAATAAATATTTTTCTTTACCGTGATCGTTTATTGTCATTAAATAAAGGCATTAAATAAAGTTTTTAATAGCTTTGAGTATTAAAAAAAAAAAAAATAATAAAAAAAGAAATAAAAACATTACGACTTATCTAAGTTAGTGTAAAAAGTAAACGGTACTGTTGCAATTATTTAGTATCAAATGAATAATTATAATAAAATATGTTTAAAATTTGGAGGTTATTGGTAATATAGGTTAATTACCGACCGAGTGAAATGCATAGTTCCTTTCGACTGTCGCATACATCGCATTTAATAGTAAATTGAATATTTAAATGCAAGGAGTAATTATAAAGATTACATAATTATAAAGAATAATAATAATGTAATTACAGAGGTAGCTTGAATTTACGGGAAACGAATTTTCACTAATATCATTTTAATGAAATATATTTTCAAGCGCAAATAATTTTTTATAAAAATAAAATGTACATTCCATTGTCAAAAAATATATAATTTATATATATATATATTATTTGCTTATTTGATGAGAAAGAATTCGATAGGGAAGTTTATGATAAAAATCCAAGAGCAAATTTAATTAATTTAATTTATGCAAATAATATTTTTATAATGGCTCAAAGCAAGTAAATATAATACTTATAATACTTATACTAAATCAAAGATGAATCAAATATGTCACCAGTGTTATCGCATGAGATAGTGTTCGGGTTTAGAATTTTGTTTAGAATTACAACGAATTCAACGCAAGTTCGAATGTAAAATATTATTTTTTTCAAGACGTTTACTCAGAAGCTTTTGAAAAGTTTCATTCCTTTTCGAAGATTCGTTCAAAAAACTATATATGATATAATATGAGCTCGCTAAAAGATCTAAATAGCTCGTAGAAAATTCTGTCCAATAATCTTAGGTTAATTATTAAATAACAGAACGAAGGGTTAAAAAAAAAAAATAATTTAACAAATAGAAAGAGTCAAGAGCTAATACAATTTTTATAAATATCGTGACGATTGTCTGGGAAGTGAACAAGCATTAAAAGAAAATGGCAATGAAAATGAAAATGAAAAGACGGAGAAAGAAATGATATCGATGGTATAATCGTCGTATCCGAAGATAAGGAACAATAAAATTCTTCGGTCCAATTCTAATTCTTCGGTCCTCACTAAGTAATGCAAAGGATCGTTATTTTTATCACGCGCTTATATATTAATAAGAATTAATTTTTTCCTTTTATTTTTTTATATTCTTTAGTTTGGCTTTGCAGATTAAGGCAGCATGAGGGAGAAAAGCGTCGTGAGCGTCGGAGTTGAAAATCAATGAGACACCTGAGGAGCCAATGAATGACAAGCTCCGACGCTCGCGAGGATTTTTTGTCGATCGCGGTTCCTCGTCGTCCGCGACTTACTATCACGACGAAATAAATTAGCCCAGTGGATTCGGTACTACGGTCTTCTATGCTGATCCATGATTTACGAATGCCCACGGTACTCATGGATCTTCCGATCATCAGAGTCAAGAAAGAAAGAAAGAAAGAAAGAAAGAAAGAAAGAAAGAAAGAAAAAAAAGATCAGAGGACTTGGACGTTGTGCGATCAACGATATTCGCGACTTTCTCGAAGAAGCTGGACGCCGGATACCAAGAGTCCATGAGCGACCGCCGTTGTTACCGCGGCGTCGTGGTTTTTGACACCAACCACTTCTTACTCTACGTCTCCTTTGTTGGAATATGAGTCTTACGAATGGATATCGAAGGCTTTATTTCGTTGGGCATCTATTAAATAGGTCGACGCACTCAATATAGGTCCACGATCCACGATCATCCAATGAACGTATAATAATAATAATAATAATAATAATGACTTTGTCATCGCTAGTCGAGAACTTCTCTTTTAATTAAATTCTACCCCCCCCCATCCTCCCTCCTCCCTCCTCCCTCCTCATGCTCTGCTCTCGTTCAAACAAGTGTGTAAGCGTAAGCCCCAGTCTGATGTTTATATAGATCGTTGGATTCCTTTGGTTCAAAGCTTCGGGCTCATCATAAATTTACTCTAAATTTACTCTAAAACATACGGTATAATATTTTTACGATATTTTTTGTCTCGGGGAAAATTTCCGCAGTTCCCCGGTACCCTGGAAAAACTAAAGCTGGAACGAAGTAATTTTCACGCACGATTTTCACGTCCTCATACTACGAACTTAACGGGATTCTATGCGTTAGCAATTATTTTGATGCTCCGGGGCTATGTGGCATTAAAAAAAAAAAATTTGAATTTAATATCGGAAACGCGAGGTTTACCAAGTCTAAGTGAGCCGAGCGGAGAAGTAGTGGCGTTTATTCGGACAATGCTCGGCTGGAGGGGAAAAAAAAGAAGGGATCGGTAATGCGAGGGTCCGGCCCTGAGGTGTCTCGCTGCTCCTCTTCACGGCTGGTTGCCTGGTCTTTTGAATCTCCGGGAGAGCCTACCCCAACGACATCGGCGTAAGAAGACCGTCGTAAGCCGACGACGACGACGTCTTTTTCGCGCTCCCCTTGCCTCTCGCGAGAGAGACCCGCCCGCCCGCCCGCATCGTCGTTCGTAAAGCCTCCTGCCTCCTCCACTTCAACCGTCTCCCCCCACCCCCAAACCCCCAATCCCCCCATACCCCCCGCATCCTCCCTCCCTCGCCCCGACCCCGGCCTCGACCGCGACCCCACCCACCCCCACGGCGAGCCACCCGAACGTTCTTCTTTCGTCATGCACCGGCTCCCCGTGTTCCCACTCCTGTCCCCACTCTGCTCGATCCGATTATTACGTCGGCTCACCCGACGCGGCGGTACTTACTCGTTTCTCTGCTATTTCGCTCCGCCGCCGGCTATTGATATTCTTAATTAAATCACAGCACTCTTACATTAATTTCATTTATTAATTGTTTACGTGCTCGGGCCGATTTAAAGGAGGCATGCGCATTCTCCTCCATCTTTGTATTTTAAATGAAATTTCAATCCGTTAAATATTTTTACGATTCAATTGCTTATAAATGTAGAACAATTGTTAATTAAATATTTCTTTTACAACTGCTCTTATCGTACGGGCAATGTGCTCCTGCGCTTTTTAATATGCAAATATTTATAATATATACCGGCGTAGTTAAATCAATTTGCACCTTTGCATACGCTTGGGCTGCTTTATTGTCATCAAGCGTTAATGCAGAATTATTTATTGATTATTAAAAAGACGTTTTCCTGTCGTTCGCACATTTCAATCTCTTGTATCTTTAGTGGCGAATTTTTATTATATAATACAATAATCCGCGCTGTATAGTTGTTCCGGTTATATTATCCACATAAAGAATACATAAAAGCATAACGCGAAATGTAACGCGAAATTAATTGATTGTATAATAAAATTATCGAATAAATAAGAAAGTAAATTGAATAAGTAGCCGTCGTGACTCCATTATTCTTATATTTTTAGTATGAGTAGTTTATACATTCGCTACTTATTCACTAGCGATATTGATAAATGTTTCGATTAACCTTAAACCTGCTTCGTACAAATACGATTTACGGATAATAATAATGTTTTTTTTTTTTTTTTTTGTCTCTTCTTATATTTACGATTATTCATACTTTTCACTTCTCTATTTAATATCGGCATTGAAATTGACTACATTTTAATAATTGACTATTATTATTAAGTTGTATGTTGTATCTGTAGATACGTGAGAATGCTTGATTATACATATATATATACATATACATTTGAGATAATAACATTTTTATATATTAATATCTGTACATGTACGAACGATTGAAGCTCTTTTATAAATTTAATTCAAGATTTTACATAATTAACGAGGTGTACGTATGCGAATAAATACTTTTCTTGTTTTTTTATACGCTATTAAAAAGGCCATTTTTTTTAAATCTCTTTATAAGCTCGGCAAATGTGGTTATTAAAGCTTATATATGATTGTAAAAATTTATCGAATCTCGGAGCCGTAGCAGTACTTTTGTATATATATATATATATATATAATATATATTAATTGTCGAAGTCTGAAAACGGATAAGAATCCATTCATATTTACGTTTTCAAAACGAAAATTCTCGACTATGTTGACCGTTTAGTATGTAATTATCTAAGATTAATGTTATCTATAATTCACGACTGAAGGAAAGTAATACGAGACTGTGTTGGATTTCATTTATCAATTCGAGTTTAAAAATATCGGAGCAAATATATCGAGAATGTGCAGTTTTTTGCCACTTGTTATGCTCTATTTTATTACTTTTCACCTAAGAATTATCAGGCTTTAATAGGATTTCTTCGTATAATTATCCTCTATGTTAATCTATGGGTAATAGAAATCTTTAATATTACCAATGGTTATCCTCGATAACCGCGAATCAGCCTTAAATGCCAAAAAATCTTAAATTTATAAAAGATTCTCTTACACTATTATAAAAAATACAATAACATTTTAAGTAGAAATTTCAAGTCGAAATAAGCGTATTTCTGATACACTTATTTCGTAGTAAAATAAAATTAATGAATACAATAGAAAGGGATAGGCCGTCAAATCAAAATAAATAGAAACGAAAATCTTATATTTGCGTTTGGAACTCTGGTGATCGAATCGAGCAGATTCGATTTGTGGACAGTGATTAATTAAAATTAATTAATCAATGGAATAGGAATGTTAAAAAAATAAACAACTTCCGCTGAAAATATTTTTTAAACTTTGTATGTTTTAAATTTCCACGCAAACGTCAACGAATAACTGCTGTTTATTGTAATTATATTTGTAATTCTACTTAATTTCCTATGCATTTCATGAAAATTAAATATCGTCTTAAGATAAATAAAAAAAAAAGTCGCGGTCTTGTTTCATGAAAATCTGAACATAAATGGCTGTTAAACAAATAAACAAATAAACGAATAAACGAATAAATAAATAAATAAAATTTTTTTATTGCCTCGGGCTCGATTAAATGGGTCGCACCACACAAGCAGTCGGAGACATCGTAGGCTTTTTGTATTAAAACATCAATCAATAAGTTTATTATTGGCAGAGTTAAACGGAGATTACATTGCTTGGAAAGTGACAGTCGCGAGGATCGTTTTCAATCCCGAGGGGGAGATGTCGATGCGATGTCTGGGGACGGATATCCGCTCCAGTTAACCGGGACGACATTTCTTTTGCAAGGACGGCCTTCGGAATGAATGCCTTTTACCAAAACTCTACTACCTTTCAGATCGTTCGGTTTCATAATCAGAAATCATTATATTACCCCAACGACGAGACTGCTCTTTACGTTCTATTATTTTCTTTTTCTTTTTTTTTTATTATTATTTTCTTTTCTTTTTTTTTTTTTTTTTTATAAACAATTACTTTTTAAAAGGAGTTGTAGATGTGCAGGGAGCCGAGAACTTGTATTCGTCATTTCTTCGCGTATCTTATTCGTATGTATTTACTTTTTTTTACATTTGTTTATTAACATTACAATGAATAACAACGAATAACTAACATTTAAAATTTAATCTTTCTTAAATGTCGCACAATAAAGCATTTTGACATTATTTCTTTTTAAGCGATTGTCTATTTATTGTCAATTTGTTGTCGTTTAAATTTAGTACTTTTACTACTCGTTGGCTGTCATTCATTTCGTCTTTATAATTTGAATTTAAATCTTTAAAATAAACTGTAAGGGCGATATTTTAAATGTATATTAAGATTATCTCAATATATGCTTATTCAAAGTTATCATTTTAAAGACTCCGAAGGTGTAAAAATTAATTATAAATAAATTATGCTCTCGTTATTTATAATTACGTCGTGTAAAATTTATTTTTAACTTACACTCCGTTCGTTATAAATATAATTATAAATATAATAAATAACGGTAATTGGCATCTGAAAAGCGTTATTGAAAAGAAACACGTAACGTACACATAGGGATAAAAGTGTCTCTGCTGTGCAGGTTACGAAATAGTATTTCGTAGTATTTTCAATAGAAATGGAGAGTAAGTTTCGATGTCGAAGGTAAGTTCTTCTTGCTTCTTTACTTTCAATTTATCTCATTTGCTTATCTCTCCTCAAGCTGCTTTAAAGTGCATACATTACTTATCGTTTTTCTTTTTCAATTTGAAATCTATTCCACAGTGCGAAGTATTTTCATTATTTGTTCGCACTCGCAGTGTCATTTTGATTATTTTACTCGTCGTTTTCCTTTTCTCAATTCATCACTTCATCTTTCTTTTTAACAATTCTTCTTTTACATGCTTTCTTCTTCTTCTTCTTCTTCTTCTTCTTCTTTTCTTCTTCTTTTTCTTTTTGTACTATGAAGTAGTGTTGATATTTACTGCGAAGTAATATCGTATTGATAATATATCAGCTTTTTAAATTTTATCAATGCCAAATTTATTTATACTTGTACGTATTTTTTTTTTTTAAATTCAGTTATACTTTATTTTTGAATTGGGATAGTCTTCAATTAATTTTGTTTTAAATATGTAATATTACTGAATAATTTTCAAAAGAATTTATTGAATATTTTTTTAATAAATTCCCTTTTCTGCTGGCTTTACAAGAAAGTAAAAAAACATTTTTGTCGAGAATTTAAAAAAAACTAAACGAACAGTGTTTTATTCGATAAATCTATGAGTATAATATAAATGCAAAAGTATTGAAATATGGTGAGGAGGGATAGTCGAAATAATAATATTAGATTAGTTCTGGCAACAACGTTCCGAAATACGTAGTTAATTTTATTAATTATTCGTAATTTTCAAAAGCAGTAATGCAATTTAATGTCAACAATGGCTATTAGTAAATTATTATGGCAAAGTAGATATCTTCTGTTAACATCCGTTCGTTCACTTGTTTAAAAGTATAAATTTTATTTTTATTCTATAATATATATATATATATATACTAATAATCAGTTAAAATTAATAATGTCCTTTTTAAATGAAATTAGCTGCTTTTTTTTAACGATGACAAATCAAGTGATTAAATTGTAAACCTTGAAAATCTAAAACGAATGTAATAAGATAATGATTTATTCGTTTGTATTTTATAATAACGATATTCCGTCATTCATTTAACACCCCTAATCTTATTTTTTTTTTATTTTTTTTTTTATAACCTTCGTTTAACATTTTATTAAAAAGCCTTATATTAGGAAAGCTATTATCGCCAATAACGGCAATAGTCCCGTAACGCTTAGGCTAACTACTTTTGGTTATTAAAAAATTACGAAGAAGCCTTAATTTTTTTAGCGAAGTGAGTCGCTCTGCCTCGTAAGAGGGCTCATTACGTTGTCGCTAAGGTGAGTAAAAATAGTCGTGGGCTTGAAATTTGGCAGGAGCCGTCCCGAAAGCTACGCACGGACGTAAATACGAGGGCCTAATGGAGATATGGCGTAGTAAAGGAATTTCATCGGACTCTTTGAAAATTTACTTCTAGTCGGCTGCTCTTTATTCGAGCAAAAAATCGAGCTAAAAATAGACACCTTTGCACATCCACTCATGCGCTCATGACCTCTTTGAAGTCCATGCCCTTACGCTTCTCGTACTACCTCGTCCCAGGGGATGGAGCAGTCACCTCCTAGTGCAAAACGAGTCTCGCTCTTCAATCTCGAGTCGAACATGTTTGTTATTACGTCAAAAAGAGCAGCGTTTTTAATGCTTCTGGCCTTTCCGATTCTCTGAGACGCGATTCTCTCAATATATCGCGCTATAACCATAAGTTATCACAACTTACATCATTACTACTGGCTTCGCTTATACCGTTACCTGCTAACTGCTAAAAAAAAAACCAACAATTCATTCGAATTTCTGATATATATATATTTTTTGATATATATTTTTATTTCTACTAATAAAATAAAACGAAAGGACTGTTTGTTCAATATTTACTCGATAATATTGAGATTATTACGATTATGCACGACTCATTATTATATAATACTAACAATGAAATACTAAATAAAATCAATTTATCATCTTGATTTTGAAAGAGAAACAGTAAACATTTTTGATTTGTATTTAATTTTACAATTTTACGACAGTATTCTTTTCAGTTTGTTTTTATTGCTTTTTTTTTGCATAAAAATTGCTGTTACTATTTTATTTATAGACTTTTCATAAGAGTTTATAGAAAAATATAGTAATATTATTTTATTTTTTTTTTTCGAAAAATTCGGAAAACTTTGATTTTTAAGAGTAAAAGAAAAAAAAGGGATGAAAATTTATTACGTATATTATTTTATTTCGTTTGTGAAAGAATTCAATCGATTTATTAAATGTACAAGAAAAACATTTTAAAAAGGAGTTTTATCAATAAAAATCCGTATAAATATTTTCTTCTTGTTATTATTATAGGGAAAATATATAATTAAATTGCCGAAATATATATTACACGAATAAAAACATAATAGCAGTGCTAAAGTAAATAATATATTAAAATGGATATGAATACTAAGTTTTTAAATTTTCTATAAAATCTTTTTGGTAGCATAAGAACTTGTAGCTGAAGATTATCGTTAATTTCCTGAGCATCTTTCAAAAAAAAAAAACAAAAACAAAAAACAAACAAACAGAGAATTTCGAATCTTTCCAAATTTCTAATTAATGTCAAGACATTTGACTAAAAAATATCTTATTCAGTAATCCGACAATATTGTGATATTTTTCTTTAATGGAACTTTTTTTCAAAGGAAATTGCTTCATATATTTATTATTAATTACTGTTAATCGAATAATAATTCATTTAATTGATTTTGATCATTTTGAACAAAATTTATAACTTTTTAAATTAAAATCTATATTATTTAAGAGGAGTACAGAAAAAAAAAACAAGTAGTAAGTACGTTTAAACAAAGTTTTAATAATTTGGTGAGTACATGAGTATACTTTAAGTAATTTACGTATGGTAAATACGATGGTAATAAATATATATATTTATTAAGAGGACAATATTGAGACGATGAAACGTAATGTTCTAAAATTTTAAAAATCACGTCTACTTATGTCTACATTGCATTCGTACGTTTTTATGATTTTTGCTTATACAGATTCTGTACGCAGTTTGGAAAAAGTTGATCAACCATTTCAATTCCATCGCTTACTTGATTAAGATGAAATTGAATTCGAGTCGGCCAGGCGTTAAGTACCGACCGAAATCTCAGAACTCTGACACGTCGCAGAAATATCTTTGATTTACTTTTTACATTACAATACCAATTTTAATAAGCTTTATTTTAATAAGTATAACATATTCCGGAGCTCTTGAATAATTACGATTTTTTCTTTCTACTTAATGTTTCTCTTTAAACAGAATATTTAGGTACTCGTATTTTCATAAATTTTAGGTACTTAACGGTAAGTATTGTCTAAAATGGTAATTGACACCGCACATCTGTCAATTTATAGGACAGTTTCATTACTCCAGTAATATATTTTCGTTTTATTGACAGATATTAAATGGAAATTTTATTATACATTAAATACTATATTAGTAGTTTGTTGATGGAATAAAAGAATGTCAATTTAATTAATATAGTTCGCTGTACGAGGACAAGTATTTATGCGGAAACATTAAAATCAGTAAAATTAATGAAATTATCTTACTGATTAACTTATAGTTATAAAAAGAAGTTTTACAAATGAGCCTCTTACCATTCCAAAAATAGTATTTCACTCATGGGCTGACACGTTTCGTTAATTGTATTAGAATTAGGCGAATCTCTTATAGTATATTCTCTATGGGTTATGAAATAAATTTGATATGTAGTAGACATAAGAGTCAGAGAGAGAGAGAGAGAGAGAGAGAGAGGTGGAGGGGGGGATGGGGGGAGGAGGATCTCTTATTGGAGGGAGCTAGAGTTCCCTACCGAATGAAAAATCCTAATTGGTATGGCGGTATTTCCTGGCGGAGACTATGGATATATGGATTCCAAGCGAATCGCAAATCAATCGGAATTTCAATATCTTCCTGCATTCTCTGTGGTATTTCATTCTGAGCCACCCAATGAAATTCTTTCCATTTATTCGATTGTATATTAAACTAACTTTTTTTTTTATAATCTTAATGCTAAGAATAATCGCTTTATTTTTCCTAGGTCCCAAGAATTTTTAATCCATCCACTCTACAATATTAAACTGATATACTTCGAATTGTCACGTAAAATACAAGTAAGAGAATAAGTAAGAGAAGTAAGAGAATACAAGAAGAGAAGAGAATAAAGAGGAGATATCATATATTATGTGTAATATTTGTTAAGATTTATATGTCGGTTTGACTCCAATGACATAACCATAAAGCTATCTAAAAGCTTTTTAAAAACCGATAAAATTTAAACAATTTAAAAGAACTCTTAATTATTTGAAATTCATTTTGACGTATAAAAACGAAATCTAACTCAATGGTAGAAGTTGAAATTGATTTTTAAAACGTTATTCGTGTAGAAGTTACGTGTCGGTTAAGTATCTTTCAATATATTTGTTTTAAAATAATATAATCAATGTGACTTTTCGTAACATCAATTAAGGGGTAAATATTTAATAAATTGTATTAAATAATTTGAAAATACCTATAGTCGATGCTTTTGTAGCGAAGAATATAATTAATTCCTTAGTATTTTCTGGAGGATTCTTTGGCATAAAGTATTAGGAATGGGTAAATGATTTTTTGAAAGCCCTGACAAGAGCTGTTGAGCGGGCAGTCTCTCTCTCTCTCTCTCTCTCTCTCTCTCTCTCTGCTTTTAGCAGACTCCAAAAATCGAAGAAGATAGTTCAAGCCGGTTTAAATAGTCCTTAGCCATTGCGCGTATTGACTACCGCGAAGGACGATAACGTATGGTTTTTACCCATATAACTATTTTTTTTTTTTTTTTTTTTTTTTATATCAATCCCTGGCAATGGTCTGCATCATCTGTTTATACCGCTTAGTCGGCATATGTACGCTTATAAGCATCGGTAAGAAATATTTGAACAAACCAGGGACTTTCGTAGCGAACAGATTAGAGCTATTTTTTATTTTACAGTTAGCAAGGACCAATGGATTCTGATGGTTATTAGAATGCCTTCAAGAAATAATTCGAAACTAGGTAATACGTATCGAGTAGATGACGAGCAGATTGCGATACCATTGACAAGTAATCATTGACATACGTAAATAATATTGAAGAAGTATAAGTGTTTTACAATTAATACTAATGCACAATATATTATTATTATTAAATAATAAATAATACTTAATAAATTAAAATGGTTTAATTAATAATATTTACAAATTGTAATGTTATGAGGATTTCGTTATATATGAAAATGTTAATGTTTAAAAAGCATTTACGATTATTATAACTATATAAAATCTTTTACTTTTTAATGCTATAATACATATAAATGTATTTTCACATTAATAAATTTTATGGCTTTATATTAATAATAAAAAAAAAAGAAAAAAGAAAAAAGTAAGAAAAAATCCATTATGGCTTAACTTGCATAATTAACAGCGTGAATATAGCAAGCTGTTTCTGGTCAACCAGAATGCAGTTCGGTTTATTGATCCATCAAAATTGCTGTCTCAGCTGCCAATGCTGAGCTCAATGTTATTTTAATTGTTCTGGTACTAAAAACTTAGTGGTCAGAGCAAAATAATTGATAATCAAAGCGTATAAATGATAGATTAGCATATTTATTCATGAGCAATTAATTACAAATTTGTTTTTCCTCAATTTTTCTATTATATTCATTGAGCAGTTTAGTTTAGTTTAGTTTAGTTTAGTTTAGTTTAGTTTAGTTTAGTTTAGTTTAGTATAGTTTAGTATAGTTTAGTTTAGTTCAGTACAGTAACATTAATAACACAATAACTTATCAATGGACGTAAATTTTTTTTACATTACATGTAAAATATCTAAAATCTCAGTTGTTTCTATATAAGAAAATAAGGACGATATCATTGGGGTGTTATTGTAAACTCTAACATAGCTGTTTTATTTATCTATTTCGGAGTTGCATTATAATTATTTTGTTAATCTTACTCTCATTTAAAGCATTCCGATATTTTATGAATTACTATATAAGAAAAAGAAAATTCAATTTGAAGGGAATTTTACTATTTTATTATTTATATTATCATAATAATGTTCTTAAAATGTTATAAATAATAATTTTATCTAATTAAATAATGATTTTTATTATACTTTACGAAAGTTACGAGATACACTGTATGAATACGTATGACTGAATTTCTGATAAATAATCACTTGCTTAGAAAATTTTACATAATTTTACATAATTATAAAGTATTCATGATAGCGAGATTATGTGGAATATTAAATCAGTTATATTAATAATGTAATATCGAATAGTAATATCGAAAAATAATAACTCTCACAATCTCATTCATTACATACATAAAAATGTATATCGTACAGATAAATATTATCCGTTCAATTTTTAAAGATAAATATCAGATAAGTTTATTAATAAATAATAATTTTATGTATTTATATTTCACTTCTATATTCATTATCTTATATAATTACGTATAATTTATAATAATATATAATATTATAAGAAATTCAATCAATAGACAATTTACAGAGATAGAAAAATTGGTTAATTTATTATTTGACCCATTAGTAAGAGTAACGAAACGTTGGATATTGGATGAAAAAAACCGAGATTGCATGAATATTTATAATTCCTTATAATTCGTAAATTCAAAAGAATTAAGAATAAACTTTATAAAATACTAAATCAGTTTAACGAGTAGATTTTATAAATCACTTTATTTAATGATCTATTGATTTGAAATGCTTTACTCTACGCATACAATTATATTTTTCTGATAATTTGAATTGCATTCGATCATGATAATTAGTTATGATTAGTTATGTTAGAGCCCGTAGACATAGAATATAAAGAAGGGAGGGAAATAGGGTAGGAAGGAGAGTTGGAACTGAGCCGTAAAATTGCCAGTACCTGCAATCCTTTGATATTGCTTGGAAGCTCGACGTTCTCTGATATACTGTTTCCAATCTATAATACAGTATATCTGAAGAGACATTGACCTTTGAGTGCTGCTCGTCTGGGAATCTGAAGCCCGTGAAATCGAAGGAGAAAAGCCGCGAGTGGATGAAAAGAAAAGAAAAAAGATGAAGAAGAAGAAGAAGAAGAAGAAGAAGAAGAAGAAGAAGAAGAAGAGAAGAAGAAGAAGAAGAAAAAAGGCGAAATGTAGAAAAGCCATTGGGCTTGTTGAGGAATGACATTCCAGGTTATAAAAGGAGAAGCGATAGGCTGGCACACAAATATTTTTAGAAGCTTCGAAAACCGTGACCCGACATTCATCTCACTATTCAGAAAGAGATGCTCCAGATTTCTGTTTTATCGGCATGGACTTCTCTTACGCCCCGTCGTGCATTTTTCATTGACCAGAGCCGAACTGCCAACGTTCGCTAGATCGCGATAATTCTCCATTACACGTACAAATAAAGCAAGAAGAAATAATATATTCTTTAAGCTTAAGCAATTTAATAAATTCATAAGGCGAATAAGGCGATAGATTTCAGTCAGAAAATAAATGTACATTATACAAAAATAATTCGTAACATTAGCATAATTATTATATTTTTTGCACATTTGCCGATTCATTACTTATTCGTAGTAAACGAGATATCCATAATATCTTTCACATTTCAATATTCAGTGCGCGTGTGTGCGTGCTTGTGCTTTTTTATTATTTTATTATACATTTAATTTTCACTGCTCGATTTCACGGGGTTATTTTTTTTATTGTATTCCAATTACATTTCGATTCGATAATTAATTAATAAATTGACTTTTCGTATAAAAGTGATTGATTAAATATCATATGCTGGAAGTTTAGGTTACAAAAATTCGTCAATTAATTATTAATACTTAAATGCAATTATTTCAGAGAGATTGTGTGGCGTTATTATGTTCCCTTATACAAAAAATAACATCCAAATTTATTATTTTTTAATGGCACTTTTTACTTAACAATAAAAATGAGAAGAGCAGAACGGAACATAATTATTTGACAAATGTGTTGCATTCCTTGTATTTGCGTGTACTTAAAATTTATCATTTTAGGGTGATTTGATACTTTTGTATCGAAGGTCAGTACACTTTGACGGTATTGATTTCAGTCATTTATATGCGCTTATTATATAGTACATTTTCTCTCATTCATATTAATGTTCTAATACAATTAAATACAATTTTGTAACATTTTACCAACTCAATAAACCATTACATTTACTATAAGTTTCATTAAACCTTCTTAGGTATTTAATTGTCGCATCGTACGTAAAAAATTTTAATAACATTTTTTCTTAGAGCTCTTATTATTTAGTAAAATTTTTAAGCGTTACTCTGCAGGTATTTAAATAAATAGTTGAATAATTCATGGTGTCATCAATACTGCTACTAATATTCATTTTAATTTAATAATTGTTTCGTTGCTGATTCTATTTCAAAGGCATTTTACATTTCCCAAGATTTTATATGATACTGAATTTTTCTAATTTTATATGATAAAATAATAATGATTAATAATCAATACATCGTGAAAGCGGAGTAATTCACAATATTCTTTAATTAGTAGAAGAAATTTTAAATTTATATAACCATTCTCGTTAATTACGATTATAAAATGTCTTTATAACTCTACTTAAATGTATCTCTCCTTTTAATTTCTTGATATCTTTTTATATTTTTTCCTAAGTACAGAATAGACATCGTTTGTGTGTCGTAAACATTGTATTATTACACTTATAGTTGCTCTTGTAGTTTAACACAGAGTACGTAAGGTTTAATTTACTGTACGACTCTTCTCTCGATTCGGTAAATCCCGCTCAGGTTGACAGTCTTTCTTACTCTCATTTGGCTCCCTACCTCTCTCTCTCTCTCTCTCTCTCTCTCGAACTTTGTGCTAATAAAAGCATTCGTGATAGCCACTGTAGTAATGCTTTATCCTGATCAAAATGCAGCTGGTATTCGCACTCTCTTTTCTTCTGACAATGCTGCAATGTTTGGGAGGACTGATTTTTTGGCTGGCTACCCCCCCTTTTTTTTCTCTTTCTTTTCTTATGTACACGTAACGGTTTTATATCAGCGTAGAGGCAATTCTAAAATTAAATCTTCGGCAAACAAAGTTGTTATTATTATTATTATTATTATCAGCAGTCTTTTGATAACAGCCTGACAGTAATACGAAATCATTCTTTTTTTCATTTAAATGTACGAATCGGTCGACTATCTAGAATCTTACTTAAATGTTCTTAACGAATATTAGATAGTTTTGTTTTGTTTTCAATTATATAAGCAATTGAAGACAGCTCTTAAAATTTAATTACATATTATAATAAAATTGCATAAGAATCGCAATTAAATGCCTGTAAGAATGATATTTTGTATTGCAATATTTATTGCACGTCGAGCGAGCGTATCGTCAATAGTAAATAGTAATAGTAAGTTTTATATATTTTTTTTTATATACGATATTGTTGAGGATGCGTAGGGAGTAAGGAATCGGAAGTCCACGTATGCATGGGCTTGTTGTGTCCGTGTATGCAGGATAACATTTGTCAATGTAATAAAGCTTGGGCATCTATCTTGAGTAATAAGCGGTCTAA
This sequence comes from Ceratosolen fusciceps, assembly GCA_018883505.1. NCBI lineage: Eukaryota > Metazoa > Arthropoda > Insecta > Hymenoptera > Agaonidae > Ceratosolen > Ceratosolen fusciceps. The sequence goes on from RCIC01000002.1 coordinate 4,896,261, forward strand.
TAACCGCTTGATTATTTACTAAGAGTCGCGCGAGGCAAGAGGGACGATGATATTCGTTAGGCGTATTCGGCTTAACGATCGAGCGTTAGCCCTCAGCTTGGGCACCTTTATTGCCAAACCTGGCTGGTTGGCTGGTTGGCTGGCTGGCTGGCTGGCTGGTTGGCTGGTTGGTTGGTTGGCTGGTTGGCTGGAAATTAATTCGCGCACCAGGGAGATTTAATTACGTCGGCCGTTCATGGCAAAAACGAAGAGATCTACAGGGAGTTTATTTAAAGTCCGATCGAGCAGCCGTCCGAATCATTGATGGTCGCCGTGGCAGTAGACGCCCGTGGCTCACTGCCAACCAGACATAATTCATACTATAAATACTGTCGGAACGCTTTCCAATTCTAACTTCTCTCTAGCCTGGCTCATCCTATTTTTCCGTTCCGCGTTCCTTAATCCATACCGAATTGCTCCTGTTACCTCTCGCTACTTTGTACGCGACGCTTTAGTTGCACAGCTGGCCAGCTAATGCCTCCTCGTACGTTATATTAGGCTGTAAACAAGACGACAAAGCTTTTTCGGCTCACTGGCTGAATTTAGCCGGACCTTTACCCGGACCCTGGCTTCATTACTTCTCCGAAACTTGATTAATCGCTGCAATATCATTACTGCGCGTCACTATTGAAAATGCCTTTGCTCCGTAATACGTCAACATCGTTATCGTGTATCATTCTTGTTAGACGATCATTAAAACCTCTACATTAACCTTTATCACGAACGTCCTCGCCATGCCGAATTTATACCGTTTCTCTCTCTCTCTCTCTCTCTATATATATATATATATTTTTTTTATAATTATTCATTGAAAAATTTCGTTAAATATTCTTAAGCATTAATTTGCTCGATAAATTGGACGAATCTCTGTCCTTTAAATGACTATTGATTTATATTGGGCCTCGGGCAAGATGGCCGGTGCAAAAATTATCTCGGAGAGATTTATTTATAAGTTCCAATTCATTATTTTAACTATTCGCTAATAATAATAATAATGGTTAATAATGTCCGAGGGTCGACATAGATCAGTAGAAAATTACCTTTAAAAGGTACCTTTAATCACGAAAGCACCGAGTAAAGAAATATATAAATTTTAAAAGTCCTAAGTCGCTACCGAGAGTATTTAATTATTATAAATAATTAAATACGTGTCGTCCACAAAGATTCCCATCTACATTATTATTACCCTATTGATATCTTGATGATTCAGCGGGATCATTTCCTCGGGTTTCTTATACCATAAATTACACGTTGTCTTTCCACATCTTTCCAAATAGATTTATTTACGATTTAATTGATCTATCGCGCCTTTCTCTGAATATCTACATTGAACGATCTTTCAATTTAATAACTCCTTTCACGCCATTCGTTAATCAATGCCAAGACGACCTTTTTCAATGTTTTTCAAAACTCATTTGATCTAGATATTTTAATTATATTTAATTTAAATTAATGCGAAGGGAAGCCTTTCTTATGAAAAATGCTTTCGTTTTTTCTTTTTCTTTTTTTTTTTACAAACTGTAGTTTTGAAAAACTACAGTAATAGAATATAACATTTGACATATATTCTCAGATATTTGCATGAATTCGAAAACCATTGTGCGAGAAAAATATATTTTCATAATATTTTTTAATAATAATATTTCTTGTGACATACGTCGCTTCATGTTTCTATTGAATTAAAATTTAAATAGTTGTTAGGTCACGCGCGTTAGTAAGATACTGCCTTTTATTTACGCACGTATACAGATACGCAACCGAAACGAATTTAATATTAAAAGCTCTCCTTATTTACGTAGAAATTCTATTAAGATAATATGAAATTTAATACATTTCTACAATAAAACAAGACTATTTATTGTTCAAACTGATATATTTACAATAACTAATTACGCCTCTGCTCTTGTTCGAAGCGATTGGAATAAAATTGAAGAAAAAACTGGTGATTTTATGTCTTGTAAACAATTCGCTAAGTCAGAGTATATTTATTAGTACATATTTTCGAAATACAAAGTAGTTAGGGGAATCCGTTGAAATAGGGATGCGAGAGGTAGGGTGCGTACGGGGGAAACTGGGGAAAGCACGATAACAGAATTTTCAGGTTAATTCGACCTGCATCTACCAGCATTAGTAGGAGGTCACGCCATGGCTTTTACTGCCCTAACTTTCTCAATTTGTCGTCAAACGGCAAATGGCTTACAGCGTCAGGCTTCCCTTCCCTAATGCGATATAAACAACCTCCTAGATTGACCTCTACTTACAACCAACTCATTTCTATCCTAGTTTCCGAACTCTTAATTCGAAAAGAAATTTCATAGGCAATATTATAACGATTCATAACGATATTACGTCTATTCGTCTATTATACGGTCCTCAGTTCTTATTTATTCAATCTCTCGTCTATTCAGTATCAATGATTATTTTTATTATTTTGCGACTTTCTTATTACGGGTTTTTAACATTTTATCACGGCTTTTTTCTATTGCTTTTAATAAAAATATTTAAGATTCATGTTTCAAACTTAATTCTGAAGTAACATTTAATTGAGCTTTTAAACATTCTTTAAAACAAAACAAATATTACTTTCCATCATCTTTGTCCTTAGTTTATATTACATATAATTCATTGTAATTTTTTTTTAGAAATTTATATATTAATAATTTATGTGACCGTACCGAATAAGCATACGTAGTGATAACCACGTAGTTCTCGGTTATTAATATTTTATACGATAATGATAATGAATTTTATATAAATTTAACACAAAGCTTACGTAAGTAATTGAAAATTGCCGAAAACTTTTTGACCCGCACAAAGGATGAAATTTAATTATTATTCATATTTTTTTATAATACTTATTTTTTTAATGATTTTGGATGAGGTTTATTATTTAAGAGAAAAGCAATTTGATAATAGAATCAGTATCGTACTTATTGTAATTTTACCTTTAGTATAGTTGATAAATTATGTACACAAATGTTATAGATTAATTTATAAATAACAAGATAAATGTAAATAAAACTAATCATTTGACAAGAATGAAAGAATAAATATTTTACTATAATCTATAGAAATATTATAAATGAATAAAAAAGGATGAAAAATATTTATAAGTTATATCTTATTTGTAATTTATAATTAATCGTTAAATCAATTATGAATTTAATAATTTATTGTACAATACAATTTATATAGTTTTATTATTAATATCTAATAATTTAATATTTTTAATGAAAAACTTTTTTACGTAGTATGTAGTTGATAATAGATCGATAGCTTTCATGTCAGAATAGCATATGGTAATACGGAAAGATAAAATCTGTTTATTTATAAATTATTTATAAATTAATTTTAAAGGATATGTAATGCAAATGATTTTCACTCAAGGAATTCTGCATGAAGTTAGAAAATTATCTTTTAATGAATTTTCTCTCCTATAAATCCATTTATATAAAACAGATTTAGTAACGTTGCATTTATTTAGAAAAAGTATGAGATTGGAAAAAACGTTATTCTTAAAGTTCACGTATTCGTAAAAGAAAAAAATAACAATTAACGCTTATCATGAAATAATGAATTGTTATTTTTACTACTTAATAGTATACTTAATAGTACTTAATAGTACTCATAAACATCTCGAGTTCATATTAGATCAGCAAACCTCGGTAAACACCATAGCGAAATAAGTGCACAGACGTAGGGTCAGAGATGCAGATAGTTAAATAGATAGATAGATAGATGGATGGATAGATAAATAAATCTTGTGAAAGTGCGGGGAGGGAAGTTGGGTTGGGGGTTAGGAAGAGGGGTGAGAATGTCATGGTTGTCATCGGATCGAAGAGACGGTCTGCGGTAGCTAAGTTTAGTAGCTATCCCGGAACACGAGTAGTTCCGAGAAAAGATGAGAAAGAGAAAAGCCACTACTACTGAGTACAAAATGGGTGGATTATTTTTGAAGAGATCGGTCGATGAACGAATCGAGATTGTCACACCTCCTGCCAGGCCAACTCGCTAATGGATGCTAACTATTATATTTAAGTACGTATTCTCAGAATAGCCCATCCTCTTTTTATCTATTGTCATGAAAAAAATTGTGGGAACGACGAATACTTGGTACAAGTCGTGTACCGATTAGTCACTGAGCATAGATCCTCAAAGTTTTTTAATACCCTAATTAAATTACATTATATTTCGCACGAGAGATAACAGGATAAAAAAATATCTATATAAAATATTTTAATGTTGGTTAATAACAACATGACATTAAACAATTTATCACGGCGGGGGTGTTGGCTATACCTTTGGGGGTGGGGAGAGGGAGGTAAATATATTGTGGCGGTAGAGAGGGAGTAGGGAGGTCGTCATGGGCGTGATTGGAAGCTTGACTAGCAGGGAAAAAAGAGGATGGATCCCCTGAAGTTTTAAAAGGAGGAAGGATGAACAATTAAAATGCAGTAATCACTTCTAATGTCATTAAGTAAGTTAGGATTTGAAGTGGCGGAAGAGTTCGGTTGCGATTTCTTTGCCATTAATACCTGTGTGCAATACGGATAACTTCTTCCACAACTCGTACCTTATAAGCCGTTATTCATTGGCATTTAAATTTTTTTTTCCCCGAAATACCACATATTTATATGGTCAATTTTACAAAAAAATTTGTTACGGTTATACCGTTACCCGATAAATAATATAGAATGACAAGTCATTGCTAATAAATCTACGATTTATTATCTGAAACGATCGAACGTAATATTAAATGCCTGTTAAACGCATTTCCTCTTGTTTTTTATTTTTATGAAAAAATTAAAATGTAATTCTTTTTGCTTAGGTATTCTTTTTATGCTCTGGATTTATCACAGTATGAGTAGTTCTATGCTAATACTTTTAGAATTTATTCAATTAAGAAATTAAATAATCAACGAAACTTATGATTTTTATTTACCATGTGCACAACCATGTACCGTATGCAGCATATTATATTCGATTTATAAATAATTCCTGGTTTTTATTACGTAATGTTATGATTATTTTATAATACTTATGTTTACCACTGTTGCTCTAGGCACTTAATCATTTATTAAGTTGGTAATAGTGATCTTTTGCATTGAATTCAACATAAAACTAAAGGAAGATAAGCGAAAGGGAAGTATTTTAAAAATAGTATTGAACGTGTTTCTATGAGCAGATATTAATTTTTTTTTTTTTTGTTTATTATTACAACTTATCGCTGGAGATTCTATTTGATGTACATTATATTGAAGCCATTGGTAAAGAATATTGTTGATCGCATCATAGAAACATCGTCACAACTATGAATAAGGTAATACTGGTATGAGTAGCGTGGATTACTTAATTCTATGCGAATCGATATTACGTATATTTCATTATAAGTATGTGAAAATATGAAATGTGAGTTATATTATAATAATAATAATATTAAATATAATTTATAAATATTCTTAATTTAGTTTCCGTTATTTATTTATTTATTTTCTTTTCTTTTTTCCTTTCATACATTTACGGCTAACAATATTTGGTCAATAATTGCCCTCTTCATACAATATTCTTTTCGTATGACTATTACAACAATTAAAAATGTTCTTTCACTTTTAATGATTGTTTACGAGCGATTAAATTTAATAGAAACAGTTACGTAATAATTTTCCTTTAATGGTTTTTAAGTATTTAATTAGAACTCTACGGTATCGTGGATAAAAAATTTTCTAAGCGCATGTAAAGCTTTAATGAAATAAAACTGAAGTAGAAAAAAAAAAACGTTTCGGTGGGTAAAGCGAGTCGATGTTCCGTAAGGAAACCGAGTAAAATAAGCAATGTAAAATATCCTATTGAAAGTATTAATTATGCGGGCTTTCGAGTTACTTCGAGTTACTTAGAGCGATTTACAAAATGCCTTCAATTGCAGATGTTTCGAGCCCTCCTTCTATTTGCCTTGGTATTAGAAAAGACATCGGCCCTGATCGGTTACGATTGCGGTTCACGTAATATGAACGTAACGACGATCTCTTTACGTGATATTGGCGAGTGCGACATTCCCGAAAGTACAATAAGCCTGAGGAGAACGCATGTCCAGCTATTGCAAATAAAGGATTACAGCGAAATCAATATTATTCAATGTAAATTAGAAATCCATCGGACAGTTTACTATTGCGGCTTGAATTCGCACGTTTCCATTGTGCTGAACGGCGAGAACGAGTATATCCACGAAATCAATAAGGACGAGTGCCGAGACTTACACAGGACTGGCATTTTTAGTTTGGATAATTCTCAGGTCATACACGGCATTAGGGCCAATGACACGTATACTTATAGCGTCATATTTGCCGGGAGCGTAACCCAGGATGGGAATTGCAAAGGGGCGGATTATTCGGATCCCTTCGGGACGTGGCAGTCGGTCGTCGTCCAAGGTACGATTAAAGTAAGCATTAACGAGTACGTGACTCGAGCGAATCTTAATAACGACAATATTTATTTGCGCTACGGGACGGTGTGCCCGTTCTCTCAAGGCGGCTGCCTCGACCTCGATGGCGCCTATACCTTTTGGGAGCCCATACCCACGGACAATTGCAAATTCAACCGATACGGGATACTGTACGAAGGCGTGTCCAGTAAAATGTTGGACCACAACTTGAGCTTCGGGCACACGATTTATTGCATAACCGCGCAGGATCTGACGTTCGCCTTGACGGCCAAAGGCAGGGAAGTCGTTTGCGGCCACACGATTATAAAAACGGACCACCCGAAGCTGATAATCTTGGAAACCGCGAAGGGCAAGGGCTTCGCCCATACGAGCAAGTTGTCGTTCATAAGTCTCGATGTGTTCGCTTACATAAATTCTAAATTCATCTACGCGGAGAAGTCGATAGGCTCGCGCGTCAAGCAATTGTACAGAAACATCGTTATACAGAGATGCGCCTTAGAAAGCCAGAGCTTGAGAAATTCTTTTTCGATGGCAACCTACGCCCCGGACGTCTTTGCCCTTGACTTTATGAAGGAACCGGGATACATGGCTGTCGCGGCCGGGGAAGTCGTCTACATCGTCAAGTGCATACCGGTCGAGGTGAAGGTCGAGCGGAGCGACAGGTGCTACGCTGAATTGCAGGTAACGCGCAACAACAATACGTATTACCTCACTCCGCGCACTCGCATACTGAAAAGTAAAGGCACGCGGATTCTGTGCAATGCCCTCCTGCCGTCGTTCTATTACCTCGGCGACGAATGGTACAAGATCCTGCCACGGCCAATAGAGGCGAAGGCACCGGCTACCCTGAAATACGTCAGCCAATCGAAATGGAAGTACAATGATTTTAAGGAGCTGTCGAGCCACGGCATTTACACCGAAGGGGATTTGAAGGAGGCCCGCGACAGAATAATGCATCCGCTTGAGAATTCAGCCTTACTCAATGATTTCGCGAGGGAATTGAGAGGAGGATACGCCGAAGACAAACCCACCAAGACAATGATGAGGGAGAAGTCAGCGGTGGCAGCGGCAGCTGAAGAAATTATCGGCGATACGTGGGATCGGCGATTGTGGATTCGATTCGTAAGCCTCGGATCATTCGGCGTCGCTTTCCTTACGACACTCGTCGTCGTTTACATCGTCAAAAATGTATTAGATATTATCATACGCGCGTACACGCTACATTCCGTTTACGGATGCTCGATACACCTGTTGGCGGCCCTCTGGAGTACGGTTGCTCATTTGCTTTTGCATCGGAGAAGATCGTCGGCTACGAAAATCGACGGCACACAATCAGCTTAAACGTTATATATCAGTTATAGGCTCAGCTATAAGCCGGCCCTCGGTTACAATGACGCAATACAATCTTACAACGATGCGCGTGTTATTTATAAGCTAATAATTACACGAAAACTCAAGTAAATTTCACTATTTTCATAATTACAAAATTCACGTATAACGATATTCGTTTTTTTTTTTTTTTTTTTTTGTATTAAAATTAATTCACGCATTGGACATTTTGGCAATGACAATATTTCTCCATCTTATAATAGATAATGTATACCACGTGAACACGTAATCATCCGAATGAATGCCTTTTGAATTAAATATTTGACTGATAAGTTGTTACAATTGTTACGGAATAATAACGAAAAGCGAAATTTAAATAAATTATAAACAGTCTATTCAAACGTCACTCGCTACACATTGAATTTATTGCATTTTTTTTTTTTTTTTTTCATGTACAAGCGCATATACAAAACGGCTATGGAAACGCATCTCCTTTTTATTATAAAACTTGTTCGAATGCGTAAAAATATAATTGCCCACGACTTTCTTTAAAATTTTGAAAAGAAATGGTTTTAAAATTCTAAGGGCTTCATTTCTAAGGGCGGAAGCTGATCTTTGTAGCATAAATAAATCATGTATAAAAAGCGATATGAATATAAAAAAAACTCTTTTCGGAGTTGAAATTTAAAGTTGTAGTTAAATTTAATAAAGTTAAAGTCAGATCTTCATTTTATTCATTCTACGTATAAGCTTGTTTATATATATATATATATATATATCATTAATAACTTATTCAAAGAAATTTATTCATTTTTGTTAAATTTTTTTCTATCTGTATAAAGAAACGATTTTATATTGCATAACATAATGAGTACATTCAAATATAATTGTATTATAAACATAATTTTTTTGTAAATATTTATAAATATTTTGAAGTGTTTTTGTACCAGTAATAATAATGTATAAGTAACAGTTATTACATTAAAAACAATATCTTTATTGAAATTAAAGAAAATTTTGATCGATTATTAGTTATAAAAATGTTTACATAAAATATAAATCACTTACACAATACTATTGTAAGTAAACTGCAATCTCGACCACTAACTATATGAATTATTTAAATATAGTCAAGAATTAGCGGTCGTTCGTTAGAAAATGTACATGTTACGTATTCTCTCTCTCTCTCTCTCTCTCTTTCTTTCTTTCTTTCTTTCCTTAAAAATCGTGCACCTCATTATTCCTGAACTAGAGTCTCAATCGTCATGTAGGAGCGTATATAGTTCGATGTGTATTGGTATTGGTCTGAAGAGGTAGACTCCCCAGCCAGCAGTTAAATTAAACTCTTGTGGACTAAATAAAATTGGTCGACCGATTTTCTGTTAAATTTTAAAGTAGTCTACTATTGGATTTATTACTTATTGACTTAATTGGTGTAAGGATACCGCTCTCATGAATTCTTTGAAGAGCCAAGCAGAGTTAAGAAATACATTTCGTTTCTTTTTACATCATATTATTGAATTAAATTTTTTCAGTAAATTCATACAATTCATAATCTTTGGCATAAAAAATTCATAATTAAATGGATTATTAAAAATTTTATTATTAATTTTATCCAATTTCTAACATTTTGATTTTCTTTCTTGTTTTTTTTTTTATTTTATTTTATACAATGAAACATTTTGAGATATAAAATACAATGCACTGATAAAATTAATCACAAAATCTAATAAGCAATAATAATAGATAAATATATGCATTTAATTAAAAAAACAATATCGTATTCAAATGATAGTATAAACAATACGAAGGTATTCTTTAATTTTATAAAACAATTTTTTACAGTTTTTACTTGAATTTATCTTACGATCGTTGTATTACATATAAATTGTTTTTAAAGAAATTCGGTAAGAGTAATAGAAAGTTAGTGTTAATGATATTTTCGTTTATCGTAATTGAAGTACTAAACGAATGCCAATCGTGTATTAGTGAGCGAAAACAAGAAAGGCTCAGAAATATAAATATTAATAAAAATTATAAACTCAGGCATCTATCGGTCCTTTAATATCTGAGCTTAAACATAAAAATTTATTGCCTTATCATTATTTATTTTTAAATTACACACTGCTCATTTACAATTACATTTACAATTTATATTACAATATTTTTTCATACGTATACAGTTAAAATAATTACAGTTATACATTGCGTAGCTTTTACACTTGCGGCTCCATCTCTAATTAACCTGAATTCGCGAGTTGCACTTTTCTCACTTGATTCACGTTTTTTGCCGACTTTTTTGATTTCCCTTATTTCTATCGTTTATTACCGTTACTTTAATAATACAACGTTAAAGCATGGTTACGAAAATTCTTAATTAGCGACACGTTATAGCTAAATTCTTACACTTTAACTTTAATTCTAATACTTGCAGAAAATAAATGGTAAGATAAACAATAAAATAAATGGAAAATAAACGCTCGTTGTGCATTAATTATATATAAATAATATGCACGAATCGTTTACACGAGCGATTTACTACGACAAATACTAACGCAATATTACTTTATTATTACGAAGAGGTCGAATTGCATTACCGAGACGTCTACTTAATAATAAGTCTTAGAGTGTTCTCTGGGTATGTATGCTGCCTTGAGTGAGACTTTACAAGGCTAAGCCCCGAATGTATTGTAAGTGCACGCTTTTGTTGACACGCGTGGACGTGAATTTGCCGATACGTGTATATCGGGCAACTTTGCCTTTTTCACCGCCAATGCATTATTGATTCATGGCCGGTAAAGTTATCTCTGCGCATTAGCGCGAGAGGTAGAGGAGCATAAGTTATTATTATAATAACATATTAATTATAAAATTCCTTTCTTCTACTGTCGGATACTAATTTTTAAGATAAAAGATATACGCGAAAAAATTGTAAAAATAACCGCAATAACCCCAATTTAATTAACGGCTCATCGCTTAAAGTAATTTTTTAATTAATTAATTGTTTCACTTTAATAAAGATGGAGGTGTCTTTAACCGTAACTAGGCTATCGATTAGAATAACAAATCAGCTCGTACGTCTCGATCCCTCGATACCAGTTGGCCAGAATTCGCACAATCACTCTCTGACATCGGCGACCCGTTGGTTAAAATTAACAAGGCATTCTTCATTCGTTCTCCGATCGCTTACCTGCTTGCACAGCACTAAGAATCGTCAATTGCGCTTAAGCCGTCCCTCGACCTTCCCCCTTTTTTACCTTACTGATAAACGCGTATATTGTATCGAGCCAAGTACTTCATCAGATTCTCATTAATTATTGATAATCCGTATTCCTTGCGTAGCTTCATCGTCACGACCGTTTAGTCACAATCGCAGTATATCGTATAAAATCCATTTTTTTTTTTTTTTTTTAATAGAGTAATTATTTTACAGCTTCGTAGATTTAATACGTACTCGAGATTTTTCAAACTTTCTTGAATTACGCAATCATTGATTGACGCAAATAAATAAATAAATAAATAATAGCCAGTCAATGGAGGTTATTAAGAAAAAAGGTACGGAGATTTCATACACGCTCGAATAGATATCGAGAAAAAGGGATAATACATTAAATCCATCAAAGGGATTGATTCTCTGGACAAGCAACTGAAAAGCACCTGAAGCTTCAGTTTTTAACTCGATACACTGTCGTTTCAAAACTCTATCAATAAACATTATTAAACATTTTATTGCACATATGACATGTGTGTATTATTACATATTATTACGTATTGTTACGTATGTGTTTTATCGTACATACATATGTAGCGCAGAAAAAAAAAATAAAGAAAAAAAAACAATTAGTAAAAAACATTTGTAATTATTTATTTTACTTATTTGTCTTTTGTTTGTAAAAATAAACGTTTTTAGGATAGATTTGAGGTATTTTACGCGTTATACGTATTTATATATGCGCGGATGGGACGTAAACTCGGTAAGCTGTATTTAGAAGCTGTGATCAATTAGATAGAGCATCAAGAGCCGAAAGAAAGCGTTTGGTGTGAAATGCATGTTCGGCTGCGCACGTGTTTATAGTAGGGTTCGTCTATGTCGAAAGGAGGAGTTTGCCGGTGGGGAGCGGAGTGTGCGGAGGCTGATGGGGTGGCAGAGAGGAAAAGCCAGTGAATGACGGGTGCAACCCCGACGTGTAGCCCGCTCCCCCGTGGATGCTGCTAGACGATCAATACCAGGTTTGCACTACACGAGATTGCCCTGAACGAGGGGAATATATAGTCACGTCTCGCCCTTTTATTCCACTTGAGCTCTTCTCCAAACGTCGTCGCTGTTTTCCTTGAAACACGTTCAAAAATCTTTTTTACCTACGCGTCCTTACTCTCCACTTCCTTCTGATCAAGCCCTTTCCTAAAATATAAATAATACGCATACATATATATACATTCAATTAGTTTGTTTATCTTTATGTTTTTTTTTTTTTTTTTTTTTTTTTTTTTTTAACGTACGTATGGTGGTTTGCTTTTATGAAAATCCTTTTATTGAGTACGCGCGCATTCACGTATACATAACACCTACGTATTCTGGTTGAGAAAGGCATTTGCACGCGTGGATTTATACGAATTTCAAATAATCAATGTACACGCGAATAAAAGGCGATGCTCACGGTTTCAACTCAAGCGTGAGATTACCTGATAATTTACGGAGGACTCTTTAGCCAAGGAAATGGAAAACATATATTCAATTAAGACTCCGTTAACGCAATGTAAATCTTATTATTAGAAATTCTTAATATTTAATTCATACTTCATTTTCATTAGTTCTTTTACATTTTGTTATTGATGGTACAAAAAATATATTATAATTACAAATATAAATAGCAATGATAAAGCCTTAATTGAATTAAATTAAATATACTGAGGTATACTTAATGTTTTAAACATAAAATTTAGTTTGCTTTTATATTACCTATAATCATTGGAGCACATTCTTATTTATAGACTTGCATTTCTTTCAAAATTTTAAACTAAAGTTTGACGTAAATATATTCATTGTAGCTTGATTCTTATTAAAATTTTCAATAGAAATCTCATTCGAGTTTCACGTATATCATAAGTGAAAAATGTAATTCTATAAATATTATATTCGTTTATTATGTACGAAAATTTTTTTTATCTTTTAACACTGATATTTATGCTTTAAAATCGGTGACAACATCATAATTATTTTAATATGCTGATGAAATAGAGTTAAATCGTGTGAAAATATTGTGTATAACATTCAATATTGAAAATTCAATTTGTAGTTTAATTTCTTACACAATTACAATAAAATTACAATACTTAATAAATTCGTTATTGTTTTATAAACGTGTTATATTTAAAGCATATAAATTTTAATATATCTATTTGTTTTAAGGGTTAGATTTTCTTTATTTATTACATAAATAAAAATAATTGGATATTATAAATACTCATTTACTTTAATCCGATAAATTTGTAGTTATTTAATATAAAACTAACTCGGCCAAAGCGACTATTGTTTTATGATTGTATTTAAGCTATGAGTTATTTATTTATGTGTACGTAACGTTCAAGTGAATTTTATTACGATAAATTGACGTTGCCGTAGAAAATTTGATCAGAAGGATAGAAGGAGGGTTACAGCCGAGTATTCGTTATTCCTTTTAAATGAAAAGTAAATTGGAATGAATATACTATGGATGAATTGACGGTCTCTAAAAACGAATGAATCAAAATATAGGCAGAAGTATAAATATAGTATAAGGTACAAGTGAAACTTCCATACGAGTCGAAATCTTGTGTGGGTTATCCCTTTCGGTCTGAAATCAATGTACTCTGATGGCATTCTAACGTAGTATGTTCGAGTGAGAAAATATTGGCAAACAACTTTTATTAATGAATGAATTCGTCGTAAATCGGATTTTTTAACCTTCTATCAAAGTCTTCGTAATTGAATGTCATGAATTTACAAGTGTGCAAATTAACGTATAAATCAATAAGCTAAATACCTTATATTGATGCTAAATCGATATCCTGACTTTGAAATAGCCTTTTTTTTTTTTAAGTAATTCTAAGAAATATTTTCAATATTTTCCAAGGAATCTCTGTAAATTATCTTGTAAAAACGATTTCTATTGATAGGTATAATTATTCGCTTAAAACGACGAATTCCCATAACTTTGATCTACTTAGTCTATAAAAAAAAAATTATGCCGTTTAACTAAGTTTTCTATATTATCAATTATTTTAATTTTCGTTTATACTCCTTCCGATAATTTTAATAACGTATCATTCGTGGAATATATATGGCTACTGTATAATAATACCATTCGGATTTGTATACTTTAATGATAAGATTTATATATGTAAGTGTCTGTGTGTGCGCGCGCGCGCGTGTGTGTGAAGAGAGAGAGAGAGAGAGAGAGAGAGAGAGAGAGATGAAAGAGAAAACGAATATCATTAAATATCATTTAACTGAATCTTGTGTCGAATTTTGAAATATTCTTTGAAAATTATATTCATTATGAGCGGCTTGACGGAAAAAAATCCTCAGCGGCGATAATGAGTAAATGAGAGTTGCAAAACCCATGAATATACTGAAATGATTGAAAAAACAATAATTGTAAAGAAACAAAGTTAGCGTTGCTCATGCAAATATATAAATAATTTTATTTGTTAAAATCTTATTGTATATAATTTAAAGTTTTTTTCACAGCTTGTTTTTTTTTTTTTTTTTTTCTTTTAATATTTTCTCTGTTTATATATAGGCTTTGAAAGTACGATAATATATATATATATATACACATATATCAATATATTGAATAAGAAGAAAATTGTATAACTGCCGCATGATTAATATAAATTAAAACGACAATTTTAGGAATAAATTAGGAATCAGATTAAATATTTATAATGTTCAGAGTATTCATTTGTAATGATTCAAATAAAATATTAATTTTCTAATATTTAGATATTAAGTTTAAGTATAATCAATTGACTTTCTAATTTATATAAGAATAACTATAAATAACTATAAATATAAATAACTATAAATAACTATAAAAATAACTATAAGAATTGTTTTTCTTTTTCTTTTTTTTTTGTTTATGTTTAATTCACGAAAGCAGGAAACACAACTCAGTACGTCAGTTGAATCGTACAAGTTTTATTTTAAATAAAATAAAGGCTTTTACGATAAATTATTATTGCATTGAGTTTTATTTATAATCACTCGTAGATTACCAAAGAACGTAAATAATTTATTCTGATTTAGTGCTCAATATTTTACGAAAGATTAGCGAGTAAAAATTATAAGAAATTTTAACGGGACGTTAAATTTAACGTTAAATAGGGAATTGGATTGTGATATAAAATATCGATCGATCGTTAAATGAAATAGTTATTTCTCTAGAAAAGAAATGAGAGGAAATTGATTTCTAGAAATTGATTGTAACGTGTCTTGGGCATTTACATTTACGATTAAACTATTGAAGGAATGAATTTCTGCTAGAAGAAATATACGAAAGAAAGTATATTGTACAGGCTTTGACAGAATCGACAAACTCTACAGATGAAATTATGATTTATTTTAATATACAAATCATTTATTGTCATTTTTAAATAACATCCGTTCCTATATATACTCTTACAATTGTATTACAATTATAATTTATACTCTTCAATATATGAATAAATGTATTGAAAATTGAGATAACTTCGATAAATTCGAATTACACAGTATTGTAAATAAATAACAATTTTAAAGAATTAATTACTTTTTCTATAAATAATAACGTAAATATCGATAAAAATCTATTCAAACTGAAATAATAAATAATTTTAAAAATATTAAGTAATGATTATAATACTTTTATAAGAGTAATAAAAATATTTATGGATAAATAGGAATTGATTGCGAATAAAAAAATCAGATTGTTCCTAAGTTAATAAAATTATAAGTACTTAGGATTACTTATGGCGCAATTAAGGTAACTGAGCTTATACATAAATTTATAAAAACTAAATGATATTTGAAACGATATATGTTTACACGACAGACCGTAAATTATATTTAATCAGTTAAAGTTTTGTATCATTAAATTTTTTATGTTTCATAAAATGTACGCTAAAATACGTTTTAGGGAATCATATAAGAATCTTAAAAGATCTCTTAAAAAGTTATTGTAATTTTTATCTACGAGTTATAATAATAAAATCAAGTAAGATTTTATGTTTACGTAATAAGTAGACAAATGTTTGATTTGTTTGTTTTGCAACGAAGATGATTCTCTCAAAGGATAATAATCGTAATAATTGTAAAGCAAGGTCTGCGGAATTATGGAATTATTAATATGGCTGAGTGAGGTAACGTGACTTGGAATCACTAGACTTCTTGATCTATCTATATATATATAAAGCCAATAGTCTCGCTGCAGCTTCCCCTTGAAGACGGAACCAACAATGCACTCGAGTATCCTTGGATGCATGCCCCCTCGCTCAGGCGGAGGCTCGCCAACGACATGTTCTTTATACATTCGGCGTGTTCTCAAGGGCTTAATCGATATATGCAGTGTCTCTCAATCGAATAAAAAAAAGGTATTATTAATATTTTTCTTACTTCGTAACCGATCGAGTTAGAGATTATCGTCGATATCTTAACGATAAGCTCGGATAATTCAATAAATTACACGCGAACCTTGATATAAACGTCCCCTAATTTATCCCCCAGTTCATCCCGTAATTAATTATTAGAGGGTTAAGAGTTTTAAATAAACAAAAAGCCACCTTCGGACCTACGTTACTATATTTTCTGCTAGAGTGCTAATAGTATTGATCTCGAAAATTCGTCCGACATTGCCGACATTCTATTTTCATCGTTGAATTTCTCTTCATTTAACCAACAGTCTTTACTTACATTTTTATTGAATCTCCCGTCTTAATTTAACTTGTTTATTTAAAATGAAGCCGCTCTCGTCGATCCTCATCCACGGCTATTATTTTTAAGTAAAACAAATATACGGTTTTTGGTTTTTTGTTTATATATATATATATATATAATATTTTACGTACTTAAGAGCGTAAGGATTTGGGAAAAAGAAGTTCTCACGAATCAGAGAATAATATTCTCCTTGTATCATTATTTTCCAAACTATTCAAGTAAATAAATCCAATCCCACATGAATAGCCAATAGATCCGCAGTAAATCACGTCTTAAGGATCAAGTTCACTCATTCAGAAGAAAAAATTCTGAATTCTAATTATTTCCAAGAGCATTTATTTTATGCCTTATAAATGTGCTTCGCGCTATAGAATCTTAATTTATTTAAAAAAAAAAAACCCCATGGAAAGGGGATGCAATAGATTTTTCTTTGATAAATCGGGAGTATCGCTCTATTATTCTATTAATTCAGAATTTTAAAACTTAATACGCGGGTATAACCCCGTGGCTACAGCTCGTAAATCAATTTCCCTTCTTAATTCTCACGGGTCAGAAATTAAGGAATTAGTCAGACGCACACGAACCCGCGTTCTCGCGTTCCACATAACTTTTCTAAACTGCATTTCATTAATCCTCAACAGTTTGCTTTTTCAACTATTATACGCGTATATATATATATATATATATATACACTTTTAGCTTTTAATGAACTTGATAATTATACTGTTCACGGTTCGCTATACTACATAATCTCGTTTTCATTTTCCACCCCCCCTCCCCTCCGTAGATGCTACACTATTTGATATCCTCATTTACGTAATATTATTACTGTATATACATATTTGCCGAAACTTTAATTAATTTTATTGCTCCTTACTTTCAACACGTCGATTCGTAAAATAACTTTCGCCTGGATTTATAAACTTTAATTTAAATTCTGCATTAAATTGTAAAAAATATCTAGACTGCAGGTCATTTAAAACCATCATTCAAAAATATTATAATTAAATGTAGGTAAGACGTGACGAAAAGTAATGAAAAAAAGTATAAAAGATTATATTTCATTTTTATTTTTACATTTATTTTACTTCGACGCAAAGAATAGCAAATAAAAATTTTTATATAGATATTTAGTACCGGATTTATTTTGAAAGGAAATATTTATTGTAAATTAAAAAGCTAATGGCATGAATGTAATGTTCAAATGCTTTGAGTACTCTGTGCAGATACAATCAATAAGCAAATAAGACGGTAAATACGATTTCTCCGTACATTTAACTTTTCGACAATTATCCTTTATTCGGCTTTTTTATTCGGCAGGTGTCCTTATACAATTATCACATTCGATATAATTTTATCAAACAGTGAACGATAGAAATAAAATGTTTAATTTTATAATCGTATCGTCATGAAATTTAAATATTCTATTAATTACTCTATGAAATCGGTTATTACATTTTATTGTATTTTAATAAACATTTTATAACTAAAACAGCTAATAAAACTTTTTATATTTAATGATTTTCATTTTAGTATGTAATGAAAATTTACATCTCACTTTCAACTCTTAAAAAGTTTTGTCCAACAAGAATTCCTATTGCAATTTTAATTAGAGTCTGCCGGGCGAATAACTGTTCTCTATGAACTTATTGTCATTACCACTTGCACGTGCACATTTGTTAAGGTCATTACGTTAGCAAATATTCCGAGTAAAAATGCATATAAATAATATTTGGCTTCGTATATTGAAGCTTTGCGAACAAAAAAAAAACAAAAAAATATTACAAAAAACGTCTTTAATCGGACAAATAAATTTTTTTCACAATATCCTCCACTCGCGTGACTTAAACACGATTGTAATTGTTAAAGCAGTAGGGGTAGGGGAGCATTTTAACGGGTAATTAAAAACGAAAAAGAGCCGAAATTCATGCCATGTCATTCATGAGAGAAAAACTCGTCGCTAATAAGCCTCTAAATCTTTGAATTAATGGTAAACCGAGGGTTCCTCTAGTTAAGAAAAACAAAAAACTAAGACTAAAACTAAAAAAGTGATTTGGAATTATTTCAGATGCATTCAAAAAAAAAAAAAAGAAAAAAAGAAAGAAAGAAAGAAAGAAAAAGGTGATGCAGTTCAGTGGAGAATAAGTTGTCTCGCAACAAAGGAAGTCACGGCCCGTAAATGAAAAAGTGGGAAGAAAGACAACGAGCGAGCCTCCATTCAAGATAAGAGCCTATGAGACACTCATACTCATGCGTGACGCGCACGCAGAGGCCGAGATTGGTGCCGAAGGGGCTAAGTCTGTTAGGGAGAAAAGGGTACTCTCCCCGGATACTCCCGCCCTACCGCGACTCCATGATCAATATTGCGCTGAGAGCTGTGCAAGAGCCGACGGCAAATCCAAAAGCATATTTCTACCTCGTAGACCTAGTCTACGAGCCTCAGCGCATTCTCTATAACTTACCGCGTATCCTTCGTAAGTGCATTTTTATTTACATTGAGCATTCTCTTTTCCCCGAATATTTCATCTATTCTCAGTTATTATTATTGCTTCGAAATGGATAAATACATTGTTGGAAATTTTACAAATATCTCTGGGAAATTGATCGATAAATTAATACTTGCACGGCATTGTTGTTATTGTTAATTTATTTTTAATTCCTATAATATTCGAGATATAAAATTTTACTATTTAAGCACTTATTATGTTCTATTATGTAATTGGGAAACTAATTAAGAACCAAAATATATATATATATGTAAGCTAAATTTTCATATTTATATTTTCATAATTATTGTTTACAATAATTATCCATATAATTTCAACTCGCCCGTATTTGTTCCTTATCTTTAATAATAATATTGCTACACATAATCAAATTTTCATATTAAAACAACTATTTGCATATTTTTATCATTATTTTTTTAAATACTCGTTTATTTTTAAACTAACGTTATAAAATATTAAGATATTTTATTACGTAAAGTCATTTTAACCGCTTCATTATTTATTATTTTTTTAGAGTCAAATATATTTTATATGCGTTTTGTTTTTAATAAAAAAATTAAAATATATATATATATATATGTATTTCCAGAGTATTTCTTTTTGTATTATTATTATTATTACAGTAAAATAAAACCTTTATGAATTTATCCATTATTTTTTTTTATTTAATATACAAACTTTAAATGGACATAATGAAATATCAGAACTACATGCCTTCAGGCCATTAGAATATTTATTTTTATGAAGATTTGATTTTCGTTAAAGCTAAATAAATGAAATAAATAATTGAATTTAAATCCATATTAATACAAAATGTATTTGATAATAATAATTTAAATCAATTTAAATACAAAAATATTTTATTTATCGTAAATGAATTACTAATATACAATTTATGTTCTAAATATTTTTAGTCATCAATATTCAATATAATTACAGATAAAATCTTAAACTTTTCATACAAAACATCAAGCTAATGAATACATGACTTAAAATTATGACGTTTAATTTACTTAATTAAAATAGTTCCGGTATTCCCTCTGACGAAAATCATAATTGTGAGAACTGCGTATCTGCGTTTAAGTAACTGGAGGCGTTTAATTTTATGCATGCGCCTTAAAATCTGCCTGACATAAAATAATTCAGACAATAATGATGCATAAAACACTGATATACGCATGGAGATTTTTTTAATATTAGCTACTCAAGAAATATGACGCGGATATTTATATTATCGCAAGTAGTAATATCGAATTTTGGTCGGCCAGTAATTCTATCTTTATAATTTTTTTCTTTCACTTCTTCTTCATTGTTAACTTAGCTGACGTTAACCTGGAATTTTGAGTTACTAAAGAATGTATAATCGAAGGAAATCTACGGTCAAGTTGTATGTCTGACACAATAATCTCTATATACTTGTGTAACTTACTTTCGCTCTCTCAGCTTTTTATTACAATCTTTATAGAATTTTGATATTTATCGTCAAGGATATAAAATATTTTGGGGCCAAATAATAAATACATAATAGGGTCATAATAGTTAGTTTTCTTACAGATTTTATCCTTATTCATGATAAATATATGTGACTAAACAATAATAATATGATGAACGAATCTCATAATAAGAGTCTGGTATATATATATATATATTGAGTAAACTTAAGCGTACAAAGTTTAGTCACTGATACATAGGCGGAAATCGAATATGGATAAACTCGGATTCCACTTATGAGGAAGAAAATGACTAGGTTCGTCGCTTGCTTAACATCTAAAAGGATCTTGAAACTTACAGACAATATTATCAACGTTTGTGTTAATTTATATAAAATATTTAAATGACATAACCTTATTTCGTTCAGCATTTAATCATAATCACCGATTTATGTATAAAATTCCAAGCAGATTACGTTTTACATCGTTATACAATTTATATAAACTCTTTATTTGCATTAAATATTTATATTTGCTGTATAGTTTATATAATTTGACTTAAAAGGCTTATTATGAAGATTCTCAATTTCTCAAAGAATTATAAGACGCATTATAAATGATGCTCATACAATTTATTAATGACCGCGTAATTTTTTGTGTCCTTACATAAAAACACGAAGAATTCAATTCTAGATAAATTTCAAAATACATTAACTAATTCAACTGTTGCATAATTTCATATAACTTTATAACATTATTACTGGCGTATTTCAAGAAGTAGAACAAATGAATAAAATCAAATTTATAATTTTTCATATTTTTTATTACACAATTTTACAATGTTTTCCTCACCAGAGAACCAATTAAGACTGGTACGTATTGTAGACAAGAGCTTTTTTTAAATTTTTAAAAACTTTATAACCGTTATTTTGCGTTTGTTTATCAGAAAATCATATGGTTTTCTATAAATTATACACACGCATCGATAAAAGTATATAAACTCGTATGAATAATTATAGGAATCAGTTCCAGCTCCCGCTTAGCATCACCAAACAGCTACCCCACCTCCCCTCCCCGCTGAGTCAATTTACGACGTCGTTCGCGTTTCGCTGATCTCCACGCATTTATAAGATACACGAGCTCCTCCTGCTGCTCGTATACAAGACGGCGCAAATCGTCTATGATATCTATCGCATTTCGCTTTCTCATCTTTTACTCATACGCACATCGTTGACAAACACGAGTTTCTTTTCCTAATTAATTAACTGTACTCATCTGCGTCACATTCCCTAACGAAATTTATTAATTTATTTATTCACGTAACCAAAAAAGGTGATATATTTGATTTTAGTTAAATTGTGTATAATTAAAATTCGCTCCGATTCGTCATATTCATTTACGTTACGATATTTATTTGTGTAATTTTCAGTGCAACGGGACCGTTTAATGGGAAGTTCGTACAAATTGTTACTCATTCATGATTTTATTCGTTTGCCGACGTACAAACGACCTCAAGAGATCGGGCAGTCAATACGTATCGTACTTATTCTTTCTTATCAGAAAGTCAGAAAGTAGGCTTTAGAATCACGAGCTACCGATATGAATAAATCACGGACACGTTTGATTTCTTCTTCTTCTTCTTCTTCTTCTTCTTCTTCTTCTTTTATCCAACAATAAAGCCCTGTGATTATATCTCTCTTACCAAGTAAATCTAAACAATATATATATATTTATTGTCCCCTTTGATAGTTCGTTATAATTACTTTTTCTTTGTTTTAAATATATTTTATATAGTTTATAATGTTTCGAAGTCGAACATTCGTTTCACAACGTAAGGAGCTTTAAATTCAAAATGCGTACGTGACTTATTCAGCTTAAAGCATTGCTGAAAGGGAGATTCAGTTCTAAACGTCGTTAGAATTATATTATCATGTAATCACTTACTAGTGAAAAGGCATCTTCGACGAGTATTTGATCGATCACTCGACCACTCGTCTCACAATTATACGTTGCACTTTTTTTTCAAACTTTCATTCGCCGGTAGTTCGACAATTCCATTCGAGCACGTATATATCGAAAGCATATATATATATGTATATATCTGATAAAGGTCTTAATGATAATATTTAGTTTGAGAGATTACGTATTAATTTATAAAATAGCAGTTAAAACTCAAAGAAAAGTAGTTGATTAAAACATTTATTATTATCATAGGATATTATTCTAAATTTCGTCTTATTGCAGATAATATTTGATTCGCTCTGATCCTGAATGATTAATTATTTAAGATAAACATAAGTACAACATTGCTGTATTATTTGAATGTTGACACAATAGATACATATAAAAAAAAAAAGAATAATATTCCTAACAGTGAATATAAAAAGTTAAAAAGTTTTAAAACCTTCGATATTAATATTATTAGTAAATATATTTGTAAAAATAGTTCAATCAATAAAGAGGCTTTTTTTATTTATGCTTGTTTGTTACTATTGCATTGAATATCTGAGAATTGAAATTGGATTGAAATGTTTAGACAGAATTAAAATTTTTAAATCATCCCTACCGCGATTATCAGTTGTCAATAATTACACATCGTATATTACATTGAAATGTATTTTTAATCTAAAAAGTTGTTCGACCAATAAAATTAATTAATCTTCGAATCGAATGTTATGTAAGATTCCGTCTTCTCCTAAAATATATTTAAAATACTGTAAAAACGATTCCAATATGTCTTTTTGGCCTAAATCTTCTAAGTTCGTATAATTTTTAATTAATCAGAATAGTTGCAATCGGTAATAATTAATAAAACTTATTCATTCTCAGTGTGCGTTTATTTTCCCGCCGACTGAGGCTTCTTATGGTTGCAAGCACACGAGATTACTCATGTTGTACAAGTTGCTGTGAAATAGGAGACAGGGAAAAATGAAGAACAGAAGCCATAAAAGGCAAAATTATGCGCTGTGAGAGTTTGATTAATGTTGCAAATAACTCGTTGGATACATCGGAAATAATATTATATATTCCTTTATATCCCAAAGCTATATATATATATATATATATATATATACATTACTGAGGTTAATTTGTATTTTAAATAATCAGATATTCATTACATTAACTTTTTAATCAAGAATTAAAAACCAATGCACATTAAAGTTCTTATGCGCTGTATTGTACAAAAAATAATATACATTAAGTCGATTTTATCTATAATATGCATAGATCGGGTATCTATCTTCTCTATATTATTCATATAGAACATAGAAATGAATATAGAAGTATATAATTTTCTATGTTATTAATCACTAAACATCATTCTTTCGATAACGACAACGGCAGTGCCCACTCAGAGAGAGAGAGAGAGAGAGAGAGAGAGAGAGAGAGAGAATATCTGTGCTTTGAAGAATATTAGTCGGCTCGACGGGACATAGACTTTGTGACATGGTTTAATGTGGCGGGGGTGGTCTTCAGGCACGATAGACACGCTCCTGCCTAGACCGCGTGCCTAGTACAGCCCTAGGGTGTCCATATTGCGCTCGACCCGGATGCGCAGCCATAGTTCTATGGTTTTCTCCCTGCAAGATATAAAGCTACGCTGACGTTTGAGCTTTTTTTATCTTCTCGTCCTCTAGTCCTTCGATGGGAGAAAAGATATATTTGCACGTGGATTCAACGTCTATTCAGCCTCTACTAATATATATATGTATATAGGAGAGCAATACACGTATTATCTACTCTACTTCTTTTTTGTTTCCATCTTCCCCTTGATGAGATCCAGTAGCCGTACGTTTTACTAAGTTTTCATCCCTACCCATGAGCGTCCTGAAAAGCCCTTCAACGTCGAAAGAGCGGCCAAAGCGGCTACCCGACACATGCCTGAAGGTGCTACTCTGGACTGGGCCATTTTGCAGACGCACAGCATCATACTCTGGTAAGCTACTCCCCTAGGTTCGCCCGAGTTTTGCGCCCCGACGTCAAGGCGCTTCTTTGTGTCACGTGAGATGTCACGCGCTCGCCGAGAAGCCGATTGACCAGACCAGGATGCGGTACGTGAGCCACCCGTTTCGAGCCACCCCTTGGCAGGCTGCCTTGGATGCGACTCCCGAGCCAGGATCGCTTTCCGCCGGTTCACCTTCTCTGCGAAGGCGCAAATGACAAATCGAAATAACGACGACGATATTAAAGATTACAAGCATAAAAGTAATAAGAACCTGGCAAAACTAGCATCAATAAAACTCTATAAAAAAGTATGTCATGATTCTTAACGATTTGTGGTATTGGAATTATTTAATTTTATGGCTATAATGTAATCTTTTCGTTGAAAAAAAAAAAATCATTAACAATGCCGTCTACATTTTTAATGCTTAGAATTGACAGGTTGGACGGGCTATTGGAATATAGCAGTTTAAGAAATTACTAAAAGAAAAAGAAAGAAAAAGAAAAAAAATTGAATGTAATCGAATTTTGGAATTTATAATAATTCCAAATTAAATTATTCTAATTTTAATTATTGTATAAAAAAAAAAAAAAAATTACAAATAAAGCTCTTCTTACTACAGATTTTGTTGTGATTAATGAATTTAACGATAAGATTAAACGCTATTTATGAATTCCTTTAAAATATAAAGGATTTTTTATCCTCTCACAGAGAATACGTTGTTCTTTAAATAATTTACGTTCGCGGAACTTATACGAATTAAGTCTATTAATAGATTATATTTACTCTCTAATATTTTTTTAAAGAGTTGTTTTATCATCTCTCTATGCATTTCTATTTGTTTAATAGACTCAACTGAGTGAAAAATGTAAAAAAAAATAAGAATTGTAATAATAAGATTGCATTAAGTACTAGAAGCATATTAAAAGATTGTTAAAAAAAAAAAACTACCGTATTTTACGGTTTAAATAAAACATTGAATGTAAAGAAATATTACATTTTTATTTGTACAATAAATGTAGCTTGATATAATAAATTTAAAAAATTGAAATCGAATTTAAATAAGTTTTTTTATTTTTTAAGAGAAGGCGCCATATATTTGACATTCATTTATTAACGCTTTTAATTGATTATTGATATTATTTTATCCGCCATAATCTATTATAACGTAGTTTTTATTATAATAAAGTAAACTGCAATATCGATATAAAGCTTTAGTTTATATTAGTATTATAATAATAAAATCATGGATTATTGTAGAATTAACGACAATTAATTTTATAATGATTGTAACTTATCATAATATTATTCTCAATAGATGTAATCTATTTTCTAACCTTTTCTTTTCAATAAATAATAAGGTAAAGCTTATATAGATTCAATTAGATATGAGCAATTACGTCTAATCAAGAATGAAATCGTCATTGTTGTCGAATCGTCCATCAGATGTCATGCCATATAATCTGAAAGATCAAAAAAGGGGTAAAGTTTGGCTAAAAGTCAGATCGACTATCGCTGCAGTCTCTTGAGCTTCGAGAAAGCTTTTCAACTGCACGTGAAAAAGTGTCGTTAAGCTGCGCGCGCTCACATGCGCGATGGCGTAATTCACCGGCGCCAAGCTAACGAGTCAGTGTTGCTACAGTCCTCGACCTTACTACACCATCATTACTCTTTTCTCTCTCTCTCTCCCCCCTCTCTATCTCTCTCTCTATCTCTCTATCTCTCTATATCTCTATCTCTCAATCTCTATCTTTCTCTTTATATATATATATATATATCTTCTCACTCTCAACTTCTTCCTTTTCTTCTTCTTCTTCTTCTTCTTTCACTCTCATTATATCTTTTCTCTCAATATATTTTAGCCACTTACTTTGTCTCGCGAACGCACAGGCTAACTCACCCCCACTGACACGTTCGCTCTCACCTTCTAGCACGCATACGCGCACCCAGTACACGGACGTGCTTGCGGTTTTTATTCCGTACTCGCGTAACGGCACGTGCACCCGGTGTATTTATTCCGTGTAGTGCTAGATTCGTGTATTTGGCACCAAGGCTGCTGTTACCCCCCCTCCCCCAACGCCGCCACCGCCACTACCACCGCCACCACTACCACCGCCACCATTACCCGCCCCGACCCGTCCGGACCCGACCCGCACCGCCCCACTCTGCTCTGCTCTGCTCTGCTCTTAGTTCCACGTTGTCGCTAGGCCGAGGAAAAGGGAGGAATACATGACCTTCTGGTCCATGCCCTAGGACCAGCGAGTGTAACGACGTTGACAGGGGAATCAGGATCATCGACGGTTCACCACCGCTCGTGGTATGCATCCTTATGCCGCCCTCTATGTATTTGCTTGCGCGGTTGCTATAGTTACCCTTCATTCGCAGCATAGCTAATACTCCTGCTTATTTGACATACATACACTTGAAGAATGTGCATGCGTGTATGTATTACGCCGCTCGCGCATATTGTACGAGACTCGCCGGAACTCGCCCGAATACGCGACTCCTTAACACCACTTGCTTTATCTCTATATTCTTTTTATTATTATTACTACTACTATTATTGTTATTGTTATAAATTTACAAACGTGTGTGTGTGTGTGCTAACACGCCTTGAGTTTACGAGTTTCAAATAGACATTCCTCCCCTTATTTATTTAGGTAAATGTAAAAACGCATAATCATAATAAACCGTATAATTATAAGCATGTCATGCTGTTGAATTTGCAAATTATCGAATGTGCAGATTTAGCAGTAACAATGTTCCAATGACTATTTAAGGTACTGTGTACGATATCGTTTAAAGGATACATTTTATTTTCCTATCTTGGCTTAAGAAAAAGCCATATTTTTGTTTCATTAGCCATTACATGTAAGCTTATACAAATGTTGACAATAGACGATATATATGTATTGCCAAAGCAATAAACGAACGACCTTCCGATATTCAATGCCAAAAAAGCAACCCGATTTTATATACCATAAATATATGATTATCTTGCCTCTCGTCTACGAATAAGCGCTCAAAGTCCGTAAGCATTGTATATAATAAATATACTTTACGATCTGGCTTCGACTAATTCTTCGATCGGATGACGACAATTTATGCATTATTACACACACACACAGATCATAATTATTGAACTATTCGGATCCGTACAGATAGTAAATATTCTATGGGCAAAGTTTGCCATTCGCGTGGCAAATGCACCGATACACCATTAATTACGGCCAATGGAATATCTTGGAAGTATCTTGCCACAAATGCAATTCTTTCAATAACACGAAACATTCCTTTTGAAAATCCATTTGAATCAACAGCCATTTTATTTAAAGATATTTTAAATCAATACGTTCAATAAACTTTTGCTAGGAATCTGCACGTACTTAGTACTCTTATAAAACTACTTGAAATTATCTTAAATAAAGTTTCATCTACACGTTCATGCCCCGTATAAATTTATGGTAAATGAATTATTATAATTGTAATTATTATACGATTATTAAGCAAGTAAGTATCAAAGGAATGGGCTTATATATCGTTGAGCTTTGTTTGGTCTGTATTCGAGTTTGAGCTTGTATTCGTCCGCCAGTAGTAGAATTACATAGAATAACCGAGGGAATACATCGACGCGAGAAGCCAGAAGCCAAAGCTTATTTAATGTAAAATTTTCATAAAATATATAATCCAGGGGTTAATGCGTCCGAATAGCCGAGTGCGTCCGGAATTCTCTATGTAGCGGAGCGCATACCCTTGGATTTCGAGGGTCGTTACCGTTCTATAATTACGTACGTAAATTTTGGATCTCGCTATGAAAATTCATTCGCTACATGATCATTGCACTTCGCGCGCCTCAAGGATGTTAATAACTCTTGGCTAATAAAAATAGCAGCGACGCGGAATATCCCCAGCTTACATTGGAATTTGCGTTTACGTGCCCAGAAGTTTGAACATCGACTAGAACCTCAAGACTCAATAACCCCAATAACCTTTACATTATTATCGTACCGAGGAAATAAGTCCTGTTATAAATATCAACGCAACGAACAAGTTTTGCAATTGTAATTGGCTGTTCAATTGAACGAGCGACCTGTCGTCATTGAAATTACTCGTCACGCAATCATTTTCGTGATCATTGAGTGATTCGAATTCGAAAGATTAATGGTCTTCGCGTTAAATGCCTGTCAGGATAATCGCGTAAAAATTTTTTCATCCGGGTAAAGTAATCTAAATATCTAAGCAACTGGATTTTTACGGCTCTAAGCACCCTCGCATTTTCTACATTATTTACGAATGATTAATTACAAACGTTAAAGCTGATCGCATTGAAATTTTTTAATCATTTTCAAACGTTTTTCCGAGGTCCGAACGGATACAGGAGCTTCGATTCGTCAGTTTATTTATTATAAATTCATCAATATTTTCGTTAATTATCACAATTTATTTATATAAAACCCTTGAAGTTACATTGCGGATAATTATAATTCATGGCGATTCTTTTTATAGCTCAAACATTATTATTATTATTATTTATCTTCTTCGTTATTTATGAAGAATCACTTGATTTTTTTTCTTCCTTTTTTTTTTTTTTTATCATTATTATATAAAATCCAAGGGATTCGAATACTTTTTATGGGCATGAGAAAACGACTTTAAAAATATCTTTCCATTCGCTGCATGATTATTGCAATTCACTTCGTCGCTGCAATAGTAATTTAGAATACCTAAAATTATTTGATGATAAATTAATATATGTCTGCTCTGAGAAATGGGTCATTGCACGTGGGCTTCTTTGAATTTTCGATAATGTATACGTTCTCATTAGCCATTCATCTTTCGTTATGAAGTAAAGCGAAAAGTACAAGATATGAAAACTTGCCGTGAAATTATTCCTAGTATTAGTGCATTATGAAATAATTCCGATAAACTAGAATTTATAAGTAATGTTTTTTTCGACAATTCGAGTCTTAAACAAGAAAATTCAAATGCAACAAGGTTTTTATCGAATAATCGAATACTCGCATTCATTTTCAAACGTACAATTAAATATACCTTAATTGTTTTTTTTTTTTTTTTTTTTTAATTTGATAACTTTATTAATAGAAGCCAATGTTTATTCTCGGAACAAGAGTTATTTTAAATATCTAATTTCATTTAGTGCATTTTACAAAATATATTTAAAGCATGGTATATATATATATATATATGTATATGTTATAAGATGCGATGGTGTCCAGGAACTGTAATTAAGTCGAATGTATATTTAATTTCTCTATTTTGAAGTGAGTATTATATATAGTAATGTCGAGTATTTATTGTATATATATATATATATAATCATAACATTGATCACAAGGAATGTTATTTTAAAAAATAAACGATTAAAAGGTCAATACGTAATTTAGATTTTCATTCGATAGAATTTTCATTTGAATGATGCTAAATTGAGTTAATTCATAGAGGATCGATTTACTTGGTATCAAAGGGGAAATATCCATCCCCGAACAATAAATCCCGAGTCTTCAATTGTTCGGACGAAATTCTACTCGAGCGAAGCATGTTCGGAGCCGATCGAAATCCAATTCTAGAAATATAAAGAGCACGAGTCGAATGGTTAATAGTTATCACTAACCAGTTGAGCCAGGCTTCGAAAAAAACCACGTACTCAACTTCCCTTGAGAACGTATATTACGTATATTAACGATTTTCTTTGTCGGCAGTTTGGATAAATATTCTTTTTAATCTATTTCTCATTGTACCATTTTCTTGCTTTCCGATACAGTAAAATTGATTGCAGGCATTCTGCTTTTGCTCAATAACGACCTTTCCGTCTTTCTTCTAGTATTATTCGTATATAATAATACATTTCAATAAGAAATTTCAACATTGCTAATCTACTATATATATATATATATGTATATACACGCTTATTTGCTCGTTTATACAACAAAACGGGCTTACGTTATATCACGTATGATTCTATAGGTTAAGATTTCATCGATGTACAATGATATCAGTATAAAAAAAAAAAAAAAAAAAACCTTGAAAAAAAGGCAGTTTAATGCAGAGAAAATATCTGCGATCGAAAAAATGATAAAGAGAAAATATCGGAATCAACAATATAGACCATAGTACTGCTATTTTTATTTTGATCGTATTACGTATCAATATATTTATGCATCAATCTTCTCGTTCGCTTGTCAGTGTTAATAGAAGAAAAATGAAAGACTATACGCTTCCAGTTTCTCAATTCTCGCTCCATCCTTTTCTTTTCTTCTTTTTATGTGACCCTTCTATTTTCGAATTACTGTTTAACACGATTATCGTGAAACTTCTTTCATTACGTTTTTATGAACTCATATACTGATACGAAAATAGTTATAAATAAAAAAAAGAAGGTTTTACTGCTCTTAGTTTTAACGTTGTATCTGTATTAAACAATAATTAAGTGAATATTAATTATATAAAGCTTATGTAGACTGGTTCATGTTATTTTTACCTCTCGTATTTATTCTACGGAAATGTATGAATGTATTAAGCTTCGGCTTTAACTAAAAAATAATCTTAAAAGGACTGCTAATGTACAAATACTTTTACGTGGATTACAGTGTGATTTTAATAATATTAAATTAAAACTTTAATTTATATTTATCTTATTAAATAATACAATTATTATTAAAGTTATTTAAAAAACACTCTGTGAAAAATTATATTAATTGTAATTAAAGAACAATCTTGAATCAACGATCATTTAGTATATTAAAAAATGCATCCCTCTAGAGGTTCTCAATTTTTCTATTTCGGTCATATTGAGTAGCGTTCAAGTTTTCTTTTTGTCTTCTTGTGAAATGAATCAAGTCTCTGTGGCGTCTAAAATATAAGGGAAAGTAGAAAATGAGAAAAGAACAAAAAAGTTTAAGATGAAGTACAGGCTTTTTTTATGCTTACTAGCGACAAGTGAGTCTGTATACATTAGTATCAGAGCTTTTTTTCCTTCTTCTTGCTTAACAAAAGAAGAAAAAAAGCTTGATTCTGAATGTTAGGCTGGTTCCTTAGGTTCTGAAAGGTATGCAATTCTCGCTTAGATATTGTGTGTGTGTGTGTGTAAAGCATGGCGTAATCTCCTCCCTTTTACAATGTATTTTTAGTAACCGTATAAATATTAATTCACTCGTGTCTTTGCTCGGCTAGTTTCTTAAAAAATACATTACATTGTCTGTGCTCAGTCATAGCTCTACGTTAAGTATGAGTAAAGGAAATGATGAAATAGAGTAGACGTAATAAAATTTGAATTGACAATGAAATACAGAACGAAAATAGAAAGAATATTGAATTTAAATTGTCAATATACGTCTATTTTCTTATAATTCAGAAGCTCTAAACTTCTTATAAACTTTTTAAACTTCCTGGTCATAAATTACTTTCTTTTTAATCTTAAATGTACTTTTTAAAATAAATTTTATTCCACGGAAAGGCAATTTTAACGTCACAATCTCTTGCTATAAAAAAAAACCAAAAAAACAATAATGTTAAACAAAAACAACTAATACATGAATTAATCACTTTGGCCTTTAAGACTTCATTCTCCATTAAGGAATATTTTTGTCTAGTTTTTTCTTTTAAGTTCTAATCAAAGAGAGAGAGAGAGAGAGAGAGAGTAGTTTCAATCAATCGACTCGTTATTTTTTAATAACAGCTAGATTACAAATTTCTATGAATGTCTTCACCGCTACCACTATTATATTATGTCGTTTGAGCTAAGAATCACGTTCGAGCTCTTTCATTCTTTTTTTTTTGTCCTTTAATTTTTTAGCTAACTTTTTTGTAATCCCGCCATTTAACGGAGTGGCAGTACTTAAAAAGTTTCGGCTCTTATGTTAACTCGGCTATGTAATAGCAACTATGAACGGTCGATAAAACATTGTAGATGTTAAAACTGTTAGAATTCCATGTTGAAAAGTCCTATAATTCAAAGAGAAATCTACTAATGTAATTAGAGCTCTCTATATAGGTTATAATTATTTATGTCTATTTAGTTCTCAGAGATGTTCCGTTATTACTTTTTCCATCGGCGATGTGTGTAGCAACTGTTAATAACACAGCAGTTAATGTTATTAAATAATATTCAACAATTGATGCGGGGACAGTAGAAGATCGACGGTAATCGAGATCGGATCGCGACACTCACAGCAACAACGGCCGAGTATCGCCGTGTCGTTCACATCTCACTTACACAATACTGCGGCGACCCAGACATCATAACTTCCACGCGACCGCATCCCCGAGCTTCCTCCGGAGGGCCACTTCCACCCTGGGTACACACCGCCCTCGTGCAACCAAATCCACGCTTCCACCGACTCCACCCCCGCAGCTCACACAGCGAAGGCCTCGTGTCTTAAGATCCACACTTCCGTCTCAGCAGTTCAAGGTTTCTTAAAATTTATATAAACTACTGAATTCTCTGAGTTAGACAGGTTGCGGAAGAAAAATTCCAATGCAGTATATGTTTTAGGATATGAAATAGAAAGAGAATGTCAAAATTGCCAATAGCGAATGACATTGTTCATGTTAAACTTTATGTATTACTTCAATAAATTAAATACTGCAGATACAAAATTATTTGACGAGAAGGGGAGGGGAAAAAAGGAAAAAAAGCTCCTCTTGCAGGGTCAATCATCATTCCGAATTAAATTACCGAATCACAGCTCAGGTCATGCTTCATGTTAGTTCAATATTTAAATGATATACAAATCAACCAATACGGTTTCAATTGATTAATTTAATAATAGATTACATAGCATAAATAATTTAATAATTTAATTAATCTGTATTTAAATTGAATAAAATTTTTATATTTAACGCGTACGGTTTGTATTTGCTTTATTACGTCAGTTGCATGTAATATTATATTTAAATATGCAGATACTAAATTTTGATTTTTACCGAAATCTTATTGATTTCGTTTCGTTTCGTTTCACTCAACTAAATCAACTAAAGGCAATCGAACAAGATATTATTATTTTTATAATAATTATTATTGTTACATTATCACTGTAATACTGTAATACTAATAAAAAAAAACTAATACTATCGCTATAATTTATATAGTACCACACTGGGATCGCTAGATCGGCTTAATATTAACAATAACAAGGATAATAATAGTAATAATTTCCTTGTGTTTTTATAAAGAAAGAGAAATGTCTTAGAGACGATGAACCGGTATGCGGGACTCGCCTGTACAGACTATACCGACATATTTACTGAAACCTCGTGGTCTCGGCGCATTCCCACCGTCTCTGGTCGGTAATTATAATCACAGGGCGCGCACGCCGCAAATGCACGGAGAAGACCTTTCCTGGTTCCGAGATAAAGACAGTTTAGACATTCAATCATACGCCAGGAGGCGTATTGGTCAGGCAGATAAATTATTATTACATATTAACTTTGATTCTATTACGAGGATTAAAAAATTTATCCATTCTCGTACGAAATAACATTAAGTATTTCATTTGAATCGCAATTTATCGAAAATATAATAATTCAGTTTGTACGCAGGCGCAATAATTACTCGACGCGTAGTGAGAATTTAATTTAATTTTTTTTTATTTTGCTAGCCATTGAATCTGCGTTGTACCGTAAACAGCTGCCGCGAGACTAATTATTGATCTTATCTATATTTGTCCAAGCAATAAGAATGATATTAGCTCAGTTTCGTTATTGTTTACTTGCGTTACTTAAATTTATTGAATTTCGTTTACGTAGTTTACCGAGGTGACTAAAATTAAAATATACTCTGCTCTCAATGATAATTATATGATAAATAACAATGTCACGCACTATATTATTATAAACTTATAATAATAGTAATAATTTCTAAGGAACGTCCTGTTGTCCTTAACAATCTTATCAAATCTTCAAAATCATCAAAGCTTCATTAACCATTAAAACAATAGATTATTATAATTATTTGAACTTTTTGATCTAGTTAGAGTTATTTAAATGACGTAATTTCATTCGGTATTGCATTGATGCCAATATGCATTGATTCACCTCACAAATAATATATAATCGAAATATAAGTTTGTCTTTCTTAAATAAGCTTATCGGTTACCGTCAAAGTATACGACAACAAGCAGACGAACATTAATGGATACCATTAATAAATAATGTTACAGGCTTTATTCGCTGGATACAATTATGATAACATGGCTGATAATGTATCGGAATTCGTTTCGCGCGGATAGATAAGGAACTAAAGTAAGCATGCCATGCAGCAGTATTTCACGCGTAATTGTGCGCGATAATCGCTGGTACAATAAATTGAACATACACTGTGTATAATCAAAGTATATTATTCGATATAATAATGTTGGGCTTCTTTCGATTACCTTATATTTTAGTTTCGTACGTAAAGCTAAATAATAACTAAGAATTGTAATTTGTGCTGTTTTATGTTTTTTATTCAAGTTCATAATAAATTATTGATTATTAAATTACAAAAAAGTTGTTGTAACCTGGTCTAGCCGATAAATTGTTTATACATTAAAAGTATTTACACCAAAGTTATTTATTTTAAATAATATTCAAATAATTCTCACTTGCTGCAACAAATTATATCATTAAATTACTATTAATTTAATTGTTAAAATAACAATTTGAAGCCATTATAGTATTAAAAAGTTTTAAACAGTTTAAAAAGTTATATTCTGTGTTACTTTATAATCCATGTGAGTATAATCTATATAAGTTTAGCCATACTAATAAAAAAATACCGTATTTCTCTATATTCCTTATAATTAAAGTGATTAAATTTAATAATAGGAAGTCTGTATTGTTTTTAGCCTGTTAAATATAATTATAAAGTTTCCGGTGATTGATGGTCGTAACAATAAATGTTTCTACATAATATATAGGCTTTCAAAAATATGCAACTCTGAAATAAATAATGCGATCGACCGAACGGGAAAAGACATAAAGATACATAGAGAGAGAGGGAGAGAGGGAGAGAGAGGGAGAGAGAGAGAGTGAGATTTGGAAAAAACAGGGACAGTGCAATGCGCTTGGAAATATAAAGACAAGAGTAAAGGAGATAGATACATTAAATAGGTTTAGCCCATGAAAGGTGGCGGTAGTGGGAGGGGGGCTGCGATACGGCCTCATCCAATAACGAGAAGCCAAGTAAGCCACTATTGGACATCTGAGCTTATGCATATTTGCATACACAAGTATGCTTTTATTAAAATCAAGAGAAAAGCAGCCGAATTAATTAGATTTTTTCGAAATATATTTTTAAAAATAACTTCATAACATTTAAACGCAATATGAACACATGTGACAATTATACGTGCATATTGAAAATTATCCATTTGAAGAATTTATATTTTAAATAGTAGCAGTTAAGGCAAATAAAGCCAGGGTATAATTGAAATTATGTATATTATTTTGTTTTAATTATAAAAAGGATATATTTGCAAGCTTTATTGGCATTGAATATACATTGAGATAACATTCTGTCACGATATTAGGAGATATATTGATGAAAATGAATTTGTATATAGAAATACAGGTTATTCACAGTAAACTATCGGCAGTGAAGCTTCTTCAATCTACGCCATTTATTACTGTGATCGCGTATTATATTTATTTACCCGACAAAGCACATTACATACGAATGATAAAACGATGTAATAATAAGCTATTCGTATTGTATTGTTATAATAGTTTCGGACTCACAACTGGATACGAAAACATGATGCGAATCATTTCATTATCATTTTTCGGTATAATAATTTTAGAACCAGAAGAGATTCTTTTACCGAATTGACTGAATACTCTTTCGGAGAATATTTCTACTTGAATCCTTAATGTCTCGATGCGTAAAACAATAATAAAAAAAAAAAAAATCAAATCCACGTGAATATAATAAGTTTATTGTAATTTTAAGACGTAATAACGTAATAAGTTAGAAAATTTAGATTTATACATTAAGAAATAAAATTAAAAGCTAAAAGACTTTAGATAAATAACGCCACTGATTTTTAGATTAAGGATTAAAATTCTTTTCGAGAGAAGAAAGGAATTTTATATTCTTATCGCTTTCTCGCTATCCGGTCTCGAAAAAATAAAAAAAAAAAAAAATATACCGAAAAATGGTTCTTCGGATAGTCCTGGAATTGAAAAGCCTAAGCGCATAAATGCATTAGCAGCTCGAACTTTTATGTCTGAAAGCTGGTCATGTACTATATTGTATTTCATATTCTGGATCTCAGAGTCTTTCATGTGTTTTACACTGCCAAAAGGTTCCTCAATTCAATTTCAATTTTAACGCGTATCTCCTATCCACTACTACTACTACTACTATTACTATTACTACTATTACTACCACGACTACTACCACTACTACTACCACCACTACTACCACCAATATTACTACCAAACGTCAGTATATTACTTATGTCAGTGTACTCTTATGCCACGTGCAGGTTTTATTTTTCCTTTAAATATACATGGAAAAATGGATTGATTTTACAGGCAAAATAAGATTTTTTCATTTTCATCAAAATACATTGGATTTTAGGAAAAGTAAAATCTGTTAATATGAAAGGAAGCTAAAGGCCTGTGATCCACTGGAGATATAATTTTAGAGA
The DNA here is from genome assembly GCA_018883505.1 of Ceratosolen fusciceps. Lineage (NCBI taxonomy): Eukaryota > Metazoa > Arthropoda > Insecta > Hymenoptera > Agaonidae > Ceratosolen > Ceratosolen fusciceps. The sequence goes on from RCIC01000002.1 coordinate 4,933,551, forward strand.
TATAACTCCATTCGGTATATTATTTTACATATATTACTAAATATCTATTGGAGTTACCGTACATTATAAAGACAATTTATAATTCACATGACATCAAATTTTCTACATTTTAACGTTGCACTTTCATTGTTTTGAGATTAAGCAAAGTTATTAAATTCAGTAGAGGAGAAAGCAAAGATCAATACTTATACGTCTTCAGCCGAACCCCAATATAGTTGAGTATGCAGAAACTAGAAGCTTCGGAATTTAATTTCCAATAAATTTTTGTAACCAATAATTGCATCAGTAATTTCGTAAAGTAAATATGATTATTGGATAAATCCAATAACCGTATAATACTTGCTTTTCGGTAAAACAATATTGATGCAAACAAAAATTAACCGAAACGATTAACGTCTTTATAGTAGAAACGGAAAGGCTGCCGAAAATGTTTGGAATGCCGATATAAATGTCATTGGCCATTAACATACATATGTGTATGTGTGTGTATATTTATTTATTTATTTATTTATTATTATATAATTTATATAATTCAAGTTAATACAAAAGTCTTATAAATTCTCTACTTGTAATTTTGAATGAGAAACACTTATTCCTTTAATGATATTTTAACGATGATAATATTACTTAAATATAGTTTCGTGAAAAGTATTTGGTACTTCGTGCAAATATTCTGGGTAATAGACGAAAGACATTATAGAGCGAGCCAGAGTCGGTGTAAAAAGAATCATTGTCATCGTTGAAGGGAAAAAAAAGGGGAAAAAAGGTAGCGGAAAGATTGGGTATCTCTCTAATGAATATAAAATGGTACATTTGTGCCAAATCTGAATTTGCCGCCCGTTGGGGGATTAACGATTACTAGTTACACGTCGGCCGAATCGTATCCCCTAACAGCCGAAAAAATAACGAAGCCAAACTTGAAGAAGTTAACCGAAGTATTTATTTTACATAAATTCTAGTTAGACGACAGTGAGGTGACACAAGTGGCGAGCGAAGCTTTTTCGTTCGCCAATGGCCGTTTTAACGGATAAAAATGCTTAATAATATGTTAGGAGGACGTTACTGCCAAAGATCGGGACAGGCTACGTAATAAATATAGACGTAGTAAGAAGGGACCAAAATTACCTTAGCTCCAATTCAATCTTGACTAACTAGAGCACGGACCAATTAACCCGTAGGAGCCGAATAGCCCCGACTTGACAAACAATGCTGAAACCTGACCCTACTATACTGGTATTATATAATATCCCCTCCCTTCACTCCCTGTCAAATTACTCTGACTTTTCTTTTCTTTTTTTTTTCTTTTCTTTTCTTGGGCTCAATAATTTTGAAGAATACCGAGGATGACGAGACTGAGAAAATTTCGCATTTTCGCATTTCGACGATTTCCCTCGCATTCAAAATGATAATCTCGAAAATGCATAAGAACGAGGTAAAGGAATGTTAAGGAATGTTTACAATGAACGTAATTTAGAAGCTGTATGCTTCTAATGAATTATGAAGGTGGTGGGGGGGGGAGGAATTACGATTTTCAATTAATAGGTAATAGTAAATCGGCCAATTTGGCTCTCCGGTAAACATTTTGCGGTCGAGCCCTTCCGAGTTTTACGGAATTTACTGGAAATTTGGCTTGAGAAATTTCTTGGCATTCATTGTAGATCCAAGTTTGCCCGTAACGTAACGAACCTTAAGAAATATTCTTGTATATCGCATAGATTTCTGTGCATTTCTGTGCACAGTGCTCCCGTGCCCATCGCGTCGATCTATCCAGTAATTAAATTACGATTAAGAATAATGAGATTTTAAATAGAATGACATTTTGAAGTAATTGCCTCGAGTGTCTACGCAATGAATTATAAAATAAGAATTGTAAAAGAAAATTTTAAGGGAATTGCGGCACGCGTGTGAAGTATTTCTAACGCGTTATGTAATTGTATGTAATTGTTAATATCTCACTTGAGAAATGTAATGAAGGTTGTATGTAGTACGTACGGGGCTGCTTAGATCTTGACATTCCTTGCAGAGGCAAGATGATTGGCAATCTTAATTATGCAGAAGCTCCATCTACGATGTAAAGAGTAGACAGGAAGACAGACGACGAATATTATAAAGGGTCTCTGCATTCTCTTCCGCTGTTGTTTCTCGTCAACTTTTCACGCTACTGCACGAAGCCGAGTGAAAATTGTTAAATGTCTGCAGCGATCTTGCTTTAGTATAATATAAAATTAAATATAATATCCCATAGCCAAACTAATCGTCTGGTTGACGAAAGTCATAGCGAATGAAATAAATGACCCAATTCCGGGATCATATTATTTTATTTTAAAATATATTACGTCAAGAGTATGTAATCCCTTTTGTTAAATTGCAATTTAATTTATTGAAATTGATTTTTATATACCGTATTATATACCATGCGATAGGACAGAGGATACAATGCACGCAAGCATACATTACGTATATATAAATAATTTTTATCTTAGATTAATTAATTAATAAATTAATTATTTTCTTAATTATAATAAGTACAAATTGAAAGGCATTACTTGTTCCTGATTGCTTTGTTTTCTAAGTACAAGGCTTAATGATTAAACTTTTAACTAGTGCAAGACAATTTGCAACAGTTAAATTTATATAACATATTTTATAACTTATCTTTTCATTGCAAGATAAACTTTCGAATCGATTGTATTAAGTTTAGAGATTTTGATTAAACCTGGGACTATTATCGTTTAGCATTTACGGACTTGGAATAGTCTATCGATGCAGTTACTCTATGTATTATGTAAACAACATTTTCTTTAATTAGAAAGCAGCAGTCTCAAATGTACTCTATCGAACCTACTTTTTTTTTTTTTTTTTTTCTTTTAATTTTTATTTCAAATATATGTGGAATGGGTATTTTACAAATACGTCTTTTATATCGCATGAATATGAAAATTATATTTTATTGAAATAGATTCTGTAGCATTCGGTTTTAGTATTTTTTACGTTATGTAATTACATTTGAAACTGTATTTTGCCAAACGACATTTCATCATAATGCATTAATGCTTGTAGATAATGTTATATACAGGTTATATAAGAAATATTTAAAAATCAAAATGAATCATACGTTTTTTATTAGGAATTCCATGATATCGAAATAAGTAATAAACCTGCTATCACCAAGAATTTCTAACTTTTATCGATATAAAAAGTAGTTACAGTAATTATATGGTCAGACGAACATTAATCCTCTAACAATATTATTAGTCTTATGAAGCACGTAATAAATATAATTTTTTATTCATTTTAATAACATTAAAGGAAAATTTAGCTTTATAATAAGATTACGTTATTAATTTTTTTATTTTTATATTAACTGAAAATAGGAATATATGTATATATAAGTATGTAATGTTGTATACGAAAGAAGTATAAATATATTCTTATAAATATAAATAATTTTAAATGATAGACATTATTTATGTTCATTTAATTTAATTTAATTTATAAGTAATTATTATCATCAATTAAAAATAAAAATTTTATAATGTTTAGCTGCAGCCTATTTATTAATTTTTAACACTTGTAATTATTTTTTATCCTTTTCTTTATCCTTTTCTTAATACAATGGAGTTAGTATTAATACTATTTTCTTCTAATTAAAATATCATTAGCTTAAGTCTAAGAATTATTTATAAACTTAAATAATATAAACTTAACTTTGCATAGGTTATAATCCTTTATCCTTGTGTTAATTAAGGTTATCTTTAAAATTATTTATAAGTAACGTTTTTATATTTAAAATGAAGGATATTAAAGCAAAAGATATGGAAATAATGAGAGCAATATCGTAGTTTAAGTAATCAATAAAGGATTAGCAATAAATAAGTACAATTGAAATGAATCAGTTAAACGATGAAATGCTCTCTCTCTCTCCCTCTCTCTCACTCTCTCTCTCTCTCTCTCTCTATCTATCTATATATATGTAGATAGATAGGGATAATCGCTAGCAATACTGTGAATCTAACGATTGTGGATACAATAGACATTCCAAATTGGTCATTCTGATCTTTCATAACAAAGTTCAACTAATTGCAATTTCAGTCCGAAGACGTGAATTCAAACCATATCCTGCAATTGCAATTTTAGACAGGATGAATAGATATGCACACATACAAATATATATGATTTTTTAATATCGATATGTATATTAATGTTTTTATAGTTTAATTTTGTTAAATAATGATAAATTTTGAATTCTAATATCTACGTATATTTAATAAATAATATATGTTATAATGCATAGAGACAGTAATGGTGAAGAATTTAGTAAATTAATTAAATATTTAATATATAATTATAATTTCTTCAAATATAAATAGCATGCGAATTTAAAGACAATCAGTTTAAGTGAAATTTCATTGTCATTAAAAATATATAGCTTAGTGTAATTTAATTTCATCCTGATTGGGATATTTTCTAAATGTTGACTAATGTCGACAATATTTTTCACAAGTCAATGATTCGAAGTAAATATTAAGTTATTAAATAATTTAAACATAAAATATATTAATACGACAATATAAAAAGAAGCAAAAATATTTTTAACGTTTAAAAACACTCGTACATATATAATATTGATTACTTTTGATGTTTCCCTTTATTAATTCGATACATCGTACATATTTGTTGTTTAAAGTTTAAATCCTAATGCATTACTTGGTTTCAATGTGTAAAAACGTTATTAATCATTAACTTAATTAATTAATTATCTATCCAAGACTGTCGTGATGATAAGGTTTGCGGGAACGCGATAGTAAACATAAGATTTTATGTTTACTGTTGGATATCAAAGGATCGTTGTTCTTAAAGAGATCGTTATTTATCTTCGTGACCCATAAATTTGTTCTTCGTAAGTTATACCCTATATCTTTATTTTAATAGATCATTTGTTTTGCTGGTAAAACCAGTTTCAGTTTCACGGCTATATCATATAAATATATATATATACAATACTATTACACGTAAATATTACTCTATTCCTCGGTTTTGATATTCTCACTGATTTCCATTTGTCTCTCGAATACAAACACTTTTCGCAACGAAAATTATCCTTTACCTATAAGACGTTCGATCCTCTGTTTCCTATACCTGTCCTATGTCTATCGTGCCCCTGACTTCAACGTTACTTAAAGTCCCTGCGATTAGCGCAATCGTTCTACTCATAAATTATTTGTATTATTTATCTTCATCGGGAGAAACCTGCGAATTTGTTTATATTCTAATGTTGCGTACTGCTCAAACGATAAGGAGATCGGCTGAGATTATAAGAAGTAGATAACAAAGACTTTATCTCTGACAGTATTTTTTCGTCTATGCTAATAACTAATACAATGCCTTTGCAACTTCTCGCAGATCTTGGAACTGAGATTAATTGACCTATTTAGATACATTATCTTCTTAGACTTCTAATTTTCTTCTAATTTCTTAATTTTCAGAATCAATTAACCGATTTGGATGAATTGTTCACAGTTCGAAAAGATATTCTCAATATTATGATAACAACGAGTTTCGAATCATAGTCATCAAATGCCGTTAATTAACTTTATAGCCCGTAATTGTTAGTAAAATAATAAATAAAACTTATATCGCCAATGTTACATTCCGGCTTGGGTTTGCCGATGAATAGACGGCATTGACGACGTATTTCACGTGGAATTCGATTCCAACGCTCCAAGAGCTCCGGGTGCTAGCTGCTCTCGAGCTCTCTGCACGAGGTTCATTCATAACGTCGGTGCGGACGCTGCAGGTGGTATCGAGTACACTCGCTCGCCGGTATCGAATTTCTTAGATTCGACTTGGCGGAGTTCGGCACGGCCGAGTACCCGCTGCCGAGGGCTGCCACACGCGATATTAACTTTATAGAATTTATAATACTGTTTACGTAATCGTCGGCGCTTTATCGAGATAACGACCCTTCAGTCCCTTTAGAATTACAATTTTTTAATTATGATGCGTGATTTTTATGTTTGCGCTCAGGAAAAATTCTTAATCAACGTCCGCGAAGCCTGACTTTCTATAGAAATTTAATTAATAATTTCCTCAATGCGACATTTCACCTAAGAATTATTTATACGATAGTTAATACGATTGATAATTAATAATGAGCCTTCCAACTGTTCATGCTTAAATCCTACTCTGTCAATTAAATTATTTCATTTCGTTTCTTTTTATTTTATTTTATTCAGTTATTGTTTTCTTCGCACTCGTTATTACACAACATTCAGTATACTGAAAAATATCTCGAGACCTGATATAAACTGACGGAAATTTGAATGTAACTAAGAACGATAAAACAATTTTATCAAAGACTTATCTTCTTTATTTTTATAAGCCAAACGAAGGTAAAGTTTAGAAAAATTTCATATTTACGAATTTTAGTTCTCTCTACGTATGAAAACAAAAAAAAAAAAAAAAATAAAAACAACAAATAAAATAAATAATGCTTCGACGCGTCAAGACTTTTCTTTTTTAAAAGATAGAAAACTAGAAGGCCAAGAGGAGGATTCAGCCGAGCGCTCGGTTCAGATTGTAAAAGGGTCTGTACCAGTTTAAAGTTACTCCATTCACTTATCATCTGACGTCTTCAGTATCTTACGAGTCATGAAAGGGTCTTTTTCTTCTTCTCCCTTTTTATTTTCTTCCGGTTTTGAGATATTTCTCTCTCTCTCTCTCTCTCTCTCTCTCTCTCTCTCTCTCTATTTCTCTCTTCTCTGCATGTATCTGTTTACCTGTCTGTCTGTAGGTCTGTTATTCTCAACTCTCTAACACTGTGTCTGTGAAAGAAAAAAAAAAAAAAAAAAAAAAAAAAAGAAGAGAACGAAGAAAAAGAAAAGCAGGAAGTTAGACGGGAGAGAAAGGAAAGCGATTGGAAAGGTGTCGCATAGCGGCTTCGCGAATGACTATTGACATTCGCCGTGACATAATATATGAAGAAGGGTGGAAAGCTTTTCTAAGTCGCTGTCCGTTCGAGTGGACTAAAGGATTTTTATAGATATCTTTCCTTACATTTTATTCTATGGATCACTAGAATTCGACATTGTAATCTGTTTTCAGTATAAAAGATAGAATCATTTGAACAATTGTTACTTGTTAAATAAATTTTATTATATATCTCTTCACTCGAAATTATTTCAATTTCTGCATTTATTTTTATAAAGTTTAAAATATATTTTCGGTTATTGTATTCATGAACAATAAACGTTATTATTTCTTTCTTTCTTTCTTTCTTTCTTTCTTTTATATGACTTTAAATAAATTTCAGTTATTCAGATTTCATGAAGTATATCTGAAATTTACGGGGTCATGAAATACATCATGAAATGCATCATTAAATACATTCGTAATTTTAACATTGGCCTTCTAAGCGGTCTATTTTAAATATTTCTTTATATATATATAATGATACGTATGAGGAGATAAAGCCATGATTTTATAATATTAGGAACTTACAATTTAATATAATTTATCTTGCGTTATCGTGCTAAAATCATATTTATATTATTATTAAGGTTATTAATCGTTAGGTTATTAATATTATTGTTATTAATTCACTTCATTAATTGCATATAGTAGTGATTATGATTTTTTTAGCAGTTGAAATGACATTATTTGTAATCACTGTATAGGGAAATTATACAATATTTTTGAAAACGTTATGTTGTTACAGTAGAGTAATACAAAGGCCTTGTTGAATTATTCAAATTAAATGTATTATGTACCTAAGCTTAATTAGAATTTTCAACAAAATTATATTTACCTAATTATATAAATCTAAGTTCTCAGTTAATTTACAGTTACGGAATTCAGGAAGAAAATATCGTTTAACAAATCGCGCCCGAAATATTTATCACTTACTTTATCTTAATAATGTATTGATTTTTTTAACTTTCAAATAAAAAAATAATTATAATAACTTTTTTAATGAAAACATGTACGAAATCTAGATAATAGGGAACTATAGCCGTTGATGATATTATTTAAATATTTATTTGCATTAAAAAACTTTCTTTGTGTTCAAGGAGAGAGAAAAAAAGCATAGTAAATGTCTTTGGAGTCTCGCGCGTTGCAATATTCTTTTATTTAGGTTAACACTTTATACATCCAGTCGCATACAATAGTCGTTGTCTGTCCTCTAATTTTTAATTTTTATTATTTATAGAAGAGCGTCTCTTTGGTGTCCTTACACCTCTAACAGCGTGTTTTTAGATTTTTAATTAGTAAAATATTATATACGTAATCCTGTGCAGGTAAGATTTATTAAAATTGTTAAAGTAATGTCGAGAAGTTGCAACATTTTAGTTAATAAAAATAGGCATTCAAAATGTTCTTTCCATTTTAGCGGTAATAATGATAATAATAATAATGATAATAATAATTACTGCATTAAAAGGATAGTTTTCACGTATCGCTGCTTCTGTCGCCCATGTACATAGAATTCTGTACGTTTGTCAATTGCCGACCACGTAATTGAATTGGAATATTTATTCTTGAATCGTAGCTGCAATTATATTTTCAAACAGGACACTGTAATTGTAAAAGCTATTTATACAGTTTTTCAAATACACCATAATTTTTTATTTAAATTTTCGTAAAATTTAAAGTTATAAATTATAACAATAATTAATATAAAAAATTAATGTATTTTTAAATCCTCCCAACGTAAACTGTAATTACACCGAATAGGATCTTAAATTTCAAATTCTGAAATATAACCGGCAACTGAAGGTGAAACGCTTTCATGTGTGAGAACGAATAGGTCTTGATTCAACGGAAACGATTTTGTTTTCGTAGACGCTCGGAAGGTCGATCTTTTTTTCTTCTTACCCATGAAATGTTTCCAAAAATAATAGGACAACGCATGTCTCACATTTTTAGCTTCGATAAGGTAAATCCAGTGAATTAAAAAATAATAAGCTCAGTCTATTACGTAGTTCAATAGTTTTTTCATTTGCTTTAATACCGCGTACGTGAATCTCAGGTATTTCGTCTGCAGGAGCCTCAGGAATGTTTATTTATATTTAACAAACAGAGATATTAAAGGGTTACTTCAATTGCGATGCTAATTTCCACTCCAATATTCCTATGAAACAACGCCTCGTTTTAATTACCATTCATTGTTTAATAATTAATTACGGGTAGTCAATGTAAAATACGTGCATGCCGTGTAAATTTATGTAAATACGTACATCTTTGGAAGTATTTAAGATTCCGTGTGCTAGTGCCTGGGCTTTTCAGAACGATACAAGTGCATAAATATGAATACTCGAATAAGTGGACTTTGCTGCATAAATAGACAAATCAGCGTGGATTTCGACTACCTTATCTTTATTTTAACCTTTCCAGCGTATTAACTGTTGTTTGTTATTTCTTTTTTCTCAAAAATATAAACAATAATTTACTAAAAACAATTTCATTGCATGCAAAGCAATCAAATTAAATTTCAATTGCAAATTAGCTCATTAATCCGTCTATTAATACGTAATATCATTATTCTCTTATACATGTAACTCAACGTTTATGTAAAAATTTATAATTACGATGACACGAGTGACTTTATTATTCATATATAACATATCTGTGTGCATGCTTTATTTTAAATATGAAAATAAGTAGTAACATTTATTTTTACTTCATTACGAACACGTCAAATAAGCAAATTGGAAGTTCTGGTAACTTATCGGTATAGTTGCGATGGTCGAAAACCCAAATATAATCTATTATTATACATTTATATTAACACATACACACACACACACACACAGGTATATGAATTTTAACATAAAGATGAAGAGGTAAAAGCAATTTTGGATGTCTAACTGCTATTTCCTTTATTCATTCTCGGATAATTTTTTATGGTGTATATAAGTAGTGAATACATTAACTACGAATTTATTAATTCTACGCCATTAGTACAACTAGTAATGAAACTTAAAAGCTTTTTAATTAACAATGACAATAAGTAATTACTTTATACATACACACATATATATATTCCTGATCAATAAGATATTTTGTTTTCTTTTTTCATTAAATTATACATATTTAACAGGATGTCAATGCGAAAACAATCGTGAATTTATATTACTTACTGATTTAAATCAAATTAAAACAAATTTAAAAAAAAAAATTAATAAATAAATACTTTTTAAGAGGAAAAGTAAAAATAATAATTTAATAAAAGATATTTCATTAAAATTATAAACAAATTTATGAGACTAATTTTTTCTTTTCTAATAAATTTGTATCACAGTATTTTGAGACAGAAGTTATTCACGATTTGAAAGATAAAACCGTCGGGGCTTAATAGATGTGAAAAAGAATAGAGGAGATGGAATAAGCATGCATGTGACGAAGCGTGGAACTAAAAATGAGAATGATAATAAGAGAAAAGCTTCTTATGAATGCAGTGCATGACTCACACATATAAAACTACTGCCACTGAGAGTTTGCAAGCTTTTCAATGGTTTATTGTTTTATATATGTTGTTAGCAGTGCAAGGGAATATTTTTAATTCGAAATCCCCACGTTTCTGAATAAAGCAAGTTTCTAAAGCTGAGGGAAAAAAAAACAATAAATAAAATGAATAAATGCACAATAGTACGAACGATATAGTTATTGTGTTCTGTTTTATTTTATTTATTCTTATTTTCCTTACTAAAGTCTCGTGTTATACATAATTTTTTTTTTAAAGAAAATAGTACTTCCTATAGGATTTCTCGTGTCCAGATGTTATCGTTTATATAATTCGCAACTGAGTAGAATTTTTATAAATTTTATAATCATATTTTATTATTGTTGTAAGTTTATATTCGATGAAAAAATTTAGCATACAGATTCAATTTTTGTTTAGCTAGACGTGTAAAAGTGTAAAAAAAAAAAAGAATTTATAAATGATTAAAATTTCTTTTTGTACGGTGGTTTAATTATTATAAATGATGAAGTAATTATTGAATTAGGATAGGAATAGGATTATTTGCTTATAAGTTTAATGATATTTAAGTTGCAAAAGAACCTCAATTTTATTTAGGAAAATATTTATTAAGAGAAAGTTAAAGATTTAAAGCGAATTAAAAATATTCAGCCGATAATTTGTGAAATATATGTTTGTAACAAAATTATAAAAGTGTTTCAGTCTTTTAAAAAGCAAAGAATAAGGATAATGAATGCTTCTATGGAATAGACTAATTTTTATTCAATTTCTTGAATAGGAAATTTGAGATATACATATAGTACTAAAATTTTATATAGCAGAAAAGGAAATTTGTAAATGTGGTAATCAAGTTTACAATTCCTAGGAAAAAGTACGGGAAAAAATAAAAACTTTTATGATGCGGGATGGCTTTATTTTTCTTTTCTTTTTTTACAAAATTTATAAATATATATAAATTCTTGTCGATAATAATGTTATGTTAATATTTTAGTCATAATAAAAATTGTAGATATTACTTACATGTGTATGTGTAATACATTAAATAGCTTTAATAAAAACTTTTTTTAACTTTATTAAGGTATATTTAAATTTGTCGATATGACAATAAAATAAAATAAAAAAAAAAAAAAAAAAAAAATAAATAAATAAACGGTCTCGTAATTGCGTCTCGTATTATCTATGGGACTTTCGGATAGTTTGAATTCGCCGCCATCTGCCGCTATGATAATTCAAATACGATGTGTCCGTTCGATTTCTCCGGCAGTCCGGGCGCATGCGCTTATTGACCGAACAACAGCTGAAATTCCTTCCTTATCTGTAATGGTGGCTTGGAACAAGCGGAAAACGTTTTGGTAGGGGGAAGTTCATCGAATGACGTCGGGGAGGGAAGTACCGAAGACCAAGGAGCGGACGTGTTACGACAATAGTACGAACAGTTGACATCGCCTGTACGGTCAGAATTTTATTTTTTAATACATGAGCTTTGTAAGCCAACTTTTCCTACAGTTATTATTTTCTTTTGATAAATTTTATTTAGCCAAAGTACACACATGTTATTAGAATAAGATTGATTTTTATTATCCAGTTGAAGTACATACGAGTTTAATGAAATCTCAAAAGACGATCCTTCCTCAAAAACTCTTTAAACAACTTCATTGCATAGTAAATATTATATACGGATACGTATGTACACGTAATATATAATATATGTATATGTATATATATATATACAAGTTATTTTGTTTTTTGATTCATTCATGATATTATTAGCATAACAAGTATGAGAATTGAAGAAAAAAAAAAACAATAAAAAAACGATGTTTTGGTATTAGTTACTTAGTCGCTTAGAAAAGTGTTGCACATCTGCACGAGACAATAGAAATAGACACGAGATAAAAATGTTTTTAAGCATTGGCTATTATGATTAATCGATTCTATATTGCGAAGCGTTGAAGATCACAAGCATAGCTCTAGTGTTTACATATTTCGAGTCTATTAGAGAATAATGGATGTTTTTTTTTTTTTTTTGGTTTGATTTCGTTTAGGCTAAGTTCTGATGGACAAGCGTCCACGATGAAAACGAGCCGAGGCTAGATATTTTATTTTTTTTTTTTTTTTTATAGGAGTAGTGGACGTTAGGGTTATATTAATAATAAGAGGCTGCCGGCGGCACGTAAATCCGAATGGGAAAAGGAAGAGAAAGAAAAATGGCGACCGGCATCTAGAGGTAATCGCTCGAGGAAATATAAGAAAAGTAAATGGTCGAGCGGTTGTCGGGCGGGTAGTTAAGGTCGGGGCTGAAGTTAAAACTGGATCGGCTAAAAGATTCGATTCGGTTCATATAACGTGCTGTTATATGGCTAAAGAGCTGTGCTGAATTGAGCTGTGGAGGAGGAGGAGGAGGAGGGGGGAGGGGGGAGGAGGAGGTGGAACGGCGGCGATCAGCAACAGCCCCATGAACTCTCAAGGGCCTCACTGAGACAGCGCGTCCTATTCCTTAAATGACGGTCAGTAACGTCGGCGCAGGCGCGTCACAAACTTAGCGGCTCCCACTAGAAGAGACCTCTCTCTCTCTCTCTCTCTCTCTCTCTCTATCTATCTATCTCTCTATCTCGCTCGCTCACTCTCAGGCGTCTCGCTCGTTTTGTCGTCGGGCAGCGGGTGCGCGCATCCCCTCTTGCTTGACGCAGCCAAAGTGTAGCGACGACTGGGAAAGAGGGGCGGCTAATCGGCATCGGCGTACATTGCGGCCAGAGGAGTTTTCGAAGAGAGCTGTAGTAGTTTTCTCGTCCCGCGTTTTCATTATATTTTTCGCTAGTGCGAGCTTAACGAGTCAACTCGAGCCAACTCGAGCCCTGTGCGTCCTTCCCCCGCGTAATAACCCTTTTTTCGGCTAACTTGTGTCGCACGTCGCCTCGTCTCTCTCTCCCATACCGTGAAGGAGCCATAGCCTTAGCTAATACATATACGTATATATAATATATATATATATATATACATATACACACAGACACATATCGTGCGAAAGCAGCAGAGTCAGTGTCGCTACCGCCGCGTCGTGTTCTCTCTTGTGCCTCCACGTACGGATCGCGTACGCGCACACGCACACGCACCAGGCATCACGCATCGCGCGCGGCCGCACGTATACACAAGCAGGGAGAGAGAGAGAGAGAGAGAGAGACACGGAGCACAGAGAGATAGAGACACAACAGGCAGTAGCAGCAGCAGCAGCAGCAGCAGCAGCGGCGGCAACAGCAGCAGCAGCAGCCACCTACTCACTCGCCCACACGCACGCACGCACGCAAGAATACTCCGACACGACAAGACGGTACACGTAACAGAGCGAAGGTGTGTTTTTGTTTGTTAGCCGCGAGGGAGAAAAGTGTCGATGAGGCTGGTGCAGGAAGAGGAGAATAGCAAAATCAGCAGCAGCAGCAGCACTAGCAGTAGTAATAGTAGTAGTAGTAGCAGCAGCAGCAACAGCAGCAGCAGCAGCAGCAGCAGGAGGAGCAGGAGCAGCGGTAGCAACGATAGCAGCAGCAGCAGCAGCAGCAGCAGCGACAGTAGCCGTCGTCGATGACCCTTGAATCATCAGCTTAGGTAATTTGAGAGGGAGAAGGGCGCGATGGGCGAATAGGTTTGCCGGTTAAGTGCAGAAAGAAGCACCGCCATCATGCGAGAAACGCCATGCCGGCGTTAGGCCGCTCGCGGGGTAAACCGCCACAGCCGCAGCCGCAGCCGCCGCCGCCGCCGCCGACGATGACGACGACGATATGCCGATGACCAATTCTTTCGTGGCTCGCTCCCTTTTGGAGGTTAGGTCGGCTTACGGAATCTTGGAGTTCGTGCGACATTATTCATTCCTTTCCTATTTTTTTTTATTTTTTTTTAAATATTTTTTTTCATTCATTTTCTTTCGTTCCCTTTCATCTTCTAGCTTCCGTTAGATAACGCGAGAGAAAAGTGAGAGCTGCTGCTCGACTCGGTAATAAGACGGATTCGGAGTCGCCGGCGGCTCCACCCACCCGGTGGCCACCGCTGAGGTGTTCGCATGCGGCAAAATGCCGAGGCTTGGGAGTAGGTGATGGCGTTTTGGCTATCGATTGGGATATAACGGTTCGCGCTCTCAGATGTACTCGAGCGTCAGTGCGAGTGGAGTAAGAGAGACAAATATACTTATTTGTCTATATATATATATATATGGGAATAGAGAGAATTTCGTTACTTGGCTAGTGAGTGCGTGAACATATTCATATTCTGCACTGCAGCTTTCTTTTTTAACGCATACGTGTAATAATGGTTTCGTCGTGCGAATCCGGGAATCCGCGATTCCGGTTCTCGACGGCTCCCTCGTCTTAACCTCAAAAAAGGAAAGCGTCACCGACGACAACGCTCTCGAGGACGAGCCATTCTCTACAGCTGCAATATTAAAAAAAATGAAGTAAAAACGTGGGTATTTACAGTGTTGCCAGAATCGTAGCCATGCGGGAATTTGAGGAGTGTGCGGAACGTGAGACATGCGCTCTCTCTCTCTCTCTCTCTCTCTCTCTCTCTCAGTAGTCGTCGTCGTCGCTGCTCCGTTTTCTTCCCGACGTGTAGCCGTTCCTCGTGAATTATTACTCGCCTTCTTCAGGATAGCGAATCCAAGACTTTGGACTTTTTTACTTTCTAAAGCAGATCCTTACTCGTCTCTCTGTCTCTCTCTCTCTCTCTCTCTCTCTCTCTCTCTCTATATATATATATATATATATATATATATTTATAAATACGTATATGCATATATTAAATCGAGCCATTTATCTTTAATCTCGAGCTCGCGTCCAGTTCTTTTGATTCATTTTAAAAACTCCCTAGACTGTTACAAACGAATAAGAAAGGGAATAAAGAAATTGAAATGAGCATGGCAATTATTGTTGTTTTCAATATTGCCGAGTGACTTCGAATTACTTGATTTGAACTACGTAACGAATTTAAAAAAAAAAAACACACTCGCTCAAATCAAAGTGTTAAAATCACTGATTTTAACAATCTAAATTCAATTGCATTGCTATTTAATTGTTATTGAATACTTGCAACCTCGGTTTCTATAATTTAGTTTATTAAATTATCTTTGTCTGGTTCAATTAAATTGATCATGTAAGGATGGTTTTCAAATAATTATCTTATGTCTTTTAATGACTGTTTTAACTTATATTTATATTGAAATTAGAAATTAGATGCCATTCGCATTTAAACTTCATTTCTATAGAAAATTTTATTTCGAGATTAGCAAACGAGTTTAAAAAAAAAAAAATAATAACCAGTAGTGGTTATCGAGATCAATTTTATCTTATTCCTAATGATTTTAATAGATTAATTTTTACGTTTTGATTAATCGACTTGTATTTAAATGAAAGTCGCGTATAATTACATCTACGTTGTCTTTAAAATTGTTGATAATTATTTTATAATATATTACGAATTTTGAATATATATTTGATTTTGAAAATATCTAAAAGTTTCAAATGATTGATTCATTGGGGTTAAATATTTTATGCAATAAGTTTATATTGAACTAATGATTATATTCAAATGTCTTGAAACTATCGGGAAATACGTATTATTTACATCTAATTAGCTGTAGAACGACCAAGCCCTAATAAATAATCTAATTCAGATGATATGTGTGTATATAATATACAGGCACGCATACGTAGACGACATCTCACTCCCGTATTGCTTTCTTTTCTATTTTTAATATGCGTTGGTCCTAAAATTCAATTGTATATTTATGAAGGCTCTTCCGAATCTAAGACATTTCGATAAGAATTTATTACACAAATTAACGGATCGTCAAAGTCTTATCCCCTCTCACTCCGCCTCTCGTTAAAATGTTCAAAATCGTCGTATTATGTAATTAGGATTTACTGACCTTAATTATGCGGCTCCGTTACACGCCGACTTAAAAGAGCGTGTACTTGTGCACGCAATCGTGATTGGGAATAAAAAAACAGAGAGAGAGAGAGAGAGAGAGAAAAGTATATAAATAAATTAAGTAAAAAGAGGATAGCGGCGGAAGTGGTAGAAGAAACATTGGTAGTCGTGAAATCAAAAGCCGCGACGACGAGCCGCGCGTATTGATTGTTTCGTCGTGTCTGGATGCAGGAGACCCTACTTGCTTCCTTCCCTGTTTATCTTATTTTATCGTAGGAGAGCATCTCTCTCCTACGTATTTAAATGAAAAAGGCTAAGCATTGATCGACAGGGAAACCTTTCCGAGCGTTAAAAAAAAAAAAAAAAAAAAAAAATAAAATAAAAATTCAGGGAATCAGTATAACTAATAATGTAATGTTACAACAATTGCTTCGGCGTTGGTTTAGTGAAATAAAAAAAAAATAATACATAAACGTCGTTAGGCATAGCGTTATTTCTCCTGGATTCATCGATGTTTATTCATCGATTTTATTTATTTGCATTTTATACAGACTGACGCTGTATTGATTAGGTTATATAAGGGGACGGGCGCCGCCGCGTGGATTGCGAACATGCTTGTGGCGAATTATATGAAAGCCGGCAGGCCAGCGATTTATTTTACATCTTAAAAATAATTGATACTTTCGCCACCTTCGCACGTCACGTTTATTAAATCCATTTTTCACAAATACTGAATTAATGTGCTTGTTTAATTAATACTTCACTAGCCTTTTTGGATATAATAAGGTTCGAATGACATATTTTGTTTGTAAAGTAGAATTACGTTGGCTTGAGAAGTATAATATTGTCTGCAGAAAATAATCAATTTGAAGATAATTATTAAACGAGGACTCGGAACGAATCCACGCTTATTAGACGATAAATGCATTAGGCCGAATGTGAAGTCACAAAGCTAGATCATTGCGCACGTGGTTATTCAAAGGACGCGTATTAGGGATTCCTTAACAAATTTTTCCTTTTCGTTAAGAAAAAAAAAAAAAACGAAAACGAAAGAAGAGACTTTAAAAAATGGACAACCAGTGAACCAATGAATTACTTAGCCTGGTACTCCGGTACTCTCGAGCTGCCGGTAAATGCAAGACGTATTCGCTCATTGGGAGCTAATCTACCGCACGGAGGAGGGACGGACCTCCCTGGTCGCGGAGTAATCAGAAATAACGGGTGGTAGTTATCAACATGGGAAAATGCGAATGGGAACCGGTTAATGACTGTCTCCGTCTAACGGGGTGCTTCTAACGCTCTCGCCAAAGCAAGAATATACTCACTACTACCACTACTGCCACTACTGCCAGCGGCCGTCTGACTCCTCCTTTTCCTTCTTGTCGTATATCACATTGTGACCGTTATTTACCGCGTGCGTGTCTATAAGAGGTACGTTTTATTATCGTGTTATGAGGTGGGAATCGAGATTTACTTTACGAGATAGTCATCATTGTGCATTCATGATTTATCCGCATGCGAGACTTCGACGCGAGTGATTTTCATTTCTTATCCGTTTTCCAACAACTTTTTCATATTGTCCCTTTGTGCAGAAAAATAGACGCGTCAATTTTTCAACAACCGAATCAAATCACTTTTGATCTTACACCGTCTAATATTTTTTATTCGTTTTATACATTATTATTTCTTGATATTTATTTTTTAAATTTCAAAAGCTTTTCAACCCAGTAATTTATTGTACAAATTAGCTTCATTTGATCTACAAAGTCACTAAATATATATATATATATTAATTAATCTTCGTACTAGATTCACGTTGCTGCACATCATTTTTCAAAAAACCATATGAATAATGCCGATTATTATTTTAATTAAGAAGTTAAATTTGCGCGATGGTGTAGAGTGTCGATTAATAATAATTCTCGTAGGCTGACTCAACATTGATTAATTGTTCGCTTACAGAATGAGATTATATTCTATCTATCAACTGAAAAATTTCAGATTGTCAACGTGTTCTCATTTTATTTTATGTGATACAATTCTTACTTGTCTAGTAAGCTGATGAAAAAAAAAATAATATAACAAAAACTTACAAGTGCATAAAATCATTCTCAGTTGATTTAATTATAGATTTCATTATTCTTGATTTCAAATGCGAAACTTTATTGAATAAAAGTATTTAGTTTTATTACCTTTTAATGGAAGAAATTCGCATGATATTGAAATATTAAAGTTTTATAATTAATGGTATTTATTACTTGCAAATGTCATTTTAATCTAAATTTTGATAATTATAATATGAATTGCCTCAAGTATATTCAATTTGATATTAAATACGCGAGCCTTTTTACAGTTAATATTAAAATTTTCATCAACTTCTTATTCATATTCTAATAACTAGAAAATTCTAAGTTAAATGTTTGAATCTAAAGTGCATGTAAAAATAGTTTGTACACAAAATACGTTCGTTGGAGCATTCTTTAATAACCCCAATAACCATTTCTTACGAACAAGAAAAGTTATTGACAATTATATTAACAATTTTATAAATTCTTTGCAATCTAGGTAAATTATTTCAATTGTAATTGGTAATTATATATATGCTCGCTTGATGCGAAGTACATTGTATTGTCTTTAGTACTAAAATAAAATGGACAAACTTTCAGAAAGTCGGAAGTTTACAGCGCTAGTGCTGATAAAAATCAATAATCTGTGAAGAAAAAACAAGTTTCAATTGTAATTTGCCACAACAGAGAAGAGCTTTTAACGATTGAAACATTTTATTTTTTATTTTCGTAGACTTATTTCGAAGATTGTCGCGTTTTATCTCTCACAAATGAAGAAAGTAACAGAGATGTAACAAAAAACAGTAGTCCCCCTCTTAGGGTCTAGTTATGCAAGTATTAACGTTAACATGGTTTCGGGTCGCCAGATGTTGGACAAATGCATGTGTCTCAGAGAAAACAAAAAGAAACGAAAATTAAACGTGAGAAATTGTCGAGGCGAATATTGATAGTGACGTACTCGTTAATTATTATAAAACATATTTGCCGTTAAACATGCATCTCAGGCATCCAGAAGTTTGGCTAGACATTTTTTTTTCCATCATACAAATGTAATTGATGTTTTGAAAAAGTGCATACCTATCTTTACAATTGTAAATTGTGGAAAATTGGAAATCCGAAATTATCTACTTGCAATGGATTACAAAACAATGAATAACTTCAGTTGCTTATAGATTCCGATAAAACTTATTATTCCATCGCTTAGTGATATTTTATGTTTACTCCATAAAATACCAAGTGATGAGCGTATAAGTTAATTTTTTATTTTTATTTCGATTCTTATAATATATCATATAATTAAGCGCATTCGATCTAAACTGTATTTAAAGAGAAAAAAATAAGTAAAGTAAATTTTTAATTGCTAAATTGAGATTGGAGCATTGTTAAAAATAAATTATACAAAGGAGCGCGAAATAATGTAACCGATGTAAATAGATAAAGAAATAACTAAATAGCAATGAACTCACAGTCGATGACTCTTGCTCCTTTTTCATGCATGATGCATAATTTTTTCGCCCGATCCGTTTCAATTAGTGTCAGCATCTCGTCCATTAATTTCTTTTTACTTTTTATTCATTTTTTTAGCTCTATTTCATGCACGTAGCTTTATTTATTATATGTTTCAAAAGCTTAAAAATGAAAGTCTTCGCTTTTTTATATTATGCAACATATGTTTCTTCGCATGTATTTTACCGGTGCTTTTTTTTTTTTTTTTTTTTTTTTTCAAATATAAAACTTCTGCTTTCATTCTTTAAAATATATATCTATAGAGCAATTCTATAACGTCTAGTATTAGTGGTAAAGGCTTTCAATTAATATTCAATATTAATAGATCCAATTATAAAATTTACAGTGTATTATAGAGTAAAGATTACATTAGATCGTAAATTACAATTAAGTATATCCGAAAATTTCAAGAGTTTTACGATGAAAGTTACCTATGCTAAAATTTATTATATTTCAATATATTAATCTTCAATCTTTTACGAAAATAAATTCATGAGCCGATATATTTTGTTTATTTTTATTTAAAGAAATTTGCTTTTGAAAAAGCTATTTTATTTACAAGTATTGAGCTAATTTATTACCTGATTTATTAATACATAAAATAAGTTCTCATGTCTAATATTAGTTTTAATAAAAAAAAGAGTAATCGAGAAGACATATAATACGTCAAATTTGAATAAAAGTATGCATATGTTTATACATCGAGATCCGACGAAAATTTAATGTATACCTGACAATCGTAGTTAAATAAAAACATATGAAAATTAAAGAATCGTAAATTATTTGGTTGTAAAATAAAGTAGTTATTTCAATAGGGATGTTTAAAAAAATTATATTAGACAATGTAGACGACATGAAAATGTAAAAAGTCCATAAATCTGAAATCATAATGTGCGTTACTTTCTGTTTCAGTGTGAAAAACTTGCTTATCCGGCAACGACAGAAGCAGAAACACCAAGAAGCCGAATAATTAGCGACTCTCCCCATCCACTTCCCGGGCCAAGACCTCGCGTACGACCTGTGCCCCATCCTCGCTTCCCTGGCCCTGTTTCCCCACGTTCAGCAACTGACGCTGAAACCTGTGTGCCATTAATTCGTAAGTTAGGAAGTATAAGTGAACGCTACAATAATGGACGGCATGGACAACAAACCTGTGCTCAATGACGACCCGTCTGTCACCCTGACCATTCGCCTTATCATGCAGGGCAAGGTATACACCTTTCACTATCACTTTAATTCCGTAAATGTCGGTTATTTTCCTCACGTTCTCTTTTAATCTTAATAAAACATTCGATAATATTTACGCGACGCCTAACTTCACATCTGTCTACGAAATCTCAAAAACTATTATATATATATAAGTTTAATGAAATTTAATACTTGTCAGGGTCAATGTATACGTATTATTACGTATAATCGCACATTGACATTAAACCATTATTAAATTATTGTTTTGCAGAAAAATTCACTTTTCATTCATATCATTGAAATTAGCAGTTAAGCCAGACATAATTTGTATTTTATTAATATGAAATGAGATTTAGCTATTCTAGCTCATAATTAATCTTCCCGTTTACCTAGATTAAATTACGTGTATTTTTTTTATTTATTTATTTTTTTTTTATAAATACATATTATATTTTCAATAATGTCTTTAAAAGGAAGACGTAATTTTATTATGATTGATCGGAAAGCGATAGCCTTCGTACAAAAAGTTTCTAATTTTATCATAAAGTTTTTTCTGTTACCAGCAGGATTTAATCGGATAAAAACATTAGTTTTAATTTTAGAAAAATAAACCATCCATTATATATTAAAAAAGTAACAAATATAAATTTCTTGTAATTATAGCTTCTTTCTTTAATTCACGTTATCTATATAAACACTACTACTTAGAATCCATCCATATTTCTTTAATATTAAAAATAATAATAATAATAATAATAATAATAATAATAATACTAATAAAACCAGAAGTAGTTGAATAATAATAGTTTATACTTTAATTTAATATCGATGAATGTAGTTGTTCGAGCGCTAGTTAAAAATTTAAAATTATTACTACTATCGTCACTATAACTACAAGCTAAAAAAGAGAAGTAGTTTTACTATTACGAGTACCACCAAAGTAACGTAAGAATTTCTATCGTATACAAAGATTTATATTTATATGCAATTAAACGGCATGCTACCAATGTAAATTTTAAAAATAAGCCTTTTACTTCTTCAGATTTTAGGACAAGATTGAATTAGTTTACGTATTTCACAAAAAATCATTCGGATTATTTCGTATTAGTTGTTGAACATCTACATAAATATTTTACCTATAAGATACTTGATTCCGTTTAAATTCAATTAGCATGTTTTTCTCTTTTTTTTTTTAACAGCGTAAGCTTTCACTTCATTCGTCAACTTCATTCGTCAGCCCGACGCTCTTTGATTAATTTTTTTATGTTAAATAAACAAAAAAATGGATTAACTTGCCATAATCCTTATTTGGATAAAAGTCATAATCGTAAAAGGTTGATTCCGTATTTGATAATTTCAAAATGTATTCGTTTCGTAGCAAATGAAATCGTAATTTTTTTTGTTTTTATTTTTTTCCCCCGAGGGTTAATTAATTTGAAAATGTCCCGTCACTTATAATACCGTAATCGCGGATATTGATTTACAAAATTTCCTTCATTCGTATTGATTTAAAATAATATTCCAAACCATGCCGTTAAAAGTATAAAATGCTTTTTTTTTTTTTTTTTTTTTTTAATTATTAATTTTATTTCATGTTTTTATTGTTTTTTATTTTTCATCGAAACAACGACTGTCGCAATTTCTTCTTAAGGGAGACATTTTTTTTTGCGGCGGTCGCGACGAGGGTGGGAGGGGAGGGGGGTTTGACAGATAATAAAAAACTTTTTATTCGTGAAAACAACGAGACGATGGAATAAAAAATAAATACGGGTATGGATACGTTTCGAACGCCGGCTCGATTCCACCCACCCCTTTCGCGATAAAGGAATGAGAGCATGAGTGAATCTTCCACGCGAATTAACATTCGGGTCGTTGGTGTATTACAGATTACAAACTCGCTGTACGCGCCGATAAATATACTCTTACGATTTTTTATTCGAACTATCCCTAGTATATTCTGCACGAGCTTTTCTTAGCCTGAAGAATACAAGTATGTATGCATGTGTGTATGGGTAGGCTGCGCCCCATAAAAGCTGGTGTTGTTTTTCGTCTGAATGTTTCGTCGATTCAGGACGAAGAGGCGTCTTGAAACCTAAACTATTTATTATAGATTAGAATATTCTGTGATGAAATTGAAGGGAAAATTAAAAAAAAAAAAAAAAAAAAAGTTATATAGACATTTTGTGGCCTCTTTGAAGTTATGACCCGACATGTAACGATTTTTTTTCTAGGATTAACTATATACAAACGTCAAATTTATATATTTGATGCATCCTATTTTTTATTAACCGCTCACAGACTGCTTGGTCGGCTTTATAAGATTCCTAAGAAGGCTATGTGAAGATTTATTTAAATTTATTTTGGCTAGATTAGTTCTGCTCGGTATAGTGTTTTCGTGTCTCGATCGTCGCTATTCGCCTGCGTGTTAGAACTTTCAAAGTTATGTGGCTATTGCTGGCTTTCCCAATCATTGCATGTAAATTTGTATAAAGAGAAGATAATTATTAAAATTCGAATATTCGTTACGTCATATTGGCTACGTTCTCGGGTTATCATCTAAGTTAGTTAATATCTCCCAAATTATGATTAAAAAGTTACTTTAATTGGATAATATTTTGCTTTCTTATTTAGTTATTAAAATGTTGCGAATCAATACTGAAATTCCAAAAATTTCGAATAACTTAATTATTTATTGTGAAACGATTTCCTTTCATAATATTGCTACTGTAAAAATCATTTTAATATATCAACAAAAAACAAAAATTAACAGTTCAATTAATTATTAAGCATTAAAAATTTGTATTTAATTTATTGAATAGTTGTATTGATCCATGAGAAAATAAAATTTTCTTTTTAAAAAATAATTTATATCTATGTATTTATTCTTTGCTATATTTAAATTGTATTAAAACATTCGAGTTAGGTTAATTTTAGTAATCTTAAGGTAAAGTTGACATTAATGTATTAATATATCGGTGTCTAATGGAACCTAATGTATGGGCTAATGTTCGTTTATGAAATATTTTAATTTTAATATAAATTCAAAAATACTACTAGTATTCCATTATGAATATTTTTATCATTTTTATATAAATGGATGTTTTAAAATTACATATGCGTTGTTTAAATTATAACACTTTATTCATTTTTATTTTAATCGATCCATTGTTATTGATCGATTATCTGCGTTCAATGTGAAATTAATTTTAATTTATGATAACTTTTGATATTTTCGCGCTGAGATAATAAAGTTACATCAATCGAAATAAGAAATAAAAGTTCGTTCATTCGAATAGGAACAATTTTCTAGTTTTCGAGGTCAGCCTCTGTGCATTTGTAGAAATTAAAAAATACGAAACAAAAGTAAAGTGAGATGACGTTCTAAATCGAAAGCACAAGAGCCGAGAATTCATTGCTGATATCTCTAAAATATTTTGAAGTTAATGCTTCATTGAAATCAGCATGTATACCACTGTAGCAGAAGGATATGGTTGGTATACCTAATAGAACTCTATACGACGTTCATTGTACCCGAATTCACAAAACATGTTATTTCATTTTGTTTGTTCTATTATGCTAACAACTATTTGCTAAACGTCATGATATTCTTATCATACAATTATCATACAATTCGAAAATAAACTTTCTGCCTCTACGTTATATTACGAAATTCAATTACAAGCACATGCACGTACACGTCCGCCCGTCTGCCCACCCGCACACACGGGCATCTGTTAATTATAAGCCGCCCGACACATTGCAATACGCGCAATCATTCAATGTCAATGTTCCCATCAAGTGGCATTATGTTCCCATACTTCTTCAATCCACCTGAACAAAATGCGTAATGATTTTCATATTAGTAGTCTACCATCTTCGACTTATATCAATGTCTTCTTAATTCTCTCCTAATTCGCATGGTTTTATCAATGGAAACTATAAAAATTCCCTTAATTTTCGAAAACTGGTTAGCGATCGATGCGTACAGATAACTCGATTATTGGCTGTCCGCCAGGAAAATTGGCTCTCCACTGCCAATTTCCATTCTAAGATCACTGTACGGACGATATGTCATTTCCCCTCTCGTTTTATTTGATCTCTTTGTGGTTTTGCAGTTTCATGCTCCTTTCTTGGCTACATTTCTGCGAAAAGTTTCTCCTCGTACTTATTATTTATCCTATCGATCGGTGAAAATTTTTAAACGTTTTCCTCTATTAAATTTACGATGAAAATGTAGAATTCACGTCGATCCCACTTGCTTTAGCCAAATCTATATTTAACCGTGCAAGATAATAACATTAATGTTAATTTCAAAACGCATAATTTATTTAAAGAGTAAAATGTCATAATTATAGAAGTTGAGGTCGATCGAGGCAAGCAGTAGCAGCAGCAGCAGCAGCAGCAGTAGTAGTAGTAGTAGCAGTAGTAGTAGGCATATTGATTATCATTATTATTATATACGTTACGTTCAATGAAACGAATAAATTTATTTGTATTGCCAGTTTAAATATATGTCCAGATAGATCATGAGTTTACAGTTTTACGTAATGCCCCCTCCCCCCCTTTTTTTTGTTGTCTAACCTAACGGTGAGCGAAGAAGTAAAACGACGAATCCTAACCAAGTAAAGTTAAGAAATCCAAGGACAATAAATATTATTTCACGATATGCAAAGAAATCACATTATTCATTCATACCAACATGTAGATTATCGAGTAACTGTCTTGCCAATGTTGTTGCTGCATTGCTTGCCAATGATGTCGATGACCCTTGTTCGACATTTTGTTCCACTATGACATCGATATAATAGGAAGCACTTACGATTGATTCTTTGTTAGTTCTTACGAAGTTAAAGATTTTAATTTAATTTTTTTAAGGAACGACGTTTTTAAGCAACTACTTAGTCATTAACAATTCAATAACCAGTCCGGTAGACTATTGGCCAAAGCCTATTGTACAGAGCAGTTATACAAAAGAGTATATTACTTTATGAGGACTGGAATTAAAAAAAGGACATTGACAAATTAGTTCGTCGTACGTTATAATTGTATAATCCTAGTTCGTAGGTGCATTTGGTATTTCAACGAACGAAGTCGAAATAATCTTTGCAGCATCCCTCCGAAAGAGAAAAAAAAAGGGGCTCAGCCGAAGTTACCGTATATATATACACTTATTTAATTACATGTCCACATGAGGTGTAGGGAGGGGCGGGTGGGAGGTCGGGAAGGCGGCACGCGCGTAACAGGGTCGAAGATCGTTTTCGTGAAGTGAAATAGACTCGGTTGAGCTCGGACCTAAGTTTAGCCGCTGATCGCATACCTGGGCTTTCGCCTAGATCCCCGCTTGATATTATCGGCGGGCGGGGGAGCAGGGGGTGGCGGACGGGCGGGCCTAAAGCCTCCGTGTCAGTGCCAACATCCAGCTGAGTAGGAATTTTGGCGGCGGTTTGGCTGCATCGTCGCTGGACCGACATGGCGAAGTCGAGTCGGTCTATTATTAGTCGCATCACCATTGTCTCCTTTGCACTACTACGTATTTTTATTTACCCCCTTTGTAAGCGACGCGTTGGCCTGCTTCGACGGCTGGTTTTTCTTATCGAAAGGTGCAGGCCATAAGGAACAAGCGCCACTCAGCCACCGCTGAATTATTTATACGGCGATACTTAAAATAAAATTTTAATGCGCTTTTCCGCAAATAAACGCGCAATTTTCTTTAAATGCTCTCGTCGTGCCCGGGAGATAATTAATTGGATAATCAGCAACGTAATCGACTTTATGAGGAAGTTGTCATATTCATCACATTACTTAAACGCCGATAAATATTTATTGCTTTACCGTTTAAAACGGCAATTTTGCCATCTATCACCGCGATGCTTATTCATTAATATTTGTTCGCGCGTAGCGCTCCTTCAATAAATTTTCTTTTCCTTCTTTTTTTTTTTTCTTCTAAAACTTAAAACTAATTTTTTTTTTTTTTTTTTTTTTTTTTTTTTTGGTAAATCAATATTACCCATCGAAAGTATATATTTAATTTATAGATTTTGTAATTGCGATGTATTGATTGAAATAAAAATTTAAAAGTCTTATAAGAATAGTTTTTATTTCAAAAATTCTGTAATATACACCTGATTAAGATTTTTTCACAATCAATAATTTAAAGTTCAATAATTTTTAATCATACCAACCATTTATAAGTATAAACATATATAAATATATCTATTAAATAAAATTCAATCGAATTTATACAGAAATTTAAAGTTAGATTATTGAAATAAGTGATATATATATATATATAGTATTAAATACCTAAAGGTGTCAAATCGTAGAGTTCGAAGGCGTTATTGAATGTGACTTATAAAATTTGTGAGAAAGGATCAAGGATAAAAGCTGCTTTTATAAGATTTGGGAACTAAGCCATTACATAATCGATTTTGTAACTTCATTTCTTTGTAAAGGTTTATTGACTTAATCTACTTGAAATATATATATATATATATTAAAGTTAAGCGCGATAGTTTTCATTAATTCAAAGCATACCCGTTGGAAATTTACGATTTAGAGTTAGGATTTTTATGAAATCAGTTTTTAATCGGATATCGGATTGAATGAAATGGTAGTAACGTGGTATTACATACATTTTTTTTATTACATATAATTCTTTTTTTTCAGGAGGTTGGCAGTATTATTGGGAAGAAAGGAGAAATCGTGAAGAGGTTCCGCGAAGAGGTAATAACATTTTGAATATCCAGAAAATCAATTATAAATTAATATTAATATTATAATTTTAATATAATTTAGTAATAGTGAGTTATAGTACGATTTCATGCAGATTAATATCGCGAAAATGTAATAATCTGATTATTAAGATTATTGTTTGTTATAAATATAAATTGAAAAATAAAATCCTGTAAAGAGTAAAGATGAAGCAAAATGTAAATTGAGAATAGTTAAAATAAATAAATAAATAAATAAATAGTAAAAGTTAGGAATTAATTAATAAAGCATTGATTGAGCGTAATATAATTGTTCTAGTCGGGTGCCAAGATCAACATCTCGGATGGCTCCTGTCCCGAGCGAATTGTAACGGTCACCGGCCCGACCAATTCAATATTCAAAGCGTTTACTCTGATCTGCAAGAAATTCGAAGAGTGGTGCTCGCAGTTCCACGATAGTCAAGGCGGCGGCGGCGGTGCCGGGGGTGGTGGAGGTGTGCCGAGGCCACCAATAACTCTCCGTCTGATCGTGCCCGCCTCGCAATGCGGTTCCCTCATTGGTAAGGGTGGTTCCAAGATCAAGGAGATCAGGGAAGTGACAGGCGCCTCAATCCAGGTCGCCTCGGAGATGTTGCCCAATTCGACCGAGCGCGCCGTTACTATATCCGGAACTAGCGAGGCCATCACGCAGTGTATATATCATATATGCTGTGTCATGCTCGAGGTATGTTTTATTATTGCTTTTACATCAGAAAATGTCGATTCTCAGACAACGACAAAAAGACACAAAAAAAAAAGAAGCAAATTATTATGCAAATACGGAGACTAATACAATGTAGGTGGAGTCACATAAGGTCTTAATAATTATTGAAAAAATCAATTTAATTAGAAATTCTTCATAAGCAGTGTTTTTATTACCTTAAATTCTTTCTAATAAATTTACAACATACTTAAGACAAATAGTCTCACAAGTATATACATTATATTGATAGGACATCAAGTTTTATTGGGGTTTTTGGGGTTATTGGGAACGATTATTTAATTCGTTTTTTATAATTGTTTTTCATTCGTATAATGAATTAATGAAATACTGTATCTATACAAACACTTAACGGTTAATATAATCTTTTCAAAGCATCTTGTATGTCATAAGTATTTTTCTAAGGATAAAAATATGATCGTAAAAAAAAATCATCTTACGATATTAAAAGCATTAGAATAAAATGGGTATTAAAATGAATGCAATGTACTAGGAATTTATTACAATTTAAATACAACGATAATTTTTTTATGGATTTAGGTGGTTATGAAGACAATGGGCTATAATGGGTAATCGAGTACACTGATTGGTAGGTACCAAATAACATTAAAGTCATTGAAGACATCGAAGTCGAACGTAGGGAGAATGATATTCTCTTAAAAAAGCAAACATTTATTTAAAAGTGCTATTAAAGCCATTTAAAGATAAGCTGCCCATTGTGTACTGACAACTCACTGTAGTCCATTTTCCCCCGTCTAAAAGGCTCACGATCACATATTATCCATAATCATGCATGTATTACGTTCGTCCTTGATCGGACACATTGTCGTTTTTTTTGTTTTTTGTTTCAGTCCCCTCCCAAAGGTGCCACGATCCCTTATCGCCCCAAACCCCAAGTTGGTGGGCCACTGATCCTGGCTGGTGGTCAAACCTTCACCATCCAGGGTAATTACGCGGTGCCCGCCCACTCGGACGTAAGTACAGTAATGCCTATGCCCGCCGCACCCGCTGCCGGAACAGCCCCCCACCCGCCCTCGCTCAACAGCCAAACTCTACAAAACTCCCCCTTCGCGACCCACCCCTCCTCCCCCTTCGCAGCTTCACCACACGGGCATCATCCCTTATTGCCCGCCCATCTTGCCAACCCCCATCACCATCCTTTACACCCGAGCTCCCTACACGCCAGCGTGGCAGGCCTCGCAGACCCCCTACTGAAGAGTGGACACTTGCAGGCAGCCCTCCCGCCCGCACACCTCGTGGCAGACGCTGTAAGTCTTTTGTTTTTCGTGACTCCGAGGAAAATACCCTTCAGCTGCCCAGCCACCCAATGCTCCGAATCGTACTGTACCATGATAAATATACCCTACTCCAGAGATCACTCCAGTTAGCACAGAACTTAACCAGTATAATGAACACTAGATCTGATTTTACCCCCCCCCCCAACCAAATATTCTGTACCACCTAGTTAATAAAAATAATTAGTCGAAAGAGAACGTTCATCGCCTATGTCAAGTTCCGTCACTTTACGATTCTAATTCTTTTATCTAAATACAATCATTATGACTATTACATATTTTTGTATTTTTAGAGGTTAATTGTCAAGCTTAAGGACTCCCTGTCTCATTTAATGACGCGTTCGGGGATAGTCGTCGTAATAAATACAGTGGAACTGGACGTAGATAATGAGCACCACCTATTTTTTTCCAGAGCTTTGAGCCACAACCTTAGCTACGCTACCCCTTAGTCTAACAATTATGGAAATTAACTAGAATACTGTAGGGGATTTCAAAACTAATATTACCATCCTTAATTATATTTTTTTCTTTGGTTTAAATGAATTGTAAAATTGTTAGACATTTGGGTAGCGATAATTCTAAAATACCTAATATATATATATATATATACTACTACTATTATTGTTGTTGTTCTATCGTAACACTAATACTTTTATGCAACTTATTAAATGTGCACTTTTTACTATCTACATAATTCTGATGATTTTTCATTTTCGATTTCTCCTTCTTTGTCCATCAATGCCTAGTAATCTTTAATTAATTACAAATCTTTTACTGTATTTTACTAAAGAAACGTGTTTTATTATATTCTTTTGTTTTTTTATTACGTGTGCTTATTTCCGGCTTCTAAACAAACTATTTAGTTTTTGTGCTTAATTGTATGCTGTTCAAATTCAAAAATAACATAAACTGCTACTGTTTAAACAATTTTAATAACAGCTTAAAATTAAAAAATACTTTTACTATTTTCTGTGATATTCTGTGCCGTTCGTTTCGCCATGGTTTTCATAATTCGATTCGCTATAGAGAAAAATTTGGTTTCGCATGTGCCTATTTAATTTTTACTTGTCAAAACGTTTCTTAGATTTTTTCTATGTTTTACTACGAGTATTGAAGCTCTGCTCTGACATTACCTTTTAATTATATTTAGTTTAGTACTACTCATGCAATTCCATATTTACCTAGGCAAGTAAAATATTTGATAAAAATTTATTTAAATCTCTGTATTGAGATAATTGAAATATAAATATATGTAAAAGCTTTGAAATTATAAAGAAATATCCGTACGAACGCGTCCGCGGGCGTTTAATAAGCACAGAATTGATGGAAAGTAGCACAGATTTGTTGAATTGAATGGAAAACATAAACTTATCCGGATGTTGTGTCCAAACGTTTTTGCCATTGCCTTGCTTTTGTACAGTTTTTGCATATGCATGTAAATATATGATTAAGCTACGCGTTTTTTACATATAAAAAACGTGTCTATACACTTACACTGTAGTCGTGTTATTCACATCTATCCACATTCACATAATATTCTTTGCTTCCTCTTTCGTAGATACATTTAATTGAAAGGATAAAGTATAAAATACTCTTATATGCCTTAAGTAAGAGTCGATAAACATTATTTAGTATATGGATTGATGGTTTAATGAATCTAAGCGACTTATTCGTGCAACTAAAATTTGACTATAATCTAAACTTACAAAGACGATTTACTGTAGACAGGTCGAAAGAATTCGCATAAACATACATAGTTTTTCTGAATAGTAGAGAATACGTGACTTTTATTTTTGTTTTGCAGATCGTACGTAAGTGTTTTTAATAAAATGTAAGATCATAAATCAAAATTTATTTCTTTAAATTTATACATCCAATGGATTGTTAAATTATACGACGAATGTTGCTTATTATTTACATTCATGAAAATTAAATAATTATTACTTTGAAAAAACCATTTAATTTTTATAAAATCAAAGAAATTGATTTGTATATAAATTGTATATACAATCAACAAACTTTCATTATGCGTTCGTTAGAAAAGAATGTAGTGGTGTTCCTGGGTTGGTAGTGGCTGGCTCGAGTATCACATATACATTTTTTCTTTATTCTTAGCAAACATGAAAGATTGCTTAGAAAGCTGAATAGCCTTATTTAGTTAGCCTATCTTACTTTAAGTCGGAACGTGGATCGTTCTGTTTGTAGGCAGCATGAAATTTTTATGCCTCCAGTACTTAAATTACGAAGATTCTCCGTATACGAGGCTACAATGAATAATATATTCGATAAATAGACGATATACAACGTTGATAAATTGGCAAAACATATTTATTACTATATATCTTTCTTATTCTTTCGTCAAAGTTTTATTAAATAATGAAAAAGACTTCTATTCCTTTATGTTTGCAGTTTAAAAAATTGTATATCAATTAATTTTCAAATCTCATATGCTTATCGATGCCCAACAAATACATATTTAACTAATATACTTTAAAAAGTAAATTATTTTTATTAAATTTATTTCAACATTAAGCTATTTTTAAATATTAACGCTAATTTTTTGCTCTCTCTCTCTCTCGCTCTCTTCTCTTCTTCGTTTTATGTTATATACTCTTAAATAATCAATCTTTGCTAGTATGTTTTTTTTTGCGTTTAAAAAAGTTTACCATTTTTAATAAAAAAAAAAAAAAAAAAAAAAAAAAGAACGTTATTCTAGTACTTCAAGATGTGAAGTTGAATAGAATTCCGCATGTTTTCTTTTGCAATGGAATTTTTTAGTAATTTGTTCTCATGTGCCGTAGTTGACTTAAGTGAATTTCCGGTTTTTCTATCGCTTTCAAATTCTTACTTATCAATGAAATCTTATTGCTCTCTAGCAGTAAAACGTTCTACATTTTTTAATACTAATGCAAAAAAAAAAAAAAAATGTAGTCTATTATTATTATTTTTACCAAAGTTGTACAATCCGTATATAATTTATAGGATAAGTAACAAAATTTGAATGTTGATAGTAATAATGTATCAAGTTAATTAGTCATTGGCTATTAAATGCGTCGACAATTCGTAGAAAATGGTTTTCTGTAACAAATTTTCACGCTTCTTTACCTTCTAGTTATTCCGTATTTATTGATTTTCAATATATCTTTTAAGTTAATTAATTACTGTTTTAAAGTTCTTTCCGTTCTGTTTTCCATTTTTTATTTATGTAAATTCAAGGACTTAAAAACTTTCTTATACAATTTGCTTACGAAAATACCAATTAGGTTTTCCACCTTTTCAAAATTTAAATTTCTAAAAATTTCTCACTTGCGCATTCATGCTTTTCCTCTTCTCTTTGTACTTTATAAAACTTCAAAATTTCACCATCTCAAGTATTTCGATCTAATAGATAATAATAAAAAATATAAGATGTAATTTTCTAATGTCGCGAATATTTATTAAAAACAACACCCTCTTCTATCCAGTATCTGTTATTATGTCTGTTATGAGCAATAGAAAGCCTCTACGATTTTCATTATTAAGTAAAATACTACTTTATTATTAGCTTGTTTTTCCTCTAATTTGATTTTCTGCTTGCTTTGAACCACGCTTACACATATTCATTATTAAGATATTGTTGCTATTAACTGCTTCTGAATTCGCTTTAAGACTTTCACGGTGGTTTTGTATTTCATATATTTTACCTCTGAATCTTTCTTTATTGCCAGGATCGTTGAAATAATATTCATCCCTCATTGCATAAATTCGTAACCTTATTGACCTTCGGTACAACATTTTATATCTGCTAATAACGAGGAGTTTGCGCAAGGGTGGGCTGCCCTTTTATAATAAAATGAATTTATATGAAATTTCATATTCATGTTCATTTTCTATTCGTTATTTTAATTTAGTTTTATAACTAATCTTTCAATTATTAAAATGACTAAGTATTATGTAATTGTCGTATTTAATAAATAATACGTAGCCAATATCTTAATAACTAATTATTTACTTCAATATAAATTATTTATTTTATCCCAGTTGGATTTTGGCTTTTACTCGATCTATTTAAATATATAAAACGTTTTATTAACATAATAAATGATAAATGTATAATAAATCAAATTAGAGCATTAGATTAAATTTCATTTTCCCTTTCAATTTCATTTTTATGTATCAGATTCCCAGTTAATTTTTTACTAAAATTAATGTACATGTGAAATTCGTATTTTTTAATTATGACACTTGGCTATGTATAACTTATGCATGCAAAAGTTTAATTATATTAGAATTATAAGAAATATATAAGTAAAGCAATTTTTTAGAATTAAAATGCATTACTTACGATCTGTGATTAAACAAATGCAAAGTGAGCACAATTGTTGTATAATATTTTCTGTATATAAAAAAACAACAGTTTGTATAAATATCAATATTTCCAACGTAGCTTCTTTTTAATTTTTTACAAATTCAGATTACTTATTTATTAAAAATAGAGGTACGTAAAAAAATAAAAAAAATAAAAAATAAAGAAAATTAAGACATTCTTTTGATATGCTAATGTCACGTTTCGATTTATTATTCACTGAATTATTACAACAACCGTATTTTATTATATTAATAATATTTTTTAAATTCAGTATAATGTTTATGGAATCTGTATTATTTATTTAAATTTGCATTTTATTATTTTCAATTGAATTTCAATTCTTGTCAGTTTATCGGAAAACAATATTTTACAACAAGTCATGTATGTATTAAAAATATTTATCGAATTGTACATCAAATCACATTTGTATATTAATATTTTCTATATTATCATAAAAAAATTAGACGTTGAATTTTAAAAATTCGAACAAAGTATGCTCTACTGATGGAAAGCGATGACCATATTGTTACTTAAAGTACGGCGCTCGAATTCTAATGAATAAATAAAGGAAAATCAATCCAAGTGTTATTACGATCTAAACATTTGGTTTTTATTTTCAAATGTTTGAAAGTAAAATGAAAGTCGTAAAGCTAAATAAGTAGATAGATTTATGGATTCACTGAGGAATAGTCGATAGCATACGAGATAATCACGAAGACGAATGTATTACAATAAACATGTAGTTGTATTTATGTTACCGCGTTTATGTATTAAGGCTGTACACCCACGGACACATATACGTAAATACATATATGTATAAATAGTGTGCTTTTAATCCCCCGCCCGCCCGCCCCCCTCCTAATTTGTGACCAAGGTATTGCCCTAAAATATTCGATACAAGTAATAATACACAACACAATTAACGCACGCATTTAAGTACACGAGTTATTCATGTAGTTTTCATGTAGTAAATGGAGCTCCATTTTTTTGGGTGCTGTTGCAGATGGGAAAACTAGGTAGCAGTCAATTAGCTGGCTTAGCTGCTTTGGGCTTAGGAGGATTGGCGGCACCAGCGAATACAGGAGGACTTAATCCAGCAGGTAATTTCCATCCGTGAGCGTCGCTATTTTTTCTATGACCGATCATTCGGTTCTTTTGCTTTTACTTTCAAACACGAACGAATAAACAATATTGACAAAATATCGCCAAAATTATCCAGGAAAGGTGTCTAGTTCGGAGAAAACGTAATATAAAATCTTTAACGCTTTCACTGGAATTATAAGTAATTTAAATTAACTTATTACCAATTATTATTATTATTATTATTATTATTATTAAAATTATTTAGCAAAATTCCTATAGCAGTCGGGGCTTTATTCGAACAATCTATCCATATGTATATATCGATGAGTCAATATATCATCGTTGTATCAAATGGTTTGATTAAGTTTGATCCAGCCGCTTGCACTATAAACGAAATAGATCATTAATCTGATTCTTTTTCGATCTTGACCTGACGGCCTAGCATTAGCAGCACTGGCTGGTAGTCAGTTGCGCACCAATAACACGAATCGCCAACAGCCGGGCACCAATACTCAGACGCATGAGATGACAGTGCCGAATGAACTGATCGGTTGCATCATCGGCAAGGGCGGCACCAAAATTGCTGAAATACGTCAGATATCCGGTGCCATGATACGCATTAGTAATTGCGAGGAACGTGAGGGTGGGCCATCGGACCGGACTATCACCATAACCGGCAATCCGGACTCGGTCGCCCTCGCCCAATACCTCATCAACATGAGGTGAGTCCACTACGATCAGATTTCATTTTCTTTCTTTCTTTTTCAACTGACTATAATGATATTAAATTGATATTAAGAATTAAACAATGATGTCTAATTACATGTGTGCACACACGCATATATACATATACATACACACACATATAATATATGTATATGTATGTGTGTGCGTGTGTGTGTATTGAGAGCAAGAGTGCGTTATTGATCAAATGTGGAATGATTCGAGTTTTTATAAAAAATTACCTTCCTAGTTAATGTACATGCGCATGTTTATATATGCACGCAACTGTAATTTACGAATTTTACATTATAATGTAATTAATTGACTGTTATTTCAACCCATAATACATCCATAATAGTTTTGATACGCAGTTTTACAAATGCGTATATTAATATATATAGACATGTGCGTGTTGGCATATAAGTATGAGGGAATGAAATAAATACTGTAAGTGAATTTCACTGTGAGTATGTGAAGACGAGGGTTGTCTTATTCGTATGCATGAATATTTTTATAATATTGTATAAAATAAAATATAGAAAGTAAATGTTATTTTGTGTTTAATCGGCATCATAGCGATAATTGATTGATCCCTACGTACAATAGACAAATATTATTTACATATATATATATATGTATATGTATATGTATATGTATATGTATATGTATGTATGTATGTATGTATGTATGTATGTATGTATGTATATATTTGACGCTCGCAACGGTGACGCGTATTAAATTAACCTATTTTTTATAAATCAATAAGTTATTTACATCGAAATGATAAATATTTGGTTTCATGAATTAAATATACGTTTTAATATCTCATTAATAAAAAATAAAAAAAATGCCCGTTGTATTTTAAAGCAAAATAAACAAAATAGGACATTCGACGAAATAAACTAAATTAATGAATTCACCGATTAAAAAGTACATTAAGAGAGACATTAAATATATTTTCATGTCATAAACCAACTATATTTTTTAATTTGGCAAAATAAATTTCCATTGCTGCGTTTCATCATTGCGAGAATACTCTATGCACTCATGCATATATATATACATATATATATATATATAGTTTGACAAGTCGATGATGAATGAATGTTTGGAAAATGAAAAATGGTTGGATGGGTGAGTTTTTAACGACGTCAGATTAACGATCGATAAGGAAAGTATCCAATGAAAATGCCCAATAGCAATAATTGGGCCTATAAACGAACAATATAAGCAGCCAGAAAAAGAATGTACTAGCATCCTTACTGCCCTCAATAGATCGTAATATTGTGTATAAGCATCGTTATCATCAAAGTATGGTGGCCATGGCGTACAACACGTAGAAAAGAAAAGAAAAAAAAAAAAGAAGGAGCAACGACGGCGACGGCGACGGCAACGACTTCAGTCCATATTATTATCATTATCGACATCGATCGACTATTCTATAATTCCTTTATTTCCAGGTCCTGTATACTTCCAGGTCCAGACAAATTCTTGCCCTTGAGAATCTCCTGCGAACTCAACTCTCCATACTTGAAATAATATTTTTTTCGTTATCCTAAACGCCTGGCTTGGCACTTCTCCTTTGCCTTCATAAGGAATTACGTGGATCTATCCAGATCGGAAATAACGACCCCTACACCTTCGTCATATTTACCTTCGTTTTATTTTACGCTTTAAATATACATATATATTATATATATATATACGTACGTACATATGTTTAAGAATTTACACACGTAATACGCGAGTCGGGCTCGTATTATTGGTCGATCGAGTCATCTAGTGAATCTTGTCGTTTTATTCTATTATTTTCTCACCGACCCAATTTCGTATTTCAACGCGATCGGGCATTATTTTATCCACATTTCGGTGATTGACGATAAGACATATAAAGATCAGCGTTATTTCCGATCAACAGAAAATTCTATTTTCCTCCTTCCATAGGACACACACACACCCAATTGAGGATGAAGGTTCCCATTGGTCCTTGGCAGAGCATCATTTCCTATCCTTGGACTGTACTTGGATTAACTTTTTTTTAGCTTAAAAGTATTATTTTACCATATTATTTTTACTGTTACTTTTCGTCATGCAACTATTTATTTTATATTAAAATTTTAGTTGGCATAATTGAAATATAGATCATTACACGTTAACATTTTAACGATTTACCATTTAACGTAAACCACTGTCGATTTTCCATTTTCCAAATGCGTGTATATTTATTTCGTAAATTGACAATATTTTTTCCGAGCAAAATACGTATCAAGATTAGAAAAATTAAAAAAAAAAAAAAAAAAATTTATATATAACTTTACGAATTCCAGGAGCTTGTTATGTTTATTATCCTTCGTATGAATACACATGTTTTATAATGAAATATTGATGCAATACTAATACTCTTGAAACCTAGAACATGATAAAAAATAATTTCACGGCTGACATCGAACATTGTGATAAAGCATTCATTCTTATGATAAAAATAAACAAATGAATCTTCCGGTTTTACCGAAGGTCACTCGAGGCCTAGATCTTATTTTCTATATTTTCTAATATGTATGTATTTATATATATATATGCATGCATAATAGAAAATAAATTTGCTTTCAAAAGCAAACAGTACTATTTTTAATTTACTGTAAATAGAATGGATGCATTAGTATTTTGGATTAGAATAAATTAGCAATAAATATTTCCGGTCAATACTAATCTCATTATAAACTCATTTAAAGTTTTTTACTTATTTGTTTTAATATTCTGTTTTATAATTGTATTTAAAGAATTTTTTTATAGATCATAAATCAGTACTGAAATGCTTTGGTATTAAAAAAGAAATTTACAATGATCTATTAGAATATGTTTGAGAAATTTATTGTCAAATAGTAATTTTATATTATTACAAGGTATCTTCTGCTTGTCAATTTTTAAAATACTTGTCTTGTAATTCATTTATTTTACATAACTTATAATACCATATTTATTACATATGGTTATGTGTGACGCATATATTCTCTGGAATTAGAATTTTATTTACAGATAAAATGGTCGCTCGATAACGCATTTAATCCATAATACGTGATAACTTTACTGAAATATATGAAATCCCAATGAACGTCACCTATGCCCAAGTATAGCCAATTACAATCACTTTCCTGCTATAATTTCTAAAATTGCCTGTATATTTGATTCCAGAAGCGACATTGACTCACTCGACACAACTAACGAAATTTTATTGCATATTCTAATGTGTAATACCCCTTGCTTACTAACCCCAATTTTGCATTGAATCCAGTTGTGACTTAGACTTTTTTATCTTAAAGAATGATTATTCTCAGTAGCACTTTCCAATCATATTTTTGTTATTTTAGTAATTATTGTAATTCAAATGATTTATGATTCATTACGTTAATTTTTCTTTCTCATTTAACGGTCGAAGTAATCGGGTTTGGTATAAAAAATTTTCTATTTACATATTTTACTTTCAAATGTTGTATCTACGTGTTTCTGTAAAACTAAATTTCGAGAAATATAGTACGCAAATGAAATCGGTATAATAAGACATCGGATCGCGGAAGTCGACAAAGTACAAAAACAATTACTTATTAATTCAAATTAGTTTTCAGCGGGTCTGTCTACTGAATTCTTTCTGAATAACTACTATATTTTGGATAATAAACTAATTAGATTTCTATTTTTCACAATTTACCAGTGTTCTTTTTGGAATGCGTGTACTAAAAAAAAAAAAAAAAAAAAAAAAAAAATCAATGGTATCTATTACAGATCTGGATTTGTTTCAATGTTTGTAGTGATATTGTCCGATAACCACTTCGTATTGACAAACAGACTATTATTATATTAATCATCTCATATTTCTTTAAAAGATATTTAATATTCGAATATATTGTAGAACAAAGCTTAATATAATTATGATTATCTCAGAGTGATACGAACGGTTGTTATTATTTATTATCATAACGGTAAATATTAAGAAGAAATACATACTGCAATACGTATTTTTTTAAGTATATAACGTATTTCAAATGCTGTATCGCTATGTTTTTTATATATAAAAGAATCTGTTGATAAAAAATATTCAATTGAAAACGCGAATCTTATTGTTAGCGATTATTTATAATTGCGCGTAATTCCGAACATACACGCGTAAATTAAAATTAAATTTTGAGACAAATTTAATAGTTTAAAAATACATTTCACTTGTATTTAAAACAATATTTATTTAATTCGTAACACATTTTAGTTTTGGTAGTTCCGTTTTGTAATAGTAGTACGGGAAATTAATATAAAATAATTTTACCTTATATTATGAGTATAAAATTCTTATTATTGAATTATTAAAGGAACGAGTTTACCAAAATATTAGAATAATCAATGCGGATTCGCTTAATTTTTTCAATTAACAATTTAAATAGATTCGTTTCGTGAATGATTACAATTAATGAAAAATTAATATAGTCGATGATTAATATTTCATTTGTCTTATGTTATTAATTGTCATTATACGTCAATCTAATTAATCGACTTCTTTATCTATTTAATTACTTAATCAATTTCTTAAACTATCATCGTTATGATTCTGATCACTAAACACATTAGATATGATTTATTTCGTAATCTGAGATCGTTTTTATAATGAGAAAATTGATTCGTTTTTCAATCGACCGTTTTAACTGTCTTAATAAAATTAAATTACCATCGTCGCTATATCAAATACTTTTATGGATGGATAATATTATTTAAAATTTGGTAAATTTTATTTTGCACAGTTCAATATATTTCAATGATTTATAAAGAAACTAATGCAAAGAATAGTACGATGGTTTACTTTAAAAATAAGAATAAGAAAAAAAATGTTTCATTACCTAGCAGATGATAATTCGAAAACGTTTGTGAATATTTAGTAGTAAAAAACAAACAAATAAACAAAAGTAGATACCACATTCTTTTTTCGAAAACGTTTTTGTCAAGAATACATAAATTTTTGCTTTATTATTATGATAAAACTGTCTAAGCAGCAGTGAGACAATTAATAAGAATTACAAAGTAAAGAGATTGGGGAGTAATGTGAGAGAGTGAGTGAGAGAGAGAGAGAGAGAGAGAGAGAGAGAGAGTGAGAATGGATGGATGAAGGAAATAAAAAGAAAGTGGAAGGAAGCATACATAACTCCTGCAAAATAATCCTAAGCTTCTGACGGTTATTTGTTGTCTTGTTCCCCAGTGTTGAACTGCAGAAAGCAAACCTAGAGGCCCAAAATACCCAAAGCCCCGGGGGCGGCACCACTCCCGGTGCTTCCGGGGCCAGTGCTACTTCCCCCTCTACCACCACAACCACTGCCTCTCCTTTGGCCAGCGCCATCCCACTGGCCCAGTTGCTGAGCAAGCCGGGCGCCCTTAACGCCCTATCCAGTCTCACCGCCCTTGGCGGCCTTACGGAGTTGCTAGGAGGCGCCGCCGGCGCCGCTGCCACCGCCCTGCCGGTACAGACAACCGGCGTTCACCGCAGCCACAAGGCCTTCACCCCGCGGTTGAGGAGCCCAAGCGGACCTGGACCCATAGACAGCGGCAAATTTAAATCCGAACGCGCCAAGTACAATCCCTATTGAGCTGCTGCTCTATCCTCGACCAGCCCGGCGCCGGTGATTATGGATCAAGACGGCCCGCGCCGACCATCCCACCACCAGCATTAATAGCGACCTTGGTCCCGCATTTTTTCAGCGTTCAGAATCTTCACTTTTTTTCCTTTTCGGTCAACCCTCCGCCCACATCCGACAAACCAAACAAACCACTTGCCACACTACCGCCACCACACGGTCAGCTTTTCTTCCCTTTTAGATTTCTCCTTTTTTTTTTCTTCTCTTTTTTTTTCTCTCTTTTCTTTTTTTTTTTTTTTTTTTTTTTTTTTTTTTTTTTTTTTTTTTTTTTTTTAATCACCTCCTTAGTTGATCTATCTTTTTATATAAATTTACAACAACTTGTGTTTGATTATCATAATCATCGTCATCATCATCATCATCATCATCATCATTATTATTATTATTATTATCAGTAGTAGTAATATTAATGTAATCTTTATTATTTAATGTACTTTTTTTCTTTTTTTTTTGTAGCGCGGTGCTACGTATACGAAACACGTGCGTATTTCATCTCGATACTTAGCGGTTCTATTATTATTGTTGTTAACTTGCTTTCGCTTTTTAACCGATCATTTGATTCAGCCTTTAATATATGTGTATATATATCCCTACTTTATTACATCGGCTTTATGTTTTTTTTTTTTTTTTTTTTTTTTTATACATTTTAATATTTTAATATTCCTTGGGGCACGTACGACTAGTTTTTATTGTACAACTTCTGGCAATGATAATGGTTTTTTACGGAATATTTAGAACTCTATAATAAAGTAGGAATATACAATTACATAATAAATCTCAAATGTTTAAAGAGATTTTGCATTGAACACATTTAATTTTTAAGCTTCGAATGCTAATAAGTAATGTATAGGTCTTGGTGCCAAAATAGAAATTAACAAATTATAAATTTGTGTTGATCAAATAAAAACGCGAAAGCAGAATGGATTTTTGTGCGTGCATGTGTGGGGTATGTGCGTGCGCGTTTGCGACAGGAATCATTCGTTTTTTTTTTGTTTTTTTGTAAGCCACGAACAAAAGGCTTCACGCAATTTGATAGAACTGTCGAACAGTTATGTAAACATTGAACGATCTTCGTATTTCAGACTAGCACTCGAGATGTATTATTTTAACTAGCATTAGGATTTTTATAATTTTTTTTTTTTTTTTAGAAAACGGTAGGTGATAACAGCAAAAAGAAGAAAAAAAAATAATTGAAAAATATAAAAGAA
The DNA here is from genome assembly GCA_018883505.1 of Ceratosolen fusciceps. Taxonomy (NCBI): domain Eukaryota; kingdom Metazoa; phylum Arthropoda; class Insecta; order Hymenoptera; family Agaonidae; genus Ceratosolen; species Ceratosolen fusciceps. Next base: position 4,976,500 of record RCIC01000002.1, read on the forward strand.
ATCATACCAATAGGAAGATGTCATTATTAATTTTATCACTAATAATGTTATTTCTGTACTAACGTATAACAGGCATTTGGAGTGATATTTAATAGTTATTTCCATTACTATTATGTCATGAAGAATATCTTAAAATACCAAGTCTATTCATTCGTAATAAAATGTAATCTTTTAACGTAAACATTTTTTTTGTGTATTTATGATAAGAGTCAATATTTTCTTATTTTCTCTTTTAATGAAAGTATAAGTAAGTGATGTGATGTAATAAATGATAATCGTCAAATTAAATTGTCAAATGAATTGTATGAATGTTCGTAAAATGGAGAGCGAAGCGAATACATAAAGGTTAACGGATAAGTGGGAAAAAGTGTTGATTTGATTATACGTATGTACTCGAAAACTGGAAAAATTTGTAATTATATACTTATATTTAATCATATAACTACAAGTCATAATCATGTATTTGTTAAGAATGACTGGAAGGAATTAAAGAAAAGAAAAATGAAAGGTAATGCAACTAATTATTAAAGCTTGATAATTGAAAAAAGCTGAATAAAGTAAAAGAATAGAATTGTTTGGTAAAGAAAAAAGAAAAAAAAAATACAAAGCTTAGTCTGCTAAAATTAGAAATTCTTTCTTATACTTTGTTATTAAATCATAACTATATTATACTATATTACATCATAACTACAATATATGTGCATACATATTATATACATACATAATTTACGTATGCATATATTTACATACATATGTAAGTGCGTGTGTACATGCATGTACATCATACTTATATACATATTCTTATATATTCTAGCAATGTAACACTATCATTAATATTGTATGATTAGAATTAGAGTTTGTATTTGCGATCATCGTAAATTCAAAGCGCAAACAGCATTTTATTTTCTTCTATTTTGCTTTTATTTTATTTTATTTTAAATTTTTTTTGTACAGAGATATTGGCGATTACGTATGAACGGGCAACAATAAAATTGAGGAAAGAATGAAAAGACGAGCGTGTCGACATTCCTTGATCTTTTCTGTTTAATATTTTTTTTTTTTTTTTTTTTTTTTTATATATATATATATAATGTAAACAGAAAATGGAAATTATTGATTCAGTCGAATCATTGATCCACGCAAATGAAGCATCTTATTATTTTTTATTAGTATTTTTTTATGAGAAAATGTTTAGTATATTGAATCAAAATTTGTTCAATTTGTGCTTCTTATGTTTAAGATTTTATGAATTATTATACAAAAAGTGTTACGATGATAAATAATGAAATAATATTTTCGATAGAATGTATTTTGTTACTTCGGTTTTGTAGTATTTTATTCCTACCAATTTATATCGAAAGATTGCTTAATATGCTTTCCTTCTATTAAGACAATAAAAGAAAATCAACCTTTTTTTGTAATGCGTATTGAACGTAAAAAGTAATGGAACATGACTTACAGCTGTGTATGCTTGTGTATTACGTACGAGTATACTCGTACATATGATGTGAGTGGTGTGTAGAGAGAGAGAGAGAGAGAGAGCGAATGAAACCGTACGAAAGATAGAGAGAGAGAGAGAGAATGTTAACTAAGCGCGAAACTTAGAAGTGTTAAGAATTTATTGTGTGAAAATCGCGCGTAATTTCCTCTAAATATTAACTCACGTGGATTATATGCTTAGCTATAATTGGCTATTCTGTATCATCTTATTGAATAAAAAGCTAGGCGTGTTTACTACGAAAAAAAAAACCATTCTAAAACTCTTAGCCTCTTCCAAATTCAAACTCGCTGTATTATTTTATTTATTCATTTTATTTTAATTCGTAAAATATCTTTAAGCTCTTCACTTAATAAAACATCGTTTATTATACTTTATTTTATTTACAATTAATAATAGTGTTTAAATGTTATCTTGGCAATTGGAGTTTTTTTATAGAAATTATTGTTACTTATGCACGACAGAATAATCTTGAGAAGAATTCAGAATGTATTCCAGATTAAATTCGATATTAATTATAACAGACATTCAGATACGATTTCAATAGGAAGCGTAAAGACAGCTGCTTTACAGTTTTTTTTACATTCTGTTGACTTCCGTTGGGATTCTCTAATTATTTTATATTTAAGAATCCCTGTGCAACATTTTTGATTATTAGGATGAGAACGAAATTCGTAAGTTTTAAAGAAAGTAAAGAAAAATAAGCTCCTCCGAGTTAATTTAAATAATTGTATACTTGATAAAAGAAAAAGAAAAAATAATAATAAGAGACGATGGAGAAGTACTTTCAATGAGATGTAAAAAGAGAAGGGGAAAGAAATTAAGAAAGAAAGAAAATGGGGAAGATGTATCCATCCAACCAACTTGACCCAGGCTCCTGCCCGTCTTCGGTAAGCACCATCCGCTCCTTTTTATTCCTTTTAATCTACTGATCCCGTTCAACCGTATTTTTCTCTGGCAAAGCTGTTTCTCTTCTTTTATTAATTAGATCGAAACTTTGTCATGAACGAGGAAAAAACGGATCTCATTTGTACAAGAAACAATTTGGCTTGTTAATTGTACACTGAATGCACTGTCAATTTATTATTATTATTATTAGTGTTAAAAGTATTTGTTCTTTTTTTTTTTAGCTTGTTCTACAAAGCTTTGTACTATCCGTAGTTTTATATTTATTTTATTTTAAATTAAACGATTATAAAAATAACAATTTTTAATGTATTAGAAATTTTTTATTTACAAAAATATTTTTATATACGTATACGTGTTTTAAATTATTCTAATTATTAACCACTGACAGAGTATACGAGAGATCCGTTTTTTTTTTAATTTTATTTTATTTTTATTTTTATTTTTTTTTTATTTGAAAATATAATGACTACGTCAGCAATCGAGTTGTATTCAAAATAGTTTATTTTAGCAAGTGTACGTATTAGTAATTGTATGCAATTAAATGAAATTTTAATGCTATTTTAATAGTTACGAAACTGGATTGCATAAATAAATAAAAAGTTTATCGATCAGAAATTTTCGGTTTTAATTAAAATAAGGATTCCTTTGAATAAAATTTTTGCGTTTTTAGTATAAAAAGTACATTACGAATTAAAGTACAAGTCCTATATGTATTTATACATATAGGAAATGATATATATTGTATCGCGATGAAAGACATATAGTCATGAAGTAGAATAAATTTATATTTAATGAAAAAAATAAATAAAAATATTAATTATGTTTTCAAGGGACATGATTTTTTTGCTTATCAAAATAAGTACTCGATAATCGATTTGTCATTAAATGGTTTCACGAATCATAATACTTTTTTCTTTTCTTTTATATATATATATATATATATGTATGTATATATTCTATTTTACGTTCATTCAAAGTTCCTGCGTAACTTCCTTAAACGATTCGCTCCTTTTCTCGTAATCCATTACAAATACAAGGTCTTCATATTTATAGTAACGAATAACAGACTTACGTATTAGAAGACAGAAAATTTCCAAGACTACCAGAGATAGCGATTTAGAAGTAGTATAAATAATTTTATATTTCTAAGTGCACTTGTTGTATATGGTAATTTGTATGCGATTGCCGATGTAGTAATTTTATTTTGAATAAGAAAGAAATTTTAAAAAGTTTTAAATTCGTTTTCTAAACGTATTGGACTAAAAATGAAAGAAATATGCTTTACAAATTAACATTCCCTTCGTCTGTTACAGGATATCAATCGAGACCGGTGGAATGGCAATACCGGCATTCCAATACATCACGCCAAATCATATTGTCAAGTCGTCGATTCATTAGGAGAATTTATCTCTTCTAAGTAGTGTCATCGTCGTCAAGGTTTGCTCCAATAGTTGTCTGCAACTTACAATTGACAATCTCTTCAAGACGCTAGATGGCGCTGCAGCGGTCAATCGTGATTTTCGTCAGCGTCGCGAAGAAGAATTAATTTGGAAAACAAGTGGTTCACCATGAAATATGGAAAAAATAATTATAATGACGTGAATGATAATTAAAACAATGATATATATAAATATATATATATCTATATTTATATTTATATATATATAAATATGTATATATAAATATATATATATATATATATATATATATATATATATATATATATGTAAGGGTAAATTAAGGTCAAGTGGCACATTTGCTTTTCTATTAATAATTGCAACACCTGAGGGGTCGTGAATGTTGAGCACAATGCGTGTATACCAAGAATGAAAAATTGTAATATATTATTGTTAAGGATTTCAGATACAATCTTAAGTATGCAAGAATATTCTTATTGAACAAGAGTGAGTTAAGGGAATATGGAAATAATCCAAATGGGTAATACGGACTGTGTCATGAAATGTGTTCAATCGGTTTAATTAATTGAAATGATAAACAAACAACGTAGTGGGTAAAAGAGACTTTAATTTTGAAGTAAAAACTTACGTGTCGTTCACACGTAAAATATACATTATTTAAGGACAAAAAGTAAATTAAAAATATATTGCTACAGAACTCAATAGAACGTTCGTAGTAGGATGTAATTGCCGTCGTGTGCAGCAAATATAGCTAGCTGTTAAAGGGATTATTATTGTAAACTCTCACGTGTACAAAATTGTACAAAATATTTACGATAAAGAAAAAAACAAAAAAAAAGAAAAGAAAAAGAAAACACAAAAAATTTAATAATAATAATAATACGAAGAAGAAGAAGAAGAAGAAGATGATGAAGAAGGGGAAAAATGAAATTAGAAACGCTGCAGCTAGCCGCTGCTGTCGATTGGTAAAGGGAACAAGCCAAAGATTCATTAGTTTTCATTTTTATATTTAATAACGAATACAAATGAAACAAAAGAAGCTAATTGCGAAAGTGCAAATCTGGAGGTATTTAATATGATGGATAACGTAGTTTATTCCTATACGTCTAATGGGAGTCGTATGTCATTACATTATTGACTATTGATTAATCGTCTTGTAGCTTGCAAAAGTGATTTTTTTTATATCGGTCTTTCTTTGATAACTTTTTCGTTCGCCCCCAAATACATAAAAAGTTAAAGAAGTGTACATGATGATTGCACGTGCATGTTTGTTTCTTAAATTCAACGTATGATAATAAGTGATTTTATTGCTCTCTATTCTACTTATTATTAATTGATTTATGAAGAGCGTAAAAATTAATATTTTTACGAATTATATTTATAAAAATTGTGATTAAATCAAATAGGGAAAACGTCTCTTGTCGTTTAAATAATGAAATTAATTTAATTCTATCATATAGCGATTAAGTTAGGCATGTATACAAAAGGCGTCTGTCAGTTTTTCATTGAATAAGCTTAATTAATAATACGAATGAGCATTTGAAACAAAAGAAGCAAAAGCAAGAGGATGCGTATTTTAATATATATATATATATATATATATATATATATATGTATGTATGTATTTTTTTTTATACGTAAATTGAGTTATATAGCAAATTAAAAAGAAAAATAATTCTAAGCCAGAAGTCGAAGGGTAAATTTTTCTAGTAAATCTCCATGAGATTAATCAATGGTTCGCATGCTTCGATTCGCCGTCCGCTATTAGATCGAAAAAGCATAAATCGTTAAATTGTATACTTATACGGAGGATAAAATCGGATCGGAACGAAGTGTCATGCGAAATTAATTAGGCATACTGATAGTGTTAGAAAGTAAGTGGTTCATTCTCGTAAGTAAGTATTAAACGAAATTAAATCACGGAATACAAATGATATGCATACATACATACACGGTACACACGCGCGGCCAGCCCCATCCACCCACCCACCTTCACGCTCTTACATCTTCACAACCTGACACGCACGCACACGGGCACACGAATAATATATTTATTATATAACAATGAAGATGAAATTAAGTAGATTAAAATTAAGTGATGAATATAAAGTTATGAGGTTGCGGCAACTCCCTCCCTCGAGGACCCCCCCCCTCCACCCTCTCCAACGTACGTATCATTCTTTATTTGCAATATCTTATTGATGATCATTCAAGTAGAAATGACGTTTTTGATAAAAATCCTGCTTTGATATAATTATTTCATCAAACAATTGTCACTTTCATGATTTTAAAATGCAATAATTATTGTAAAGAGTTCGGTACTTAATTCTCAATGCACATCCGATGAATTCATCAACAAACAAGTCGAGCGTTGGAAAATGCTATAAAGCATCAGCAACAACAACAACAACAACAACAAATTATTCGTGTCACTAATGCGCTTCCAACTAGTGCCAAAAAAGCAAATTTTGTCCTCGTACGTTTTGTCTGTCTGTTATTTTTTTTTTTTTTTTTTTTTTTAAACGTGATTCCAAATTAAAAATCTTCCATCGCAGTTAGCGTTCTTGTACCACTTAATAACGATTATAAAATTTCGGTTATTATAGAAACAATTTCAATTATTTCCTTGATCGTCGTCGCCTCGTTTATATATTATATTGACGCCTTTTAAATTATGAAATGCTGTTTATAATATACAAGCGTACATTACGTATTATTGCCATCCGAATGAAGGCTTCGCTTAAAAATGAAATTATTATCTTGGTTGTTATTAATGCTCTTGCATATTTGAAATCTCTAAAATTTAAGAAATATTATTATAGTATACCGATATTTCGAGTCGATTTTAAGAATGTTAGACGGCCCTCCCTCCCCCCACCCGCCCCTCTCACCCAAATATCTATGAAATATAAATAATTGCCCTCCTATTATCTAAATTTTTTTTCCATATACTTCTTACGTCCTTCAATAACATTCAATCACAAGTTACTTGGTATCATTTTTCGTATCTTTTTGCTACAGTCACTGTAGACCTTTTTTTTTTATGTGGAACGGTAAGACTTGTAAATATGGATTTATGCATCGCATTCATATTTTTTAATTATGTTGTCGTTGTAAATAAATGAGAATATGTATTCATTATTATTTTTGAAGTACAAAGATGGGGAAAAAAACCAAAAAAAAAAAAAAGAGAGAAAAAGAAACAGGACTTCATCATTTTTTTAACATATTCTGTACATTTGTCAACTACATTCTAAAAACATCTTCTCCCTTCAAAGCATTTTACCAATTAGTTATTTATTTGTTTATTTATTTCTTTAATTATTTTTTATGGTTTGCCCTCTTGATCGAAAGTACTGTACAATCATTGTCATTACTTGAAAATTCAGAAAATCAAGATCTGCGCGAAGTGCCTTTTATTATACACTTATTCGCGGACATAACGCGGATATATTTGAAAAATTCGACCGAGGGACTTATTATTAGCATTATTTCACTACGAACTATGTGAAAATTCATGTTATTATTTATTTTATTGTTTGTCATATTATTTATTTGGATTTAATTCTTATAGTTTCTATTTGTTTTAATTTTTTTTTTTTTTTTTTTTATTTTTTTATTTCTTTTTTTGGTAAATTTCGACGTTCAAAATTGTTATTAATATTAATTTTCATGACAATAATAAGATATTTTGTACAAAAATTCAAATCGTCGAAATTATACTATAATTTTTTTAATGCTTTAATCATATCTGAATATTGTTTAATGTATATCATTTGAATAAATAAAGTTGTATTCGTATTTGTTTATTAAAATTAAAGTATTAATTATTTTGCTTTGTTATATATTTTATGAAATGTGCGCCTTCCTTTTATTCACCAAATATCAGACGACAGTTCTCTCAATCTCAAATTTTAATTAAGAGCATATTCGAAAAGTGGTATTACTGGTCAACAATAACAATTAATTATTAAGAGAATTATTGTAAAGGGTTTAACGAGCGGACAGGGAGAATCAAGCCTCTAGCAGTGTAAGAAAGAAAATAAGTGAATTTATAAGAAAAAATAAGTATAAAAAATTAAATATAATGAGAAATACAAGTAGTGAGAGATAATGTATGATTGTGTATATTAACAATAAATATTGCTGTGATTAGAATTCATTGTAGGTTATTTGTAGTTAAGGATGGATGGCTTTTTAAAGGCACATATTGCGATAGGATAACGCAAATTTGAAAGTTTTTCTCCCAGAATACTACCAGAATTGAAAATTCAGTTAAGCACGTGTCTTTTTTTCTTTTTATTTTCTTCTATTTGTTGTATGTATTATTTAGATACGTTTTTCAAGATGATTCGATTTGATGGCGTTTAAAATTCTTTAAATACTACTGTCACGGAAATTGCTTTTTTATAATAAAATTATAATTAATGGCGTATCGACTGCGATAGTTATATATATATATATATATGTGTGTGTGTGTGTGTGTGTGTGTGTGTATTTGTTGAAGTACTGCTGACATTGATAGTCGGTCATTAATTATCTTTTATCCGAACAATGGTTATATTTGGTTCGATTAATTACAATTCGAGGAATCAATGCGCTGACGAGAAGAAATTATCTAAACTAGTACATAAAATATAAAAAACAAATATTAAAAATGATAAAAATAAATATAAATGATAAGAATAATTTTTCTGCTGTATATTCGGAGCGGACCAGATTCTTGCATAGATTGCATTACTATATCTTCATAACATATATTCTATACGCCATAAATAAAACCAATATTTATTATTATTATTATTATTATTATTATTATTATTATTATTATTATTATTATTATTACTCAAGGTTTGGACTTAAAAAGTGGTTATATTTAAGAAAAGATCTGAGTGAAAATGTTTCACCTGAATCTAATATAGGGAAATACATTCGAGAGATCTATTATTTATAATGTTTAGAATACTTAAAAAAAAAAAAAAAAAAAAAAAAAAAAAAAAAATAACAAAAGTTTGTAAAAATTTATTTTGTGAGAATTTTTAAGTAATAAATGTAATTATAGAGACTGAATTTCTAAATATTCTATATTTTTACTTAATTCTACTGAGAATTAGTATTAAAACTAATGAGATAACGTAACAAAACAAGAACAAATAAATTAATAAATATAATATTAAATAAATAAATAAAAATATCACTGAGCTTTTTAAGAAGCTGAAATTTCACTCTGGTCTTTTCTTAAAAAATAAAAATGGAAAAAGCATATTATAAATGATAATAAAAATAAATGTAGACTTAAGGAAGAAATTATCATCGTAATAAAATTAACATAATTATAACATAATTATATATTTTAAAACATATCCGTTACTACTTATATAAATAGGTGCCACGTATTCTATTCTATATCTCACATTAAGAAGTAAAAAATCAATTGATCGTATGATATTTACTGATATCAATTACAATATAGATTATTATGATATCATGACTGTGGTATTCGTATCGTTTATTCATAAGTCTTTGATAAAGCCGTGATTAATTTAATCTTATTTATTTAAAATATTTTTGCATATATAACTAAGCATATCATGTATTTAATTAAGAAGACGTTTAAATAAAACATGGATCATTTACTTAAATCATTTTACATTATCTTCAGTTGAATCGTTTATTCAATTTTTTTTTCTTCATATTGTTATTATTTTATAACGCTACTTGAACAATTCATTTACTCAAACATACAACAATACGTTAAATAAGCTATTTGAACTCTTTTTAAACATAACAGTTTTCGCTTTTCATTTCCGAATTCATAATATTCTTACATAAGCTTCATATAAGCTCTATATATTCATTGACTAAAGTAAATAATTTGAGTAAACAAATAATAATAAAATAAATGACCTGTAACTAAAAGCATTAATTCGTTTCTAATTGTAATTGAATACATAGACGAATAGTAGCACTTGGATGTAGTTGTTGATTTATTTGCCGATGAACAGAAATAAAGTTTTTTATTCTAACTCAGATGTTACTATATTCATATAAAATATATGCAATGGTTTATCGATTCTTCGATCTCGTGTGAAAATATTTATACGATCCTTCACCGTTTTAATGCATGTATTTTATAGTTAAAGTAACGCGATACGACGACTAGACTATCGAAACGAGAATTTGATATTTCCATAGTGTATCTCAACAATGATACATTCGGTAAATACAAAAAAAAACGACAATAGAACGATAATTTGTCGTGGGAGTTCTGTTTCTTCTGATAAATCTTGAGTAAATTAAATTGCGTACTTTGGGAAAACGTGAAATTGCGCGTAATGCTAATAAAATGACGGTTTAAATTGCTTTAGTAATCTTGATATTTAAATTCTTTCGTCTAATGATATAATTTTTATTTAAAAATACCAACCGATTCGAAACGCCGAATCCCTTTTCATTGTGTTACAATACACAACTTAGTTTCTCGAGGGAAAAAAAAAGAAAGGAAAAAAAAAAATGTTGTTTTTATTGTTAGATTTGTAATAAATACGTAATAACTTTTGAAAGTGATATTATTATATTCGTATAAAAGTAAGTGATAAAGTTAGTTTTACTTTGTAGAATCTCGTTATTAAGGGAATTAAGGATAATGGACAAATTATAAAAATATATTGTCGAAAAATTGAACATACGACGATAAATTCTGCTGCGGCGTAGAGCAATCTATTAGTGCGGGGGCCTTATAAATATTATAAGGCGCGAATTTGCCGATCAACGATCGCTACTCGTAATAATACAACACATATAACTAACTGGCAATCGATTTTAACCGACTTCCAAATCGCAACTAACCACAACACAAGGCAATCAATTAAAAAATATACTTAGTTTTTATAGGATATTGATTGAGTCTTGCTCATTATTTATTTCATTTATCTTGTACGAATTCGACGGAAACCACAATATGTATTTCGCAGTCGATAAATCGGAGTTGCGAATTCAAAGGAAGTAGACAACGCCGGAAAAACGCCTGAAAAACGCCTGAAAAACAAACACCTCGAACTCAAAATAGTAATTTAAACATCGTACAATGTAATCCTCACTCAACTTATATGAATTTTCTTTCTTCTCTTATCCACATTTTCTGTTTCGTTAAAAAACGTGCGATGAAATGCTGTGTGCCAAATATGCAATTCACAAAAATCTATATAAAATGGTCATAAATGTGCCAAAAGCTCTTTACACATGCCAAGGAATTACTTGATTTATGGTAATTTTAATTTTGAAATTTTTCTTCAATTCGACACAGTAATACGATTTAGGGAAGACGATGGAAATATTCAGATGTTGACGGAATCTAATAATATTCTATGTAGTGATGTGTAGTCAAATGGGTAGATTCCGATTCGCAAAGGCATTTTTATGTATTACGACTGAGAGTAATCAATACGTAGACAATTTATCAACGATACTGACTTTCGAGTAATTATCAATTTTTTTTATTTTTCTATTTTACAAAAAAACTATATTTATCCTTTAATAGTGATGGATTTTATTGTGTGTTTTTTTTGTTTATGTTCTTTTATGAAAGACCATTTGATTTAATAAACGATTCAATAATATTAATAAGTATTTTAATTTATCATTTATCATTTTATTTCTTATCTTAATAATAAAGTTTATAACGTTTAGTTTATTAAGTATAGTTATTCGAGTGAGCAAGACTGTGAGTTCTCTGGGATTATAATAATATCTGCACGTGACATTAAGGAAATGCAGAAATGGAACAACCTAACAAATAAATACGACTTGATTCAATAAAACTATTATAAATTCCAAGAAAGAATTAAAAAAACTAACTAGGCTCATACGCAAAATTATTAGAAACGGACATAGGAATTATATGGAATTAACGTTTGTTTATACAATTATGCGTGCTTACGACATAATAAAAATTATCGAATAAAATATTCACGTGACGTGCGTATTATCGTTTAAATAAATGTATTTTAAAAGCTGATTTAGTTTATAGATTTACGAAATATAATACTTTCAAAGCATGGACGAATGCAAAATCCGCAGCTCTCATAAGCCTTACAATCGATCGAAAGTCTTCCTTATAAATGTAAAGCTTCATCCTTTAAGCACTTAGCAGTTATTTTCTCGAATAATTGAATATTACGAATTTTTAATTAATGAACACCTCCAACGATTAGAATCGAAATCCGAAAAACATTGCAAGAAAATTAAAAAAACATATGCAGGCGCGTATAAGAATATTTTCGTTAAAATGACCCGATTGTTTTTTATAACGAGATTCATAAAATACTTTGATTTTTTTTTTTTTTTAATTTATTTAACCGAAATTTCGAAGATTAATAAAGAACAAAATTTATCGCTATTTAATAGCATAACATTTTAATGAACAACCGGACACGCTGAATTCATTACAATTTATGGGAAATGTAATTAACACGATACTTCAATATAAAGAAAAAAGAAATAAAAATTGAAACGTTATTGTTTGCTAAACTGATCCTTAAATGTAATATGTCTAGCATACTTTCTTCCACTTACTTGTAAAACAATTGATTTAACCAAATGATTTATATTGCAAAGCCTTTAAAAAACAGGGTCATAATAAAAATACAAGTAACGCGCGTCTCTTGAATTTCTATCGCGAAACAGTGACTTGAGGAGGTTCGAATAATCTAAAGGAAATTTTAAATTAAAGTTTATTTATACATTCTAATAAATCGAATCGAGTCAAAGCAAAACAGGCATGATGTAAAAAAAAAAAAAAAAAAACCAAGCCAACGCATAAGTAATTAATTACTCGTTTCATAAAATACTTAAACTTGAGTGTTCAATGTAATAGAACAACGCGTAAAATGATAAAGATATGGATCGTTTGCGTAGATTTCGATCGCTTAGAAACTGTAAAGAAAATTTATTTTCAATACGTGTATCTTAATATTTGCGATTGAGAATTCTTGTTTTTGTTTTTTTTTTTTCGTTGATGTATTGTAATGGATGAAGTAGAATAAGTAATGTGTTGCATAAGCACATGCAAATAATAATACTGTAAAGAAAAGTATAATATACATTGAGAAAACAAATTCAGAATTGAGTCTTTGTGTAGAAGCATCTGAGACACATTATTCCAGGGTATGTCACAATTTGTACAATTGTTTGCTATTCGCAATATTAATGTATAAAAGAAAAGAAATGTTATATTAAGTTATATATTCAACTTAACAATAATAATAAAAGTTAATAATAACTAATAATAATAATAATATTCCCGTGTGTGTTACATAAATAATTTGTCGGAGGGTGAAATAAAAGTTTTAAATTAACTTTGACAGAAAACATAGAATTACACGTGTAAGATTATTATATGTAACGTAAACAGAAGAATTTCAATCTTCATTCGATTTATTGTCGTATGTATTATCAGTAAATGGTTCTTGAGAATGTCTAGTTTACAAAGAAAACATAAATAAATAAGAATTAAAATGAAAATCGGTTTTAAAATTATTAATTACTAACACATTTACGAGAAATATTGCATATTTCGTTATTATAATAATAATAATGATAATAATAATAGTAATGATAATATAATAGTAATAATAATAATAATAATAATAATAATAATAATAAGCGAAAAATAGACTGTCTGGTAAATAAGTGCTTTGAAGTTAGGTAACTTAAAGAACAATTAAATGAGAAAGAACATATAATATGTACGTATATATCGTAACATCCTCGTTATACGCGATAAAGCGATCGATGGAAAGTGTAAATTTATGAATTTAATTTTGAGGATGAGATAATAAGCTTCTATAAATCAGAAACATTAAATATGTAATTTTTGTTTTTCGTTCAATGAACTCCCACGTATGAATATAAATTTATGACTGTAATACAAGGAGACGATTATACATAGATCCGCGGAACAATGTAACTTACATACGAATTAGTTCATTCATATCCAAAATCAGTCTACATATCAGAGTTTTAGATAAAGAAAAAAAATAAAAAAAAGGAAAAGAAAAAATATCGTGTTAATAATCTTGTGTTAAATAACGTCACTAGACGACCATTTAAATCGTAAAAAACAGCACAGAATATTTTAACATATATTTTACAAGGCCCTGCAATGCAAGTGAATACGTGAAATAAATATGTCGATATGATTTATATTTTGCATTTCAATTGTAACAATATTTTTTAAGGTTACACATAAAACTGCGGCATTTGTTGTATCGGTGCTGCACTTTAACCTCGTTTTGTCATTTCTTACATCATGTTTTAATATTCATTAATTAAGAAGTGTAATGCACATAAGCTAAAATAGTGTACTTTTAGCTATAAAGTTAATTGTAATTGATTAAAAGAAAATTTTAAAGTACATTCATGTGTCTTCGTTACATATTTACTTGATAAAAACTTAATGAAAAACAATATTTCATATCCGGATTTTAGAGACTCGATAAGAAAGAAAAAAAAAGAAAAAAAATAATAATAATAATAAAAGAAAGGAAAAATATTTCTGAGCATATTAACAAGAAATATTAATTTTATATTTTTTGCATTCATATAAATGTTGGCTTCGTATTAAATCCTTGATTCATTAAAATTCATGGTTAAAAGTAAAAATGGTTAAAATCAACATATACATTATTATCACGACGCGTATATTGTCCATGATTTTTTTTTTTCTAAATTTCTCTTATTATTACTAGCTAAAATAGAATTAAAGGATCCAATTCCGGTTTAAAGTCGTTCTCGTATCCCGATTATTGTCGTGTGATTAATACGATTAGAAGAAAAAAAGTTTTAAAATGAACAAAAGAAAAGAGTCTTCTTTCGAGCTTCTCCCGCGACCTGCGGACGATTGTGATACATGCGAGGAAAAGAGAAAAACTTTATAAATTATTGTATGTGTGATACGTACAATTAGGTACGAATAGAAGGAGTCAGAGATAGGTAGGCTAGTAGGTACGTAGGTAGATAGGTAGATAGATAGATAGATAGATAGATAGATACATGCATACATACATACATACATACATAGATAGATAGAGAAAGAGAGAGAGAGAGAGAGAGAGAGAGATGAATTTGATGGATATGAGCAAAGTATTGCCAGTACAGAGCGAGGATAATAATAAAATAAAAGAATTTTATTCTTTATAATAATTGAACCTTGCATAGGAATAGAGATAGTGCATAATACAGTCTGAGGACGAGGGGAAAAAAATAAAAAAATTGTTATGTATATTTATATTCAATTGTATACTTTTAATGTAATAAAAGCATAAATACATTGTTGATTAGTTGCTATATTCCTATGCAAATAAAGTAGAAGAGCTTATTTGAAAGGTGTACCCAATAATCTGAGTTAATCAACTTGACTCGGGGTACAATTAATGATGGAACTGTTGAATTTGATTCGATAAATCAATCGATGTATAATCTCAACTAGACTGTCAAATTGATCTTATTTACAAATGGAAAATGCCTAATGTTTCCATAAATTTGTCACTTCTTTCAAAATATTCATCATATTATTCTTATGTCATCGTATTCTTATTATACATTGTTTCAGTCACATACTCAATTGTTTTTAAATAATTTTTCTATGATAATAACAAAATTAATCTTATTTTTCTTGTTCTAACTCTTTATTATACATTAATAAATGTTCAATTAATACTTATACGTATGAACTATCAATAAAAATATTACGATGTAATTTATTTATTACGTTGCGACAATCGGTTGCATTTTTTTCTTCTTTTTTAATTTGCGCACAAGAACTAACGCATATATTGCATTCGGTTGCTAATGATTATTATACGAATTCGGAAGAAATTCTAAAATACTTACTTCGATAATTAACATTAGTAGATACTAAATTAGAATGTCGTAGGAAATTTAAATCTATCCTTCAGTTTTTCTCATATGTACTATTTAAGATAAAAATAAATGATAACGTTAATGGAACAAAAAAAAAAAAAAAAATTAAAGAAAACACGAGGGAAACAAACGACAAACGACGGGATCATACAAGATCAATATAAGAACATAACACAGTTCTAAGAAAAATTCACGTGGATTCGACTATTTTTGCATATCGATTTATATTTATATTTATATGAGCTGAGCAATTTTCATTTACTCGCACCAATAGATGAACTTTAATTGCGAGGAATGAAAAAAAATTGTTGTAAGTAAGCTAAAACTTAGTTTTTTTATAATTTAAACATTTAATATGTTTCTATTGTAAAAACAGGAAAAAAAGATCTTTATATATATATATATATATATATATATATAAAGATATTTTATACTTTATTACACTCAATATATAAAGTAGTGAATTAATAAGATGAAAATTGAGAGATGTGTTGTAGAATCGATTAATTTCATAAAATTTCATACCATGTTAGAGAGAGAGAGAGAGAGAGAGAGCGAGAGAGAGGGAAAGTGAAAAATCACCGTGCGCCAGTCAGGGAAAATTATTATTAAAAGCTTCGAGATGAGCTGATCCTATTCTTTTTATTTAAAAACATAGTTAATTAGATGAAATAATGGATATAAAAGATAGTATGATTTTGTATCAACGAATATATTTTCTTTACGTGAATTATTTAAAAAGAGAAAAGGGAAGAAAAAAAGTGTATATATATAATATATATATATATATATATATATACAAATTTAATAATCCTTAAACAATGGATATATTATAAAGTTCATATAAATCCAATTACGTATTGTTTAACATATGAGTAGTGCAAAAAAATAATAAATATATATATATATATATATATTATTCCAATGAGGAAGATAAATATAGGTTTTTAAAATATTGCACCTGTAACGTTTCTTCATCATTATATTATAAGAATAACAGATGTACGCGCACGATTGCTATCTCATGGCTTTCATCGTAAAAAAATCACGGCTTACCAAGTATGACAACAATAGCAATAACAACAACAACAACAACAACAACAACAACAATAGCAACACATAAAAATAATAATAAATAATAATAAAGAACCGTTTATTGTAATGGAACATTATGAATGCGTTTCAAAGAGTAAAGAAGATTGATTGACGTAATTTGATAGCCATGGGTATAGGTAATTACATAATAAATAATGTTTAAATATGAATACCGTATTAATAAAGCAAGAACAATAAGAAAATTACAAAAAAAAAAAAAAAAAAAAAATAATAACTATTCAGTAAAACGAACATTTAACGTCGTTGTATAATCTGATAATGCTATAATGGAAAGCTGATAATGGAAAATTGAAGGTTTTTAGTATTTAAGTTATGATTGATAAACATTCTTTCATTACGTATTCAATCAATAACAATACCATTATGATTATTATTGTAACATTTGTTTTTGGTTATTAAAGTATGTATATAGCGATATATTCTAGAAACAGTCATTTTATTGACTAGATTTGAATTTCTTTTATTATTACCCCGTTTATAGTGAGTAGTGGAATTTATTTTTTTAAATTGCACCGTTTTAATTTAATGAATGAATAAATAAATAAATAAATAAATAAATAAACAATTGTAGAGGTAATATTATACTACACATTATGTAAATAACGTATGTTTTATTTATTTCTTACTCAGGTATGATAAACGTCAATTATACGACAAGAAGTTTTTAGAATTATGAATTAATTGGATTATGAAATTTATTATTTTACTTAATTAAACGCCGATAAAATTATAAAGAGGACAATCAACATTAATATTAATTATAATCTTAATTTGATATTTTGAGCTTGTATTCAAGCCCGTGATACATTTAATTATTCCAACCTATTTTTATTCATTTTGTCTTTGTTATATTTATAATTTAAATTAGATAATCCTGGAACATAAGTTTATATTTAAATAAAAATAAAATGTAATTTTTCGAAGCATTTTCCTTTCACCTTGGATACATCTCGAAATTTGTATTTTTCTTGACATATAAAAGTCTTTTCTCTTAAAGTGTTTGTAATTACGCACCTTATTTACTATGTTAATTTGTAAAAATGTATTAATTTCTTATTTTAAGAATTCCTGTGTATTTATAATGAATCCGTTGTCTCCCTGACCTAAGGTAAGTAAGGCATAAATTTACTTGATTTATTTACTTATATTTTTAGCAGAAAAACAGTCTATTAACTATATACTAAAGATTATATTTTACGTAGCACATTATTAACACATGTTCATGATAGGTTTGCTAGGTATAGTGTTTAGCGTATACATCAGTATTTTACAGATATTACTGTAATAATACAGAATAATAAATTATTGAACAACTATAGTTGAACAAATTTTTCTGAAGTAAAAATTAAGTTTATCGGAATCGTAATAATCGGTTTAGAAAAAAACATTACTAATTAACACTAATATAATTACTAATAACAAGTTGTTGTAGTGCGCGAGGCGTCCGAATAAAAATTTATTATCTTAATCAATTGGTAACCCAATTGATCCCAATTGTCAATTTATCCCCCGTCCACTGACTGCCCATATAATATTCTACTTAATATTATAATAAATTAAATCAAAAAATTGACAACGAATACAAATCACGTTATTCTCCGATCAATCGGTTACTTTACTGTTTCATGATAAGCAGAGTACAAGTTTGAATTTCAGTAGATCGTAAACTGATAATTTGTCAACTAGTTTGTATAAGGTATTTAAAAAAAAAAAAAAAAACCCCGTTTTAGTTTTAACGAAAACTTTTAACCCGTTAAGTTTTTTATTTACGAGATAATTTTACATGCATTAGAAAACTTTGTACTGACATACGAAATATCCGTGACTTTCTGAAATTCGCGGCATTATTTATTGTATTACATTATATTACATTACGTACATATTATATTACGTTGTATAACAAATTAAAATAGAATATTATGGGTGTAAGATTTCTAATTAATTTTATATACGAGGACAGATCATGCAGATTTTTAAATATCACCTTTTCAATATCACGTAGGCATTATATGAAGTTCAAGGCAACTGTTCACGAGGAGCAAGGCATTTTTTCTCGATAAATCGTTACACTAACCCTCGTTACACTTGATTCTCTCTCTCTCTCTCTCTCTCTCTCTCTCTCCCTTTCTCTCCCTCTCTCACTTTTTTACTGTTATAATAAATAATCAATTTAACCAATACATATAAATGGACTCGCACAATGTTACAGATAAAATAGATCTTTAACTGGTATTGGTTTGTTTAAATATTGAATTTATAAATAAAGAAGCGGACGAAGTTGACGATCGTTATTACGATCATTTTAATTTACAAAATGTCAAGTACTTGTGAGAAAGTTTTAAAAATCTTCCGAAACTCTTTGCGGTCATATATTAAAAGTTTTTAAGAGTTTTCAGTTTTAACTTTCCATATAACTCTCTATTCTACCACTTTGTTCATGTCTTTCTATTTATAATTATTTTAATCTATTGCCATTTGCTTTCTGTTACACTTTCATACAACATAATACATCTCCCTCCATATTTTCTCAAAGAATATCATGTACATATTTAATAACTATATTTAAAATTATTAAAATATAATAGGTATTTCGACCTCTTATCTTCGACTTATATTAAACAGCTCAATTTTATAATTAAAAATTTTATTTTGTTTTCTATAATTCTGAATAGTCACGTTCAACTTTTAATTACAGCAAATTTATATTTTAAATAATCAGTTATTGTCAAGAATGATCTATTGTAATTGAAATTATAAATATCTATACAGAAATTTGTTATTCTATACATTAATCTAATACTTTGTTTTAACTTTTTCGTTTCATCGACATTTATTTTTTATCTTAATTACTCAATTAAAGAAATTAAGGAATCGAAGTAAGTTATTTTGATTCAAAATAATTTATTTACTATACCATAAAAAATTATTACGCATGTAATGTAAGTAATGTAAGTTAATAAAAAAAAAGTCTTTAATTGGAGAAATATTTTTTCAAATAGTCTTACATAATAATTTATGTATATATATATATATTCATAAAACGGTATAATATATTAACGATAAAAATAAAATTATCCAATTTAAATATAAAATATTAAAGGCAAAATTTGTTTCAAAATTAATCCAGAATTATTTTTACGATTTTTACCCTGTAATATTTATATTATAATTAATAGTAATATAATAATATATTCTAGGAAGTACTAAATTATTTTATAATTCAATTATTCTTCAATATTAGGAATTACTAATAGAAACTACATACGTTTAATTTTGAATATGAAAACGATGAGAAGAATCATAAAATATTTCTCGGATTTATGTTTAACTATTTAGAAGTAAAAGAGGTAATTTCTGCCAGCGATAGAATGTTGATATTTTGTAAAAATTATAATTGAAAAAAGTAGTGAGGAAGGGTGACAGGGTCAGAGAGAGAGAGAGAGAGAGAGAGAGAGAGTAGATAAAATATGCAAAGTGTCTGGAAGGCGACAGTTATATAACACGTGGATGACATCTAGTTGGTAATTTCAAAATTTCAAGAGTTGATGATGATGATGATGATGATGGTGATGATTAAATCTATTCACATGGGCTTTATGCTTATAGAAGCAGAATTAAAGAAACCACATCTATAATCATATTGGCGAACTAATGACATAGTAATTTATCTTTAGTTAAAAGTCATTATTGTACCAATAGGTTAATCGCTTAATTAGTATCAAATCCAAGTTACCTATTTAATGCAAGCTTTTCAGCTTATTTTCATTATTTTTCGGGACATTATTTTACATATATTCATTGAGAAGGTTATTTTTTTTAAATTTTCAATAAATTTGCGAAAAATTTTACATGGTATAACGTATTTGTTGCAAAATCATAGAATTTATGAACTTTAAAGGGTAAAATTGTCCGATTTTTTTAACATCGTATTAAATTAAAATAGTCTGCTTTCAATAGTAAATATTATTAGAACTATTGGACTCTGGAATATTTGAAATGTTTTTATTTTAGCATGAAAATTATTTAATTTTATTACTTTTACAATTTTGTATGGATCACCAGCTGTCCTGATATCTAAATCATTCTTTACAACAAATAAGTAACAAGTACTCGACTTCAGATTCGTTTAGTAAAATGTATTGATTGTAGATGTGAAGCTATTACCTTAAGTTATAGACAAATCATTCGTTCAGTCGTTTGATCGACTTTTTTTTTTTTGTTTATAAATAATACATTCTTTATCGAGAAGATGATTTTTTGAAAAGCCGGTGGAGATAAATGAAAACTCTTATGTAACCTTTTCACTGACTCGGCATGTCCTTTGAAAGCCTATTTTCTTTTAGTCTCACCTTTTATTCAGTCCGACCGTTATACCCTTTGCTTACATTCGAAACGCTTCGATTGGGCCTATTCTCTTACATTGGCCCTCTTTTCCATTATTATTTCTAGTACCGACAATAAACAGTTCCGAACGAAGCTCCGAATCGAAAGCTTTCAATCTATTCTCTATATTGCGAATAATAATAATAATAATAACAACAACAACAACGATAATAACAATAATAATATAACCGAAACAAATACATATATATATATATATATATGTACGATTGAAAATGAAAACAATTTAATTCTGGCGAAATAATTGATGTCCGGACTTGGGCCACGAGTACGTAAAAATTTATATTACACGCTTTCTTCCATATTCTGAAGAAGTTATTATTACTATTGCTTATAATAAAGCTTGCTTATGGCATTGCATTTTTATCGCTGATTTCTAGATCCTTTTATCATGAAATTCAGATGTAGATAATTAGGTTTCTAATTATTTATTCATGCGTTTTTCCTACCGATCTATAGTTTTAAAATATCATTAGATGCTCGTAATTCACTAGTAGATATATACGTGTACACGTATATACATGCGTATGTAATATATACACGTTGACATTAAATATGCTTTATGGATTAAGCAAATATCGGTTAAGCAGTTTACTCTAATTGGTAAAATACTAGTGATGTTGACGTGAATAATTTCGAATGAATCTATATAGTTTTTACTTACGAAAATATCATAGTTAGGCAGTCGAGGGATTTTTTTTTTTTGACGAAATTTTCATGTACAAACTTCTAAAGTACGTAGAAAAAATTGAATCATGGATACTAATTTAGTGCTTGGAATTTTTATAGAAATCAATATTACTGTCAAGAAATTTTTTATTAAAAAAAAAAAAAAAAAAAAAAAAAAGAAAGAATCTGCTCATAAAAGTATATAACTCAATTGAAACTACTGAAAATTGGCGCATTTATATCTTTTTTACAGTCTTATGAATTGTGAGGTGGGCGAGCGATCTATTTTTATATAATTTTCAGTTTCTTAACGTGAAAATATTGATTCCAATAGAAATGAAATATTTCAATCTCAAATTAGTTCTTAATACAAGAAAATTCGCAGAAGTAAAATACTACTTCGGCAAAATATTATTGCTGAACGTTAAAAGAAAGAACGAATGAAAGCAAAAAAAAAAAAAGGATTCGGCTTATCGAAGGTAATCGATTGGAATCCGTGAGAGTACGCACACCTACAGGATGTGTAATTCAGGTATTTTGAAGAATCTTTTCTACTTCTCTTCTTTTAATATTAACATTTAGAGAGGTTCGAAGCAAATATGATTGAATATGCATTCAATGCAGGTAAGCAAACGGATGAATTCTTAAAAGATATCGATCAGATCTTATCGGCATAGTTACATTTCAACTTAATGTCTGGCATTGAGACTCTGGTGAATCTATTCTTGTATGACATTATATTCTTTTTCCATAGAATACGTAGGTTAGCAGTACTTACTCCCTTACATACCGAACATAACGATCTGCAATTAATTTTTTATTTAAATAAAAAAAAATATGACGTAAATTATAAATAATATACAAGTATGTTTCTATTATTGTTATTATTATTATTGTTATTGTTATTATTATTGGTATATCGAGATTGTTACGATACCCTAAGATTCACTTTCTACTTCCTGGTAAGTGGCTAATGTTCCTCTTTAATTAATAATGACGGTATTCGTTAAAATTTATTTTATTCGGTTGGTAAAGAATGTTTTATGATTAGTTTTATCTTTTTTACGGAATAATGACGAACCTAAGACGGTATTTTGTTTAGTACATTTGTAGTATCGTTAAACGAAATTGAGAAGAAAATACCGAAAAAAAAAAATATAAAAGAGGTGTCATCGATCGTTAACTTTTTATAGTATTACGTACCGATAAAATGCATTGGCGATTACATTTATAAAATTTGCCCCGCTAATGATTATTATGTTGAGGGCTATAATTTTTTTATTTTACAACTATGGACAATTGCCGATCATTCTGTATGAGCAAATGAATCCGTTACTTTAATGCGAAGCACAGATTCACGTGAATTTTTCCAAAGTTCTTCAACGATAAGCTTTTTGGTTTCGTTAATCAGCATTTTATTTTTTTTTAAAAAGACTAATCCATTGCCTTAGCCTTTAGTAGGTTTTTTTTTTTTTTTATTAGAAAGATTGACGATTTCGCATTGTGTTTTTGATTTTTGAAATTATTACCCGACTGAAACGATGTATAAAAGAAAAATAGCTGTTTTATGGTAAAAAAAAAAGTGGGATAGGAGTATGCGTTTATTTTACATATTACTTTGTGCCCATAATTCTGCTTTTTTAATCAACATAACTCGCAATACTTCTACATTTTACTACAATATTATTCCGAGTCTTATCGTATTGTGAATTCTGCAAATAAGTTATTATTGCGGGATGTTTGGGGAAAAATCTGTATAAAAGGAGACGACACGAATCTTAAAATATAATAATATAAAGTTATTCGTCCGCGGTGTATTTAAAAATTTATCAAGGCATTTATTATTAAGCTCGTTATATATTCTTACTTAAAGATCAGAATAATTCATAAAAATCTTTTAGAGTAAAATTACTTTACTTTTAGCAGGAGTTAATATTAAATAATGGGCTTAAACAATAGAAAATTATAGGAAGGAGCCGCTAAAATCATTAGCTCCTCTCATTTACCGTAAAATTTTTACCTATAAAGTATTATAAATTTAAATATATTACATACAATGACATTGTGGAAAATTTATAATTTCTTACTGCTATCTTGTGATAGCTTATACGATAACGTGTCAGTGTAACAGTAAATATAATGCAGTAATCGAATATGAAATGTAAAAGGCATTCCTTTACTCGTTTAAACTCCTTTAAATTAAAAAGCAAAAGTCAATACAATAATTATAATAACCTCTTATTAGTAACATATATTATTACATTATGGTAAATATCGTTATAACGTAAATGCTGTTTTATATACATAATATTTAATATAAAATATTTTATAATAATAAGTTGATTATTCATTCGATCGCTCTTAATTTTCCAGCACATGTAGTTGCTATTCTATTTTTCAAATTATATATATATATATATATATATTGTATATACGTATTATAGGCACAATATTAAATTGTTTATGAAACGGTACGGACATATCTCTATTGGCTACGTGGGGATATTTGCATAAGTAAACCTAAAGAAACGTTATTGCTTTCATGAACACATTCAAAATATAAATTAACAGCTTTAAAAATATTTTTAAAAAAATTGATTGTATTAATCTTTTTCTTTTTTTCTTTTTTTTTTTTAACTTTAAATTAGTTTTAAATAGGGTATTTTAAATATTGTAGTGATTTAATTTCTTATTTATTTTATATAATAAATGAAATAAGCAAATGGAGTTATTTAATATTAATAGGCGACTTCGTTGAATTGGTTCAAATTTTTTATTATTACTTTGTATTGATAGAAATTGCTTTAAAAAGTTCGTATCTATTATTACGTAAGTCGAAAAAGTTTTAATCTAAAGTATTTATTAGAAAATCTCAATCTGTTTGTGCCAAGTAGTTTTATATTAAGTTAGTCATTTAAAAAGAGAAGAGTTTCCATATCCTATTTTGACAGAGCGAAAATAAGAGAGAGAGAGAGAGAGAGAGAGAGAGAGAGTCATGGGCAAATATTAAATTGGATTGTCATTATTTATCTAATGAATCACGTAAAACATGCCCAGTTGTGCAATTTTTTACAAGTCAATTTACTTCTTTGTATTAATAATGTTGTATATTCCGACTTATCAACATAATTTCGATGAAATAATTTTAACGTTTATGGAAAGTAACAAAGGAATACAAAAATTGTGTGATTTTTTTTTTTTTTATCCAATGAGACGCGATAATAGAATGCAGCATTAAAGATATAAATAAACAGACCTGCACAAGTTCCTGTTTAACGTTTATCATTGTAATGATTTATTCAGGTGATTGTTGGTTAATAAAGTGTTTATTTGTCGGTGCCAATAAAGCAAAACGAAGCAGCAGTTTAGGTTGTTGATCACGTGGACTTTTTATGAAGCAACGATACGTAAATGATATATTTTGCGGTTGTGACGATTGGAGTTCTTATCGAAAGGCCACGAGAATTTGACATACATAAAGAATGCGGTGCGTATAAACAACACTTGTGCCAATGGTTGTAAGCTTGGCCCATTCATTGTAGGTGGATGGGTTTGTTGGGAGGCATAAAAAACTGGTTAAAACGTATGCGAGCGCATGGAGAGGAGTAGAACTGAGCTCGTCGGCTCTTGCTCGGAGTTTCTCGCCTCCTTCCCGTAGCAATATTGATCTGAGCGTAGGGGTGGGTGACTTTGGTAGATGAACGAGCGAGCCCAACTAGTAGCGGCGATGGTGGGGCTGCGCGAAGTTCGCTGGTCCAGTCGGCAGCCGCGGCACGATCCTATGGTGGAACTGGTAGGAGGTACTCCCTACGACGCGAGAGCACCAGCCGAGCTGCACGAAAGATATTCCGAACTGAGCGGGAACGAAGGAGATAAAGAGATACGGCTGGTTAAGTGTTAAGAAAGATAGGACGATGAACGAACTGGTGACTCTGGGAAAGTACCTTACGAATCGTGGAGGGGGTAACTTTGTCTGTTTGTCTTCTTGCCTGCCAGCCTGCCAGCCTGCCAGCCCGCCAGCCTGCCAGCCTGCCTGCCTGCCTGCCTGCCTGCCTGCCTTCCCCCCATCTCTCTCTCTCTCACCCCCTCTCTCTCTCTTCCTATACCCTATATACCCTGTATACCCTGTATACCCTGTATACCCTCCCTACGTTCACGTACATTTACGCACCTCCGTGTGCGATTCGCGTTTTAAAAGAGCGCAAGGGAAAGCTTACTTCCTGTAGCTTTTTTTTTTCTTTCATAAGAAACACCAGTTTGTTTATAGAATGAGTTGTTTATATTGTAGGAGGAGTAGGGGAAGGGACGAGTAAAAGAAAGGATCAAGGGAAGGCGGTGGATATTGGTGGCGAGAGATATTTTTTTTATCCGAGTAAGGATAGCGAAGGGTCGTCACCTACATTTAAGAGAATAAGAGAATAAGGGAGATTGGGATGATTGGAATTGTTGGTAAAACGTAGAAATTGAAATCTAAGAGAATAAGAGAGTCGCTGTGGCTTATGGGATAATTATGATAGAAAGGAATAAATAATAAGAAACGTTGGTCGGGTACTGGATACTAATGAGAGCGAGAGAGCGAGAGAGCGAGAGAGAGAGAGAGAGAGAGCGAGAGAGAGAGAGAGAGAGAGAGAGCGAGTGGCGAGGGAGAGGAAGCGCGGGAGAGATTGGAGGGAGCGAGGGAGACAGTAGGCAAGCAGCAGCGGCATCTCTCGAAACGTAGATCGAGCAATATCAGGGGTAGCGAGGCAGCTTCCTTCTCGCGTGGTCCTCAGTTTCGTGGCTGCAGCTGGTTGCGTCGAGTATAACGGAGGAGCGGCCGTCCGCTCACGGCTCTTTCCACTAGCTATTGCTCTCTTTCTATCTATCTATCTATCTATCTATCTATCTATCCTTCTATTTTAAAAGCACATCTCCGCCTCTCGCTATTATCACCTCATCTCAATCTCTCGTAAACAACTCCATTCTCCTCCCCCCCTCCTTTTCCGTTTCACTCGCACTTGTATTATTATTATTATTATTATTATTATTATTATTATTATTTCATTTCGTCCTTGTTCCTTTTCTCCTTTACTGTAATCTCGTGGTCAATGGAGGGGCCGAGAGGGGATAGTGCCGCGAGTCCATTCGTCTCTTGGGTCTCAAAGTTAAATAATCAGTGATTAAAGCATACGTATAGTTAGCCGGGTGCGAGAAACTAATCCAGCGAATAAACTAATGAGATTGCTTTACCATAACTATGGAGCTTTGAGCGTAAAATGCTACATTTAATGCATCGTTCCTCTGAGCTTCGATCATTCTTCAGCTGCTGAGAAAGGGCTCGCTTAGTTAAAGTGTAGTGTGAATTATCGCTCCATTGCGTGAACGAGTGCTGTTAATCAAGGATCAAACTGTTAAGTATTTATTAGCCTAACGACTTTACGTTTCATTTGTATATTATTTTCTTCTTTCCCCCCTCCTTTTTTTTTTTTTTTTTTTTTTTTTTTTTTTTATTTTACACTAAACGTCTTTTAAAGTTTTTTTTTTTTTATTTATTTTTTATTTTTTTTTTTTTTTTTTATTTTTATTTTATTTATTTTTTTATTTTTTTTTCAAAAAAAAAGTATAAAAGTGTCGGTTTGACGTTAAATAATGTTCCATAATAAACGTATATTCCTTACGATTTGAAAGATCTTACGGCGAGGCGAGGATATTTTAAGCGGATTATTCAATTATTCGTGGACCTGCGACATGCTCGCTCGGTAGCATTAGAGCCCTGATAATTGAAAATAAGATCTATAGTTTAGGGTGGCGATCGAGCATTCGGCCTCGTGAAAGTGGAGCGTGACGGTTACGAGCGATTAGGTGCATCCGAAGTTGGGCAGTCGTACCGTACGTCCTCCTGTTGAATACACTCTGCCTTCAGATCGTGTGCTGCATGTGATTGTGCCACCTTCTCACTACTTCTCACTACTTACGCCTTTGGCGCATGCTTCCTGTTGCTTGGCCGGTTACTCGAAATAGAGATTCGCGACATCATTCAATCCAGCCATTTCTTACAATCCTCGCACTTTTATCCGAATTCCAACGACTCGTGATTTAAATTAAACATTTCTTTCATTATACCAACACTCGAATGCTTTCGTCGATGCCTTTTTTCCGTTCTTTTTCTTCTTCTTCTTCTTCTTTCTTTCTAATGTAATAAACGCTTTCTTTTCATCCGACCAAAAGGTTTGTAAACGCCATATAAATGTCCACCGACAGGTACATAAATTCCTTTGTATCGTGTAAAAATACTTATTTCTACCTTATCGATTAATCCTTACTCCCGAAGAAAATTTTATACGGAAATCCAGTTTATATTTTGCAATCTATACAAATTCGTATGCACTCGTAATACTTTCAAATGTTATATAAGATCTTATATAAAGGAATATTTTCTTCTTCTTCTTCTTCTTCTTCTTTTTTTTTTATTATTATTATATATTACCGAAACTCGTGGAGCGATTCTAAATGAAATACGTATCATTTTAACCAAAGAAGTGCTTTAAGTGTACGTAAATATAACGTAGAATCATATAGTGTATAAGATAGATCTCTAAATTTCAGAGTCATTAATTTGAATCACGATATTATGCTTAAACGTACTCAACAGCTTTATTAGAGCTTTTTATAAATTTAAAAGTTTTCATTTATATTACAAAGAAACAGTGTATGCCCGGAAATTTATTCGAAAAAATGAATTTCACTTATATAAAATATATTTTAATTTTAAATTTTAATTTTTCCGGGAAATTTGCAAATTAGCGTAATTTTAATTGCCCATTTCACATATATTTTTATACTTTGAAGCATAAACTTTCTCATCGATTATACACTAATTATGTATTTAAAGAATTACAGGCTTTAACTGTAATAATTTCTAATTCCGATCGAATGCAGTGCGTTTGAAAAGAAATTCTTAATTGCACCATCCGTTTAATCATTGATTATGTAATAATTTAATTTTAACATATTTTACACTAAAAAAAAATTATAATATAACATATATAATTCACGTTGTATAATACACATTTAATATATATTGGTTACGTAAATTTTAGTTCATAATTATTCAAGTCGTCTTTAAGAGATTTACATAAAATAACGCTATGTTATATTCGTTCAAACGAATGCATATATAAATGTATCATCTTTGGTAATTGAGGGAATATAATTGAATTAGCCATCCAGGGAGTACGAATGAACGTGGGATTTTCGGTAAACTCGTATTCGCATTGCAACAAAGCGATTTTCCAATAATAATTTAATAACGCAGGGACAGCGTCCGCACGTACACTTACTTATCAATTCGTCGACTCTCCTTACTACCGATTAAACATTCTGCGGCGTATTGCGTATGTTACAGGCAAGTGGCGCACTTGTTGTAGGTGCAAGAGCCTCGATCCTCGGGAGGCCGTCGTCGTTGTTATGACGGCGAAATCGGGAGGCGCGAGAGATTAGAACGTCAACGTGTAGTGTGTCCCGGTGAAATCCTGGACAAAAGATGAGGCCGCGGACGGCTCGGACTTTTACCGCCGCCACGCATCAACATCATAAAAGGCGCGCAAGGCTCGAGCGATGGCTCGTCGTCACCATTGTGCAGATCGTCATTCTCCTCGTCATCCTTCCACAAGGTGAGACTCGCTTACTTCCTTATTTATCGTATCTTCATGTATTCTTTATTTGCCCCCGCCATTATTCGCTCGCTGTCCACATTACAACGTCCTTCGTCCTTCGACACATAACGATTATTATTCCCTACGATAATCAGAAGAAATGACAATAACAATTATTTGAGATTCGATTAAAAATCAGTGGACGGTTTTTATTTTTTACGGCAAAGAGTCACGACGTCGCTCGCAATGTACTTATTTTTATCCTCCCGACAAATTAGTAAATGTGCAAATTTTTGCGAGCATAAATTTCTTCTCCCGGGAACGTAAGCTCACCCACACTAGCCCACGCATACGCATACCCTCGCACTTCTATAATATAATTATAACGTTTCTGATAAAAAAAAAAAAAAAAAAATAAAATAAAATAAAATTCTCTTGGAAGAGTACGTACGCCAAGCAGATTAGTAAGACTAATTTCAAAAGAATATTAAACTTTGTCCGGATAATTCATTACTCCTAATTCTTTTCTCGCTTTGTCCAAGTTAAATAGATTATACGCGAATTATATGTTAATTACAAGAGTGATGGACTTTTGTTAATTAAAAGATACGCGATCGGACCTCGGAATCTATGGACGGAAAATAAAAGAAGGCTTCCTGTCGGTGGGATTGCATTGATATATCTTGAATGTACGAGAGCGGGCTTGATATATCAATATACAATTGTGTATAGTATTCGAAGGAACGTATCTGAGACGGGCGAAGTACAGTCACTTATTCAGTCAAAGCTTATTATTTACGTTATCGCGATTTAGATTCACATGTATGAGCCTTTTCATAAGATATTTCTATGATTAGTACGAACTGCTGAGATTATTAAATAAACATACAATACATTATACATGAATTCGATTGATTAAAGTTTTTTTTATGAGTTATAATGGCAAGTAAGGAAATGAAATAGCATTTTATATCCGAAATATACGATACGCGTTAAAGTATTTTCATTTTCATTTTTATTTTCATTTTTTTTTTCCCCCATTTAGCAACGCTTGAATTATTCTGCACATATTGATACAGAAGATTTTCACTCATTTGCTAATGTGCTTAGCTGAATAGTTCATTTATCCGTGTCGCGTACAATCAGAGAAGACGAATTATTAGAAGATAATTAAAAGCATTATTTCTTCTGCTATGACTTCGTCAGTTCGTTGGGAAAAAAGTTTTATAAGTATGCCAAACAAAAAAAAAAAAAGTATAATATTATTACTCGAAATAATCAGTAGAGGGGGGGGGGTTATAGTTTTTTTTTTTTTTTTGAGATCGATTGCAAAAAAAATTCATTACGTATTCTTTTCTCTAATTATAAAAGGTATAATGTAAAAAAGAAGAAATATACGAATCTTTTTGCTTTAATAGCCATTAAATGTATTCGAGTTTATCAATGTTGTTAATTGTATAATGAATTATCATAATATTTATTCCTTTTTTTATCATATTTATTTAAATATTTGTGCATTTTAAGTGTATATAAATCGTTCACGAGGGCTATCAATTGATAAACAGTTATTTTTCTCAAGTATAAATATAAATATATTTCATAAAAAAGATATCGATGTATAATTTATTTTTTAATGTATAATTTATGTTTTAATTCCTTATCCCAAAACAAAATCAATTATAACCGGATTCAATGTGTATATGGATGTGCGTGCTCGTGCGTATGAGTGTGAGCCAGAGAGAGAGAGAGAGAGAGAACAAGAGTGTGTGCGCGCGCGATTGTTTAAATAAATTTTATAAATAATTTTTTTAAATAATTTTTATAAACACTATTCTTTCGGTAATTCATAATAAATGTCAATTTGACTATTTTTAATACATATATATATATATAATCAGATAGTTTTTTTATATTTAAATTCACATATTTATGTTACGTGTCGCGTGTAAGTTTTACACTCCCGAAATTTATAATAAATATGACTTCCATAATAATACTCATAAGATAGTAATATAATCTATTGAAGAAGTTAATTAACTGAAGAAATTTAAATGCAAAGCATAATTATTTTATTTTCCTATAACTAATATTATAATTATTCTTAATCTAAACATCTTAATAAGTTTCTATTTTATTTTTTAAAGATTTACATTATAAAAAATATAGTAAAAATTTATAATTAATATTTGTTTCAAAATATTATAAAAGAGTAATATAATGAATATTATTAATACGAGACATAAATTGGATAAATTCTTTCTTGAGGCACTAAGGCTTCATACTTTGCTTACTTTAATATATATATATGTACATATATATATTTTAGTTTTTTGTTTGTCGGTCATGTGGTTTATAATACCCATAGTGGTATTCTCACAGGATTTATTAGTGCAATTAGAAGAATAGAGAACAAATTGTAATTATAATTTAAAATCATCTTTCATATACGTTATTTTAATATAACAAAAAATAAATATTTTATACGAAAAAATACTTATTTATGTCCTGATCCATAATACTAAGTATAATATAATTTTCGATATTTTAAAGGATACTCATCCTAATCCTTTTAATTTAATTTATCCTTTTGATTAACAGTACGTTATTACATAATAATTTTATTTAGATTCGTATTAATGTATCATTTGAGCGATAAATATATCTATTTGAAATAAACTATTAATAAATAATTAATATGTAATTAACATAGTGAAAATGGTCATTTAATAAATATAACTTACAATCAGATTTCAAAACTTTCTCATTATGAATAAGCTTTTTTTTTATATATAAGTGATACGATTTACT
Organism: Ceratosolen fusciceps; assembly: GCA_018883505.1. Taxonomy (NCBI): domain Eukaryota; kingdom Metazoa; phylum Arthropoda; class Insecta; order Hymenoptera; family Agaonidae; genus Ceratosolen; species Ceratosolen fusciceps. Next base: position 5,008,875 of record RCIC01000002.1, read on the forward strand.
GTTGAATAATGAAATAATTGTAATGGAAAATTATGAAACCTATTAGTTTTATTATTTAATCTAACTGCTTATAAATATTTTTAAAATTAGAGGAATATTTATAGCCGAAGAAAATGTATTTAGAAACATTTAAACTAATCCATTAATTACGCTTTCTATCAGAACTTTATTAATTCTAAATAAATCAAAGGTGCAATTTATTTATTTCTATTATTAAGAGTTTTTATTTTTTTTTTTTTTTTTTTTTGATTTTCTAATGAATAGTAAGCAATGCCTTTGTCATCTTCTACGTATAATAGACGTCGAATGTGGACGATGGCATCTTTAGATCGACGTTATCTTTCGTGTTTTTAGATTATGATGACTATTGATTACTCCAGTGTATACAATATATAGAATTTATAATTTAGATGATTTTCAAAACATGCTATATACATACAAACATTAAGCAGCAGAATAATTTAAGACAAAAAGCATCACATCTGGTTATACGTACGTGATGATAATTTACTATGGAAATATCTGTAAAATGAAATATTACATTTCATTTTTTAAATAATATTTATGAAACAAATATTTCATAAAATAAATGTTTGTTTTTTAGAAATTTTTTACATCTATTGTTTAATTGTAAAAGCAATAGATATATTTTTTTGACATAAGTAACCTATGAGTTTTCAATAAGAAAAATTTTATAACTTTATGTTCTTTATTGCCATAATAAATATACATATATATCGTTTAATTATAATTAAAAGAAATTGTGCAAATAACTTTAAAAACCGTTTCATTGTATTAGATTTAGAAATTAATTATTCTGTATTTCCAGTGGCTGAAGTTTTTCACGTTTCGGTAGGATCATTTTAGTAATAAAAATAAATATTATATTACAAGGGAACAATAACAACCGAATCAAATAAATTTTCATTAAATTAATTTTATTTAACACTATTCTTTATTTATATAATTAACACTATTTAAGGCTAATATTTGCTTGGCTTCATTGCTTCGAGAATTTCTTCCTAGATCTATATGTATCTTGATAAACACTCTATACAGACTTAACATATAAATTATCAATACTGAGATGTGTTTACAAGCCAGATATATATGATGCAAATACATACATACATATATATATATATACGTATATTACTTTTAGCTAAAATGAAATATTTAATTTTGATAAACAAAAAATATTCTGTACCTTGAGATTTTATTAATACGCAGCACTTTTCTTTTTTATATTGAAAAGGAGAAAATATACAGAAAAATTAAAACGATGGACGTGTGATAAATGATTGTTCGTTCCTTGTTTCCTCGGTATACTGATTTCACGCAAATTAAACATTTACGAAAAGCAAAATTACAACTTTCTAAATACACAAATATGTGTGCATATTATATATATGCACTATATATATATATGTATATGTATATATAGACAGCAATAATTTAACATCTCGAAAAATGTGTACAACTATACATATATTTCGAAATTTAAAATATTTGCTTCTTTCGAATGAACTCAATGCAAATATTATGTGAATGAGGAATTTATAAAGTCAGTCATTAGTTTATTTCTTTTGTCAATATTCGGTTTACAATTTACTCAATTTATTTCTATTTGCCTTCTTGTACTTGTCGAGAATTTTTTACTCAACTCGAGTCGTGGTAATCGATTTCGGGTATTTTGACTTCAGTATTGAATCTGATATAATGAAAGCTATGGGAATAAAAAAAAAACTCGTGAGCAATAATCAATTTTATATTTATGTTCATCATTTGGTAGAAATCTTAAGTCGCGAGACTAATAATTCCATATACCGAAGCTAGTTTATGATGTTTACAACATGATAATGCGCATAATATATGATTCGATGTATAAAAACAAAATAATATATTTGATTTAAAATTATTTTAATGAGTCCAATAATTATTATGTAACAGTAATGAAATTTTAAAGCATTGATTTTATTTTATTTTATTTAATGTAACATATCGTTTCTTTTATCTGTACCTCGAATAAAGCATTCTTTTACGATACGAATTTGTATTATAAAATCTGAAAACTAATATTTCACATTCGTTTATATTGATAAATAATTTTGAACAAAGTTTTAACACATAAATAGACATCTAATACAAAATATTAATTATAAAATTCAGTAACATATTCTCGGTTCTAGAATAATATATATATATATATTGTATTATTATATTTCAATGAATAAATTGTAAAATCTTTATAAATTAAAAAAATCTCCGACTTACTTCGTTTTTTGTAAATTCTGAGTATATTAATAACATTTATAAATAAAAATACGTTTATGAATAAAAAGATGATAAAAAGAATATTTTAATTTTACTAAAGGGAGCACTTACGTTCTTAATGCATTTATTTAATAACGATTCGGTGAATTTAGATAATGATTTTATAATATAGTTAATGAATTTAGAAATACATGACTTATATTAATTTCTTGGACCCCAAAATAAATGAGAGATTTTTCAGTTGCGCGTGTCCCTTAAAGAAATAAGGAGGACTTCTTATATAAATATTGTGTCTTATTGTGTATTTTGTCGTTTGCGAGCACATTTATCTGACTTTGCTGTAGTCTAGCGCGTCCAACACGTGATCCTGCGTACAAAGTGTTACTTTTCCAAATTTGAAATTTTTCAGGACATACTATATAGTGAATAATCTAGAGGACAGGTTCCGGATTTTAATTGCGTTCGCCTGACGATGGGACGTCACGTTGTACAATTTTTACAATTAAACTTATTTAAGCATGCGTGCATATGTATTTATTTATTTATTTATTTATTTATTTATTTGGTTATTTATTTCAAAGTACAAAATTACCTACCTTTCTTTTAACTTGATGTATATACTTTGTACTTTAACGATTTATTTGTATGTTCTTTCTTGCTCAAATATTGACAGTTCTATTACTAAATATCGCAAATAATCAATACTCTTACTATATTTCAAATAAAGTACGTGGAAATATAGAATTCGAAATCTTCTTTTAATCATTCAATATAAAAATACGCGTTTTATTTATTTTCTATCTAACTTTTATTTCTTTTCGGTCTAACGGATTATAAAAAAAAATAAACAATGAATCCTAATTCATTCATTATTAGACAGAAAATAGATTATTTGTATTTATTTATTTTTATTTATTGATATAAATAATTTTAAGTTTATAATGTCGTTTTCTTTTTTATTCAACCATATAATCGTTATAATGCTTACGGAATGAAATCACTTATTGGGAAATTTAAAAATATACATACAATTGGGGATATGAAAGTTAGTTAAGTAAGTATTTTGATCCGGATTAAAATTCTCAGCAATGTTTTAAGGTTTTTATGAATACGTATAAAGAGATTGTCGAATAATTTGTTTCATCATTTTCTCGGTGCACAATAACCTTTGATCCAAAGCGAAGTGGTTATATTTACAAAATCGGCGTTAAATTTAAAAACTAAATTATTCGGCAATGATATCGATTTCCAAAGCCTGTCGGATTTTATGAAAATTCTTGTTTTCCAATGTTCACTTAATATATGCATGTATTTCGGTATTTGCGATATGATTTACGTAAGTACTGTCGCTTTCGGGCTGTTGTTGGCATGCGCAAACAACGATCTATAGAGGCTATACTAAAGACGCTGCAAGATGTGATTTCAGAAAGTGCACTTTTGCAGCTTCCCAAATGAAAATAAAAAAAAATAAAATTATCTTAATAGAAAAACGTATTAGATTTTTAATATAATATTGGTTACTTATGATTTTTTTTACTTTTCTTATCGTTAAGAGGAGACCGAGAAGATCGAGGATCAATTATATATAAATCAATTATAATATCCTTATGCTCGGATGCAGACTTTTTAAAAACTTCTTCAAGCGTCTTAAGAACTCGAATGAAATGAAGAATTTTATTTTTCTATCGTTTGAAATTTATATTATATCGAATAATATGACTCCACGTTATTATTAATATATGAATCATTCTTTATGTATTCTGTGAAAGCGTGAAATGGACGACAATCTTACGATGATAAGATCGAATAATTATAAATAAGATTTATAATTATAATTAAGATTTATGCCAACGATTGCTAAAAATCATAATGCGATACATTGTTTTCATTAGCGAAAATATCCTTTCATCGATTCTTCATAGGCTCTTTCATTAATTTTATACAAACGCGAAGAAATTTTTATAAATTTATATCGCGAAGGGAATTTTTATATCTTTGGTTAGAATCAATGTTTTTTTAATTATTACTGAAATCAATAGTCTCCATAATTTGAATATTTATCTCCATCGTTTGAAAATATCAAGAAAGTGGAGACGTGATGATAAATTGACAATTAATTATTTATATATTTTAGAATTATATTCTGATGAAATTAATCAAAGTTGTTTAAATATATAATTACAACAACAATCATAATAATAGTAATAGTAATAATAATGGTAGTAATATATTCGTCTAGTATAATTTCTGAAGGAAGAATTATTTCTCGTATGTAATAAAATTTTTAAATGAATATGCTTGAAAAGCTTTTAGAAAAACTCAAATGATCAGTGAATTGATCATAAGAGTTTACCTTTTAAAACTTTTTGAAGCTGAAATTATGAATATTTTCAATTTAAATTCTGTCACCAATTTAAATACGGCAGATCTCTGTCTCTCTCTCTCTCTCTCTCTCTCTCTCCTCTCCGTTCCATCTTTGTATAATTTTTTATCAATTTTTAATAAATAAATCCGAATACAATGATCATTTTTATAGTTAATATAAATTGAAGGAATATCTTCAATGTTTAGTTTTATAAAAATTCTCTATATTATATGAGCAATAATATTCTTCTGCTAGGCGATAATTTTTTTAACGACCATTTACTTTAACTTCAAATTTATTTTAACGTTCTTTTTTCTTTCTTTCTTTCTTTTTTTTTACGTATTCTATTAAATAATTTCCGCAATACACTTACGACTATGAGGCATTTACTAAAGGATTCCTGTTTTTTTTTTTTTTTTTCTCCAACGATTACTTGAGAATCGTTCAATCTTTTAAGCAGTTGGCATTTACGTTAAAAAAAAAAAAAACTTACGCTTTTCGTTCGTTTATCTCTTTGTCGCAACGTTTATGTATAAAATTTACGCAGTAGTCACTGAGAAATGACGAATTCAAGCTTTTGATGACGCGTCGTCGACCGTAGATTGCCAGCTGTAAAATTTTTCACCTCGCAGAAACGCGTTTTTGAACGGCAATATTGTTATTTTTACAAAATACGAGATGAATTATAATAGATGAAGAGTCTAGGCGGCTTTTCTCCCCCCTCCCCCTCCCTGTTAATATACTTCACGTTAATATAGTTGGCGTTGGTGCATCAGTGTTGCAGTTGCAGCGACTCGGCTGCAATTTCCGATATAGCTGTATTGCAACTGCAACCCTGACCTTATTAGTGAGTCGACGAGTGCTTGCGCTTGCTTCATTAAAGTGAGCAAAGAAGGGAACGTGAAATAGCCGAGGCGCGTTTTTCACCCAGCCACACAGAGGCACTCAAAGCGAAAAGAGCAACGCGAACGAACGTGGCTTGATAGCCCTACGTATGCGGCGCAAAGGCAACCAGGCAGACAGGCAACCAGTACCACACACCAATACCATTAGACCGATAATATTCTTCTATTTTGAGAATGGCGGTATTGTCGCGTTTCGTTTACTTCCGTATTTCCGTTTCGGTAATTAAGCATCAAAGAAGTTTATTTATTATTGATCGTGAGGGTGATTTTGATAAGTCCGTTGGTCCTTGTAGTCTACGATATTCCATTATACTCGGCGATTATACGACTAACGTTGTAGGATTAACATTTCTGATTCTTCGGCAAGATCAGCAAGTCAAAATATGCGCAGTTAAGTTGATAACGCACCATAAATCTCAGGCTTCCTCCGAGTGCAGAGGATAAATTTATTTTTTACGTTTATTTTCCTTTTTTTTTCTTATCAAAGCTTTTACATTTTCATTATAATTACCAAAATATTTACATTTTATTTAATGAAAAAGCATTCGGTGGTCAAAGTTAAAGCGTGATTTATTACATGGGGTCCCGTAAATATTACAACTACTAATAAAGTTGTAATTTATATGAAAGGGGGAATATTTTTGGTGAAAGATTTTATTTAGAAGAAGAAGAAGAAAAGAAAAGAAAAGAAAGGAAAGAAAAGAAAAGATTTTATAGATACTTTTTACGTGTACAACCAATGCAAGTGATAACGTGGACGTATTTTATAAAATAAGTATTTTATACGTAAATACATGCACTCGAACAAGGCTTCGTGGGATACATTATAATTCTGAGAATTTAATATTAGACAATTTCTGGCAAGTTAAATTGGATAGAATAATTTTAATAAAAATTAGTAAGTAATTATACGGAGATGAGGTAAAGGTTCGGTTTTCACAAGCCATTTCAATTAAGTGTGCAAACGTAAGGAAAAGCCGAGCTCATAAATTATGCGGGCGCACGCGCGTAATGCATTCATTTCATTACGATCCTTCCCTCTTGGCTTTATAATCGTATCGCCGTCACTCCTCCACTTGTATAGGACAAGGGATTAACGCCTCTCCGGCCACTCCAGGCCTTATTGGCACACGCCGGACCCCCGTTCGCTTGCCAAATTGTTGCTTCCTCCGTAACATTTAACATTTATACTTACGTTTCTTTCCAAATCGGTCGAGCGACTAATTTATATTCGATGTTTTGTTAATTATCTCGCGTTCTTTGCGTAATCGTTGCCTATTCCAATGATTAATAACGTCGTTTATGACTCGACCGTCAAAATGCATTACAATCTGCACGATAAAATTACGAGTAATTGGAATTTCCCTCGGAATCGATTCTTCCTTGAGAATTAAATTATACGTAAGACGTTTTACAATTATAAAAAGATAAATTGGAACGACTGCTCTACGAGAAAAAAATTAAAAATTTCATTCAAATCATGAATAACTGTACTGTAAATAACTCCTCATTAACTCGATATTTTATGCTCGTTTTATCGGGTAATTTTAATTTTTCCTACAATCAATTCCTAACTGTGCTCTTTAAAATATATATATATATATATATAGCTGTAATTTAACAGAAATTTAATCGATACTTTATTCATTTACACAAGTGTATCTGTCGGTCGAGGAGGGGCTCTAGCAAATACTGTCCTTGATTGCACGGTTTTGCACGGTTTTATTCTGCGCGTGTACCTTCTTCTCTCGGCAAGTCCGACGTCCAGTCGTCGTCCGGCAAAGGTGAGACGATCGGGATTATAAAATTTTCGCGAGAATGCAGCTCGCGGACTGTTCGGAAACGCGAATTCCTTAAATTCTTACTCTTTGATCTAATAGGCGGTCACGTATTCTCGATCGTCATTAGCATTTTTACCCTTATTTCTTCTTCTTTTTCTTTCATTTTTTTCCTTTCGAACTTCGTTATCAATTAAGTTGATTTACGTGGATCGAAAGCGTTATGAAACGCGTTATCGTCATCATTATCATCGTCATCATCCTCATTGTCGATTTTTATTAAATTATCATCCGTTACCATATACTTGCAAATATAGTACAAATTTATGGGGTTATTGGAGAATCGGGCTTAGAAAGTGACGTTTTTCAAGTAAACTGAGTTTTTTATGCATACACTTCATTTATAAATTTCAGCTTACTGGACTATATTTACTTTGAAATCGGGAGTATCAATCAAGACTAATACTATTGAAATAAATCATTTTTTGTTCTTTCATCCATTTCGGATTATTGTTAGAACCTCGTTCTTATGCTAATGGTCTCTCCAATGGAATTATATGCCTTTGTAATTAAACCATAACATTATTATATAAAAACGTATTATTTAACATTAAAATAAATCGGTTTTCAAATTAATGCCGAAACTATTGCATTGTTTTCATAATTTTAACATAAAGACAAGGTATTTGTATTAAACGCAATTAAACGAAATAAACTTGAAATAAAGAATACGTAAAGTCTTTTACGGCTCTTAAATCAAAGTTACGAGTTTATAAGGTTTTAAAATTACAAAAGATTCATTGTTTTAAAGATTCTGTTGAATTGTTTTAAGATACGCATAAAGGGAAAGAAAAAAAATCAGTAAAGACAAGGAGATCGATAATCCCCGGTATGTGTTTAGCTCCTCGGAGTAGTATTTCAGCGTCGTTATGATAGTCAAGAGTGTTGCTTGGTATTATAAAATTTTAGATCAGTGATGAATTTTAGATTCGAACGAGTAATTAATACTTTAGTTGAGAGAACCTTAGACTTTCAGAGAATCGATCATTCGATCAATTTCGAAGTCTGTTACAACAGCTGGATCGAGCCTTCCATTGCGCTTTTATGCCAAATTAAATAACGTGAGATTCAATGGAATTATAAAAAAAAAAGATTGTATTAACAAATAGCATTAATATTAATAATTAATAAGGCTATCAAATAAATAAGAAGTATAGTGCTACTACTGCATTGCTTTTTATTTCTATAACATAAATATTTGTTTTAGTATTATAAAAATATATAGAATAATATCAAGAATAAAAAAAAAAGGAGAAAAAATAAATAAATAAAAAAATAAAAAAAAAAATAATAGACAAGCGAAGAATTTAATATTTGTTATGGTTTTGACTGTTGAGTGTTTGAGTATTGGAAAGATGCTGGTATCGTATCGTATCATCAGTATTTTAGGGTGAGAAAAACGAATGGGAACAGGGTCGATTTGATTCCCCTATTTACCCTATTTAAAGCAGTTATCCAGTTGAGTCTGAAAAGAGCTGCTTTCTTTGTTACCTTGTTGGGGGTCTTCTTGGGGTGGATGCCGGAGGCGAGAACGTAGTCATTCCTCTTTCCCAGGTCATTTTCTTCATCATACTTCAGATCTTCTCCTCTTCACTCTATGCCCTTTTGTCCGCAAACACTTATCTTTATCTTAGTGTTGCATGTCTAGAAAACTGGCAGCTGGATCGTCTGCATCTCACCCAAGGACGTTAAATGCGCCATAAAAAATAGATATGGACGTACTACCGGAGCTTCAAATAACCTAAATAACCTAAATACTCCCTAAATTATAATTTATACATATATATATGTATATATATGTATATACCTTACCCTATAGGGTAATCGACTGCTTGTTTAAGAATGATTTAAATAAAATAGTATTTTCATGTTGCGGTATATTTAAAAAAATATTTGCAAGCATGAAGCGCCGTATGAAAGGGCGAGTCAGTTGAAGTTGCGCGGACGAATATACAAGGTTTTCGGGGTATTATATCAAATTCCGTAAAATATGGAGATTTTCAAGAAATGAGCCTGAAATAATCTATAAAGCGTATACATATATATATACACGCGCAGAGAGAGGGAGAGAGAGAGAGAGAGAGACGCACGTGTACACGTATCGATTCTCTAACGAAATTTTCCCCGAAAATTTTCATTAGAGCAACATATTTAACGATACAACGGTTTTGATGCCCGAGATAAATAATGTTGTCGAAAACAACGGAGCCAGCTGCGGAACGAACGTTAGGACGTTGGGGTGTAGGGTAGGCAAGGGGGCGTGTTGGGGTTAGGTTAGACTCATAAATCGTTTGAACTGCGAACGAAAGAAGGAAAACGAGCCTCCGTGAGGCCGTTCATCGTGAGGAAAGCCAAGCGCGTTCATACACTTGCCTCCCGAAGTGCGAACATCTCTTACGTGGCCCAAGTCCGTCTCTCCAGTTCCCAAGGACTCGTAGATCCCTTTTTTTTGTTTTTTTTTTTTTTAAACGGTACACATGCCTTTGGAAAGCAATGAGCTGCAAGGGATCCAACGCGACTCAATGTTTCACTTTATATTGCCAAGCACGTAATCGTTTATAAATTCGACCAGAGTAATGGGCCCTCCCCCTTCCTGCCTATCCAATTTATGATCTCATTTGAAAACTAAATTCATCTACGGGGCTAAACTTTGATCCTTACAATAGTATTATTTTCCAATAGCAATTACAGATCGGCAGACCCTAGGAATTTTATTATTTTTCTATTTTCGTTATATTAAGATATTAATAATAATATTAATAATAATAATAATATACAAGGCGCTCGATTCTTTTATTATATTTATGTTTGTAATTGGATCTTTATAAAGCCATTAGAATAATGGAAATGGGATTTTTTTCAAACCGAGTACTCCGTCACTGCTTGACATTATTAAGTATTCCCTTGTTTAAGAGAAATATGTGCGTCATTCTCGGATATGAAATAAAAGACACTAAAAGGGCTATTTACACGTGTGCCTGATAGATATCGTGTAAATAAATCCACTTTTATTTAATAATATCCTCGGTTACATCGTGAATCTTAGGATTTCCGTAATGCTTAATTACGTAAATTTTGTTCGGTAATGCCTCGGTACATCCTTCGTGATGATAACGCGTGCGTTCCTCTTTGCCATTTACTCAGAGGGACTGATTAGTCCTGCAATAACTGAAAGGAGAAAATGAATAACAAAAAGAAGAAAAATAGAAAAGAAAGGAGAAAGAAAAGAGAAAGAAAAGAAAAGAAAACATTTGATGGATAAAAAAAAAATGAAGGGGTACAGAAAAAAAAATCGAATAAAAAGAAAGGCCTCTTACTTTTTAAGATGCGTTTAAGTGCCTTATGTTCTTCTTTTTATAATTGGACCTGCAGGAGATACTTTACTCCTCTAATTACCCTTCAGACAATTTCGAGCGAATGACTAAGTGACCCTTGGCGAATACTCGTCCGCGTGTTCTTACACATTCATTTTGACTATCCAGCCATCGGCGTGCGTGCGTACGTGTGCCTGTGCCTCTCCCGCTCTCTCTCTCTCTCTCTAACTCTTATATTTAGTTACGCGACTGCTCTCGCGATTCTCTATCTTATCCTCTGTATGTTCATTTTCTGACCCCGATTCCTCCGACTGTCTTTCAAAAAGAAAGAGCTGACTTAAATTTTTAAAAAGAACTTCTGATACAAGTATTAAAGGAGATTCTTTGATATTTACCCGGTTTGTTTTTCTATCTCTTGTAACTCACTACTTACTGCTCAGCATATTTTCACGGAATTTCACGCATTCGGTTATGATATATATTCGAATACCATGACGGCCGACGACTTCCTTTCTCCTTCTTTTCTTTTTACCTCTCGTCCTCCAGAGATATTATAATTTCTCCCGCCCGTAGCCACTCGTTATTTAAATTATTATTATTTAAAAGTAGTATTTAATTCGACAAATGCTTTAGTAATAGTAATTTAATATAGTACGTAATGAAATTGCAAAAATCTCTCTCTCTCTCTCTCTCTATATATATATATATATATATATGGGGGTGGAGGGGGAAGATGTATTGACAGCGGTATTGAAGAAAAGAATGGAAGAATAGTATATAAAGCAAATGCATATAGTAGAGTAGTCAAAAAGATTCATAGATTTCAATATATATATACATACATACATACATATAAATATATATATAAGCACGTATGGCTGGGTTTATGTATTTGAATGTTTGCTTGGGATGTGTATGCGAGGAATAGAAAGGAGGAAGAGAGACAGAGTGACAATAGACGAATTTGCAGTTGACAAGGTGGAATCGATATCTGCTCCTTCGATTATCCCTCTTTCTTTTGTGTATTTTTTCTACTCTCTTCTTCTACGTCAAAAAGTGTCTGGATAAACTAAACACAGTTTATTTAGAATACAACGTGGCTTTTCGTAACGTAAGTATTTTCAATCATTTGGATATTATCATCTTATAAAGTCCTACATAAGAGCAGCGCATTACTTTTAATGCGCAACCGTATACAAACAAACGCTTGTGTACACATACGAAAGAGAAGGTCGCTTCGAGTTTTTAATGTATTTGTACAGGAAGATGGAAAGATCGAGAGAGAGAGAGAGAGAGCGAGAACAATAACTAATAATAATAGCTTGGTGATTAGAAAAGTTCGAAAGTTGCATTTCAAATGAGAATTATTTATTTAGAGAGAAGATGTAAAACGACGGAGACGAACTGATGTTTCAGTTAGAAATATGGGAATTGTCAAAAGTAATAAATTTAACATAAAGAAAAATTATTCCCTCAAGGACTGCTGATATCCTCATTTATCATCACGAGCTCGGGCAAGATGAATCATTGCGCCTAAAGTATCAACTCTATTTTAACGAACTACTCTACTTTACAATAAATATAACCTAAAAATATAATATGACTTTTTTGTTTTCTCTTACTGCTCTATTCAAGAACTTAAATTTCCTGCCCTTAATTATTTACAATAACCTTAATGTTTCAAGAAATTTTAAGATTCTTGGAGCTGTTCTTTATAAACAAACGCTTCCATAAGCGAATCGATATAGGTAATATAAATCTACGATTCATAATAATCGAAAGAATATTAAATTAAAAAAAGATACAAAAAAAATCGATAAAAATCGTCTTTTGGGTTAGTCTTTTGAAAGCAGAAAGTACTCGATCAAGGGTTTCTCGGTCCATTTGGATCATCACGAATAACTTAAAGATGTTGTTGCGCGATTGAAAACTTTTAAGCGGGTGAAGTTGTTCGATCATGTCAAACTGTCCCTCGATCGGGCCAATCTTTATTGAATTTGACAAATTCGAGTGAAGAATTATCCTTATGAAAGAAGTTTTTGGAATCGTTATCGAATTCCATACGATTAGCCAAGAAAATTATAATTTCTACTGCTGCTGCTACTACTACTACTACCAGTACTACTGCTGCTGTTGCTCTTTTAGAGACGGAATATTCCTTTCTATGGATTATTCTCTCTATCTCTCTCTCTCTCTCTCTCTCTCTCTATATATATATATATAGGACGACGAGGATGTAATAATAAAATAATATAAGGAGAAGATGTCGTTGCCGAAACAATATAAACAAGCGATATTGTCAAAGTAATGAGTTTTTGGCGATCCATTCAGCGCCGCGGATAAAGACTCGCTGGGCATTCAACGCGTAATTAGAGGCTAATCCGGGAAAAACAGATTGGCCCCGGAAAATATACTCAATGCCTTGGGGGTCTTTGTCGAGGAATCAGTGGCTCCGCCACGAGTTTCGAATTCACATCTACGTAGAAGCACATCCTTTAATCCACGGGCATTAGCCAAATGAGATCGACATTGCTAATCTGTCATAATCATTAAAACTTCGCATTACCATTGGATTACCAACTGCTTCGGATTCTTTTATTTCACCCTCGTACGTCTTTACTCCTCGATTCGTCTCGCGTTCATTACATCAATACGACAAAGCTCCGAAAACCAAGATCACGGGCTTCAATGGTTTCATAATAAACTCTCTGATAAAGGGTACATTACGTATGGCGAAGTGCCTAGTCACGTGTAGTACTTAAAATACAGGCTCGGATAAATATTAAACGCGTTGGCAAATATTTGCCCATCAACCTCGTATCTTCCGTAACGTGTGCGAATTTTTCATTCAAGGGAATTTCGAAGGCGCGAAATTCAAAGTCTCGCTCTCACGCGCGCGCGCGCCCATACCCACCCACCAACACGCAGACAGGCGCACCCTCCCAGGGGTAGCTCTTCTCTTCACCGAGTTCTCTTCATTCCTTCGTCACACTCTGCCGGCTCTGCTGTCGGAACGCAACTACCCGCACAAGAATCGATTTTGCTTCACTACACGTACAACAAAGTTGTAGGTCTCGTGCCTCCATCCTGCCACTTTCAAGATAAATACGCTACTCTTCCTAATGGGGCTGTATTTGGTCCCTCTCTCTCTCTCTCTCTCTCTCCCTCTCTCAAATCACCATCCCATTATGTCTCCGTGTCCTTTTATACACTTTCATTTCTCTTTTGACCCAACTTCGGGATTCCCGTTATTGCCCTTATGCTTTCCTCTCAAATATTTATTTATACTTATTCTTTTTACATTATTCGAGTTACTAAAACCTTCGGTGGGCGTATTTGCATACGCACACTAATGCGAATGCAACTTTATCATAGAGCATTATAATGTACGTGAGAGGATTTGGAATTAGTTGGAATGGTATTAGAAAAATACACGAAACCGTGTCTTAGATGTCGAGACGTAAATATTATTATCGCTGGCAAATATATTCCATTCTCTTTTATCTAAATAACTGCTATTCTCTAATTAATTACTACGAATCAGGATGAATGCTCGGCATAATACCTTCTGGTTGTATTTTATGTATTTAATTTTACAAAACTTTATCGATATATTTGAATGCTCGGCGCTGGGCTTCCCTTTTTAACTATTAATACGACAGTAATATCGATCTTTCATTTTGAAAAGAAAATTCATATTCCTCTTACCATTTTTTACTACGATACGCACAGGCGACCATATAAATAATATAAAATATAATTTCTACTGCGCGTCAAAAAAAAAAAAAAAAAAAGAAGAAAAAGTAAATAAAAAATGTTTACTACCTATAAATTATATGATAAAATGAGAAATTTATATGAATATAATTCATTGAAAGAGTCATAAATATAATATTACTTCATACTATATACTATAAAATTAAACAAATTCTAGGTTATAAACGTGTTTATACTTTTTTTTTTTTTTTTTTTTTATTAAATTCGACAAAAAGACCTTCTTTATCTTTAAAATTCTAAGAAGGAAATTTATTACGAGAAAACCAGTACAAATCCTTACGATTTTCCATGAATCTAATAAAGTGATAATGGTGATTTAATTTTTCGTTAAAATCAGTCAAAGGTGAAAAATTGAACCGGTTAATGTGAATTTAAATGTCTTTATTTAATAAGTGATCGTTATAATCAGTAATACAGAGCTCTATGTCTTCGATCACTTCGATCATTAGACTGACGTAGCAAAAATCACATGGATATATCGAAATTCTCAATTAAATTAATACGATTATTACCTTTTTTTTTTAATTTTACTTGCCTTCATCCATTGCCTTTTGTAATTAAAATCTCGAAAACTATCCTTTCGAGATTTAAATTTCTCTCGATAAATCCCGTTACTTAAAATATTATTTTATTAAGACCTTTTAATTGATTTCGTTGACTTTATTTAAGAATCGTAAATTTATGACGTATGATTACGAATGACTCTAATGATTCTTCTCGCTTTGCCTGTGCCAATAAACGATACTTTCTGTAATGCCAATAACCCCCGGATTTCATGACCAATAAGCCAAAGATGCATTTTAGTGTAGGTGTCAGCTCCATTCATCACGGATCACGTCAACTGCCAATCACGTATTGTGATCACGTAGATTTTGCGGTAACATCTTCTATTGCATATACTGGAATAATAATTTTTAAAGATTATTTAAAATTATCATGGCGCAGAACATTACTTCTCCAAGATTTGAGGAATCCATTCTGTATTCAAGCATGTACGCGTAGCGTATACGTGTCAATATATATATATATAATCCGTACGCTGAATCAAATTATCTAATTTGATCAATTAAGATGAAATTTTATAATATTTCATTGCAAATACCTTCACTTTTATTTATTTTTTATTCTCTTGCTCATTATGAAAAAGTCTTTAATTAATGAATTTATATTTTAATTTAGGAACCATTGATTTAAGAAAATCATTGAACTGATATTTTGAGAAAAAACTATGAGCGAGTAAATAAAATTAGAGCTCGTAGAATTGACGTAAATACTATCGGGGAAGTATGGGTGATCGAATACGGAAACGAAAGCAAAAGATTTCGATATAACTGAATTGAGTTTACAAAAATTAAATTAAAGAAAGAGACGTAAAAGGAGAAAAAAAAAGTATAAATCTAACGACATGCAATGTTTAATATTTAGAATAAAATTATTTATAAGTATATATATATATATATATTAGGGGGGAGATAATTTAATTGCCATATTTCGTATATTTGAATATTTTCGATGGATCTGGATAAGCTTTATAACAACGAAAGCCAGTGATGCCTCGGAATGAGCATAAAAGATAAGCGTTAGATTCATCATAAGATATGATTGGCCTGGACTTATCTGAGCTGCTCGGATTGAGTGCTCAAAGCCACAGAAGAAACGAGGGCAGTTTTTTTTTTTTTTTTTTTTTTAATGAAATACAAAACACGAACGGAGCTCTATCTATACTTGTGCATCGATTTTTCGCAATATCAAATGTTTATTAAATAAATCCTAATAATAATAATAATAATAATAATAATAATAAGAATAAATCGTTAACTTAGCTCGTAGTGAGCAATACAAGGGTGTGCGCTTGCATGTACGACGTGTAGGACTGCAGTATATATCGTCGTGTTTGGTATATACGCGGAGTTAGATCAAATTCTGTAGAGAAAATAAAAGATTTACAAAAGAATTAGAGTAGGTCAGCGAGCGATGAATGAGAGCGATGATTGGCAATCAGTAAGTACACGGAACATCCTCGAAATGGAAGATCCGTAGTAAAAGATAGAGAGCGAACGGCGCGAGGTTATAAACAGATAATTAAAATTAGGTAATAAACGTGATGTCTGCTGTATCTACGATATAATAAAGAAATACGCGATTCGTTACGACGAATTCCCTTTAACTTTAACTTTAACTCTTCTCGAGTTCTTGAAAATTATAGTTTTACGTATAAACAGTTATCAATTACATATATTATTATATATATTAGAAATACTTTATAAATATTTTCAAATTTTTTATGTAATTCCTATGGAACGGAAGCGTTGTTAATTATTATCCATTTATTTATTGAAATATTATTCGTGGCCCCGAGCCGTATTGTAGATTTAAATAACATCGATGCAATGCGATTAAATTACTTTATTATTATTTTAAAACTATTTCAAAGCAGCTCGATAGTTTTTTATAAGTACCTTTCCTGATAAATGTGCACGTATAATAAAGGCCTATAATTATATATTTATCTTTAATAGGAACAAAATTTTAATCACTGTATTTTAATTTATTTTAAAAAAAAAAAAAAAAGGAAACGAAGAAACACTCGTTATTTATATTCTTTCGAAGTATTATTTCGATAAAAGAACGATCATTATCGATCATATAAGAGAGCTTCGGTGCTTTAATATTTTATAAACATTTATACTACTTAATACTTTTCATAGGCTCGCTGCATATCCTCATATCATTTAATATCATATTAAAAATACGCGGCTCTGATATATTTGAAAGCCATGAGAAAATAAGAACTTTGAGGTCAAAAGCAAGTGAGAGTGCTTGCTTTTTTTCCCCCCTCCTCTTTTCTTTCCCCACCCCCGCCCCACCCCCAACCACTAACCAAGCTCCAGTACTTACAGATTTAAGGCACTTTCCCCTTTCATGCTATTTTATTTACTCAATATCCCTGGCTTCAAGCCATTTAGAATCAATTTTAACCATCTTAGAATCTGGGCAAAGTCCAACAATTTACAATCTTTCTTTTATCCTTTTTTTTTTTTCCTTTTTTTTTTTTTATCATCATCTCTGAGGTACTTTCCCGGAGATTTCATAACAAAAATGAGAGCTCCGAGTCAGCCCATATTCTGGGAGAATTTGCCATTTTCCATAAACAACGGTCACTCGTAGCAATTCTAATGATTATATGACCACAGAAAGTCTGTGGAGAATACGGTCAAGCGAATGTTTAATTATTTCCATCCTAATCAGTAAAATTCCGTATTCCCAGCGACGACAGATAATAAATTATTTATTTCTGCACACACACACTGTACATGTCCTGGAATTTTAATTATATTTTGAATTTGGTTTTAAAACGTTTTGACGGGTGACGTAAAAAAAAAAAAAAAATAACTCGATCGAAGGACTTTTATAATCTTATTAAGTTGCTTACATAAAACCTTGAGACAAGTTCATAATTTTATAACGAGAGCCGTTCAATTTTTTTTTTACCTCACTGCCAGAGCCCGACTAGAACTAGTCCATGTAATTTTATTATCTTGCTGTCAATGTGAGTGTCGCAACCATACCCTCTAAGCAGATAGAAGCAGATAGATCTCATCTCTTAATAAAAAACGATGAATGAGTCAAGAAGAGAAAAATATTTTAATCCAAGGAGCCTACGATGTATTAGCAACAAAATACATTGAATAATCTGTACGTATGTATGTGTATGATGAGTGGAAAACTCTGAATCTAACTAATTTTCTCGATGCGAAGCAGCCGACTTAAGCTCTCAAGCGTCAAAAAAATCGCTAACGTAACGCGTTAAGCCCTTCGTTCTGTCCAAATAAATATTATTTCGTGCAATTAAATAATATTCGTAACTTTCACGGACGTTCGTATCTTCATTGCAATAATAATAATAATCCTTCTTTTGAACTCTGGAGGAAAACTTTCCTTCCCATTACTTGGGAATCCTTTAATTAGCTCGTGTATTTCTTCATAATAAATACACAAATTTTTCGTTGAAATTAATAACGATCGCGATCGAGTGATTTACGAATATTCAGATTCAAGTAAATCAACTGCTTTCACCCCGCCCTCCCGGCTCCCCAAATGTTTCATTGAATTTCAATGAAACTCTTGCATATTTAACCTAATATTATGTATGCGCTATTACGTATTACTCTGAATATCGATTTTCAAAATTATTATCTTTTAAATACGTCTTTAAAAAAATATTAATTATCAAAATAGTATTAAATATCATCAATTCATATATTTATTCGATCCACGAAATTGGTCATTTTTTGCTGTTGATGTTCTTTTTATAAGAGATCATTAGTTTCGATTAGAATTCCGTATAATAATATATAAAAACAAAAGTAGATTGAACTCTTTGGTTGAAACCGGCATCACTGGCTAACATCTCAACCAGGTCTTCTAACCAATAGAGTCGTCCGTAGATATGCTCGACGTAGTGTAGGGGCGATGCGAAGCTCCGAATCATCGGTATCGTATCGGTATTTAAAACGACCAGTAAAACGGCTCCGTTCGGGATGCCGCGTTCGGGATTCACCTTCCCCTGGAATCCATTATGAGTTATACCCGCTCGACAGCTTTGTCCTTTAAATCCCCGGCCATTGCCAGCTTATGAGAAATGCCGATGAAGATAAGAATCTGTACGAAGCACCGGTGAGCGCCAAATATCTCAAGGACATTTTCTATATATTTTCCTCCTATCCTCTTATACGTACATACATATATATATATATATTGCTTATATCACTTTCCACCCCCCCCACCCCATATATCCATATCGCGTAAATATACTTTGGTTCACCAGAACGAATCTACGGAATTTTTTTTTCCATTACGTTCTTCTTTCAATTATAAAATTTTCCATTTTTATTATAAAACAATTGAAATTTTTCTTATTAATTATACAAGTAAAAACATGTAATATATATATATATATATATAAAAAGTGTGATTAGGTGTCATGAAACGATGGAGGCTAAGCAAAGAAAGACGTTTACGATAGTGGAAAAATTCTTTACGAATTCCCGGAGGTTCATGAAAATTCAATATCCACTGAAAGTTTTTCAACGCCGTCCGCGATATTCATTTGTCCACAATCTCCACTTCGCTTTCCTTTGTCCAGTTTTTACGCCCTTGCCATTTCTCTGCATTTTGTCCACTAGTATATTTATATTATCTATTTATCGTACCTGCTGGGGCTCGTTCCCCAAAAACCAAGCGTTTCGAACGAAATTTTCATCCCAGCCACGAATTATTTTCAACGTCTTTCGGGCTCGAAGTGAAAAATTAATGATCCAATGGTACAAAAAAAATAAAAAAAAAAAAACGTCCTCATACTTAACAAAATTCTTTATAGAATAATATTTTTATTCCGAGTTATTTCATTCCGTCGTTTTTATACTATTCCTCACTGTAATTCTTATTCTCATCAGATGATATATTAATTATTATTTTTACGGATGACAGTACTTATTATTCGAATGAATCTTATATACTCTTAGGGCTTAAGTTTTATTCGTTTTACTAACATTGGTTTATGTTCTTTTTATAAATTGCAACTATAAATGTGTATCAAATAATATGATCTAAGATCTGAACGTGAACGTAATCATATTCATATTTCAAAAAAAAAAAAAAAAATCAATTAAAACATGCAATTATTTTAATCAAATAGCTTATATAAAGGATCTGATGTAGCATTATTACTTATTACAGACATTGTAATAAATCTTTAGATTAACCTAAAATTCGGTAATAATTTCTGAATGGAATTAATTAATAAATAAGTCGATGGAACATCGATGCCAAATTATCAATTATTCGTAAAACGATTACGGTTAATTAAAGGAATAAAATAAAAAAAAAATTTAAATGATATCGTAGAGGTAATTGCGGGTAATTGCAGTGGAACATTCGACGATTACGTATTATTGTCGTAAAAAAAAATATCATTGGTGGACGCAAAATGTCGTAATGATTTACTATATCCTTAAGTTTTAACTATAATTATTATTATTATTATTATTATTATTCAAAATATTCCAATATCATTTTATTTTAAGTTCTACGTAATAAATTATTCATAAAATATTACCTTTTTTTTATCCTTTCTTTTTTGTTCTAGGTAAGCGTAATGAATAATGCAGTTCAGACTTTTTTCCTCTCTTTTTATCGAATGGTGAGTAATTAAATATATGTATGAGATGGAAATTTTGAATTTAAAGAAAATAAGCATGTAAAATGCACAATGCCGTGTCCATTAAATTTCATGTATGCTAATACATGTATCTGACCGGTAGTAGCGTGGTATTGATTCATCAATTACGCATTAAAGCTAAAGTAAAATATGAAGAAAAAAAATTCCTCCCATGATTTAGAATATTAGTTTCGAAATTGAAGTTATAAATTTTTACTTAAAAAAATGTTCGGCGTGGAAGCCAAAGCCGTGGAAGTTTACAATTAATTTAACTCTGTTTTTGACTGGTTGAGTATGAATTCATCGTCAAATTGACATTCCTATTAAAAGTGAATTTTGGCTAAATGAACTCTACGATTACGTGTCAATACTCTTTTTATTCGTATGCCCCTTCAGTATTAATTGTCTTTTAACTTTTTCGACAAAATAAGGAATTCGATGTTGATTTTCATTCTTATGAGGCTATCAATTCATATTATTGAGCAACTCAAATTTTTAATTTCCTTGTTAAACAAACGTCATCAGAAAGAGATTTTTTAAATAAATAAGTAACACGTATTTATGAAAAATTACATAGCATATATATATATATATATACATATTTCAAGTTAGAAGCACAATTTAATTTTATGAAATTTTTTGAATTCATAGAATTTCTTTGCTTTCAAATCTATGGTACATTAAATATATATTATAAATAATGGATTCTGTGATATATTTATATGAAATGTTTCCTTAATAAGAATATTTGAGTGTAAGGAAATTTATTTTTATTTTATTGTAGGAAAGGTTAAAGTTCTTTGTATTTATCAATCGAACTATTATTCTTCCTCAATAATTCTAATAGTTCTTTTTTTTGGTTTTCTTCATGTCGTACAGTCATTCACAATTATAAGTAAAAAAGTAATTAATCTCTTTGACATAACGTATACGGAAGAAAGTTTACCTTAACTTTACAAGATATGCGGTGATTTAAAAAAAAAAAAAAAGAAAAAGAAAAACAGTTCTGTTAATTTGAAATTTATTCTGAAAAAGCACTAATTTGTTTCAATTTTTTTCATTATAATACTTTTTTTGTCTTTACATTACCAACGTCGCTTTCAAAATTCTTAATCTTTGACTCTTTCGAAATAAAATGATAAATCTTTTTGAATTTTGTGAAACCGCTACTCAGATCTTCGATATAAAGAAACGATTAATAATGACGATCTAAACCAAATGAGAATCTGTTTTGATAATACCGTTTTAATATCATCATCATCATCATCGTCATTATAATAATAATAATAATAATTATTATTATTATTATTATTATCATTATTATTATTATTATCAATTCTGAGCTAATTAATTCTGAAAAGGTCATATCCGATGGTCACCAATGGCTCCCATTGAATAATCATTGCAGAATAGTGCGGTAGTAGGTTCAAGAGTTCCGGGCCAAGTTCATCGTCAACGAGGCTCATGAAGTATTTTAAGCTCTTTGCTCTATAGATCCATAGTCATCAATAGAAATCATCGGGAAACTCAAAGCTCCAACGTATTTATTTCTCTAAATTCTAATTACATTTAAAACAAAGAATAAATTAAAATTTTTAATATTCTGACTAGCTTTTCTTAATTAATCCGAATGATTTATCCTTTTTTTTTTATTTTTTGAGACCTTTGATAAATAAAAAATATTTTGTTACGTGTTTTGTTTATTTCTTATAGTTGTCTGGAACTACAAAATTATTATATTAATTATATAAAAAAAAAGATAGATGTACTCGTTTTTCTTTATTATCTTTTCCAAAAGATAATCGTAGTTATAAAATTATCAATAATATTCTGTATCTTTGTTAAAGCGATCTATGTGACTATAGCGGGTGGGGGGGCGCCCGCTTAGCCTATGATGATGGCTGTGCACTTGCCTTGAGAATAACGAAATGGTCTCAAAATATAAAGAGATGCACCCGTGACGTTCAATTTACGTGCGATAATTAACTAAATGTATCGAGAAGAGCGAGAATTTAGTTAGAATTTTCTCGTTGCCACGATATTGTAAGTCTAAGTGTAAGATATTAAGGAATTTCCGAAAATTTGCTAATCCGGCGAATTCGATAATCGGTTCGTCTCACCTCAAGCTGAACCTAAGGTACGCGCAGAATAAGACCGTGCAAGTAACAACGGTATTTATTTACCCTCCCCCTCCCGCCTCCGATACACAGGCGCTAAAAGTCGATTACAATAATGGGGAAATGATATTTTTAATCATTTCTTTCTGATATAATTGTAAATAATATGTTTGATGGGTAAGTTCATTAGATGAACGATTATTTAAAAAACCCAGGATTCGATAACATTACAAAAATTTGTAATTAAAATTATGATTAGTCTATTTGATTTAATGGCAGATTAAGCGAACAGATGCATAAACGTTTTCTTTACTCAATGGCAATAATGCAAAGATAATGAAGAATAAAAGCTTTGTAAAAAAAAACCTCATAATTCTACGATTGACTTACTTTTTTCGAAATTTTCGATCTACCGATTTACGAATGCTTACGTATATCGAAAGGCGAGATTATTCTTCGTAATAATAATTATGTAAGAGTATTATTGTGCAAAGTAAAATACTGGACTAATTAATTAAATTAATCAGCACGGAATAACATAATTAATAATTACGGAATTATTCTCCCGCTGCTTTTGCCATTTAAATTTTCAGTTTAATTTTAATAAGCATTAAGAATCAGATAAATTCTAAATATAAATAAGTGTTAAAAATCCATCGATCGTTTATTCGTAAAAATACGCTAATAATTTGCTTTTAATGTAATAAATTTCCAAAGAAAGAAATAACGGGCGAAAGGCCTAAGACAATATATAGTTGAATTATTCGACGATGTAACAACGAGATGATATACGCGTATAGTTTTCAGTATTTCAGTTCAAAGTTATATATTTACTAATGAAATGCGGCAGATTGTATGGAAGCGTTTATACATAGTCGTTAAAGTTTAATTAATTTCCGCATAGAATTATCAAACGCATGGAAATTTTGTACAACTTATGGTAAATACAAAAAAGGAATAAATTAATAAAATACCTCCAATGCCCGCAATAAATCGTTTTGTAATGTTAACTTAATGCAAACCGTGAAGAGGCAATTTAACGAGAACTTTAATAGACAGTCTATTCGAATGTCCATTCGAACAACTGGGGGAAAGAATTTTTTTTTTTTTTTCTTTTTTTACATAAAAAAATCTATGGGAGCAAGTGCGCCAACTATGCGGTAAAAGCCTGAGAGCTAATAATACGTATCAAGGGATTCGCATTGTTGGTCTGGTTATGTAATCAAATAATCAATTTTTCTGCCCTTACGCAGCTCTTCTCCTTGTGCTACTCGCGCAGCACATATTTATACGAAATTATTTATTCGCTAATTACCTAATAATCGTTGTAAGACTTTTATGGACTTTACTTGTCCGCCTTGATCAAAGCGATACAGGAGAACGCGATTCATACAAGATAAAAGTCCAATGAATCGTAATTGGTCTGTATTTTTATGAAAAGCTTATTTATTCATAGACGAGGCTTAAGGGGGACTTCCTTCGGCAGTGATACGGCGATAAAAGGGAAAGGACGTTAAATGCGAGGAAGACGGGAGATACGAAGAATGAAATAAGAAGAGGAGGCAAGCTGATGTGGATCGAGCGGATTCATTAATTCGAGAATTCATGGCGATCCGGCTTATCGAAAGAATTGGATTATTTATCACTTTATAGAGCAGACGAAAGGTCATTGGGGTCGGTCACCTTAAAAAAAAAAAAAAAAAATTATGAATACTTGCTGCTTCCGTCTTACCTGCCCATGATCTATTTGCCACATACCACCGAATCATAATAGATCATCACTATTTTTTGGATTTTTTTTTTATTGGATCGACTCCCAAAGACAAATTTATTTTTACCTTTGGACGTATTCGAAAGCGTTTCTTCCTTTTCCGAAACTAAATCTTCACTTATGCAAAAGAAACATGACGCATGACTTATTGAAATTAACATTAAAGCTTTACGTATTTATTTACGTATATATACGGAACTTTCATCATAATTCTAATCTTTATAATAATATTCTATGTAAATAATTTATGCTATTAATTAATTAATATAGGGCTGGTTATGTTTGATAAGAAATTCGCGTCTCTCGCTAACTTTTTATTAAATAAAATAATTAAAATAAATAATGCTCTCGCTGCTTTGCGTGTAACGATGCGGTACTTTTTTCCTCTTTTTTTTTTTTTTTTTTTTATCCATCTCTCCATTCCTCTATACTTGTTTCGTTTTTATTTTCGAATCAGCGTTCGTCAACATTAGTTTACTTTTTAAATCGAAATATCGCGTGGAATGAATAGCCTTTGGTCGGTTACACCTAGCTTAGACTATTTTCATCTTGAGTCCATCTTTTTTAACGGGAAAATCTTTTCAAAGCTTTGTATTACATGGACGAACTATTCCTTTATTTAATATCGATCGGGTTGTCTACGATCGAACCGCAATAAAGCTTTTTCCCATTGTTCCTTCATGAGCAAATCCAACTTTTGAAATTTATTTCGTTAGCTTGTTGAAGAAAATCCATAACGATTTCATAAGTTCAACATAAAAGCTGAGGTGATTCATTAGTTATTACGTATAATTTAGGAAAATAAAATATCATGGACAACTCGTCGTAAGTTAATCGAAAATTCTTCTTCGAAGCATTCTATGATTTTTTTGTTTGTTTGTTTGTTTGTTTCTTTATGAAGCTTTATAAATTTTTCATAAGCTCTTTCATAAGCTTGGTATTTTTTTTTGTTTTTTTTTTTAATACTACTTGATTTATACTACTTGAAACGTGACGTGCGTTATTGTACTAATTGCTGCATGAAATCCCTGAAATATATTGTCCTTATAATGAAATGGTTAAAAATCGTAAAGTATCCGGCAGAAATAAGTAGGAGAAGAAGAGCGTCAATAAAACGGGATATTACGACGATAAAACAGATCTTAGTCTGAAAGGATACTTTGAAGTGCCATTTCACTTATTTTGTTTTATCTTTTCTATTGAATTATTTAGCATAGTTATTGCAATCTTAAAGTACGCTCGAATGATTATTAACGGCTGACTAAGATAAACAAGCTCCGGAATGGGGAATAATAAAGTTTAACTGGCAAAATAATTATTAGATAAATTGTCAACGTAAATTTTTTCAGAATAAAGAAGACTCGTCCAACTGAATTATAATGTTCGATCCGGCATTACGTAACTTCATCGCGTAATATTATTAATTTTATCCTTTCACTGCTGTATCTTTGGTAATTTTAAGTGTATTTATTTTCTTTCGTAGTGTAAAAAAACAACGGTATTACAAATATTACAAAAAGCTCTACGAATACTTAATCTTTACATCTGATTTGATGTTACGGACAACGTTGTTTAATAACTTGATAGTAATTGTCATTGCACTCGGACGTATTTACTTTTAGTATTCAGTTTCAGACAATATGTACAAAGTCATTTCAGCATACGTGTGATGAAAACAAAAAAAAAAAAAAAACAAAAAAAAAAGAAAAGAAAAGTTGACTGGAAAGTCAAAAAAGGAGGATCGATAGTAAAACATATACACAGGAGAAAATTGAAATTTTGTGACCCTGCGCGCCTTGATGTTCTCGAGTTTTGAAAAATTTGACTGTAAATATAACTCAATTATAATGGCATATAAAGAGTGACTGCTCGGATGGAAATATACTTTTCGTTGAAAGGACTAATGGTTTTAAAAGTTGTTTTGTCATTTGAGAGTGTCGCTTCTATGCTTCTTGAGCTATTAAAGCACAACTTCGTTCTGTGAAAAACATCCACCAGTCTTCGCTCTGAATTCTCAAATTTTTATGCAAATAAATATTTCGCGTGTGTTTTTAATTTTAATCACGTGATACGTTGATGTTTCGTTATTTACATTTCGAGCTTTTTTTCAATTAAACGATATTTTCCCCTCATTTCGCACTTTTACCCCCTTTTCCTCGACAATAAATAATATATACTACATAATTTCAATGCTAGTTTGAATCGCAAAATCGTAATAGCAGTTTATTTATTACCTTAACAATGCAAAGGATAATATTTCGTTTATACTGATCTTCCAAAATGAAAATAATTTCAAATATTTACTATTAATTAAGCAAAACTGTTTTATAAGATTATTAATAACTGCGGTAGGCAGTAAAATTTATCCTTAGTTCTGACGAAATGTTTTTTAATCAATTACTTTATTAATTTAATTTTGTTGTTAATCAATTAGTTTACATGGTATTAGAATTTAATCGTAATTTATCCACGTATTTCTGATATTTATATCTAAGAGTGGATAACAGAAGGTGATGGATTCAGCAATAATTTATTAAACATTCGAAACTTAAGGATGGAGTCGAAGGCGCTGTTCCGCCGTTCACTTCATTCTAGTCTTTACAATAAGGTGTTATAGTTTGTCTATCCGTAGATTATACCACTAGTCTCTCCTAATGATCCATTGCCTCTGTACATTATATGTTATAAAAATGATTCTATTACGATAGCACGTGAAGCTCTTAATCAGTTCGTTTTAATTACGATCGACTCGTGCAGCCGATCCTTTCTACGTACCGTCGACGATTTATCAAAGATTTTCGAAATTAATACTTTCGTAAAATTAATTGATATTTTGAAAGTATCAGTAACATTGTTAAAAAAAAAAAAAGGTATTTCGATAAGGTAGGCCGCATACGTGAACGTAATATTTGTTTAAAGTTGAAGTTTTATAACTTCATAGAAATTAGTCACTACTAAAATTTTACGTGTAAAAAGAAAAGCGAAACTGACGGAACGAATTGATCTTCCGATAGTAGTTGACTACTAGTCAACAATCGAAATATAAAATGATCGACAGTAGAAATAATGGGTGTTCATCGATACAGACTTACAGAGGGATGCCTTTCATCTATCCTTGTCGAATGAATAAAATAGCTTGTATACGTACAAACGATCCACGGGCCGCGTACACTTACACGCGTGTATACGAATAAAAACTGACAGACCTGTTGGTATTAAAAGGAAGATGGATAAAGCAGAAGAGTAGTTATGGCAGATGTGAGTTGATGGTATATACGATAACGTAACCTACCTATTTTCTCGAGCGCATAATATTCTGGATGACCTTCCTCTCTCTCTCTCTCTTTTTTTTTTTTTTTTTTTTTTTTGTTTTTATACTTGTACTTTATTACTTAAAAGAATTTTTGCGTGGATAAATAGCATTGCTACGTGTATACGTTTAATCACTGAGTTGAAGAAATCGTTCTTCCGACGAAATGCAAATATAACCTTTTTTCTTTCTTTCTTTCTTTCTTTCTTTCTTTCTTTCTTTTTTAATAAAAAGTGAATTTGAGAAGTGGAATAGAATTATTTAGTCAACTATATTTACGTTTAGTAAAATATACACGTGCACTATTAAAACGCATATAAATGAACTTACACGAATATTTATATATTTGTATACTGTCGTTCCTTTAACTCTTCTTAGCCCTTTCTAATCTACGTGTATTTGCCAAATTACAAATCAATTAACGCAGTATCACCATAGTGTGTTGTTATATCAAATCAAATATTTGTCACATTACATTTCGTTAATTGAAACTTGTATGCGTTTTATAAAATTATCCCTTTCACGTTACTATTTTAACAACTGTTAAACAATTATTAGAATAATTTTAAAATACTAACAAAAATATCTATTGATATTAATTTTTAACTTTATAATTTATTTTAAATTCTTTTTGTTGTGCCGAAGCTCTCATTAAAACTTTTAGGTTTATTTTTGTAAAAATTTTTAATAAATACACGATTTATTTAAACGCGCTATAGCACATTAAATGGAAAATGTTCTTGAAACTTTTTTTAAAAAATTATGTGGATTACATTTTTATACTAAACGTATTTAACATGATTTAACATTTTTTCTCGGCTAATAATTTCAAATTTTGCGTTATTGATATCAAACAAGTAAAATTCTAATTACATTTCACGTTTTCTCTTAGTCTTATTACATGTATACGTTTATGCATTTTTAATAAAAAGCACACATAATTCGTAATAAGTGCATAAGACATTTATTTACATTTACTTATCATCCTTAGCATAAAATTCGTAGATAATTAAAAGTTTTCAGAAAATAAAAATAAATATTTATAGTACCACGCCCGCGAGTATTTATACTTCTTTATTAAAAATAATAATTGCATTTAATTTTAATGAAAGTCAGTTGAATGTTTGATTCAAATATTCTTTTGTATTGTTTAAATACTCAAAATTAATGCTTATAATACATTTTAATACCGTCAAAGTTCTACGTAATCAATATGAAATAACATAAAAACTAAAAAAAAAAAATAAATAAATAAATAAATGAAAATGGAAAATAAGTGATTATAAGGTTGTAAATATAAATGCGTATTCCTTGGGTATTTCATAAATATATGCATATATATATATATATATTACCATACAATTATTTAGAAAAATTATACGAATTTATTTTTTGTATTTTTAAAACCGTATTTATGCCAATTTTCTATATTACAAATACACATGTACTCGTTTGACTTTTATATATAAAAAAAAAAAGTAAAAAAAAATAGATATTTAGAAGAATTAAAAAAATGCTTTGCCAACGCTTTACGCAAATCTTATCGGTAAAGCTTATTTACTGAATTACGTTGTTATTTTTATCAAAATATTATGTAATATAAGATGAAATCGAGCTCATATTAAATAATCAATCGATTCGCGAATCTCTACTTTCTCTGGGACATTCTGTTGTTATTTTTATTTATTTTTTTCTTCTTGACCGACATAAATTATCATTCCAGTACTAATAATTATTTCAAAGTGGGGATTGTGAAATGTATGAAGTTCTAATGAAAAGTCATTTCTAAATTTTATGGTTACATTAAAATGATATATTATCCTATTTAATTTTAACAGCTTTTAAAACAAATGCTTTAAAATAAATGCTCCTTAATGATTATTTTCATTAGTTTACATCTATAAAAAGGCATGTATTCTTATATTTCAACTGAAAAAAATTTTTCAATTTAAAAAATAAAAAATGTTTATTGATAAAAGGCATTAGAAACGATTTTTTTTCTACAAAATTTTCAATATGAGAAATATCACGTATTATATTAACGTGTATATTAATATTTTTATCACAAAAATTTTTTCAATTTATAAGATATATATATATAAAATATATCTTATAATATAATATCAATGTAAAATATTGATTTATATCGCTCCGAGCTCGGCTTTCTATCCAATTTTTCTCTTATTAGAACGACTTGTACGTAAGAAATTGAAGAAAGCTTTAGTTTATACAAATGACATTTGGAATTCATTATTGGAATTGATTATTTAGCACGAGCTAAATGAAATTTTAAAATTCTAAAAATTATTAATTTATCACGATTTCTCGTATAAGCCCAGGCACATTTTGCACATACGATGCATTTCATGCATTACATCGTATTATTTATAATATTTCTGTGCAACTCTAAAGAAATTAGAAAATATCACTTTACCAAAATGAAAAATCGAGCGGAGAATAATAATTAAACGAAAGAATTAACTAGGAGTGATTGCGCATGAATTATATAGTTCATGTAATAATGATACAGGCTCGGGGGAGATTTACGACTATAAATATTTGACAAAACTTTAAATAGCATTTTACTTCTTGCTAACATGGACGGTTTACGCACATTTTTCAGAATTTATGCACTGCGCAGCTAAAAAAATGTTATATGTGCTCGACGTTGGAATTCCAGGGAGTTGTGATAAGGCGTCGAGCGTGATGTTTGCCGCCATTAATTATTTTACGCAACGCTACAAGCAATGTGTCGGATACAAAAATTTGTTCAAATACACGACAGCCGTGAAATACATTAAATTTAAGATAAAAATATTTTCTACTTCTGCACTTTAAACATTGAAAATTCTATTCATTTCTGAGTTAAATAAAAGTCTTTATCGCATATAAAATATCGTTGCCAAATAAATTTACATAAATAAGACAGCGATTCAACAAAACTGTGATGCATAACTACTTAAGTAATTATTAGTGTGTGTTATTTTTAAAATAAATACATCGACTGAAGATTTAAAATACATTACCACTTGAATAACGTTATCTAAGAATCTTCACACATATATATATATATTTATAAATATAATTACCCCTGGTACTTTAGATTAACACTATTTTCAAATAAAAAATTAATATAGTTTAAATAATAAATTAAAAGGATGAATCAGGTACCAGAAAAAAAATTAAAGTTCTTATCAATTAAATTCTTCGTCTGATTTCATCATAAGTTATAATTATTATTATATTCAAGATCAATTGAAATAAGAAAATGTTATAACTTTATGTAAATATAAATAACTGTGTTAGTGCGTATATCAAATATTTCACTCGCGATATTCATAAAAACAATTATTACAATAATTAAGTTTTGAATGATTTAAAACTTGTTGGTTTTACCGCTAATGTAAAACAAATTGTAATCTGTTATTTGTTATTGAGGTTCGAATTAATTGTTTATATATATATATATTATGTATGTACGTATGTACATTCGAATGAATTAGTTTTTATTGAATAAATTAAAAAAAACAGTTATAAAATATGTTAGAGAGTGAGTGAGAGAGAGAGAGAGAGAGAAGATTTATATAACTTATTCATTCATAAAATATTATATTGACAAACATAAGTGAGCAAACGAATGGAAGTAAAACTTTATTGTAATCAAGTTTTGAGCTACGATGATAACCTAACAACTACGACGGACAGTTTTGTCAATATTCATTTGAGGTAATACTATCCTAATAGAATGCAAGAGGAAGATCTAATAACGATATAAAGCAAGTGGTACCAGAATACATGAAAAGTTATAAAAAATAAGAGTAGATATTCTGTGCGTACTCTTCTTTAAATAATATTCGGTAAATTACTACACCATTGCTACAACCATTGGATAATTTCAAAATGAAATTTTAAAGCGTAGATTACTTTTTGTATAAGAAATAAATCATATGCGCATATATATATATCAAATCATTGGAAAGTTAATTAAAAAACCAATTAAAGTCTTATAATTTTCCATTTCCGTTTCGAACATTTAACAATAATGTTATTAATAATTACTATTATTATCGAAGTTTATGTATTTACGAAAATTATAACTGAAAATTTCATTCATCAAAACAACTATTCATTCGTGCGCTGTAAAACTTCATTCGAATGGTTATTAAATTCATAATTAATTTAGTTTACGTATTTTGTACAACGTATTTAATGTACACTATTACCTATTATTCCTACTTAAACTATTTTGTACGAATTGAAAGCAAAATATTAAATACCAGAATGACGGCCTTTCAATTACAGATTTTTTTTTTTTTTATATATATATATATAATAATTAATGATGTAATATTGTATTAATTAATGTCTAAAATTTTATTCGGTTTTCAAATAACGAATTGCTATAGTTAAACATTTTATCTTCTTCTAAAGACGAGAATAATTTAACACGATTTAGCTACAGGCGTATTATGCATTACAGCGACGTTAAACAATGCTCCGCGAGATAATTAGAATATCGAAATTGGAAATAAACTGATGCCGATATTAAAAAATGTCGTCTTCCATAATAATTCTACCGTTCAGGTATTAGGAAATATTTAAATATTTAAATGGCCGAAATCAACATAAACCTAATGATTCTTCTGTATCGTCGATAAAATGTTTACGTTAAAGAAGAAAAAAAGAAGAAGAAGAAGAAGAAGAAGAAGAAGAAGAAGAAGAAATCTCCCAATACACTCCCCCCACCACTTAATTTTATGTCATAGCGTAGTCTCATATAATCGATTAACGTTACTAACGCATTATTATTCAATAATCGTTACTGCCAACTTCGTTTCGTACTATTGAACTTTATTATATTGAATTTCGCGTTGTCTTGAAGAACTTTTACTTTACGCTTTGACACCCAATGACGTCGTTTTATTCTCAACAATTTACTTAACTTTTTACGGTAGACTCGTTTTCATTTGACCTTTTTCATTCCCATTAAAGAATCATTTTAAATAAATTTCTAATTGCCTCTGCGATAAACTACGGCTTCATTGCCGGAATATTTCTTTTTATACAAGCAATACCATTACGACTAATTTATTTAAAGAGCGCGAGGTATTATTACTCGCATTCGTTATATTCTTATCGAATCGAATCATTGAAATATTCCTCAAATGTTTTTGCTTTTCTTAAAATTTATCCTCCCCATGACTATCAAGAACGTATAAATTACATAATCTTCGCCGAATATGTGCGCGAGGTAGAGAATTTATGCTGATGGATAAAATTCGTATTTGAGGCAACGTGATATCACGGCCGATAATTTAGTAAACGATGATAAACAGGTGCCCTTAATTAAACGGAATCTCTATATTGGACTCCTCAATTGAGCTCAATTGATCAAGATGTATAAAGATTTTTTTCAACAAAATTATTAAAATAGATTTCCATCAAAATGCCACATTAATTAATGACGTTCGATGTGCGACATCGTCAAAATTTATACTCGTTTGTTGATGTTGTTACATGTGAAAGGTGTATTGTTAAGACAACAGTCGATACAATCGCATTTTTTCTTATTATTGTTACTAGAAGGAAGTCTGGTTTGTATTGATAAGCTGAAATTTGAGTTAGTAATATGTTTGATCAGTTGAAGTGATCGTTTTATTTGTTTGTACTCTACTACCAGTACTACTGCTGCTACTACTGCTAATACTACCGCTACCACCACTACACTACTACTACTACTACTACTACCGCTACCATTACTAGTACCACTGCTACTACCACTACTGCTGCTACTGCAACTACAGTTGATATCGACAAACTTCAAATATTGTTCGACTTTATTCTTTAGTATTTTCATTAACCAGGATAATTTACATTCGGAGATAATCTTTTCCAAAATATTTCTCATTTTTTTGAATAAATGATTATTTTTAGCCGAGTAAAGCAGACTTAAGTCCTTGACGCTTTGTTAATTATTAATTATAGTCCGAATTATATATATATATAACCTTTGGTATTATTTCTTATTATAATTTACATTTCACTCGCATAAAATTTCAAGAATATTCGTACTTTTTATTTAATAAAAAATTTTGAAGTCAATTTGAATTGAAAATTAATTAAAGTACAATGGAATCGAGTAAAATAAAATAAAATTAACGCTATTTCATACCGTTTTACCAGTCGATCCTTTTAAAAATATTAATATATATAAATATTCCGGTAACTTTTTAACTAAGACTCAAATTTCAAAATACTCCGGTAAATTATCAGAAATTCAGATAGAACGTTATTATTATTGTGCAGCAGTGATTAAAATATAAAAGTAGTAGAATTGTCGTTGCGATCGATCTATAGGACTGATTTTATTTGAAAACCGTC
Organism: Ceratosolen fusciceps; assembly: GCA_018883505.1. Taxonomy (NCBI): domain Eukaryota; kingdom Metazoa; phylum Arthropoda; class Insecta; order Hymenoptera; family Agaonidae; genus Ceratosolen; species Ceratosolen fusciceps. Next base: position 5,043,147 of record RCIC01000002.1, read on the forward strand.
GTCGGGAGGCATTTAGCACCGGTTTCGGGTTGCAATTCAATTACATCCCTCCTTTTTTATTTAGTTCGTGGCTTTGTTAAAATAAAAAAGAAAGAAAACGAAAAGGAAAAAGCGAAGGAAAGCGGTGAGAATGACAAAACGGGAAAACAAAGATGAAGAGAGAGAGAGAGAGAGAGAGAGAGAGAGGAGAAGGGAGAGAGAATATGTGTATGTGAGTCAAGGAGAGTAAACGTGTTTCGTGAGTGGATAGGAAGGGAAAGATATGGGGCGCGAGAACTTTTCGGGGATCGTCCGCCTGTTGCTATGGCGACTGTCCGGGGACTAAAATCACCTCCAGCGAGCTGGGAGTGGGCCACCCGGACAAATCGAAGTTCCCCCGCTATTTCTGTCAGATCCTTGCGTCCTTTTATTCTTAACGATAAGATGTAAGATATCCTCGATTATTCAAAAGCTGAATTTTACAATTCTTCCTCCCCCTCCACCCCCACCCCCGGCCACCGTTAAAGCTTATTTATAAACTACCTGTCCGTCTCTCGGACCTGTCTATCCATCAGTCCTCCACTCTACCAATAAATATTTAGCTTCGTATCGTTATTAAATTATTACCTCGTTATTACGATAAATTTTTCCTTCGCGTCATTCCCAAAGCATTTAGCAATAATAAAAAAAATTTATCTCCAATTTTATAAGCTTGTATTCTAATTTTCTAATTCGTATAATAGTGGATAAAAAGTCCGGATGTAAGGCAATGAATACCTTTGGCTGTATTTTTTTATACTGTAAATTTTAAATGAAATATTTCAGATTCACTGCATCAATAAGAATAAGATGTTGATCGTTGGGTTTCGATAGAAGAGAGAGAGATAGAGAGAGAGAGAGAGAGAGAGAGAGAGATCAATGGATCGAATACCGTATGAAATTCTATAACGAACGGCATTAGCCAGGAGGTGATAAAATTAGAAAAGAGTCTTGTCCGCACGACGTTACGTTAAAGCTATACAACTACAACTCGAAACAATTTCTCCTCTATTGAAAGTTCCTGTAAGTCTCGGCAAATAAAAGAGATATTAAAAGCAGAGAGAGAGAGAGAGAGAGAAGAGAAGCTTCGGAGGCTCCGCCCGAAAAACAATAAAGAAAACGTAAATTTGTCCTGCGCATCGTCTGAACGTCCCAATAACCCACGACACACGTTGTTCCTTTCCCCCTTGGCCTTTTACTTGTATTATACGGTAACCTAATTTCGTCTGGTCGTCGTAACACTTGTGGAACGCTGACACTAGTCATCAGCGTTAAGCCTTCCTATTCTTTTCAATCAATCATCAATCATTTATTTCCAAGGTCCGTCCTCCCTTTATTCGAATATTTCAACGGCTTCATACGTTACTTTATTATTTCTTACCAACCGTAAAAGAGTGTCCCAACCACCCACTCGAGCCTTGTACTGAATATCATCATCATCGTCGTCGTCGTCGTCGTCGTCGTCATCGTCGTCGTCGTCGTCGTCGTCGTCATCAACTTATTAATATTATTATATTGTTATTGTTATTATTATACGCCTTTTTTTTTTTTTTTTTTATTTCTTGAGAAATTGAGGAATTAAGAATTGAGGAAGAAAAAAGAGAAGGTTAACGTTTCGTTAAGAATTTTATGTCCAGCGAGCGAAGGTTTTTTAAGTTCCACGTACTTTGATTTTAAATGCGGCTATTGCTTTCGCGCGAGCATTAGCTGTGGCGTTTATAAAATACAATATACAATTTAAAAAAATTACATAGTACGCGATGAAATTATAAGTAAGAATAATGATAAGATGAAAAGGATGGGTTAAGTGGGGAATATCGATTGGAAAGATCGATCCCAAAGGTGCTTTATCGCAATTAATCACTTTAATGATATGTGGATACAAAATTTGCCAATAATAAGCCATAATATTGACTGTATATCGAAACGGGAGAGAAGAAAATTTATAATTATGAATTAATTGCGACGAACGGGAATGACGATGCAACGGTTACACGTGGTAAAATTACAAAATTACACCAAATATATAATTTCAGACGTAAAAATATATATATATGTATATTTACATGTCTTAGAAATGTAAATTTATTATAATGAATCGTACGCGTATAGGACAAGTGATTACTTAACATAACTTTTACACTGACTAATAAAGTATTTTAAATTTATTCAGACATAGCCCAGCCAAGGCACTTTCTGCCATAAAATTATAAAGTTATCATCGTCAAATAATATTATTCATTTAATAAATTATTGCAATTTCAGCGTATATATATGTGTGTGTGCGTGTGTGTGCAATTGTGAATTATATTGCAATTACTCTGGATAATTAAAATATTTCTGTAGCGTGAGTTCTTCGCTTATACGTTGTTCGATCTTAATAATATTAATTTTGACATGAAATCGAGTGAAATATCATTATTTAATAATAGCTCAAGAATAATTCAAAATACTCCTTATTATATTTTTTCAAGGAATATAATATTTTTACTACTTTTTTTTTTGAGAAAGCAAAAATATCTTAATAATCAAATATACAGCATTAAAAATGGGAGAGAAAAAAAAATGAAAATTCATATTTATAATCAGTATTTGACTCGCATTAATTAGATTAAAAAATCTATTGATAAATTTATACGACTTTTAATTTAAAATTGATAGATTTTATTTATTATCTCCATCGCAGTAATTTTACTAACTTTTTTTTGTTCTTTGTTATTATACTTATTTGTAGAAATTGCTATTGAGTTAATTATTACGAGTTATGTAAGAATAACTAACTCTACTTCTCTATTCAATACAACAGAATAATACAATAAATAAATAGAATTCTTTAAATAATACGATGAGCGATTAATTAAGTACACAGTGACAATGTAGTTTTTTGTTATTGTTATTGTTATTGGCGTAAAAGTGAATAAAAAATGTTTACACGTGTATCAAGATCTCGATCGATTTTATTGAGAATGATTTACATTTTATTCGTTATGTATAATGTCTTAATGATACGTCGAAGTTATATTTGATATATCATCGAAATATAAGTAACGCGGTGACGCATTTATTGAAACGCAACTGATCTCTAGGAATCCGTGAAACAATTTTTTTTTTAAACAACTATCTTCCTAAATGTTAATGGGTACTATAGTCTTGTGAAATTAATTCATGTAAACCTTCTTGTAATTCCGTTTAAATGCATTGAATGCCTCATTTTACCCTTTGTTCTTCTTGGTCGATGTAACTGATGCGTGTTTCGGCAGTTGTAAGGATAATGACAAATAAATATATCAGATAAGACGAATAACGAAGGGATGACATTCATTCGGTGTATCATTTGCAATTGTGAAATATATATATTTAAACTGAATCTGTAGTTTCGTATTTCATATCTTAATCATTTATTTACATTGCTATTCATTTGAACACGCAATTAATCATATATCTGCTAATTCATTCACATAATACATAAATAAATAAATAAATAAATAAATAGATTAATTAATTAATAATAGACGTTCGTTTATGCCAAAAAAAAAAACATGTATTTTTTACATTTTAGTGGCAACAAGCGATAAAGTTTTAAAACATTTCGAGAATCGGAATTATTAAAATAAAATAAAGGTCGCATTAGTACATACTACGTACACTCCTTTATTCATTATAAAAATTTGATGACTATATTAGATGGGCTATAAGGCAAATCAATTTTCATTAAACGGTTTATTGACATCTAGTCGTAAAAAATTTCTGATGGGATTCTACAGTATTATAATAGAAATTTTTTTTTTTGTTTTTTATATCCAAATTGTATCGTAAGGAGATATTAAATAAAATGATATGTCATATAAGCCATTATTTATCAAAATAGTATAAACAAAAATACGTTCCTGTGGATTATTTATTTTACGACATAACAATAGAATTAGTGAAAAAAGTCATTTTAATTGTCAGTGATTCGGGTCCGTAATTACGGAGACGCAGAGCTCGGACGACCTTCAATACGATCCTACCAACCTTCCAACTTATCTTATAGTATATTAATAATAACAATAATAATAATAATAATAATAATAATAATAATATTGTAGTGTCACAAGTACACGTTCCCGATTATGGCTTGAACGTTTGACAAACAGGTATCATCCAAGCAAAATTAATCGAAAATTAAATTTACGCGAGCATGTCTAAGCCTCAGTTGGCCTCATTCATTATATTTTTCTATTATTGAATACATCCGAGGGTATTATTATTATTATTATCCCGTCCTTTCTTTTCTTCTATTTTTCTTTTCTATTTCTTTTCTTTTTTTTGTTTGTTAAATTTCAATTATGTTATCTCGCTTTCTCTTCAAGTCGTCTACGGATTCTGCCTAGTCAACAGCTTTGCCGTTAAAGTCTCGGGGCCACTAGCAGTCTATCTCTCTCTCTCTCTCTCTCTCTCTATCTCTGTCGACGTCCATGTTTCTGATAGCATCCTCGAGGGCATCCAATTTTACTTGAAATCCCCCGATGGCCTCATTCGTAGTGAGGAGGTGGCAACTGGCGTAACGTACGCCTTCGCTCGTCATGCAAACGAAGCCGCCACGGGTTCCATGGCACTTCGCTTGGAAGTAATGCGAATTGGGGATCCAAGTCACCGCGATACCGGTGACGTCGCGACGTACCCCGCCCCCGCATCGCAATCGCGATGCTCCTCGCCTATACGAAGGACCGTCGGTATCGAGACGGATCTGCCCGAGTACCTACTCTGCCCAACCCTCCCGCCCCCCCCCGACACCGTGGATCTTACGAAGATTGACCATTGGATGGGACTGCGAGTGTGACCCTGGCGGGACCTCGTCAGGATCTGGTAAATTTTTGCCGGTCAGGTCTAAGAGTGTCAAGATTGGCAAGCCTTTTACCGGCTTTATCGACCACCGCGAGTCTCGCTCACGGCCAGACTGACAAGAACGAGTACGGTGGCCCTGCGGGATGGTAAGGAGGACGACCTTCGCGTCATCGAGCTTACCGCATTCATTCGCATCTCTGGCTGCTCCGAGTATAATCCTCGGATCAGTCTCTGTGGAGAATTTCGTTGGAGCCAAGAGCTTTTTTTTTTTTTTTTTAAGCCTCGGCGAAACCTTCCCTTCTCTAAACCATCGTCTATTTCTTCTTCTTCGTCTTCTTCTTCGTCTTTTTTTTATTTCAACCCGAAGATCCACCTTTTGAGTTTGGCAGATGCCCTTGAACGACTTGACAGCGAATTCCTCTCAGGATATCCGTGTACGTCTCTTTCCTTCCCCCGTCTGAGAACAGCGATTGCCTCGAGCCACATCCTATTTCTACTTTTGACGGCGTCCTCGTCTTATTTTTCTTCTCCTTACGTGCAGATCTTTTTTTTTTTTTTTTTCCAGTCCTCCGCTTACGGATCTTCCGCGTCCTTTGGCGCGGGCGTCACTCGAGGCGGCGTCTCGGCTCGTACGGTGACCTTCCTTTTCTGCCTTCCTTACTAACGCGAAGACGTGCGCGAAAGTCAACGGTTCGTTGTATTAGCAGAAGTTATCCGCGCACGTGTGATTCAGTGGAACGAAACTAAACTAAACGAAACAATGCAGTACCATGAAGATTATGAAAAAAATTCAAAAATGATCAAGTCCCAAGTTCGTTGTCTGTTTATTATTACATTAAAGGCAAAGCTTCTCGGCTTGCTCAATCATTACCGAGACAATGCAGTCTTTGAATAATCCGCTAACCGAGACTATATCGATAACTTCGTTTACTTTCATTGCATTACGCCATTGCTTTCGGTCGCTGTTTTTTTTTTTTTTTTTTTTTTTTTTTGTCTATTACTATCGTCAGCACCTACGTAATTTACGAATTCCTTATTTTTGTAAGCCCTCCCCGCCCCCGCCCCCGCCCCACAATCCCACGCTCCCGTCGTTACATTCATTTTGCCTTTTAAAAACGCTCATTTACATAAATAAATATATTGTTTTACGCGCATTTCCTGGGCTCCGTAATAAAAACAATGGCCTAAATCTGAATTCTGAGCCCCGGAGTTGAATTACTGGCGAACAAAAGAGAACCTGGTACGAAGTCAATGGCAATGGAACTGAAAGTTCCAACGGGCCGCGGAAGCGAGAGGGCAAAGGGTCGTGGAGAGGAAGGGGTCGGGGTTATTGGGGTTGGGGTTGAGGTTGGGTGAGGGATGGGGGGGGGGGGTAAAGGCTAGAATTGGTATTATAATAGGATTAGTCGGAACGTGCGAGCTAACATGGCACAAGACTGAATGTTAAAGAGCACCGCTTTGTTTTCTCGTAGCCTACTTTTTCTAAACAAAAATAGAGAAGGCCTTGCTATGTGCCGAAGGAGTTAATAATTATAATGTACGTATAGCCGATTGAATGTAGAATTAAAATAACTGCAGTGGCACGCGTACCCCTCAAATTGTAAATCATTAAAATGATCGTACATTATATCATATTTATTAGTACTCAATAAATACTTGCTTTTCAATACATATCTGCGTACATTCAATCACGAGATTATTTAAACAATTTTAATATATACATATACATATACATATATATATATACATAATAATTTATTAATGATATTCTTTGAATAGCATCAGTAATAATTTAATAGAAGTACATAATTCAAAATATATGTTTTTAATAGCATTCATGATATTTATTACAATAACATATACTGTAAATTATTGAATTAAGTCATTAATCCAGGAATACTTATACGTATCGAATAAATATGCAGTCGTTCGCCTGAATTCATATTTCCGATCTGTGTAATATGTCCTTCATATGTAAAAGTTCCTGTTACTCTTATTTATTATTGTTATAAAGTATTTTATTTTACCATAAATGAGGGCTAGTAAGAGTTCATATTTATTAGAGATCGTATACGTTTGTTTTATTATATACAACGTATATGTTTATTGTATGGAATAATATGTCAGTAATGTCAAAGTACTAGTCGAAGTGATGAATATTTTATATAAAACATTAAATTCGAAGTAAATGTTATCTCGGATATAAACCAGAAAATTTTATAAATTGTTTAAAATTCGTTAAGAAGCTATCATAAGTTAAATATATATCAATACATTAATAAACTCTTTTCAATCAGTAATTATGTGGAGTTTTAATAACGTACTATAAATTGTAACGTATAAGAAATAATTCAATTACTGTAAAAATTATTATATTATTAATGCCATAAAATTACATTTTATCAATCTGAATTTTTTATTAATTTCAAATATCATATACGTTTCGGCTGTAATTAAATTACTACAACATTAAATTGAATTATTACAACAAAGAATATTTAAGTACACTTTATAAAGTATTTAAATATAAAGTATAAAGGTTCTACATATATAAAACTATTTTTGAATTTATTAGTTAAAGTATTTAATGTAAAAATTTTATAAGAAATAAAATTAACATATATATATATATGTATGTAGATGAATAATTAAGTGCGTTAATGTAGAGTTCAATGAAATTATTTAATTAAGTTATTTGCTTTATCGGTATAATTTTGTAAAATAGATCTTATAATATTAACGACGTATCTTTAATAGAAAGAAGGATTGCGGAAGTAATAGTCGATTGAGAGAATTCAAGGAGTGTAAGTAAAAAGAACGCAGCTCTGGTAGACTTTCTCGGAATAGTTGAGAAGAACGTTAAAGTGAAATAAAATAGAGCAATTAAGTACAATAAGTGAACTAATGTTTTACATGGTAAAAATAAATAAAAATCACAACTTCAAGAGAGATATATCGATATGCTTTTATATATCTTTATATTGTTCTTCCTCTCTCTCGCTCTCTCTCTCTCTACCCCCTCCATATTCTTTGGACGATCAAATTTAAAGAAGGTAGATTAATTCAATGTCCGTCATGTCGATCTAATTATTTTTAATCGATCCGATCCCTTCCGAGCAACTGAAAATTCGTATTTAAGATTCTAGTTCCTCATTTCATTTTAATATGATTCTCTAATTATCATTCGCTAAATAAACGTTCATTAAAACTGGACGTACAGTAACGTACTATTTAAATTGTACCATATATATATATTTTTTAAATTCTATTTAAATATATTTAACTTCAACTCATAAAATAGTAACTGAAAATTATTATAAATTATACATTATATTAATGTGATTTTTAGTTTTAGTTTTAATTTTCAATTTATCCGTGGAGAAGTAATAATATTATAAATAAAAATAATTAAATAGTTAATTAAACTTGACGTTACGTGAAGATGAAAATTTTTAGATGACATATAGTGAAAGAAATGGTTCTGCTGCTTTTACTTATGATAATTAATAAATAATGTCGCAATTAAATGAAAATAAAGTATTTAAATAACAGTCTTTGACGAATATTGAACCATTGCAGTTCGAACGCATCCAGGTCTATAAAAAAATTATTAATGCCGATAAGTTTTTATATAAATAACATCTTTAATGGAAAATAATCTTCTCGGATAAAGAAGGAAATTCACAATGTGTAGTTGCACGGACAATGACAGTTTCAGTACGATTCCAAAGAGACAGAAAAGTAAATGAGAAGGAGAAGGAGAAGAAGAAGAAGAAGAAGAAGAAGAAGAGAAAAAAAAACTGATAAAATAGGCAAATTTTATAGAAGCATGAAGGGGAAATAGAAGCGGAATATAAAGGTTCGAGCTTCTGTAAAAGACAAGTTCACAATGACAGATCAATAATTACTGACGATGTTTCAAGCCGTAGACTCAAAGGAAGCCAATTTCATAGAATCTCTTCTGTCTTTGTATTTATCATCTAGAACTAGTCGAATGATTTATTCTATTTATCTCGTATCGACGGATCGTCTTCTGAGCAATGCATCGACATACTCTCAATTTGGAAATCCGTGTTAATTAAAATAGTCGTTGTCGTAGTCTTAGCATGTACATCGAATGTATATATATATATATATGTTTGTGTGTGTGTGTGCGCGCGCCTAGATAGGAAATATCATTAAGCTATTATAAATATACTTGGCTTGAATTTAAGTAAATATAATTACAAGGATTTATATTGCATTTTAAAAATTTACAGCTTAAGGATACATTTAATAGAAATCATTTATAATGTAACTAAAGGGCAAATAAAAATTAATTAGCGAACTTCATGCTTACATTGTACGTGTAATTAATTAATGTATTTAAACTATTTGGATTGAGCAGTGATTTAAAAATACGATACGCTTTAAAAGCCTCGCCTCGACGTTCAGCGTTTTCAAAACATCGAATAATACTTCTCGTGAATTATTATTATGTAAGTTGAAATTTTAATTTCGATCGATTTCGATCATGTCGATATTATGCAATTAAATCTTTTATTTTTATTAAATATAAAGTATGCTAATTTAAAAAGTTGAACGAAACAATGAAACTCATCATCTGTCTCCTCGTATACTTTTTATTTTAATTAAAAAACAGTTCGTCAAGGATTATCAATTCGTCTTTCTTTTAATTGGCAGTTATTACAAAACTTTAATTATGAATGCACTATTAATTATGATATTTGATGAATTATAAATTTTCTCGTCGTACGAGCAGGTAAAATAAATTTATAAACTTCATTTTATTCTTCAATTTAAAACAAAACAAAACAAAAAAAAACAAAAAAAAAACGGAATACAAATGTTTTCTAAAGTCTCGCGTTATTCAATTCTTTATATTAATTTTATAAGATATTGTCAGAAGAAAACTACTCGATTCCTTAGAATTTTCATTAGAAAATTTAATTCTAGACCTTCTTACTTCACTTATTACGTAACTCAATATATAATAACTATTATGCGCCGATCTTCATAAGTATACGTAAATATTACGGAAAGTTATAATTACCGTGAAAGTAGGTTATGAATTTGAATTTTTTTTTTTTTATTATTACCAAACTGAAATAAGCGGAACGTATTTAATAAAGTTTACTTTATAATGTACATTGGATTCGGTTTCACTGTACACCACCGTATTTTCTATTTACATTATTCCATTTCATGTGAAAATAGCGAATAAAGTATTGCAAATAAAAAATGCGTAGGCATTTCAATAAATAGTCGAACTTATACAAGTAACGAGATTATCCACTTAGAGATCTCAACAGCGATAAATCATTTATAATTTATAAGTTTATAAGTAATCTGAAATGGTAAAATTTTGTCAGTCTTAAATTATCAGAAAATCTGAGAAATAAGAATAATCTTTTTTTAATATTTTCCATCATTCGTTTATATCGTAATTTTTTTACTCGTAAAACGATTGCATGGATCATACGTATAGGAACAAACAGCCCGCAAGCTCGTTTATTTCTAATTTTAATTTTTATTTAATAATTTGATCTTTATTTCTTATTTAACCGAATCGACTCGAATGAAAAAAAACTAAAAGAAACAGGTTTTACGTACAAAATCTGCCTTTAATATTACAAGAAATGATAAAAACAAGCGCTTTGGATTTTTTTTTTTCCGTTAAAAAGTTTTTCTTTCTCCAGTAAACTTTAGTAAACTAAGAAAAAGAGCTTTCAGTTTGTAGTTTCTTTCAATTATTTGCATTTATTCTTTTCCCTTCTTAATCCGTTACTTTTAGCGCACGCCCACTTCCTTGTATTAAGGGCAGATTTATTACTGCCTCGTAGGCCATGGCGTAATATATATATTTTCAAAACTATGGAAATGATCCAATCAATAATATATTACGATCCTTTCAAGAGATTCAAAAGTGGTCTGATTACAAAAGTTTTTCAACGAACAATCTTTTAGAATTTTTATACATTTCTCTTACTTTCGGAATTTAACAAATGATTTGATCCACAGTCTTATTATGCATTAAATTTTATCCCTTTTCTTTGTTGTTTTTTCTTTTCCTTTTCTTTCTTTTTTTGTTTTAATATAAGTTCCTTAATTATGTTTCGGGTAAGCATGTAATGTGAGCGGAGTTTATAGACTGCGAAAGTCTGCGTAGACCTCAATGTTGTAAGTAGTGGAGAAGTTGAAAAGAAATTAGTTAAAACTTGAATTAAAGTTAAATTCATTGGGATTGAATTAGCAATATCTACGTAAAGCGAAGTTTAACAAATAACAAATAATTCCTTTAAGAAATACGTTGGCCGAATAGCGAGTCCAGATTCCCATGAAAATCATGGACCCATGTACTTCTTGTACATGGATTTCCTTCTGCATTAGATTATTAAAATGTTTTATTATGCTGAAATGTATTATTCGTCAATTCTCTAGACATCAAGAATCAGATTAATCGTCTTGTACAAAAAATCTTACACATAATTAAAAGACATTCTGCAGAATGTAATACATTCGAGACGAGGGCTTGATTTCAAATAAAAATCCATACCTACGTACAATAATAACCATTTAACAATTTCGTGTGTTTACCGGGTGGGGAGGGGGGGGGGCCTGTCTTCTGCTTACGTAAGAATCAGATTAATCGTCTTGTACAAAAAATAATAACCATTTAACAATTTCGTGTACATTAGTTTACAAATTACAAATTTACATTTTGATAACGTAAATTAATGTTGAGAAGCTTGTAGATTGTCCATGACAGCAATGATGCATGAATATATTAGAAAAAAACCACTTGGATTTGACATTTACAATGCTGAAAGAAAGTTACGTTGCGAAGGCATTGTTATTAAATAAATAAAAACACTTCATGGAAGGCGTATAAATAAAGTTCCGTGGTCAAAGTGAAAAAATAATAGAATTCCCGAACTAGGCAATGTAAACTTGCAAATTACGTTTGAGTTAAGCAGTGATCTTTATTGCAAAACTTTAATTTTATTCCGCGGAAGTGCAGAGGAATAGTCAGTCGAACTCCACTGCTTCTGAGTGCTTCGAGAAACCAAAATCGTAATGAATTAATTATTTAAGTTGTGCACTATCATTACGAAACGCCTCTCAGTAAAATACCATTGGCTTTTTTACCAACAAATATAAATACAACGAGTACCGCGACTAATATTCAAAAAGTCATAAATAATATAATCTCCAATGCTTATGAACATTCAAAGTTCTAGATCTATAGATAATCGGTATTTAAATTTGTTGTGTGTGTGTGTGTGTGTGTTTTTTTTTTGTTCACTTTGTAAACTCAATACTTTGTTTAAAACGATCCACTGCTTAAGAGAAGATGAAATTTGAATGCTGTATTGCGATAATTATTTTTAAATTAAGAAATTCTATCGCACAAGTCGTGGTCTATCACGAAACATCCAATGGAAAATAAATTTACGGAATATTCGATGATTATAAAGCATATTTAACGTGAATCTACTCTGTCGAAACTAATACAAAAAAGAAAAGAAAAGAAAAGAAAAGAAAAGAAAGGGAATCCGTGCTTACAAATTTGTATTATAGACTCTTGGATCTATTACGTTATATATAAAAGCAATTATTTTCGAGTTGTATTACATGGCAGATCAATGAACTTTATGTAAATGCCCGTTTTTCATCAATTGTTGAATATAATTGTTTAAAGAATAAGCGACATCGACAAATAAAATAAATGGTCTACTTTATTTTTGTATCTTTTTTTGTTTTTCGACATTAATTAAATAATAAAAACTCGTGGGGTAAGTTTTATAAATTTATTCATAGAATGTATTCGGTTCGGATGTCGGCACGATATCAATATTAAATTTTATATGGCATACTATGAATTTTATTAGTAGTTTATGAAAATGGATATAAAAATAAATAAAAAAAAAGTTTTATTCCTCGATTCTTGGAAGGAAAAAGAAACGGACAAATTGTTGCAGACGATGCTCGTCAAGATTGGAATAATAAATTTGTCGATTAATTCGATACGTATTTGGATTTGCATTTTTCACTTGCGCGCAAGAAATTAAAAATTTGTCGTTATTGTTACGATCGCCAAATGCTGCTAATGCATCCGATTGGAAGAACGTTGCTCTTGTTAATGTCAACGCCGACTTGTTCGGCTCGACGAGCTACGAATGAGCTACGAATGAGCTTGGCAATGACATTGTCGTAAATAATTGTGAAATATTCATTGGAACGACAGTCGATTACACCCGATTTACAAGCCGACGAGCCTTGTAAATAAACGAATTATTAGTCGACGATACGCGTGCAAGATACCTATCATCGGCCTATAGTCCTTCGAGGCGTAGCGGCGCGGAGACGTGTACGCGCTGGGGGGTGGGGACGGGGCGGGGAGGTGGAGAGGTGGAGAGGAAGAAAGAAAAAAGTTAGGTTTCGAATGAAACTGGCGTAAAATCTGGAAAATCCATAGAATCCCTTCAGGAGTCGAATAGCCGAACGCATTCAAAGATAAACTAACTGCGTGTATATCGTATTGAGGTTCGTTCCGATGTGCTCCGAGCACATTGAGAGCTATGAATCCCATTTTCCCATTTTCCGAGGTAATGACTGACTACTAGTCGGAGGTGTCGCGACATCTTTGTATCCTCCGTCGGCTCTCGAACGAGTATCGAAACAAACAGCTCGAGCTTCCCTTATTTTGATTTTCTGGCTTGTTGCGCATTTCGACGAATCCCTCTTCTACATTGCCTTTTTAAAGTACTACTGCTACTACCACTACTACTACCACTACTACTACTACTACTACCACTACTACTACTACTACTGCTACTACTACGTGTTCTGAATTTACTATTTTTCAGGAAATAAAATCCCTTTAACTTTCATCTCGTGTTTTCTACTTTCTTGGCCTATAATAGAAATTTTTTAGCGATTCTCATCGCCCCCCTCCTCCTCCTCCACCGAGTACTTTAAATAATAAAACGAACGTTATTTAAAAAGATTTATAAATACAATGTATTATCTTGCGAGTACATATTACCGTTTTTCAACCATGATTTTATTAACATTTTTATAACCTTCGGCAGTAAATTATACTGTCTGGTTACTAAATCTTTTAATACGTAATTAGATTTAGGCTCGGTAAATTTTATTAATTTATTAATACGTGTATGTGTAATGCTCGTATGCGGAATGCACAAAATGTTATTTAAATATTAATGCGTTCGCTTTTATTGGTACAAGTTGAAAAAATGGATTAAATGATTAAAAAATATCGATATAAAGGACTTGCGAAAAGCTTATTATTATGTAAAAATAGTAAAATCCAGTCCATTTTGAATTTATTAAATGCAATACTGTGTACCTGAATAATTTATTTATTGTTCGTTCAAATTATAAGCGCAGATTAATACTTCCGCACGTAACCCTTTTATACAATAACTAATAAGTTTTTATGAAATGCATAAAATTTCAAAGATACGGTCATTGTTAACTTAGAACCATTTAGTTAATAATTTAAAAAAAAAAAAAAAAAAAAAAAAACTTTTCATCGATGTAATTTTATTATTTAATTTTATAATACGTCAGGTATGGGTATCTCTAACGAACGTGACAATGTTTATAGACTAAAAAAAAAAAAAGCAAAAAACTGATTGAAATAGATATGAATAACGTATGTAGGGGAGATTTTAATATTTTTATTAATTTTTATTGTATGAAATCTATAATGGGTATCGAATTCATTGGCTATTCTATTGTAATGCGTATTCATTTGCATATTTTAGTCAATTATACAACCTTACCGTTTTATTCATTAAAACGACAACGACCCGTTTACTTTATTACACACACACACACACACATATATATATATATATACATATGTATGTATGTAATTGCATACGAATAATTATTTTGCTAAACTTTTTATTATTTATAATAAAATATAAATTACATATGAGAATTTAGTCTTTAATATTCATAACGAGTTATTATAATAATAGTTATAAACTATTCTCTTCTCTCTAATGAAAACAAGAGGCGTAATTTTGGAAGCAAGCGTACCAATTTAATATTCACATACTTATTATTTATAATAAGGTATAAGTAAGTATAAAGGTATAGAGGAAGGGCCAGTGAACTTTTATAGTTTGCGAAAGAACTTTCAGAATTAGAAGGAATAATTTTTTAATTTAATTGACGATAATCGAATGAAGAATCGGATTTTTTGTTGTTGTTTTTTAAACAGCTGACAAAGAAAAAAATCCGTAGAAGCGAATAGTCATTGAGGGAGTAAAGGGATCTTCGTACCGCGAATGATCTTGCGAACCTCGTTGTGAAATACCGAGGTCGCAAGCGCGAATGACCGCCACGAATGACCCTTGCCAGCCACTTCCGGGGCGTGGGGGCATTCATTATTGGTGATCGGGCTCGAGTGCGACACAATTTCTGGCCGTCAATCTTAAGAACCTGGATTTTCTCCGGCTCGTGGCTGTGACGATTGAATACGGCCACGCGTGTGCCAATCACAGGCACACGCCTGATAGATCTTATACGACCCCTTCTACTTGCCAACATCATCAACATTCGGCCGCAGCAACACTCATAAGAAGCGTCGCTCTCCTAATTAGCCTTTGACATTTAATTAGACGAAGCAGTAGGCTCGTAAGCCCTAAGGTAATAGGCCGCAGTAGACAGGACAATATATAATTACATTATCGCATTCCGAGAGCGTATTCGAAACGAGTAGGAGCGAGCTTATTTTCATAGACGCAGTCGAATAGATTTAACGTATAAATTCATAGAAACGTCGGAGAACTGTGTCTTGTCCGTCGTTTTTCGATAATAATCTGTAATTTTGCTTGGACTCGTGTCGCTGGTAAAATATTTAAATCCAATGGGACAGTAAAGAGAGATACTACTGAAGCTTCGCGGGCTAAAATTTAATTTCAATTGGACGAGGAGGCAATGTTTTAACTGGCCGCGGGAGCTCGTCCATCCCGTCCTGTCGACTGAGAGCGAATCCGAATGATTGTTTGAATCTAAAGAGCACGTCAGGGAGAGGGAGAGAGAGAGAGAGAGAGGTAGAGAGCGAACGGAAAAAGTACTGATATATGTGCAGATAAATAAAGAGGGCAAGATAAAGCAAGAAGAGCGCGCGGCTGAGTGAGAGTGAACGAGTGAGAGAGAGAGAGACTATTCAAAATGGACTGCGTAGCGTTGCGAATCAATACCTGCAAGTATTGATACAAGTTGGCAGAAAATGCCGTTCGAATTACTATCGTCACCAGATACGTAATGCATCATGGGCTTAAAGTTGATAAATTCGAATCTTTAAATTTGAATTTAATATATTAAAGTTTTCATAATAAAAGTAATATCGTATTGGTGATGAGCTTGTAAAATACTTATGATATTTATTATTATTATTATTATTATTAGTGGTTGTGGTAGTAGTGTCAGTAGTGGTAATGTTAACGATGCATTGTCGATGCGATCGTCCATTGTCGAAAATAATATTCGAAATTTCGGTTTCGCGTACTTGGTTAAACGATTAACCGCTAATAAGATTGCCGGCAAGGGTGATTGATGTAAGCATTGGACAAATCTATGGTTATAGTGGAAAGTGGAGGTCCAAAGCTACTTAATACATTTTCTATTTTCTATTTTCTATTTGAGCGTGCAGTTAATTATTCGGGTAGTTTATTAGGGGCATCCAATGTTTTGTTTTGTTTTATAAAGTAAAGTAAAGTACACGTGGCTGGTCAACGAATGGCTCATAAGGCTGTAAAAGTGATTTGTCCTTAAAATCCAGTCTCGTATACGATTGACGTTCGGCCGGTTCGTCCGCGCTTTCGCTCTCACGGATTCTTATGAGCTCCGGCACGAAATCGAGCATCCGGAATGTCCCGAGGGAGAGAGTGCGCGGTAGATGATACGCGTTATCTTCGGCGG
Source organism: Ceratosolen fusciceps (assembly GCA_018883505.1). Classification (NCBI taxonomy): domain Eukaryota; kingdom Metazoa; phylum Arthropoda; class Insecta; order Hymenoptera; family Agaonidae; genus Ceratosolen; species Ceratosolen fusciceps. The sequence continues at coordinate 5,059,956 of RCIC01000002.1, forward strand.
CGATTTCGGCGGATAGCGAGGCGCCGCGCACGAGCGAAGCCTCCGCACCGCCCCCACCCCCCCCTCAAGGACATTCAATTAACTTTGAATTAAGCCACAAAATATCTGCCGGACTCTCCAGTCCTCCGCTCCGATGCGTACTTTATCACCGTGTAATAATGGCCAAGTTATAACAAGGAATTTAAATATTATCGTTGAATTGTTAAAGGTATTAAATAATTTAAGGGTCAATTTGCTGGGAAGCTCCGAGTTTTCATCCGAGTTTTCATCTAAGATTCATTGAATTTGAACGCGCGATCATCTCTGCGGACCTCATTAGCTTTATATTGTCCAACGATATTTCTAGTTACGGGAATTCGTTAATTATCAACAACGGCTTCGATGCGTCAATGCTTTGAATAATTCTCGTTATACGTCCAGCGCCGAATACAACGATAACCGATCCAAAGTATTGTGTGCAATGCGTCGAGAGATCCGGACTTTCTTAAAATTATAATCATATTATATGTTAAAGCTTGCATTCTCAATGGCTTCTTCCTCCTCTACGGCAGTTTTATGGGAATCGTGTTTTTTTCTTTCTTTCTTTCTTTCTTTCTTACTTACTTACTTGCTTTCTTTCTTACTTACTTACTTACTTACTTACTTACTTGCTTTCTTTCGTTCTTTCGTTCTTTTTCAAAGACGTATTGACATATTTATTATTGAGTGCATCGAATGAACGGAATATATTCACTTTGTGTAGAACCGTAAGATCGTATAGCCTGCATGCCATACGCGGTATCTGGATATTAGCTATATAGGGAGGGGCTTGTCCTACAATATATCGACAAGTGCATATATCCCTCACCTTAGAGTACCAAAGTAATACCATTCTGAGCTTTAAAGCAATGCTGTCTCTTCATTTGGTTATTATTATATGCGGCAATACTACGGATATGTCTCTTCGTTCGAACAATATTTCTTTAGAGTGCATTAGACATTGGTCAACGTATTCTCTCTCTCTCTCTCTCTCTCTCTCCCCGATAATTATACGTTTTTCTTTAGAATTTTTAAAACCTTATCGATAGTCAATGCCTTGTATGGTTAAAAACATATTTTCAAGCCTTTGAAAATAATGAAAATACGTTGCGTAAACGTATAATACAAAAAAATCTTCCTGAATAAGTATCGCCTTCGTTTTGAACGTTTCAAATAATAAAAGGTCTATGATATAATCATTAAAAAAATTCCCGATAGAATCAACAATAACGTAAATGTAATGGAGTCCATTACATTGTTGCTTAAAATCCTTAGAATTACGATTAAAAGTAAACGCAATGCGTTCAGAGATAATTTAATGCGATCGACTTGATTTGTCGAAAGGGGATTTAACAACGACGAATAAAGCCGGAAAACTGTAGGGTAGGCGAATAACATCCTTCGGCAAGGAGAAATAGATATAAATCGCGCAAGTGGACAAGGAGGAGCTCGAAATAACTCCACGGATATTCGAAAATGTATCTTTTAGTCCCTTCTAGTTCTACTTTTTCGCACGAACTTACCGATTCGTTTGAGATTACAAGCTCGCCTACCAACTCCCTACATCCTTTTTACGACCAAATAATAAAATATACGCTAGCCAAACCAGCGCCTTGAATTATTTATCACGAAATTAAATTCTTTTTATTTCAATGTACGCCCAAGGTCTTTATTAGAAACAGATTTTTTCTATCAACGATCTCACGTCCTCGGTTCTGTCAATTGTCAGAAGGTTCTCCTTTTAGCCGAGAAAATCACTTCATTTTTTATCACTTGCGTTGTGTTATCGCTTGCGGGTCGGACAATTTTATTCAACTGAATGCCGTGACAGAATAATTAGATGAACATTATAATTGTTTGAATTGTACGATTAAAGGTGACGTTTAAAATCAATTCGGGACAATTTTACAAAATATATTCACGATTAAGACTATATAATTGCGATTTACCTTTTTTTTTTAATTACATTTTATATTTGCATTTATTCATATAAAATAAATACATATGTATTTTTATACTAATGGTATATAATATTGGTGGGGATTTTTAAAAGTTGCGGATATCAAATTTTAGAGTAAAATTCCCGATACTTTCTCCACTGTCAGCAAATCGCTATTTTATTTCCTTAAAAATTATTCGGAAAAGTATATTGTAAGTATATATAGTATAAGTACATACAAATACTAATGCTTGTCGTCTCTAAAATAATTATACTTTTTACAATTTAGGCATTACTCGGTCAATTAATTAGTGGATATATAAGGAAAATAATTTCCGAACAAATTTTCTTCGTACGAATTTCCTATAAATTTCGTATTCAGATAATTAAGAACTGCTGTTAATATGCAGCATTTGTACTTTACGCACGCGCAGGTAAAAAAAAAAAGCGTTTATTTGAAATCAGCAAAAGGTATTTTAAACGCTATAAATAGGATCTAAGAAGTTGCATACTCGGATTACCCTGGAATAATTAAATCATAATATAATACATTTGATAATGTGATGTTGGAGAGATAATAATTCAATGATCGCTTTTGATATAGGATAGCCAAGCCATTAGACTATGTCATCTATAAATAATAAATTTCAATTGGCTAAGAGCTAATCAGCGATAAATTATTACTCCTGCTTTCATTGATATTATTAATGAAAATAGTCATAAGTTTAATGAAATTTGCGAAATGTGTGAAACTTTTGCACATCACCTCGAGCATTCAAATTTTTATAGATTTTTACAAATAATTTAACGAATAGTTTGCGTCTCACCATTCATTTATAATAATTACATTATTATAAAATAAAATGGTAAAGGGCAGCACTGATCGTTGCAAAATTATTTTTAGTATTCAATTGAAGAGCAATATTAGCTCGCGATTTATCATGTTAATACAAAATCGTCATTTTTATACCTATTTTTATAGTCATAGTTAACAAAATCCCCCTTCCATTATAATTCCATCACATTATCGACGTAATATCGACAAAATTTCTTTTTTTAACTTTTGTTAATTATTTTAAGAATTATTTTGTAACATAACCAAATCATCGAGTGACATCTAACGCAGTGCAATGAATTAGATTAAAAAAAAAAAATAATAACCGTCAGTTAACGAAATTGATTTTCTACATTATGACTGGAAATAAGAAATTGATTGTAAAAATTTGATCTAAAGTTTTAAAGAAGAAGATTATTATTAGCATAAATTTATAATTAGCGATAACAGTCAGTTTTCTAGGAAATTCTGTGATCAGATTAGAGACTCGTATTGGAATTTTCTCGATCTTCTGGTCGATTAAATAATTGCATAAAAAAAATTATCCAAAAATACGCATAAAATTTATCATAATCGATTAAATAGCACGATATTGAGTTGTTTAATTAAATAATAGTGAATTAATATTAAATATGATAAAGATAAATCACATTACTATAGTAAAAATTTATATATTATATATTACGAGTTTTTATAGATAATAAATAAATGGGTAAAAGATTAAATCTGCCACGCAACACCATACAAATGATTATAATATAATGTTTTTTATTAATATAATTATTAGTTCGTTAAAATTGTTTTTATTATCAATTTCGGAATGAAAAAAAAATAGAAAGAAATTTAATTTGAAATCGTTAGAAAAATAATGAACATTTAACTGAAATAAGAAGTTTTAGGCAGTCTCGATAACTGTGATTTAAATAAAACGTGGATATTAAAAATTATGCGTAAAAAGTATATTTATAATAAATAATTAGATAGGATTTTCTTAACGAATTCCTCAGCGACTGTCAAATTTAATTGCCAAAGACTTAATGTTTCCTTAATTGACACGTACATTTCCAGGCAATATTGCATATTAAAAGAATAAATGAAAATATTGTATTAATTAAAAAAAAAAAAAAAAGATTTGGGTTTGTTAGAATTAATTTAAATCGTAAATAAATAAGTGATAAAATATATTAATAGATAATTTAATATAGAATCCATTAAACTCCACTTCGGTTAAATTTCACTTCGGTTGTGATACTGAAGGTGACTTTCGCCGCTTTTTCGACGAATATATCTTTGTCGCGCTTGGGTTTTTCCTGAAAACTATTATAAATTACATAAATTAATAATACATTAATGCGTGCATTGATATTTAAATTATTTAAATTTATTTAAATTTATATGAACATTAACGAGAGAGAAAAAGGTCAGCGTATGACGAGATGAAATTATTTCTCCTAATTACTATTAATTATCTAATTTTACAGAGAACGCGAATGTATTGTAGTTTTAAAGTCGTTTAATAAAACTACCACAGAGGAGTCGTGGAAAGAAAATAGATTGTCATGAACAAGTTTTTAATCGCGGTCGTGCTTATTACAGCCCCCCCCCCCCAAAGTTCAGTAGAATATTCAAGACAAAAAGGGTACTCGCTAAGGATAGATAGAGAAAGAGAGAGAGAGATAGAGTAGAAGTTAAATTCGTAATAAGGCTATAAAAGAACGGCAATTATATTATTAGCCGAACGCTGAAACAAGACATTGAACATGCTAATTGAATTTCACTAGAAACATATTCCCGAAGAGAACGTATTCCCTTTATGCATTTCTTTGTATATCCTTGATCATCTCGTACTCGAATACTAAGTATAATATTATTATCTGCCTCTGTCTCTATATGGATCCCCGAAGCTGCTCTCGTGATCCGCTACATGCCGAGCTACGCAGAAACTCAGAAAATTAATATAAAATTATTTATTTATATCTCTAATTTAATTTCCACGTTCACGAAACGTTATTAAACTTCTTAACTTCTTTTTTTTCTTTTTTTCCTTCTTCTTCTTCTTTCCCCCCCCCCTTTTTCTTCGTCAAAGCTCAATAACTTCGAATCCATCACTTTTACGTAGAATGTAATTAAAGCCTCGACATTCAGTTTTATTCCCACGAACGATAAAACCATCACGTTACCACTTACCATTCGCAAATATTTCCCTTTACATTTTTCTTTTCCACGACATTGCTACTTTTTAATAGAGCTTCGCTTTAATATGACTTATTATTCCCGTATTTTACATTACGCCATCGTCTATCGCTTACCCTTACCTCCTTAAAAGTGATCTCCACTTTCCTCCGTACCAATTTCTTTACTTTATCTATTTAAATATTATTTTACGAATAAAAGCAATAACGTCGATTCGCAGAAAAACATTGATTTCAATTATAATAAAGAAATAGAGAATTTTTAGCTGACAACTACGTTTATTTGCCATGGACGAATGGAGTCGTGTTTGTGTAAATCCATGGAATTACAAGAGGTTATTGCTAATAAGAGAAAAGGGACAGACCTTTCTACGTATGTATTTATTAACAATGAAAGAAATATTCTCTCTTTTATGGAAAAGAAAAAACGACATTGCGATAAAAGATCGCTGCCGACATAAAAAAAAAAAAAAAAAAAAAAAAAGAACCAGCGATTTTGTAAGAAATTGTAAAACCTAAGGCAAAACTCTTTCTTGTATAAACTACAGAAAGTATAATGAGGTCAGAAACGTTAAAGAAATGGAATTTCTGCGGTACAAGTCCACACATTGTTTTTTATTTTTAGCTTTGTAGAAATATATAAACGTGGACGCGTACGCACACGTATGCGCGCGAGCGTGAAAATTGTTTACGGATATTATTGTCATCGATATTGCTTTTTATTGATCGAAGCATGAAATTATGATTACGGTTGTTGGGTTCGACGTAAAACCTGTTTTGACACGTAATATATATATATATATATATATATATATATATGTATATTTGATTATTATATAAAAAGTATCTCCTTTACGGTGACGAAGTAAATAATAAATAACAATTTACAAAATATACCGAATACAAATAAAACGACAGAGTAATAGGATACGAGTAATCAAGATCTAGTATTACCACTTAGTGAGACCGTACGTAATCGTGGATCGTTTTACAAAGTCAGCGGAACATTATTGCCACCCATACCAGAGGTCCAAAGATTAAAAAATAATTTGCGTTCAACGTATTTACGCGATTTCTAAGCTTACGAGTTTCATTTATTCGTCCGTAACGCAAGAAATTCCTAATTATACGTATTTTTAAGTTCGTTCGATCGATAATCGTAGTTTTCTATCATGATCGAATGTCATTGATTGTACATAAAATATAGCATTTCCAAACTATAGCTTTTAAATAAATATTTTAAAAAACTACGTGTAAAAGAAGTTCACGGTGATAAGTATTCATAAAATATTATTTCAGCCAATGTATTATAAACAATGCACATAATATTTGTAAGCTTATCATTTATATCGAGCATATTGAATAAATTATAGAATTATTTAATTTAATAATTAAATTGATAATCATTCGAGTTCTGATACTAAAGAAATAATATAACAATAAGGCCAATAACCACAGTCGATCGCCTTCGTTCATAATCGTCATATAATTAAGTTAATATTATGTAAAATCACACGATACGTAACCTTAAAAGAATTTCTATTTCTTTATATGAAACTATCGTACTTACGTTAAACGTATTCGTATTGTTTTTTTTTTTTTTTATATACAATCGAAAGATGAAGCCATACGTAGACATTATAATGCATTATAATATATATATATAATTCGTGTTCGTTCTCGTGTAAAAAAAAAGAAAGAAAAAAGAAGAAGAAGAAGAAGAAGAAGAAGAAGAAGAAGAAGAAGAAGCAAAACCTATTTAAAATTATTCAGAGTTAAAGAAATTTATTATCCATTAGTTATTTATAAATTCATATGAAATTATATGAAATTAAACGTAGAGGTCGGTGAGGCCGTTGCCAAACTAATAATAATACATTTATCATCATATCGTCTTCTTATCGTATTATTAAATAAAATAAAACGAAATTCTTATAGGCTGAATATAGCGTCCGATATGGCGAGTATTTATTGTCCGCCCAATAAGTTGGACATTACGCATGAAAGTCCAACGAGTTATGAATGATCCGCCGAGGCCTGTTGCGCCTCAGATATATAAATACAAGCAGACACCACAATCTCTTACATATCCGTTGTATCCGGTACATTCGCGTGTCTCCATTCTCCCTTCTCGCCTACCACTACGTGCATCGAATATTTGTAAAAGTTAAGTCCCCTGCCCCCCTCCCTCCCTAATGGGATACTTGCACGTATTTGTTTTGACGGATGTTTTACGGACGAATGAACGTGAACGCGAAGCTCTTGTTGGCGCTTTTTCATTTTACGAAAAATTCAATCGATCTCCGACTCCTCCGGCGTGCATTCCTTCGACCCCCCAACTCCCCACGACAGACACAGTCTCCTCCTCCTCCTCCTCCTCCTCCTCTCTTCTTCTTCTTCTTCTTCTTCTTCTTCTTCCTGAAATATCCTTCGATTCCGCCCCCCTCCTCTCGAGCTTTTATTTTTTACGAATCCTGCCGTTATGAGATTTTGATCGAAGCTTCCTTCGTTGAATTTATAGCCTCGCAGCGAGTCCTGTTCCACTCACTCTACCTATACACCAGAGTATGGGTTATCGGGGTTAAATAAAGCTAATCTAATTTTATTTTTTTTTAACACATTGTTCAGGGTACAGGTACAGGCACAGGCACAGGCACGCGAAGGGCCGTTCGTCGGGTAGAGGGCAGAAGGGCAGACGGGCAGAAGGGCAGAAGGGCAGCGGTCCATAGTATCTCTTCTCGTAATTGTTAATCAATAAGGATCGTTAAGAGTGCCAATTGGTATAAATATTTCCTTCGCCAAGGAATCTCGATTCGTCTGTATGAAAAATAAATTATGTGAATAAAAATCAATGAGTAATTAATGACTAGTCGAAAGTATTCGGTTAGAAAGATTTAAGAATTTCAAGTAGGAATATTTTAAAGAACTTGGAGATTGAAAAATATATAAAAAAAAAATGAACACTCGATAATCGTAATAATTTAACTCGTATATGTATATATGTATATATATATATATTTCATTTAAATATATAGTTTGAAGGAGAGAGAGAGAGAGAGAGAGAGAGAGAGAGAGAGAAAAGCCCTTCGATGTATCTTAAAGGCTTGGAACGATGCTTTTAATTTTTTTATTAAAATTAAATTAAGCCATCCGCATGCATAAATGTATAATGCTTGAATATATTTTTTCCGTTACCAGATACTCATGGCGGTGCTTATGAGAGAGCACTATTAAATAAATTGCTTGCAAATTACAATACGCTGGAGAGACCTGTCGAGAATGAAAGCGAGCCGCTGCAAGTGAAATTCGGCATTACGCTTCAGCAAATTATCGACGTCGTGAGTATTAAAACTATTTCAATAAACGAATTAACCTATATTTTTTCTTTATTCTTTGTTGTTGTTGTTGTTTTTTTTTTTTTTTTTTTTTTTTTATTATTATTACTATTATTATTACAATTATTGATATTATTACTATTATTACGTCCTGTTCTCTTCTTTATAATGTATATCGAAGGCTCGCGTTTAAAATAAGCATTAATTGAAGGGAAGTACGTGCATTACCATAAAATTGCTCCATTATGGCAAAGGTATTATTTTAAATTTAAATAATCGATAGAAATCTAATGCAAGCATAAAAATATGAAGATACATTCGATCGGCAAAGATATTTTTTTTATAATGCTGGAGAATCAAAATGCCTGAGATAACCATTAAAGGAGCATCAATTTGTAATTCTAGACGGGAGCAGCTTTCCGTGTATTAGTTTGAAACTTTTGACGAAATTTTGACGAAATTATTCGACGAGGGCTTATTAAAATTTATATAAAATTTAACGGGAGAGTCAAGCAATCAATTAGAACAGGACATTTAAACCTTTTACGGGCTCCTGAATGCCAGGATTTTATTTTCCCAAACAAATTATTATTCAATGCATTAACTTACAAAGTTCATTTCGTAAAATACGTTATTTAATAATAATAGTAATAATAATAAAAATGAAGGAGGAATTGTATTCGATTGCTTGAAGATGTCCAAAGCTTATTTATAGAGCTGTCATTTAACTATTTACGAAATCAGGGAACGGGGTAATAATTTATTATAAGTAACTGTAAATATTATAAGATTATATTTACGATAACAATTTACTTTCGGAATATTGATAAAAATAGTATATCACCGGAAATGTGAAAGAGAATATTGAATGTAAATAAATGACGGCACAAGTAAGGAATGATCGCAGAAAAAAGCGGATGTAGAGAAGCATTGATTAATATTAAAAACTCGAGCAAGGACGCCGCCTTATTTTCCTATAAATACTTTAAGATGGCTGCCGTGAAATTAACTTTTAACTCAACCTTTCACATTATTTATTTCTTCTACATTATCTGCTTGCCGCGATTCTCTGTTAAAAGCATTGTCAACCAGATTCCGGATACATAACCGCATTCGAATACGAAGGTGAAAATTATAATTCGGATAACAATCCGCAATTTTATAAATGTTTTCTGCCTTTTTTTCTGTTTTTTTTTTTTATTAACAAAAGGCAAATTTATAATTACCGTTGATTGCCGTTTTATTCCTATTCGTAATACGTATATTTTATCGTTTTCTTTTGAAATTTCATCGTTTTTGTTGTATAATCAAAATTAACTTACATACAATTGAATGGATATATTTAATAAATTTTATGGTGAATTAAAGAAAATTGCAAGTAATTTGTTCTCGTAACAAAATTAATGATATTTTGAATATTCGCGTAAGTGCTTTCAATTATTCTCAGTTTATGCATTTTATAAATCAACTTATCTAATTACGCATTACGCGACACACAATGAAAATATTCAACGGGGCAAATATACGAATCATACAAATGATTATTATGATTTATAAATAAGTCGTATTAGAGTTAATTTAAGGGTTAAGTGGAACACGTGTTACGCATAATTAATAAAATATTTACAACAATGGTATCGAGATGGGCTTCGAGCAATATATTAGTGTACGTTGTAATAAAGTAGTATCGACGAGCACATGTTTTATAAATGTCTAAAGTTAAACGAGCGATTAAATGGACTTGAAATTATTTTCTGGCGAGTAAAATTCGTTTAAATTTTTTATAAAAGCGCGAAAACTGTGAAGTTTGAAATTGTAAAGCGATTTTCAATAAAATTATAATGATTTACAATGAAATTCGGTCGTTTACGTTCGATTCAACAAAGAAATAAAACTTTATTTAAACCTCCCGTTCCCGAAAAATCCAATATTGCCATGCGCGCATTTCATTTTACATATTTTAAGAAAATAAATGGTAATTTCAATAAATGGAAATTACAGCAGAGACTGAGATAATGAGAAAATAATGAAATTCTTTTCCTTCGGATATACATATATATATATATATACAATGCTTTTTTTTTTTTGTTAAAGTTATATTGATAAAATTTTTATACGTTTGAATTTTTAAAAACGATATTACTTTTCAATGACTTGATCCATGTCTTTTTCATCACGTATTACTATTATTATATACGAATAACGTTATGATTTTTTATTATTACAGGATGAAAAAAATCAAATTCTGACAACAAATGCGTGGCTGAAATTAGTAAGTAAATATTCAAAAAGTTTTTTATGTTGATATATTCTTTTGTATTAAAAATGTTCAATAACATAAGATATTTCTTTATAAGAAATGTTTATAACAAATCCATTAAAGTGAATTAGGATGATTAATTTTAAAAATTTCCCAATATATTTAATATTTAATTACGTTTCACAAGAAATAAACATAATAATGTTATAACTTTCGTTTCGGTTACATGTTATAAGATTCGTATTTAATTCTCAAAAAAAAACAAAAAAAAAACACTATTTGAGTACGCGTATATGTCCTCGTATCATTCTATCCTTGTATTCCTGTAGCTTTCATTATCTTAGATTAACATCTTTATTGTACGTAGTAAATAGGTGTGTAATGTATGGTTCATTTTCGTGATAAACGCTATCAAAGTATGTATTCGACGTCATAATTCCATACCCGTTTCTCCCTTTCGTTTTCTATCGTTTTACATTTATTCTCTTCCCTCTCTTCCCTCTCTTCCTTCAATTCTGGCAATTTTAAAAATATTCCAATGGCTTTTCAAGTACTCGTTTTTCGTACAGACGGTTGCCTTAAGGCGACAACTTTATTTTCTTACCTATAAAAAATAATTGACTTATTTTTACTTTCTATAATTTTATCAGGCGACGAGGGACTTATTTAATTATTATATTTCCGCAACCTCAATGAGCCCGAATTCAATATATGTGCGGATAGATACGTAGACAGATAAACGGTCTTCAAGATTTAACGATATCTTCATTAGAGCGTAAATGAAATTGTCTGTTTGTCACATTGAGATTTTTATCCACTGTCTTTCTTTCTTTTTTTTTGTTTCAGTTTTTGTTTTTGTTTTGACTCTTTTGCACGCTCTTGCTCGAGTATAATTCAATGAATAAATGCATTGCTCCGGCTGAACATGTATCGGTGCGGTATATTTAATAAAACGAGGATTTTCATTTATAATTATAACTCTTATGCGTTCGGACTGCGAGCACATTTATTACCGGCAGTCTATGCCTTTGGATATTTTTACCACGAAAATTCCAAAAAACCTGCCTCGAAAAAATAGAAGGTAAAATATAAGGGAAATTCGACCAGCAGCGGGTATATACAATGTATATATAGGGACAAATGCCGGGAGGCCGACGTAGCTCGATTAAGAGAGGAATTCGGCGAAATACTTCTTATCGATATGTATTCGTGTATCGATTGTACTCTCACGATTATAGAAATCAGTGCGGATGTGCAAATTTTAGGAAATATTTAGATCCGAGGGTGTAGTAACGAAGGCGCGCGGTGGCTAAGGAAGAAAAGAAAAGGTAGATGATCGGGAAAAGTATATCCGGTAAACCGCGGTGGTAGGAATGTCCCGGGGACATGAATGGCCCGTCGTTCCGTTTCTTTTATCCGGGACAGAGGACGGAAAGGGGGAGGGGGAGGGGAGTCGTCGGAAGACCGAGGAGTGGAAGGGAACGAGACCCGATCACCCGGGAGGGCTGGCCCCCCCCCCCTCATCCTCACCATTCCTCACCCTTCCTCGCCAACACCAATACCATTATCATTTTTTCATTTTTTTTTAAAAATACATCGGCCTCTCGCGCGCGAATATTCGCCTCTCTCTTATTATTCAAAATTTGTACTATAATTCACTTTTTGTATCCCAAGAGACGCAGATTTAAAATTATAACTCAAGTTCCGTCGCGCTCGTGAAAGTTAACGGAAAAAAAAAAAAAACCAAAAAGGAATGAAAGAAAAGAAGCACAATTCTGTAGATTGAAGTCGTCCAGAGATTGTTGGGCACACAAACTATCACAGGACTATCTGAGGCGCTGATATTTTGATAGTCTCTGATTAAAGATCTACGTGGCAGGAATCGGTTACGTACAGGTGCTATCATCGCGGATTATTATTCTTCTGCTCGTCCAAACGCTCCTCGTCTCAGTATTCATAAAGACTTTTGTACATTGTAAACTTGTAATAAAAACTCGTGCAGGCTTACACGGGAGGAGTATTTCAATTGTAGCGGTTACGAAAAAGCAGACAAAATTTATGCCGCGTATACGCTTTGTATTTATTCCAAGGTATAATCGTCTATGAAATAATACAAAGTATTTCGTAACTAAGACTGTTCCTTTCTCCAGCAGACTGTCCTAGTTTACGCAGGTATTTCAATTAATTAATGAAAATTTATTTTATCTTTATTCGTATTGAGTATATCAGAAACCGAGGCAAATTTTATGGACTCGAGCGTTTAATACGTTATGAGGCGCAGTTGAACGTTGAATCAATATTAACGTCAATTAAATAGGAATATGACTCAAATTTTAACGAATCGCCTTTCGATACATACTAGTTTGCGAATACGTATTCGTTGCATTAACTCTAATCTCAGTTTACTGACACGGAATACAAGGCATTCGATTTTCTTTTTGTCGCCACTTGTAAGAATTATACACTCGCAGATAACGATTATTTGAAAAAGTAATGCTTTGTACGGAATACATACATATTCCGTTCAGTCTTACATAATCAGGTGCTAGAAAGGGCTGGTTGGTTTAGAATGAGCCTAAGAGCGAAAAGACAGTGAAGGCTTTTATAGAGGCAGGCAGGATGGAGAAGGGATGAGGATGGTACCTGGTCCCTAAACGTCTCGTGCTCGGATAAAAATGTGAAAAAGGAAAAGAGAGAGAGAGAGAGAGAGAGAGAGAGAACGCTCTGGTGAATAAGACCTGAAGAATCTATCAGGATGATCAGATATGATCTTGGTATTGGAAGAAGCGAGCGCTTATTATGAGAAGCGGGAGCTTCTGGTTAGACAGGCACACGCTAGATTTGAGGTTAAGCTGTAAAGATTTCCTCTGATACATGATCTAGAGATCAAAGCCGAGGGAGGACTGCCGCGGGGCTCGGTCCCCTGCGGAGACGTACTGCTACTCAGCGACGTAGTGGTCGCGGAGACGACGCCAGTGTCGGATACCCTCGGCGTCGCGCGAATTGGAGCACGCGGTGACACGAACACCACGTATTATTTAATAAGCCGCGTATAGCGTAATATTTTTGAAGCCCCTAAATTATAAAATAAGTTGAGAATTTCGTTTTTTTTATGCCTTAGATAAATGATGCCGATAACGGATATATTCTCGGTACTCTTATTAAAAATAGACTTTTCTTTCTCTCTCTCTCTCTCTCTCTCTCTCTCTCTCTTATACGGTATTCTTTTGCTATTGGGATTATTGGGCTTGAATTCTCTTTTTAAATAATAAAATGCTTAAGAATCTACATTTTCATGTATATAGAGGAGAGCGATGCGCATATATAAATCGCAAGGGATTTGATGAAAGTTTTTTTATTTCATAAGAGTTGATTCAATTTATCAGATCCACGTGCTACGGCTTTTTACTCATATTTCAAAAGTGTAAAAGTTTGACGGGGGAGGTGGAGGGGCCGAGGGGTGGGCGAGGGAGAGGGTGGAATGATCAGCCGTGGGGCGCCCTCTGCTTTCGCGATTTATTGCGATGCACGACGATGACGATTGACGGACGACGACAAAGATAATAGAGATTCTGTCGAGATTCCACCATCGGCACATGCGCATTACCCTAACGTAATCGACCCAAGTCTCGAACCCCAGAAGACAATATAATTGAATATCGGATGGCCGAGGTGCAGCTGGCGCGGAAAATATATTCCACGTTCTTCATGATCGAGCACAGATTTTCAATATTTCGGATAACTTATATCGCTCGACTTTATATTTTTCGCTCCACGCCCTTCAAATCCCATTCGATTTCGAATGAAAAGTAATTAACGAAGCAAATCGAAGCCTCCATCCAATGCACTATGCGTTCTTTTATATATTCACCGTCGTTATAAAATTCATATCGATACAATGATGATTTTACCTTAGATCATATCTCATATCGCCATTATTTGTACACGATAATGAACTTTCACGACCCTTTTTGAATTATGTGTCTCCTTACGAACAAGTACATTTACAAAAGTTGTAACAATTATTTATCCAAGAGTAATTTCAAATTATTGATTTTCAAAATTGTAGCAATAATTTTAATATAAAAGTTAAAGTAAAGAAATAATACGTTAGGCATTGTATTAATTACGAAATATCGTAATGCGTTAGTAAATTAATGCTTCAATAACGACTCAACTCTATTAAATCTGCATGGAAATCAAAATACCCGTTATACATATACGCATACATTCGTCTAGGTGCACTTTATGAAGGTAGGAATAACGAAGAAAGACTCGTATTTTAATCATTTGTAACCAACCAACATTATTTTACTGATACAAAATGAAATAATAGCTCTTACAATTTTGAATATTAAACGCAAAATAGTTTGTATCATTTAATGTAATTTTAAAAATAACTTTTCTCTCTAGACCAACCTTCTTTCCATATAATCTATATAAATGAATAAGTAAACAAACAAATAAATAAATAAATAAATAAATAAATAAATAAATGTATTGAAGAAGCTCGAGAAGTTTATTATTCTAACAAAATATTGATAAGTTTACATGATGTCATTTGATTATACGATACGTGACAATAACCGATCTATTATGAATAATTAAAAAAAGCCATCTATATGGCCATGTAGATCAAATTACGTGTTCGTTTGTAAAACTCTCGACTAAAAAATGCAGGCGACGTAGGGAATAAATACGACAGTCTGCCGCGACAGATTGGATTATGCAAAATGAAGATGGTCGATCCGTCCATCGACCATCTTCACGACCAAAGGAACTTTTGCTTCCTCCGTTTGTTTGTTCGGATGGTTCGACCGGCGAGCCGCGTAAGCCATCCGGTCCTACCATACGCAGCCCGTCTATTACCACTTCTCCCCCCTTTAATTTCTAACGCGAATTTATTTACCCTTCTGACATAGATTCTCAAACTCTTCCGGGCGTCCTTTAAAAATCAAATCCTCCCTGTCGCGTAAGCGAGTTAGTACGCGTACTAACGTGTACTAACGGTAATAAGCATACCGAGGTAATTACTACAACGTGGTAATCGTTAGTTGCGTTAATGATAAAGCCGTTTCTTAAGGGAAGCCGATCGATCCTTTATCTCTTTCGCCTACGAAGTTAAATGATAAGAAATAAATAAAAATTCTGGGGCTCGTTGTGAAAAGACTCGATGGAAATTTGGGAACTTAACTCAATGCTTAAATTAAAATTAAAATAAAATTAGTCGCGCCTTTAAAATTTTATAAAACTTTATTGCCGCGCATCCGTCCCTTGAATGCATTACTTTCTTAAAATTGTAATTTCAAAAGTTCGCTTTATAGGTCAAGACAAGATTCGATGGTTTTTTTTAAATATTTTCTCGCCTAATTCTTCCATTCCCGTATTTATTTATTGATATTGATCAATAAGAAATATTATATATATATATATATATGTGTGTGTGTTTTCAATGTCGGATCCCTGAAATGTAATGCTCGCTGGAGCCCTTAAATATAGTAGGGCCGGGCCACCATAAAACATGGGGATTTCGGAACTCGATGGAAGGTCTTAGGTCAGAAAAATTGTAAAATTACAGTTAGGAAGGGTCCGGAGCATCAACGCGAGCAAGGATTCTCCTCGAGATTTTCTTAGCGCAACACAGTCTCTCGGTTTTTTTTTTTTTTTTTTTTTTTTTTAGTAACGCGTACGTGTACGCAAGTCTACTAATTAACTTTCAAACAACCGTAAAACTAAGCATTTAAAAAACCTGATTGCGCATCTACGAAGAAGAAAATAAAAATAAAAAAAAAAAGAAAGAAAGAAAGAAAGAAAGAAAGAAAGAAAAGAAAAGTTCTTTCGCTAGTAGGAAATGGGCTACTTTTTATCTACTTCTCGAGATTATTATGTTTATATTGTAACATCATAACAGATTATTTATCGAAACTGCTGGTTTAGGAATAGCTTGCGTGTAATACTAGTGTTGAGTAAATTTAATCGGTCTCCCGAATTCTCGGATTCGAATGTTACGACCCTCGTAAATTTCCCGCATTTCTATATCCGAGCAACAGACGGGCATTTTTCATTCTGTCATTTCGTGAATATAGTCTTGCGTCTCGTGTGATTGCGTGTAATTAATGTTTCGCAATCCGATATATATTATTATTATTATTATTACTATTACTAATTACTATTGCTATTGTTGTTGTCGTTGTCGTTGTCGTTGTCGTTGTTATTATTATTATTATATTTACATAAGCACGTCTTCTTCTAATCTTTTTGATAATTTTAACGTAATTGTTATTGTACGTAAATAATAAGATTTCGCCGACTACGTCTAAAGTTCCATTAGCTTTCTCAAATTTATATGTGAAACATAGTCTCTCATAAATATACGCACACACACACACACAAACGTTCTTTTAAAAGGTAAACATAAACTTTGAGCGTATATAAATCGTTTGTATTTAACAATAATTTCGTTATTAATAATAATGAGAGGCTCGCGCCGCCGCTGAATATAATCCGGCATTAAACAGAAAACGGACTGGCTTAGACTGGCAATGCTTCATCAGCCTTTCGACTTTTCCAATCCACTTTCGCCATACGATTTTCCCCCGTCTTCTTCTTTTTTTTTTTTTTTTTTTTTTTTTTTTTTTTTCTCATCTTTTGATCCCAATGGGCACCGCTCCGCCATACTCCGCCATACTCCGCCATACTCCGCCATACTCCGCCATACTCTGTCATGCATCAGTAATTTTGATATTATTGTTAACGGGGTTAAGAGACCTTGAGAGGATCGAATATCGACACGATGACACTTAATATCTTCTGCCTTTTTCTGCGCGCTTGACTGGTATTCTCTCGCATATTCGAAGCACTAGTCCTTTTGGGATCCGTTTTAACGAGACTTTTTTGAATTATGTCACTTTCGGTGCCCTCGACCATTCCCCCCATAACTCGTTCCCTTTCCTCCTGTACCGGGGCTACAGATTTTTGCGCACAATATCTCGGTCGGTAAGTTCCTTACCCATCCGTGGACTCCAAAGTACCGCCGTCCATTGATTTTAATCGCTTATCTAACGCGAATAGCCCCACTACGTAAGCGATAGCTTTGCACCGCATATAAGTCCGCTTATCCCTATCTCTCTCTCTCTCTCTCTCTCTCTCTCTCTCTCTCTCTCTTTCATCTCAGAGCAACTGACGTGTTCGAAACATTCGCCGTTACCGTCCTCGTCGTGAATCCGTCGCCGAGAGCCATCCGCAAGCTCCCACCATGGAAACCACATTGTGGTTTTCACCCAGAGGTCTGAACTACCCTGCAGTTCATAACGTTCATAACGTCCCTATTACCGCACGCGCTCGCGATACCATTCCGTACTCAATACAATACGGATACCGAGAGCAAACAAATATTTACTTGCGTGTATCTTATAAATGTTATTCTTCTATTCAAATAAAAGCTGAGCGATTATTTAATTAAGAATGGAATTTTTAATGCAAATTCGCATTCGCAGAATAAAATTTTCTTCGCTTTATATTGCAAAGGTTTTACGTTATAACCGAGTCTGCCGCTGAAATATGTTAAATATCTTCTTAACGTTTATCAATATCGTAAAAAAAAAAAAAAAAAAAAAAGACAAAAGGGACGTGAAAATAAATGTAAACGATCTAGATAAAAAGCGATTATGTACACTTGAAAGCGTAGATGAAATTGTAAACTTGGCAGGCATATAATTGTGGCCTTTCGTCTTTTAACTGGAGATAAGGAAAAAAAGAGGGAAAGGTCTTAATTAAAATTCTACATCTGTTCGAACAGCCGAGATTTTAATTACGATTTTTATAGAAAAGTGTGAAATGGTACAAAGCTAAAGTCTTGAAAAATCACGGAGAGTTTTTATATAAATTTATACATGTGTACATATATACTGTAGGTGAAACTGCAAAGCGACGTTTTTCAAATTCCCTTAATATTTTAAGGTAACAAAATAAATGTTAGTTTTCATCTGGCTTATACATATTGTGCATGAATTTTCGTGTTAATGTACTTTCAATGGTATTTAAAATAGAAAAAATAAAATTAAAAATGTTTTTTAATTAGTCCGTACTTTAATATATATTAATATATACTTATAATTCTATAATTTATATTTCAATATATATATATAAAGAATAGTTCTTTTCGTTGGAAAACATAAAATTTCGTTTCAAACATATATATATATATATATTAATTTAAAAATACTTATTAAAACATTTATAACACCACTGATTTTTTCCCAATTGAATTACTTGTATCTTGTCCGTAAGTAGTATAACCAAAGTCTGGGAATACGATCGTTATCACATATTATAATTGATAGAAAAAACAATGTAATCGAGGTTATGTATTTCCTTTTTTCAAGTAGAATTAGAAAAAAAAAGAGTACGTAAGTATATGATAAATACTTAAATGGATATCTTTTGAGAATGAATAAATATTTGTTCATGTCGATTACGACGATTATTTTAAGTTCTGTATTTATTTTTGCTTATAAATTGTTTTAACAAAATGCTATTTTAATTCCACTGGCAACTAAATATTTATTCCCAAATTAATTTCATTTGAAATTTATCTATTGTTTTCGACGAATTCTATAATTTACCAACCAAATATTCCATTATAAAATTATTCGATATTAAATTTCATCTGCTGATGTCTAGATTATCTAGACCGATATTGATCTTTTCTAATATGATATCATTAATGCACATATCGTTACATTTAAATGTCATATATATTAAATATCTATATAAATATTCATTATAATGCGTATCTTTTATTAACGAAATAAAAAAATATATATCAAAGTAGAAAACTTCAATAATAATTTCATATAAAAATAATACACATTTTTTAATTTTCCCGATCGATCAATTTCCGATTCAAAATCTAATTTTTATACGGATTTGACTTACAAAATAAATTCCATTATTTTTAGTAGTTATATCTTTATGATGAAATACTAGAAGAAATCTCTTTATCTATTTCTTCCCCTCTCGGCCACCCCCCTCCACTCCACTCTTTCTCTCTCTCTATATATATATGTATGTATATAATAGGATTATATGTATTATTAAACAAGACGTCACTTACCAATAATTTCAAGTATAAAATCTAATTGTATTATTTCAAACATAAAAGAAAATTTTAAATGTAAAAAAAAGTTCGTTTATAGGTTGTCGGTTGGAATATAAAATATATTATTACATTATGAAACCATGTTAATTTTGTATTCGCGCATTAATTTCAGTATTTTTTTAACATTATAAATACGAATAAATAAGAATAATTTATAATTTACCGTTCTAAAATTTAAATAAATATTAAAATAAAAAAAACATGTGATTTTTCGTTTGAATAATAATATTATAATTGAGACAAAGAAGTTTAAGGACTTGAATTATCCACGAGTGATGTAGAAAAATTCAAATTTTACAAATTTAAATACTGAGAGAGATTTTACGAGACGAAATGTTAAAACTGAATTATAAAAGGTAATGAAAATTCCGAAAATATTAAAGAATTTAATTTTAATACTTATTCAATAAATATTAATCTTTAGGCAATCCGATTGTTAATTCAACTACGCACGGATGGAGGGTTAAAAATTTTTTTTATAAAAAATATTGTTTGCTCTCTCGGAAATGTAACATCGATATTATCACGTATTGTACAAATTTTAGTTTGTTCGTGCACCCGCCCACACGCACGCACGCATGCACGCACTCTGTATAACAATCCCGCGAGAAGTCCAACACGTCCATGTCGAAAGTACTACAAAATTCCATTATTTTTCAGCTTTTCCTCGTATAAGTATACTAGCATAATGAAGACTGCTGTTGGTAATTACGATGAATAAATCATCTATATGTATTATTTTCATATATTTAGAAGTAAAAAAAAAAAAAAAGGTTACCAGCAATAATCCAATTGTGCATGATATCGATACATTTAAATAACTAATGCAAATTACTGATCTCTGGATCTCTGGTCTCCGGATGCGCGTATGCATGTTAAACATTCGGACGCGTGATTTTCAATTAGAATTGAATTTTAATTTTTAATTATCCTGTTAATGTGCTATTGGCATCTGCGGCCATTTCGTACCATTTCGTATTTGATCAGCAATTTGCTTAGATTATCTAGTTACGATATTTAGTTTATTTAGTCTACATGGAGATATTGTCAACCTTGTTAGATACGATTAGATGGAATTAGAAATCGCCCCTTCCGAGCGTACCCAACATCAGAGTATTAACATTTATACATTATCTCATAATGTATTGTATCTTACAATATGCATGATCAAAAATATTATCAAAATTAAACCGACTAACTGTAATTGACAATATCCTGCTAAGGTATTTAATTGTTTATAAAATGTTTATTGCTATAGAAATCTTGTTAATAATTAAAAGAGAAAATTTAGGAAATTTAGGAGCGTAATAAATAGTCGTGAAATAAAAGAATCTTTTGATCTAAATGATCGTCACGCCTCGATGTATTTATTTATTTATTAAATTACAGGAAAGATTGTGTTTCCAGCGACCGAGACGTGAGGTTCGGTGCCGTTCGGCGGTAATTTTCACTGAGAGAAACGCGTGGGAAATCAATCAGATCAGAAGCCTTTGTCTCAAGTATAAACTCCGAGACGCTCCTGTCTGTTAACTTTATAGCGTGAAACCGAACAATCTACAGAGTACTTTACTTTACCGAACTTCTGATCTAATAACCCCACACGCGTTCCCTACGAATAATACAGACTAACCGGCAGACGCACAATTTTCATTATTGTTTCTTCAGATTAGTGGAATTGTTGGCAATGAAATTATTTTACAGCTGTTTGAACAATTCTCTATGCTACACGAGCCTTCTCTCTCTCTCTCTCTCTCTCTCTCTCTCTCTCTCCCTCTCCAAAATCTCTAATATAGACACCCGAGCATTGTATTTATAACCGTGAGCTTGAAAAATAAAATTCTTCAGCTTGACAATATTATAGGTATATAATTTGCCCTAACAATATCATCTATTCTATACACGTACAAACAGTGCGCGTATAATCCTCACTAATTAGCTTATAGATTGTAATGTACGCTCGGATATCGCTTGTATACGTGCAATTAATCTGATCATTTACCGATTTTATAATATACAAATAATTTGAAACAAGCCATATCGCTACTCGAAGTACTGAGAATGGACAAAATTAGTCTTATATATATACATATATGTATAATATATACATACATACATATTTATTTATATTACATTTTTCTTTTAAAATAATACCTTGACTTATTAGAAATACGTATTAAATTAAAGTACTACTAGAGTATTATCATAATTATTAAATATTTATATTTAATAACTTATATTTTTTCTTGTATGACTAATACGAAAATGTTATTTCGTTCATGTAAGCTAAATTAGCACTTTAAATGAAAAAAAAAAAAAATAAATAAATAAATAAATAGGTAATAAAAATATCAGACAATCCAAATGAGAAATAAATGACACAATTTTAATTTATTTTATTTTATGCGGAAATTAAACGTAATTAATTCATATAAAATTTTATTCTATTCCTTCGTGTCCTACGAGCAAATTAAGTACGCAAAGAGTATGTACAACAAGTGGTCAACTGTTTGTGATCCAAATTTATAGAACGTATAAATTAAAAATAAAATGGAACGGGTGCACAAAGCTAAGATATAATAATATAGTTTTAATTGTAATTAGAATCCAAGAGAAATAAAGTAAATTAAATAATAAGAACGTATTATTTTGCTTAGACTATTTTGCTGATGGTGGTGCGATGGGGAGGGGGGTGGGGGGATGTTAAATCCCAGCGCGGAGGAAAAGACAAACTAACTTTGCCGGAGACTCTGAAAAACAGTCGGATCACCTGACCTTGCTCATTTTTCTCCTGACATCGCAAAGCTCGCCTCCTTCGCTTCGATCCCTCAGCGGTACTCTCTCCTCCCTCTCCTCCCTCTCCTCCTCCGCCCTCCCCTCTCCTCTCTCCGCCCTCTCCGCCCTCTCCGCCCTCGGCCGGATACGAGGAGGCGCAACCCGTTTCTATCCCCGGCATCCCGTATATAACGACGATACCGGTTTTTCCAATCTGTCTGTCTCCCTTCGCCTCCTCCCTCGGAGCAGTTTATTGCCTCTTCGGGTTATTCGGACGCGGAGTATTAAGGGACCACCAATCGGTCCTTTATCGTCAATTATTCGTAATTTGCCAATTTTGTAAAATTCTTTTTCAACAATGCAAGAGGATTTACAATCTTTTGTTTGGGTAAATTAATTCATGGATTCGTATACGAACGAATGGGATATGTGGAGGGTGAGCCGTTGAGGGGGCGGGGGGGGGGGAGTACATAATCAATGACCCCGATAAAAACTGATGAAAATTTAATTTCTGATAATGGACCGCTTCTAAATATTCTAAGTTTTAAGTATTCCTAAGGTATTTTAACATCGGCTTGAATTTCATTACATATTCATTAATAAATCTATACGACTTTCCGACGAATAGAATTAAACACCATAAGAGACTGTTAATGCCTCGATACGATACGTAGTACTGTTTCATTTATAATTTTGAAGTTTAAATAAGGCTAGGATGAAAAACTTTTTAATCAACGTCGCGATCGTGAATTTATAACAATAACAATAACAGTAACAATAACAATAACAATAACAATAACAATAACAATAACAGTAACAATAATAACAACAACAACAATAATAATAATAATGTCTGAATTTACTTGAATTTAACAGATTGTTTTAAAACGTAACGCGTCGTCCATTAAATATTTTTATTTAAATGTAAAACAACACGTTATCCAATAAGAATAATAAAAAAAAAAAAAAAAAAAAAAAAAAAAGAATTCAATCGAAATAAAATTCCTCATCGGTACGTAAAATATTACTTTTAATAAATAGACGAATTGTAATAGGTTTAATTAATTGACTCTTGGCTGATGCTCACAATGAAGTGAGCAAAATAAGCAGACGGACGACGTGTAGGATAAAATTCACGCATTAACGAATCGATGAAAATTCTCGGCGTGCATGTGTACATAGGAAAGAGTGCCAAAATGGGTACAATACAAAGCATGAGAATTTCAAACTCGTAGGAGAAAAAAAAATAATGAGTACGTAGCTGAAGTATATTTTTGAAATGCAAGGGAAAGTTTTTAAAGAGTCTTTTCTTCTATTTTTACAGATTTTTTCATAATTATTTTCAAAATAATTTATAAAATAATTGATTTTCTTTCAAATTCTCTAACAATAACAATAACAATAATAATCGTAATAATAATAATAATAATAATAATTGTAATTATTTCTCCATTAACAATAATTTCGAAATTCTTAATAATTTTACTAAAGCTTAATAATTATCAAACTTTCATTTGCTTGTCTTTAGTTCCCTTGGCCTTTCCGATTGAAAATTATTATTAAAATAATCGCTCTCTAATCTAGTTTCGTCAAATCTTCTGCCTGATAACTAACATACAACGTTGCCCTGTAGCTTGTAACATTTACTCTTTGCTAGTCGAGCCCGAGATGAAATTTTTCGGATATCATGGGGATATCATAAGGACCGTTCCCAATATACGCGGAACTCCCCGCGCCCCCGCACCCAATCCTTAGCTGATTTTCAAGGAGTCCATTGAGCCTGGGAGCGTATCAAGGTCGATGCCCTCTTGTCGCATCCACGTATTATTATTAAAGTCTTGAAAACTTTCCTTTCGGACTTATACATCCCGTGACCAAGTAACGCTTCCCTTGGCGACCATCCAATGGCCTATTTTCCCGGATTGCCCCTTTACACGGACGTATTATGATTTCCTTTCATTTCCGAAATCTCTTATGTTCGTTCGATCGAAAATTTCACTTAATACGATGAGAAGCTGCTCGTTCTTATAACGCGACGATTATTAATGTTATTCAGGATAGATAGGGGATAGTGGTAATGCTTGGAAACCCCCTTCCTACGAATATACGTATAGCTTATATGCTGGCTCGATTGCTTATGTGATTGTACGCGAGCATCGTACAATCGTGTTCAGGTATATTACCTGCAATAAAACAACAAGTGGAGAATTTAATAATTTTAAATCGCTTTTACGTGTCTAGTGTTCTCTTTGTCCGGTTCATATTTATTCATATTTACTCGAGTTGCGCAATTGCATCTAAACTAGTCTTGAAAGACTTACACTTTCCCTTCGTATTCTCCCTTAGTTGCAAAAAAAAAAAAAGAAAAAACTGTCTATCCATAATCGCGCGATGACGACCCCGTCTTATGCTCTTTTATTATGTTGTATTTTATTAATGGGGATGATTGGATATCTTCAAGTGTACCTTCAATTGTACAGGAAATGTCAAATTAAAAAATTTATTTATTCTGTTTAATCTGAAACAATTATATCCATGCACATAATAATAATAATAATAATAATAATATAATCTATCTAATTACGGTATTGTTACGGATATATGCAAATAATCAATAGTGAGAATAAAAAAAAAAAAAAAAAAAAGAAGAAGAAAAAAAAATGAAGTAAAACATGAAAAAACGAAAGGATTCAAATACCATACGAAGCATCGATTTATAAATTATTCTTAAAAAGTAGAGAAACAACAAAAAACAAATTAAGTAAAATACTAAGTAGAAATACAATAACAATATTATAAAATATTACTTTTATTATTTAACTGAATCAGTAATAATTCTTTTATAAATTGATAAATTCAATTGCGTGAGATTTTATGGGTAACTGAGGTCATTTCAATCGCAGCTACTTCCATACAGTCTAATTCGATTATATACAATCAATTTTAAATAAAATATATTATATATATATACATATATATATAATGTTTGTAATTTAGATTTAGATTAAATGAATTAATTAACAGATTTGTTAATTGTCTGCCTTATTTCCGTATCATATGCAAATTAGTCTCAGAAGTAGTTTACTAGCGTACTAGTTAATTAAACTGCTCATACATAATTTGCCCATAATCTAAATATACAAATTAATTTAATAAAGAATGAAACAATCTAATTTAACTGAATATCGAAAGCAACTTTATTTATTTATTAAATCCATGCAGATCATTGAGTGAAGCGTTTCGTTAAAAATGGTGAAATTAAAACGCTTCGTTGCTCCAAAAATACTTAGTTACATGAAATTTATGATAATGATATAAACAGTGATTGTATCTGAAAATGATAAAATTAAATACTTTTAGTTTACGTACGAAAGCACGAAGTGAAATACACAATAATTTCTAATTATATTAAAATTCATAGGTAGAAATTATGTAAATAACACTTATGCTTTTCAAAGTTATTACTCCGACTTTACCAGTAGACCTGAAAAATAAATTATACCTATTAGTAGTAGTTTATCCATTTCTGCATAACTCTCTTTTTTATACTGAAATAGTAAGTTCTCGTCCCTAAGTTAAGCTAATTGATCTGAAATTATTCTAAACTGCTCACTTCTTATAAAATACAGTAATTATTATGGACAAAGTAGTTTTCGTCACAGATTATAAGTAAAGTTACGAAACTGATTGATTGAAGCAATAAAATAATAAACAACTGATTGAAAAATGGAACATTAAAAACAAACAAACAAACAAACAAACAAACAAAAAAGAAGTGCGCATGGAATACAGGAAAATCACACAATGATGTGTATTGTCTGCGTGAGGTGGGCACGCCCACCCGCCCTTGAAATTAATACCGATGCGACAAGGGCCGAGGAACGGCTCGACCGCTCCGAGACTCTGAAGGAGTGGAGAAGAAAATTTTTCGAGAAAGACTTCACTTCACTTCGCTTTGTAACTTTGCTGAAAGAATACATATACAACTAAAACGAGAAACCAATATTTTAACAAGTTTTCACCCCTACATCCTGAACAATTGTAATAATAACAATAATGATACGAATTGTCAATAAAGTTCGAAAGAATTATCATAGAAGGTCATTGCTGATTGATTGTCAATTATAGTCATCGTGTAAAAAGGGAAAATAATACATTTGTATTCACATTTTTTTGAACATTGTAACGAACGATGATCAGCGTTAATTACCAGCAACGAATCTATACGTGCAATACGAAATCTACGTTTTTTATATATTTATAATGCAGCTCGTGCAATATTGTTTTTTTTTTTTCTGACCATAATTTTATTTAATCGTCGTTTTAAAAAATTATCGTACTTTATTTAACTTTCTTCATTCCTTGAGGATTTTAAATTTTCAATTTTAGCAATTTAAATGAATTAATTTATAGAACTGTTGTATCTAGAAAAATTATAACCCCAAACTACATCTTCTGAGAATTATTAAGTAATAGAGTATTTAATTACCTGTAATTTAAAAACAGTATCTTTAGAGTCCAATGTCTTAATAACAGAGTCTTAATAATCTTTTAAATAAAACAACTTATATTATTTAAAGTTCGATTCAACTTCATTTTTTGCCAATATGCTATATATATATACATAGCATAAACAAAAAAAAAATAATAGTTGAATGCTTCGTTGAAAAGCTTAAAATTATATGGAAACTAGCCTACAATGCCTTTGTTTCGAGTATTTTATATACATTTTTAGTGAATTCACTCTTTCGTAAATATTTATAAAATTCACTTATCTATATATTTCGATGAAAACCATTGGCGGATAATAATCACCCGGACAATATCCGCTAGAACGGAACCGTGTATTTTACAAATTGATCAGTAGCTGAATAATCAATGGCTAATCTAAATGATCCATTGATACAGTAACGGAATATTAAAAGGCTGTTGAAAAGCAGCTTCGATGCCTCGATACGATGAAATATTTTTTATGTTATATAAATTGACTCATTAAAGATCTTAACTTACATAAATTGGCCATGGTTTGCTCGGTCTTTGTTTCTAATTATCTATAAAACCAAGGACTAACCCGATTTCAACGAGTTCCCATCTCTTTATACGCGAGTTCTTCGTAGTAGTAATTTAAAACTAAATTCGGCGATCCGTGGTTAATTAAATTTGAATTATTTTAATCAACCAATACTGGCTCGCAGCCCCAACCAAATTTTACCGATAACTCAGCTTCCGCCAGAGCTGATAAAATTTACATTATTTTACTCTAATAAGTTCTTTTTATCAATTTATAAAGTAGTACATATATATATATATATACAATAATGCAGAATGGAAGCATTCGAATACTAATTTTGAGACGTAATTCGGTTACATAATATAAAAGGACACGAAGCCAATCTAAATTATGACCAATATTAGTATTCGATAATCATTATCAACGGCGCAAACAACTTGTAACTTCAATAGAGTTTGGCGGGAGCAAGGCATATACGTGTGTATATATATATATATTCGTGTAAACACGATATAAGTTAAACTCAAAAAGAGTACAGAGTTCGGAAATCCCCCGATATCTTTTATTCGACCACAATCAATCAATTAGTTATTTATTAATTAATTCGGTATTTAACACAAACTAGTTTAATCTACATTGTTTACACAACAGTCGAATGAATTGTTTATTTGTTAACTATTAACGGGAATTTTATCATCTCGATCTTCTTTATCTCCGAAAACATTCAGTTTTTATTCAGATTATTCATCATCATCATCATCATCGTCGTCATTATAATTCTATTAATTGTGATTATTTTTTAAATATTTTAACATAGATCGCATTCCGTTCGGGATTTAGTTCATAATTTTACTGAACTATCGATACTTAATAATCGAAAGTAATTTCATATAAATTGATTGATTGATTGATTGATTGATTGATTGATTGATTGATTGATCAAGCCGTAGAATTAGGTATAAATCGCATACAAAATCAATAAAGCTAAGCATTCAATTATCTATGAGATAACATATGTAAACTTTGCAATATCTAAGCGATTGTACTAAGTAAAGCAGGCCATTGGTACCTTGGAATTCTATCTGAACTTGTAGAAATCAATGCAAACTATCTAATACATTTCCAAATTAATGGCAATCTATGAAATTTCCTTTTCAACGGAGACGCGCGTTAGATTTACGAGCCGACTGCCGAGACATACCGATAATTTTACTCTTTTATTATATTATTATTATTATTGTTATATTACGAAATTGCCATAGGCTCATTTGTCATTAGTTACACTCGCCGGGCCTTTTATAGATTACGTAGCAATAATTAATAAAGTATAACGTTAAATCAATCGGATATTTATTGTTTTAATTAATTAATTAATTAATTAATTAATTAATTATCAGCGGCGATTAGGCTATAAGAGTTTTTATCTGGATTTTCTGACCAGACATTATTGTTATTTTCGACGCTTTACGACCGAAGTAACGAAGAAATAATGAAATGCACAAGGATTTTATAACCTTTATAACCAATTCCTCGGCAATGAATATATTCGTATATTAAACAAGAAATTACCTTAGCGAAGAATTTAATTGCTGCAATTATGATTAATTCTTGTACAAGAGTCCATTGGCAACATTAATATTACCGTTTCAAGTAAAATAATTTAAACTCCTATGTTTTATTGTACGGTATACGGCAATTGAAGCTTTATTTATCGTATGCGTACACTCGATCGCTATTACTACTTATACGTATAAAAAAAAATAAAATAAAATAAATGAATATATAAATAAACTAATTAACTTTAGCAACGGACTTACATTTTCGTGCACAAGAAAGATCATTTACCCAATATAATCGATCATTTGTTAAGTGACTGATACGTTTTTCATTGTTAATATGCATTAAAACAATACACGAGTTTTAAACCAACTTTGTTCTCTTATAAATTAATTCCATTAAATCTAATTATATTTATCAGAGTAAAAAAAAAGGAGAGAGAGAGAGAAAAAGACAAAAGTAGTTTTAATATTCGTCTCTAATGAAATGTTAATAAAATAATGGATTCAATATTTACTTTTAACCATATATTTTCAAAGTATTCATAGGCGCCGTGGAAATTCAAAATTAATTCTTATAATTCATTTAATCATTCCGGTTATTCTAATAGTTAACCAAGAAATTCATTGGCTGCATTTTACTTGTTAAATCTTTTTCTTTTTTTTTCTTTTTTTTTAAATATGCACGATTATAAATCGTAAATATATTTCGAGTGAAATATATCCATATTTAATTTTTTTTTTTTATTTTTTTGTTTTTTTATTAATAATATCAATTAAATTGAGATCGCCGATCGAGATTAAATCACTTTCTTCTTACTTACTCTTTTATCTGATAGGCCGTGGGAACGAGAATAAATTCTAAACACATCACGCGTCACGTATTCTCGATCAACGTTAGCATTTCCCCCCTTTTTTCTTCTTCTTTTTCTTTCATTTTTTTCCTTTCGAACTTCGTTATCAATCACGTCGATTTACGTGATGTAAAGTTATGTCAGTTATGAAACGCGTTATCGTCATCATCATCATCATCATCATCAGCATCATCATCGATTGTTATTAAATTATCATCCGTTACAGATAATTATAATTATTTCCGTTTTCCTTTTAACGATCTTTGTATTATTTATCACTCGATTACAGGATCATATTTTACAAGTGGATAACGGCATCGCTTGCTGTTAATCGGTACAATTAACTTTGAAGTTAATACTTCAAATATAGTTTAAGTTGTAATGTTGAAAATTTTCATCCAAATACAATTTCATCATTATTAATAATGTATTAAATTAATTAAATTTAATAAAATTTGATATTCAATTAACAATTTCATGAATTAATGAATAATTGTAACGAAACCGTGATAATGTTTTTTCAGGAATGGACAGATTATAATCTACAGTGGAACGTTTCTGAGTTCGGGGGCGTAAAAGATCTTCGAATCACTCCAAGTAAACTCTGGAAACCAGATATACTCATGTACAATAGGTAAATAGAATAAATTTATAAATTTCCTGTACTAAAAAAAAAAAAAAAAAAAAAAAAAAAAAAAACAATAACAAATCAAGCTGTCATATAACTTTTCTCTACTTATCAAAACAACAAATAGAAAATATCAACAAATTTTACTCATTATATTATTATCGGCTGAGTAAAGTAATTACAGCTTGCCCTTAAGTGATGATCGTATTATACGTATCCGTATAAGGTAATAATCAAAATATATTAATCAAACGAAGTAATAAAAAGAGTAGCCGATTTAAAAAAAAAAAAAAATAATAAAAAACAAGAAAAAAATAAAAGGCAATAAATGAATATTACAAAGACATTGGTGGTTCATAGTTTTTAGAATGTTTCAGAATAGCTTCGACAGCTCGTGTGGATCTAGCAGAGAAAAATGAAGTGCCATGTATAATAAATATAGTTCTTATCTACCAGACTATACAATTCTCCTTAACTAGTTGACTCATTACTACTTTTTCTTTTTTTATTTTTATTAAATTTATCTTTTATCTTTCCTTTTTTCGTCAAGATACCCGTTCAGTCATAATTTGTTTATTGTAATTAGCCATAGTAATAAGCTGATTATTTAAAAATCTAAGATTAATAATACATAAATATTGCTTTGCATTAGTTAATAAATTGAAAGTATGGTATAGTCAAGGGTCTAATGTATATCAATACTATACTAATATGCATGTTTTGATTTGACTCCGTGCTAGTAACTAATATTTAACCAGAGTATCATTCCCAGTATTATTATTATTTTCTATGTATATTAATATACATTATCTATGAGTATCTGTATATCTCTGTATTTTTCTTCATACACTTGTCTAATAGATGAAAAAACCTTTTCTCATTTGTATATATATATATAATAACAACATCTTTTTCGTAGTGATAATGTTTTCAAGTAGATACGTTTTCTTTAGTTGGGAACGGCTCGATTGTCAAACCGATTTTGTTCCGAGTAATAAAATAAAGTTGTCGAGCACAAGCAACTAATTACTGAAATTCAAGTTTAATAATCGAGCCATTCGTTTGGAGCGAACTGTAAATAAACGATATGCAATGCAAATGATAATAAACACTTTATTATCTACAGGCTTCAATAATATACATATATGTGTATATATATGTATATATGTGTATATATATATATATATATATACATATACACATGTATACATGTATACATTGACGAGATATAAATATCACATACAGTATTTATTTATTTTTACGTAAAATTCTAGTCATGCCAATAATACCGATAAAGGATGGAACGACGGCTCTAAGCTTATTGTCGGAAAAAGTTTACTTATTATTTTTTTTTTTTATTTAATTTTCATTAGGTTATCATTAATTTTGAGATGGGAGTAGTCCCGTTTCGTTATTAAATCTCTAATTAACCTAAATAGATTATAAGATATATTTAATTTAATACCCTTGATAATACAGTATGAGATATAGTATGACGCCTTACTTTTTTCAGCTTCCTCTTATATTCGTTGTTCGTGCCGAACCCCAATAACCTGATATTAATATATTACATTAAAACATACTACTATTGTACTTCAAAATTAATAAGCAGTAACGCATTAATAGAAAGCATCGACGTATTAAGTGCATAGCAGCGAGTCGTCGATCTTATACACTTGATGACTCGGCCGACCCTTGCTATTACTTACAATAATTCTCATATTTCTATAAAATACGCTTGCTCCAGGATCGATTTAAGTTTTTATCTTAACTAAAACGTCCGTATAAGGTTGTACTTTTATAATTGCGTAAAATTTTTTTACAATCGTTATCATTATCATTTCTGTTCTTGAGAATATGGCCGTAAAATCGCTTTTTTCTTAAAAACTTATTCAAATTTAGATACTATAACAAATGCACTTATTCGACGGAATAGACAGCGAGATTTAATTGTTTATTTCATTGTAAGAATTAAAAAGTTCTTTCATCGGTTCAAAGGAAGAGTAGCAGAGGTTTCGCTTCTCGCATCCAAGCAAACGAATGCGTACAAACACATGCAACAATCTCTTATACATTCTTTATAAATATTGTTTAGTTGGGAATGCGTAAATAGAAGAACTTGGGTAAAGGGAAACAAAAAAAAATAAAAAAAAGGGGAAAAAAATGTAAGGTCTCGGGATAAAATTACACGGTTAATGTCTATTTTATGTAACACGTAAAATACTTATCAATTTTTAAAGTTCCATTTTAAAGTTTTTCAATGTTGACAGCATAAATTCAACTGGCTTATTATGCAAATTTTTAACGCATAAACTTCACTTTCGGCGATTTAAGTTTTATCAAATTTATTAAATTTAAAACTCGTACATTTAAATGGAAACGAAAAAGAGTGAAATAAAAAATCTATAGAAAAATAAGCAATACGAGACTGATTTTAATTGCCTTGAAAAACCCACGAGTTAATTATATAATTTATAAGCGAGATGTACATCTCGAGAGTATTTCGTCAAATATAATAAAGATACTTAAATCCTAATATGTTTATCACTCGATATTCTACTCAAATATAACATAATATTAATAAAATCATACGTATCCCCATAAATCTGTAAATCCACTGTTTCCGATTCTTTTTCAATTAACGTAACCATTAATCATCTTATTATCGTTTATTTATTTATTTATATATTTATTTATTTTTTTTTTTTTTTACAATCGCAGCATTCCATATAAAGTTCTGCGATTTACAAAAGGATTTACAAAAGGATTTATTCTTTTTACGTTATATAGTCCTTTTACGGGAAAGAGTGTCGGTTCTGCAAGAACATGAAAAAAACTCTTCCTTCTTTTATTTAGGATACGTAGGCTTTTAAAAGCACCTTCTCTCTCAATCGGGAGCAGAAGGCGAAATTCAGCCGCACGTCTACACGTCCTCGATCCTTTTAAAAGGCTCATCGCTACCACCACCACCACCACCACCACCACCACCACTTCTACTACTGTATTCTTACTACTACGCGGAGCTTTTACGCCTAAGACATTCACAAGGACGATGAATAACAATTTTATTCCCAACAATTCCTGTATGTATAATTTACATACAAAATCAGTGTACCGACATAAATGCAAGCATAAGTAAAAGACAGTACGTGTCATCTGTTTCGAAATGATACATCGCATTCAAAATCACGTCCTATTAATATTATTTAGGGAAAATACGGATGAAGTACTGGCTTGCAAATGTAAATAAAACTTAAGGGCTTGGCAGCATATCTTCTGGACATTTTATTGATATAGCGAGAGCTAAATTATTTCTCTCTCTCTCTCTCTCTCTCTCTATACAAATGACGTACGTAGGAGTTTCGTAGAAGGTTATTATCGTAACAGATATTGTGCAATTTTTTCTGGATCAACAAGTTCGACGAAATCATCATCAATTTCTTCTTCCTAATACCAATGCTTTCATTGGACATAAAATATGTTTGATATCAAATTCTCGTATTTCTCAAATCTAATTAAAAGAGTATTAATATTAATCACGCGCTGCTCATATTCTTTATATTCATTTAATTTATTGTAAATTTATATTATACGAAAGATAATGAATAAAGTTGATCTGTACGTATAAGCTTGAAAGTTATCATATAATATAATTTAAATTATCTAAATCCCTTTTTCATGCATCTGATAACATTTAATAATTAATGCTTCGTCGTAATATTTAAGAGAGAGAGAGAGAGAGAGAGAGAGAGGAGGGATAATCAGATCGAATGAATCTCTTCAATTAATTGTAATACATAAACTTTTCTCTCTTATTATTACTCTTTTGATCAACTGGATCGTTTTACAAATCACGACTGTACCCAGTTATGAACTATTTATGAATATTGCATCTCGATTTTCCTTTATAATTTCATCGCATTGATTTTCCATTAATACTGGTTCTAAAATTATTTCAATACTAAAATAATTTTTAATTCTCGTAGCCTGAAATCCAAAAGTTATCCATCTAATAGAATCGAGAACTCCCTCGTGCACAATCTCCATCAGTTTTTTATTGAGTAAATATCAGCAGTTAAGTAAAAAAATAAATCGCAAAATGTCCCGTACATGTCGATAAATAATATTTCGATAATATCACTTACTGTTGTAACTTTCTTCAATTCATACACGTATATTCCAATTGAGCTTAACTCAGTGGACTGATATAGTTAGAAACGAATGCTACCTTCCACAACCGTATTATACCTTATATGTGATAACGTATTATGTACAGACCCTGTAACTTCATTCGAGTCTATATACACGTATAAGTGATAAATCAACGGAAATAGTTTCTTTTATATATTTGAATAAGTTTTTTTTTTTTTATTAAAAAGTTAAAGTTCGAGAGATTTGCCAGGATAACGTAAAGTAGAAAATAAAATAAAATTAACGAAATTCCGAGCGCTGAATACTGAATTCTTTTTTTTTTGTATCTTTTTTTTCCTCTCTCTCTCTTTTTCCTTCTCTAGATCGTAGCGAATCCAATTCGCTTATGATTTTCATTTGGATTTTTTTATTTTAACGCGCACCTGGACCTGGTTATTGGACCGAGGCATTTAAAACTTACCAATACGTACGAGGCAGCGGCGCACGTGTCTGTAAAAGAACTTATACGAACTCACATCTGGAGCAAGCGTTACATAATTCCACGAATAATCATAATCAATTAAGTAATTATGAAACAAAGAGGGGAAAAAAAAAAAGAAAAAAAAAACCAGCGACGTCAGGCCACCCCGTTACTGCGTACCACCGCTCTACCAAACCCGGTGCCCGCTCCCGAACAATAGCGAATAGAACACCGCTCTATCAAGCAAGGCTAGATAGAGCTTAATACCACTTTAATACCATTTTCATTCTTGGTCCTTAATCATTTATCTTTCAGGTCATCGTCGTCCTGTCGATTTCTCTCGACTACTTTAAGCGCTTATTTATTTTTTTTTCTTTTTTTTTCTTTTTTTTTTTTTTCACTCCATCGAATACGTCAGTAGAGATGGTAAGATCGTCTACGAGAACACGATTAGGCCATTGTGTGGTATTATTAGAGGGGAGCGGGTATCCGCGGCACGGTCGATCAAACCCTAACCGTCAGACTCTAAAAGAAATCTCCTAAAAACTCGAACTCGGTACTCTTACGTTAACTAAAATATTCAAAAGAAAAGAAAAAAAAAAAAAAAAAAACAGTACGGGCTAATACATTTTTAGGCTTCAAGAGACGAAGGAAATGTTCGGAAGAAAAATTTATCTCGATACACGTGATTAGCTTAGCTCGGATTAATATCTTAAGTAAATTGGACGATTGCTGATTAAATTAATACATTTCAATTTACTTAAAAATATTTCATTACGATGATTGAGGCTCACTTTATTTATTACATTAATAAGGTTTCGGTAGTCTTATCGATCTTCCTACTTTAAAATCCTAGTGGCAATAAAGTAATATTTTTACAAGAACTCTGAAACGCGATCCTCCTCTTCATCTCCCTGTGCTAATAAATATATATATATGTGTACATAACGTTTACACATTACTCGTTTGTAGCCGTACGTGTTGTTTAAAATTTCACGGGATCGTTACACGTGAAAGTATATATGATTCAATATCTCTAGGTGGCGCTCGTGTTTGACCAATTACAACATGTTACGATTTAAGTAAAATTGAAAGTAATTCAATATTTCATTGGATCTTTACATAACACGGATACGTTAATATTATTTAAAAAAAAAAAATAAATAAATAAATAAAAAAAAACATTTCAAAAACTTGTTTAAAAAACGCTCTCGTGAACTTTCAATGCACAAATGTGACTGAAAATTAAATTAAGCCGCATTGAAATATAAAATATAATAAAATTGATATACTCGAACGTTCAAAGTAATTTATAAAAACCTGGGTCGTATAAATCTGGAATTAAATGAGAAATAAAATTAAAAGCTTAAATACATACTTTTCACGACTTTAAGAAGAATAAGTAATCGAAATGATAAAATGTAATCTTACAATGTATTCAATAAATGCAAATGTGTATATTATGCAGAGGAGCGTGTATAGATTTAGTTGATTATTACTTATTTAGTTAATACAAATCTTTTATACATTATACACATGGAGCCTAGGAATTACTTGAAAAATTTAGTGTTGCATATACTATTGTTAATGATAATACTCTATCGATTTAATAGATTATGTTAGATTACTAACGAAATTTTGTTGAACGTCGCCCAGTCAAAAAGAGTTAAAGAGTAAAAACACAATAATTGTTTTATATAAATGATTCGCGAATGAAAGGGTATAATAATATTTTATATGAGAAATAAGGTCGGTCGTATGAGAAACGTATAAATTATTCGAATTCTCTGACTCGCTATTCCTCTCCGTCAATCAGTTACTCTCTTAATCTTGATTTTTCTTATCCAGGGCTAGTCAGGGCTTATGGTACAGTTTCGAACCACCATTACTCTACCAGAACTCCCTGGGCATTACTGGAACCCTGGGTTTCGCCTGTAAAATTTACGACAATGACAATTGCTTTATTTTGTTCTCCATCTATATTCCACTCTCGCTTTCTCTCTCTCTCTCTCTCTCTCTCTCTTTACGAGCAGACTCGCTTAATGATTTTATAAATATGAGTTTGCCGATAGCTTATCTTGGGCTTAGGTACGTACCGCCATATGTACCAAATCTCCATGAACTAGCAAGTCGAATGCACGTAAAATTACGTTATACAGGTAAAGGATTTTTTATTTTATCATTACGTTACCTAATTATTACATTGAATTTATGTACTACGTCGTTTTCGTTTCTGATAATTCTGTATATAAAATTGCTTCGGCACTTCTTATGAAACATTATTATTATTATTATAGTCTTTTTTTGTTTTCTAATTAAAACGTCTATAATGTTTTTACATTATGGAAATAAAATTCTCTATTTAAAAAAAGGAATTAATCTCTTTAAAAGATCTCTTTAAATCACGACCTTAATTTTATTTACAATAAATCAAAAAGTTAATTAATTCATCTAAGGGTTCTATTGTCTTGTTTAAATTGGCCAAATTTATGTTTTTAAAAGTTATAAGAAAAGAACGTATTACGTTTACTGTTAACGCGTTAGAAAAACGTTTGTAAGCCATTAAAACGTCGACAAACACTTCTAAAACGCGAATTTAATTGATATTAATAAAGTAAAGCTGATTTTTTAATATTTAGATTAAAATATATATTAAGTTCGAATGTATAGAAGAACAAATTTTAACGAATCTAGTTGCTTTTGACTAATGGCGGAGTAAATTCTTATACGTAAGTGCGAAATCGCATTACATCTCTACTTATTAGTTTATGAATCAATATTATGCCAAGCACTCTAAATAAGTTTCTAACTTTGTAATCCTCTTAACAGAAAGGTTTCGTAAGTCAACAAATATTGTGGTTTAAAATATTAATAATACATGTAGAGAAAAAAAATTGGTGCTTTGCATAAGCAAAAGAACAATGATTAGGGAACCAATTCAATGGCTAAAATTTTTTCTAAATGAATAAAAATCTAATGCATATTAATAATATTTAATTATAATATTTAATTTAATTATAATATTTTTTGTTATGAACCGCTAATTTTTCCCTTTCTTTATCAAAATAAGTAATGATTTTATGCAATAAGACAGAAACACAATATAAATATATGGCTTACCATAAGTTCCTATACCGTTTGGCATAAAATACGTATTTCTTTATAGACGTTCTCTATATTATATTGTTCAATAAAAATATTATTCAAAAAATAAATAAATATGTATATATATACATCTATTAACCAATTTTACATACGACGATTTTTATGTAAGAATAAATTAATTTTATTAATTATTGAAATTTATTTACCACAGATTGCGTATTTGTGATATTGAAATACTCCCTCGGAATGCTTAATGTTATCTCAAAATTTTAGGAATAATAATTTTACTACTTTCCTCGGCGGTCTACTCTCCATTATAAGTCAAAAGCATAAGTCTTATTTCATGCTATAAGTAGATAAAAAGAAAAAATCGCAGTTTTAAGGACCAGTGGCTTCATTTGCGCGTCAAGTTTTATTAACGTCAGTGTCTCATTTTTATTATATATATATATATATATAACCATGAAAAATACGATTTAATATCTCTATAGGCTGTAAAAATTCGATATTGACATGTAATTATTAATTTTTCATAGGCTCTTACCGTAAGTCTACAGCTACTTTTTCGACTCCTTTTATAGTTTCCAGCTCTTCTAATGCAGATTATTAAATCTGCGCCTCTTATTAATGTCCACAATAGTCACCGTGGCATAGAAGAATTCGCTCAAAACACATTTTATATTCTAGACACGTTTTCAATTTATTCTCTTTCAGAAATATTATAGAGTGAAATAGACAAATCATATTAAGCATTATTTTCTAAAAAAAATACTATGAATACGAGAAAGCATTCGATATTGTATACGTACACGTACATTATTATTGAAACGTAATTAAATAATTACTGTAAATTGGTTTTATCGTTCTCATTTTTATTAAGATTTAAATAAAAATTAATGGCAATGTAAAAGCCGCCGGAGTTTAAATAAATATTTATATAAATACATTAGGCTTCATTGGTTTAAAAATTCAAAATTTTATCACAAGAGGATGGACAATTTTCTTCTTCTTCTTCTTCTTCTTCTTTTTTTTTTTAATATATTAAAATGTAATATATGTAATATATAGTTATATGAATTCGGTTAGAAAAAGGATTTATTTAATAGAAAATACTCAATAGAACGGATTGTTGACTTTAATCTAGAAAATCTATAGAAATATATATGGGGAAATAAAAAAAAATAAAAAATAAAAAATAAACGCTTATGTAAAGTAAAAAAGGCAAGGCCTAGAAAGAATAAAAAAATTGAAGTCTATTTGTAAACGAGAATGAATATCTGTTTCTGTGAATAAATCCATGTGGGAATTCTTATAAGCACATTATATATATATATATATATGTATAAGGTATAGATAAAATGATAGCTAAGTATGTTAACTGTTGACCTCGGTGAGTTTAAAAGAGAAAAATTCTGGAAAAAGGAAACAGATTTCACTGGGTGCGAATTCACCTCTACAAATTCTCATGCGATTTGGCTCCCACTTGCACTTTGTTCCTTTATTCTTTTGTCGAACCTGTGGTTTTGGAACTCGTCCAAAGTACTCACCGATATTATATCATTTAAGCAAGGAAAATGAAGAAAAATTGAAGGAACGAAGCAAAAGAATTACGCGAAAACGTTACGGCCTTAAACTATGAAAAAAGGCTTCACGTTAATGATATTCTTTTCTTTTTCCTTTTTTTTTGCAAATTCCAAATTTTTAAACGTATACACACATGTTACGTACACGTCTACCCTATTTCACGTATTCAACGCTTTCGTTTAGAAACTTCCGATCGTATCAAAGACTTTTATTATCTTTTTATTCCAAGTTCACTTGCTAAAAGAATATAAGCAAAAGTTTAATTTTCTGGCTCCAAGGTATGATGTATTATTATTAACATTTAGTTTTATTTAGGCGACGATAAGCAAATGCCTTATACATTCGCATTTATTGAATACATGCACGATGTTATTAATGAATCATAAAATAGTCCGAAATAGTAAATGTCCTTGAGTCGTTATGTACG
Organism: Ceratosolen fusciceps; assembly: GCA_018883505.1. NCBI lineage: Eukaryota > Metazoa > Arthropoda > Insecta > Hymenoptera > Agaonidae > Ceratosolen > Ceratosolen fusciceps. The sequence goes on from RCIC01000002.1 coordinate 5,100,244, forward strand.
CACGTAGACGAGTTCGCGTAAGAAAAAACGAAATTCTCACTCTTTCTTTAATCATATAATGCACCATAATGCACCAGAAGCGCTCCGAGAGATATATAAAGACGAATGAAATATTTATTTATCCTCGTTAATTCGTAAGATAAGATAAGACATCGATTTTTTTAGAGACGCAGCTAGAAATTCGAATTCCAATATATATATATACTCAACCGCAACGAAATATAAGTTCAAAGGAAAATAATAAATTTCATAAAAATTTGCATCGTAATTTAATTAAGTGAAATAACGATAGTTGAGATAAAAAAAAAATTATACCCAAGACATGTATTTAAAATAACAAGTAGTGAATTACTCTGAAATGAAAGAATAATAGGTATGAGTATTATTATTAGTAGGTTGACGAGGTTACTTATTATTTTTATTTTTACTTACCACGGAGGCATTTTCATAAAAGTTAAAGAAAAATTGTAGATACAGATACAGATAAAGTACAGCAATGCAACGAACGATTATCTTGCACAGCATCGTCCTTGATCACGTAACAGAAAATAATCACATCGAATTATAACCAGAGAGGGTGGGTGCGGGGCTGGGGATAGGTGAAAGAGAGAGAGTGAGAGAGGGAGAGACTGAGTGAGAGTGAGAGAGACTGAGTGAGAGAGTGAGAGTGAGAAATAGAAATTACGAAAGAATCGAAATGTTAAAATAAATGAAATGAGAATCTAAAATCCGTTTAACCGATAAATCAAACCGTGTAGTGCGGAGGAGGGTTTCGACGGGACGTTCCAAACAAACGTGGTGGTCACGCATAACGGCAGTTGCCTGTACGTCCCTCCGGGCATCTTCAAGAGCACATGCAAGATAGACATCGCTTGGTTCCCCTTTGACGAGCAACATTGTGAAATGAAGTTCGGATCCTGGACCTACGACGGCAACCAGGTACACACCAGATACTCTCTTCAAGCAAACTTTACCCTTACAAATACTAAAGCAACACAGCTATATTTGCTACACACACACATATATATATATATCTAATACACGCATAAATAAAGCACCAAATCTGAGTAATTTTCTTATTATCACAAAACTCTATCACAAGGCCACACGCAATCTCGTACAATCTCTGAATTCACACACGTAAACATTTCTACGAAGATCCTCTTGGTCCTTTGACAGTTTTATACGTATCGCTGTCCCTACATGTATTGGTCTTCCCCTCTGAGTCGAAACAATAATTAATAATTATAAAAAAAAAGCTTCTCGTTTTTACGTACGTTCCGCTATAAAAAAGATTATTGGCCAACAAAAACGTTTCTTGCATCGATAAAAATTGTATTGTAAATTTCCAGTATCATCGTCATTTTTTTTTTCTTTTTTGGTTTTTTGTTTTGTTTTGTTTTTTTTTCTGTATAACTTTTATCGAATTGATATAAATAACCGTTCCGCGTTGTATTTGAGCAAAATTAATACACGTATTTTTAATCGAATCACGTATCTCTGTAGTTTATTTAATGTGGGTTTAGCTTAAAATAATAACGCGTGTATCATTGAAGATCAATAATATTATATTTTTCATAAATAACAAGCAGCTTCATTTATTGTGATTATACTAGAAGAAAATAATAATAATAATAATAATAATAATAAAGATAGTAAAAAAATCTTACTGTTGTTCTGATGCTTGATGACTTTGGACAAAATTTTAATCAAATTCCCGGAAGCTAATCTTGAGTCCAAGAAATCGTAATATCCCTTAAGCAGATACACGACGTGTAAGCGCAGGTAAATAACGTAAATACGTTACGGTATTTCATCGATCAATCACATGGGGCTAGAGGAGTGGGTAATACAAAATGTGCACTTGACTGACAAACTATAAAAAAAGTATTACCCAATGGCTAAGGTATTTGAATTTATGAGACCCCATGATTGAGTACGTATAATGTTTTTTCTTTATTCTCTTTTCGTTTTTCTTTTGTTAATATGAAAAATCGTCAGCTGCGTCGATAAGACTGACAATATTACGGAACTTTAAAAATCTATAAGTCAGTTTAACGCGGTAAAAAACTCAGATTCAGGGGAAGCCAACAGATGTAAATTATTTTAATAGAAAACACACATATATATATATACCTTACCTTCTTTCCACTACGTAATATTTACTACACATTCATATTTAATAAATATCACGAAACAGAAACATAAATAATATAGTCAAAGCAGGGACCATGTGATTATGTCTAAGCTCGAAACCACAATTTTGCATGGAGCACATGTTCATCGTTGTTCTACTACCGACTCCGCGACTCACATATACTTATACACCAATTAATTACGATCCTCTCCCCCCCCCTACCTCACTTTCTTCTTCTTCTTCTTCTTCTTCTTCTTCTTAAAAAAAACATCCTATTTTCTATCAGAACTTTATAAGATAAGTTTCCCTGTGACTGTGTATGTCCGTCTGTCCGTCTGTCTGCGTGTTTGTGCGCGTTGCAATGAGAAAATTCAATTGACTGTCTCGATGAAAGTTTAAAGGCAAAAAATTATTACGTAGAAGTACGATTCCTGCAAATAGCTCAATACGTTTTTAAATCGAGTTTTTTTTTTATTTTTTTTTTTTTTTTAGATTATTAATTTACGGTTGGCTTTAGAAATCAACGAGTCCTCTTCCCATTTGTTGATAGATGATATTCTAAACGGCAAAATAAATTATTCGAAAGATTATTTTTATCTTTATTTTTATTGAACAATTGTCTGAGACGCAACACGCCATCGATCACTGTAATATAATGTATCGCTACTATGATATATTTTAATTTAAACTCAATTTAAATCCGTAATGTTAAAATCTTATTGAATACAATTGAAGTCGTGGCGTGTAGAATGTCATTAAGAATTTTAAGAAAATTAATTTAAGAAACATTAAGAACGTAGGTGATAATAGACAATTTTTATAAAAATCATCGGTTATCCGATCTAGAGGCAAATCTAGTGCAATTATATTTCTTGTGGATGCTTACAAATGGAAAAGGAGTGAAATAGGTGGCGTTTTTATCGTTTATCGAATTAAATCTAACAAATCATATGAAGAAAGGGAATCGGAGGGTAAATAAATATGCTCAACTGGAATAAGAACTTCTATCTTGATTTCACGATGTTTTAATTTATCCATAGATCGCTTTTTATGCTAAGCTTAATCGACTGATTGTGCTGTACGGAAAAGTTCATACGAAAATAGGAAAAAAGAATAACAGAGAAAGAGATAACGTAATGATTTTATGTAAAAGCAGTGTACGTTAATAATAATTTTTTTTTTTTTTTTTACTATTAAAAAACGCTTACCATCGACTGTTGCGTCGACATTGTTAAAACAACGTCTCGTCTCGTGCTGGTTTTTTATATAGATTTTAACGGCCGTTATTCACTGCCGTTATTGTCAATTTTTATTTTCAATAATATTGATATATTTTGCGTCGAAATATTCCCAGGCTTTGAACTACCAATAACTTTTGAGTAATCGTTGCCAAAGTAACGAACGTTAATTTTTCCATATAACCTAATGACGTTATTTGTATTTGTTAACGAGGATAAATGTGATACTCTGCCTTAAACATCATCGATACGCGATAGTTTTCGCCTTTTTCCCTCTCTCTCTCTCTCTCTCTCTCTCTCTCTCTCTTAAATATAACGTTTTATTGTAATGCAAGAAATATAAGAAAGGTGTAAATGACGGGACAGGAATGATCCCATCTCCCTCCCCCCGTCCCGATCCCGATCCCCATCCCGCCGTGGAGTCGATAGCTGAGCAACGTTCAAGCCATGCGAGCCATATTTGACGAGGCCCCATTCTCATTAATTATCCACCAGAGCCGAGTAGCCCAACTCTCTCTCTCTCTCTCTCTCTTCTACCGTTTTCATTACTTTTCTTAATTTACACCGCTTTCGCCACTTCGTATTTATAATATCTTTTTAAAAAAATGAATTCTCTATTCTCCTCCCGCCGTCTACTGGCGTTATTACTACATGTGCCTTACGTTATATGTATCCTTAGATCTAGATTGCACGATAGAGTTGGCGCGCTCGCTGGCTCGCTCCGTCCGAACAATCACACCTAGTACACTCGCAGAATATTCTTATCGAGTCGAAGCACTAACCCGCGTTGAGGTAACGCGTTGAGGTAACGGTAAACGGGATGCTTGGGGAGACTTTAGGGGACTTTTTAGGGGTCGTTCTCAGGAGACTGCCGGCGGATAGAGACTTGTTTTTAATTAAACGACGCCGTGCGCTACGTACGATGATCGTAGAATTTAATCGTAATTAGATTGAATGTCGGTCAGCGGCACGTCGTACTTTTTTTTTTTTTTTAACCCAGCAACGTAGTAATTTGTCATGTTGCAACCGTCGGAACGTGGGAACCGAAGGAGGTACAGGGGCATAGGCCGTAGACGACACAAAGCATCATCGCGTGTGTAATAAATGCATAGGATCAAGCACGCGATGGACTCCTGTACCGGTATTGGTAACCTGACGAATGATCGCGCGCGTAGGTGTTAATTGTAAAATGAAAGAATGCCGGCCGGCGATAGTTTCCGCTCATCTCCTGGAAGATAAAGGCGAAAGACATAAAAACAATAGATAGAGCAAAAAAGGATAAGGAGAGCTATCGGAAGACTCTCGATTGCTCGATACGAGTGTACTGGGGGAAATGACTTTTGGCGCTTAGCCGATGGCCCCGCAACCGAAGGCTTACATTAGCTGTTTATTAAGGACGGAAGCGGAGATTAAAGAGAATGAGTACTCTATGAGCTAAGCTTAGTTAGGCTAAGCTCGTGCTTGCCTCGCATATATTCCGCGAGCCTCGGCTCCATTCACGCATGAACTCGTCTTTTATAAAGCATATATAAACCGCTAATTCACTTGACCTCTGCATCTCTCTTAACTAATAAAATTTCTATGATTAAAAGAAAACGCAAAAAAAAAAAATGTATAGAAGTCAGTTACATTTGGCATCGATATCGCATAACATTACGCACAATGATCAATGTCACTTATGACTGTCAAGGTCAGCCGAGCGAGCGAGCATTCGTCATTGCATTGGACACAATCGTCGTCTCGAATGATAATTCCCTTTGAGAGTTCTTTATTCTTCTAAGATATTAATTTATGATTTGCCGCGTTGAATCGTTGCCTCTACACTACAAACGGCTCACTTTATAACAAGAATTTTATATAAAATGATTCACGAAATTTTATTATAAGCTTTATTATTCGGACATAGAATGCTGCAGACGTGGTATTCAAGTATTTACTCAATTTACTGAAAATACTTGTTGCGTTTATAAAAAAAAAAAAAAAAGTCCGGGAAAGTCAGCGAATTTACGAAAATTATTAACGGACTTGCATTCTTTTTTACGCGATCTTGGAAAATCAAATTCGTGTTTTTGTCATCTACATTCATTCTCGAACTGCGTAGACTTTTGTAGGCTTATTATCATTACATGACTTATTTTCGGCGCGATATTGTATAACGTAAATATTTTATTTACATTTTGTGACTTTTCTTTCTACTACTGCCTCGAGACGTGTATTATTGCATATATTTGCATTACGTTCGAGCAACACTCGACCCTATGTTTATCTCTACGTTTATCTCATATTTACGCACATTCCCTACACTATTTCTTTTATTTCATATATATATACATGCTTATGGGCTCAAAAATTATCTATAAGCCCGTTAGTGAAAACAATCCGCCCACATAATGTTACCGACAGTAGGGTAAATATATAAATAAACAAGATGTTATTGCACCTTATTAAGATAGAATATTGACAAATACTGAAGAAATAATAAATAAGTAAATAATTTCTCAAGGTCAGTGGTGTTGCCCTTAAATGTAATGGTAATAAACTTTTGCTAAGAAACCGAAATCAAAAATTCACAAGCATATCAATGATTTTCTGTTTCTTCAGTTGTTAGTAATCAAATAATAATCCGTTGTATTATGCCTTTGTCGATGTCTTTGATTGGTTAGTTATCAGATGATACAGTTAGAAGCTAAAATTCTATGCGCACAATAGATTACAAATACCAAACGTGCGAATATATGCGAGACAGGCATACTTTTAATTAATCGTATAGTCGGATGCGCTCTTACTTGCATGCCAATCAATGCACTATTTTATACTTTTCTAACGAACTATGCAAATAAATATAAATAACTTGAAGAATATGTCTTTCCAATCTCAAAAGTATATTTACAGTGCGTCTGATTTTGGACATTAATGTAAGACCACGTTCGATTAGTAAAAGTGTACATATAACTGTACGTACGTGCATATACGTACATGTGTATGTATATATTCTTCTTGTATATGTATATGTATATGTGCGTATGTGTGTATATATATATATGTATATATATATATATACACATATATATACATATATTATGTAATAATTATATACATGTGCCTACTTTTTATTTATAGATTAATATGCAATTTTAATATTGAGATGATATTTCATGTAAAATTTTTCTTACATAGATCGTGATAAAGATTAATTACTGGCATTTCTTTTTTATAAACCTCGATATCGTAAATGTATTTTCTTAATTTTTACTCCTAATTATCGATCTGTACGATATTTCTTTCGAGCATATAAATATGATTACATTTTAAGGCATAAAAAATATGTGTTTATGACTAACTATGAATATGAAATACTAACATTGTTAATCCATTAATCCATAGAATTTACATATATAATTATTATTTCGTAAAATAAAATAATATTAATTTTATTAAAAAATAATAAAATAAGTTTTTGTTAAGGCTAATGATAATTTAAAAGAAATTTAAAACTGGATTCCAGTATAATAAAACTTGAGAAGGTGTGAGAAAAAAAAGAAAGGAAAAAAACGATCTCGAGGTTATAATAATAAATGCACATTATAAATAATTTTATAATTAAGCTCTAGACAGATAATATGTTAGAGGGTTATATGGTTTGATGTGAAATGTTTGAATTGATCGAAATCAATATGAAGAATGTGATATGCAGAAAGGCTTGTATCTATTTTCCAGCACCTTTTCACCTATGTTATCACCCATGGACTCATTCTTTGTGTTACAGAGCTTAATGCTTTTATTTATATTCAATGTTTCTCTATGTTTACCATGAATATATATATCTCAAATATTATTTGTAGTTTCTAATTGAAAATTTTTACTTTTAAATAAAATGTCTCAAAACGTCTCGTTCATAGATAAAAATAGCCCTCTTCCGTACATATAACGAACACACATAAATACATTTTTACAAAAATACAGAAGCTGACTGACGTTTCATGATTATATTTGTCCCTACACGAATAAATGTTCCAATACGAAATGTTCTAATACACCCTTTTAATGCTTTGTGCAAAAAAAATGGGTAGAAATGCATATATGTATAACATCTTATATTTTTTAAACATGTTTGGGTGTGAATATGAGTGTTTATTTTCTTTATTTTTTTTTTTAATTTTTTTTTAATTAGCTGTATTAATAATGTTGCAGATATTAATATTTGCATGAATATTTGTGCATAAATATCGGTAAAAGTACTTGGAAGTCAAAATCTTATTTACAAATAAAAACGATGATTTGAAAATAATTAAAGTTAATTTTTAATATTTGATTTACAATTGCTAAAAAATATGTACATATATTATACTGCGATAGAATGAAAAGAAAAATATTTTTTTATAGTAAGTACAATTGTTAATAAAATGGAGCTATTCGTATTCGGCAATATATATATATACAAGTAGCTCAAAAAATATTAAAATATGTAATAAATTATCATAATCTACAAATATAAATTACATTTTGCAGTTGAAAATAAAAAGTATATGTATGTATTTTAAAAAAGAATTAAATTAACAGTAGAACAGACTTTTTATTGTTTAACACCTGCATGTACGTGTACGTGCAATTGTATGTTTTTATTTTGAAATTTAAAAGAAAATAAAAAGTGATAAAAAAAACGATAGTATATTAAATATTAAATATTGTGTTATGTAAAATCAATTGAAATAACAGTAATGATGATGATGATGATGATGATGATGATGATGATGATGACGATGATGATGATTACAGGAACAGAGTATCCGGTTGATATTATCATAAACAAGTATATGTGTTTTTAAATATTGTTTTGCTGTGTGGATCCGTTGTGAAAATGCTCTTATACCGTATTTTTTCAATGGCAAATCGACTATCGCTCGCTTCTCCGAAGACCTCATTTATGTTTATTTTGTAGAGCCTCGATTTTCTTTATCCCTCGCCGTCTCGAGAGAGAGGATAAGCTGTATTTATGATTAGACAAGAGATAATGGCTATGTAGGACTAACGTAAGAGTAAAACTGATTATTAGAACTGAATTTAGTAAGATCGATGTATTTCTGCAATTATATATATATATATATGGATTTCGATGTTTTACAGTCCATTTTAAAATAAGCCCAATGTTATACATACATTCTCACTAGTAAAACGTGTATTGGCATTTATACACGATCCATTTATTTAAGAATATTTAAAAATATTTAAAATAAAAGTTTTACAGTTATTCAATACATTCTATTTATTTATTCTGCATTAATTGAATGGAGAAATTAATTTTAGAAAATTCTCCCTTAATTTTATGTGTCAATTTTAATTTCCCATAGCCATCGTTTGCTTTGAACTGCGTTTTAAAACTCAGGATTCCAATCTTAGCTGGAAAAAAAAGAGAAAAAAGAAACAAAAGAAACAAAAGAAGAAGAAGAAGAAGAAGAAGAAGCAGAAGAAGAAAAAGCGTAACTCAAAAGAAAGTGGATGAGGAATTAAAAGAAAACCTTAATTTGAAACATTCAAAATTTTTGCTTTTTGTCCCGGGAATCCTTCCTCGGGAATTATATTTAGACCGTCGCTAAAAAATTTTTTAGTTTTTCTCTTATATCACTGATCTCGAATTCGCCGAGAGATTAAACGCAAAAAGCATGAAATTCACAATTTTTGTACGAACGTTGGGAAAGCGAACGTTGATAATTTTTTTTAGCCCTGCATCTGAATATCTAAATATCAAATAATGACTTGGAAATATATAATACGTTAGATCGTTGATCTCTGAGATCTAATAGAAACCTCGCACACGTTTACCCTCTAATATCGGGAATCTAATGTTTTCTCGTCATATTTGATTGTAAAACAAATCGATTAGTTTACCTGAATATAGAATTAGTTTATCCAATTCTTTAATTAATTCCTTATCTGGTCGTTCAAAGTACAATAATAATAACAACAATGTACTGAATTCTCATACTATTGCAATATCAATTAAGAAATAAGACGAGTTTTTAATAGAATTAATAAACCGTTTTTTTAATCACAATAACGAAAATAATTATAAGAGCTTTTCCCTCTGTTGTTTGTGCTGTTTTTTTGTTTTGTTTTTTCTTTCTCTCTTTATTAAACAGATAATTATTAATTTTTGGCATACATCACATAAATCATCGTATAATTTATACAAAATATTTGTATTGAAACGTTTTTTGAACGTTTTATCTCACTTTAAGAATAAATATTTATTTATTTATTTATTTTTTTACCAATATTACTTATATAAGCTTTTGTCGGTGTTTATTGTATTTATTCGTCGAGTTGTGGCAATTATGCATGAGGCGGTAGATCTCGTAATTAGAATTTACCGATTCGCATGTAATGTGGCAGAAGCCAAAAATTCGCTTGGTATATAGAAAAACAGTAGAAGAGAACGACTGACTGGAAAGCTTATTAAATATATTAGTACGAGTACAGTCAAATAAAAAATACACGTCCCTCCGTTATATCCCAATTCATAGTAGATATCCGACTAGATGTATATGTTTATGTATACGTGCGTGCGTGCGTGCGTGTGCACGGAGCACGTGCTCAGATTTGATCGAAATCCGTATGCATGAGGAAATACGAATACGTCGCTGATGAAAGAGGCAAAGAGATGCCGCAGAATGCGTTTATTATTTAATGAAACTTTCTCGACTTTGGTAGCTCGATCTGGTACTGAACTCTCAGCAAGGTGGCGACTTGTCCGATTTCATCATGAACGGCGAATGGGATCTGATCGGTGAGTCTCGTAATAACTACTTCACAAGGTTACGTGATTTATTTTATTTTTCATTTTATTTACTTTTTTCTTTCTTTCTTTACATATACATATATATATGCGTGTGTGTGTGTGTGTGTATGTGTATGGGTGCGGGCGTGTATGGATGTAATAATAATAGTAATAATACACAGGATATCTGCACTTGATTCAGCTGCACTTTGTCACAAGAATTGAAATTATTGGCCAATCGATATCGATGCCCGTGTGATTTTTTTTTTAATTTACTTCTACGGCTTTTATTATAAAATGGAATCCGACTGAGAAGTTAAGACAAGGACGGAGACAAAAGAAAGTATTGCCCTTGTATTGTGTTCCGTTCTAAAGTACGAGATGCCAATATCTCCGCGGGAAGATAATTTCTACTTCAATGCCAGATAGATATTATTTTGCTTCTCTCGTAAAAAAAAAAAAAATTCCGAAACTCAATCCGGGAAAATGAAACTTTTTTAACGTCCCTCTACTCCTATAATAATGCAATCTATAATGTCAGTATGTGAGCTTCAAGTCTTCCCCATTGTTTACGATCTATAAGATTTTCATTTTAATTATAATTTTATAATTCCCTTTTTTCCAAAAAAAAGTATTTCCAACTATTTATTCAATAGTTTTTCCTATTCGCTTTTCCTATTACCGTTACTAATAAAACAATTATATACTCGTCGTGTATACAATTACTTCGTTCGCGTGTAAAATCGTATAGATTTACGAATTTGTAAATAATTGTAAATAGCACGAGAATAATATTAGATATATAAAATATTATTAGAATAGGAATTATGCTTTAAGAAATTTAATCATAAAATTAAGAATTCCCTTTGGATTTTCGTTGACTAGATATTATTCAACTGACTATTGCGTAGAATATAATTTTAAACATTATTGCTTTTGTTAAAGTATATTGAAAACAAATGTTACATTAAATATCAATGGAATGCAATTCATAAAATGCGTTAAATTCAAAGAAATTCAGTACTTTTTACTACGCGAAGCTGAATAATAATAATAATAATAATAATAATGATAATGATAATAAAATTTTGTTTTCATAGAACATTCCATGGATCTTTAATATTTTTACGTAATCTAGCATAGGATCTGGCTTATAGAACGGACGGTTAAGAAAATTAAGATGAAAAATCTTTTAAATACGTAGATGAAGAAGGAATTCTGTGAATTATTAAAAAAAAAATTTTCCAAACCCCTTCAAAATTCAAAACGTACTAAAGATATTTTTGATAATTTTTAAAATTCTTTGACAAAGTAAAGCGTGATATTTAATGTATTTTTTTTTTATTTTTTTTTTTATTTTTTATTTTTATTTTTGTAAATAATGTAATGTATTTGTGAAAATTGCAATTCAGTTGCCAATTTATATTCCGTGAATAATTGATGAAAACTGAATCAATAGAATTCACTTGTATTATATTCGGCAAATATCTGTGGATAATATTCATGGACAATGGAAAGAAGGTAGGAATGCCGCAGTTAACAATTGTAAGCGAACAATTACAAGTGAATATTAAATAAAGCAGAGAAGAAGAAGAAGAAGAAGAAGAAGAAGAAGAAAAAGAAAAAGAAAAGGAAAAAAAAAGAAAAACAATATTATAACTACTATTCTCGTAATGTCGAGGCTTACTTGATGAATTTCATGATCGATTATATGACGATAATTACAGGTATGCCCGGAAAGAACAATACGATCGTGTATCAGTGCTGTCCAGAGCCCTACGTCGACGTCACCTTCTTTATTCAGATACGCCGGCGAACGCTTTACTACTTTTTCAACCTTATCGTACCCTGTGTACTCATATCGAGTATGGCTCTTCTTGGCTTCACCCTACCGCCTGACTCGGGCGAGAAGCTCACTCTAGGTAATGTAGTTCATAACCACCGAAAGAAAGCATGACGCGTACAACGATTCCTAATATATATAATATACATATAAACATTTTTCTTATTTTATTTATTTATTTTAGTTTTTTTTTATTTATTTATTTTTTTTTTTTTTTTTATAATCCACAAATACGTATTGCGTTATCGCTAACTATTATTATTATTATTATTATTATTATTATATCTCTTCATAGTTTCGTTAGCCTGTAAAACTAACTAAAATGCCTATGCATAACTTGTTAGTTTTTTTTTTCTTTGTTTTTTTTTTTTTTCTTTACCATTTTTCAGCCAATGAAATAAGAAATTAAAGCTACGCGCAAGATTAAGCTGTGAAGAGACGATATCTGATTGAAAATCTTTTAATAACATTCAATAATATACGTGTATGTGTATTGATTAAGTATTCAAGATACTTTATTGACCCTCATATGAATAGTTGTGATATGCCGTAGACGAAATAATTATACAAACACTAGATGCCCGAGCAAATGAAAAAGTAGGAAAATACATAAATAGTCAAGGTAGTTCTCCATTTTTCTTTTATGAGTACCGAGTATGCGAGAGCATAATTAGTTGACCCGGCACAATTCGTCCTTTACCTACACAACTCTTCATTCCCTTAAGCCAAATATTAGTTATAAAAAGATCAACCTCCCCGAGATATTTTATACACCTCTGCAATATATAATATATATATATATATATATATATATATACATTATATATTCTTATTCCTTGTTATAATAATAGCGACGTAGTTAATCGAAGATTAGTAAATGCGTGTGCAACAACCTACGGGAAATGCATGAGCGAATTAGTTTCTGCAACAGCGCAACCTCAGCAATTATAATTAGTGTCTCCAGCCACGTAATTAAACCTAGTGATAATCTAACCGCAACGATCTCTTTTAGTCGGATAAATGCAGGCAGCAGTCCTTCTCTATCTGAACTGAACTGAACTCGGCTAACCTTAAAAATGTATACCCCCAGCGGTCCACGACCATCCGATGATTATATAAGCAAGTTCGATAACCACATGGGCGCTTAATTATTAAACCCATACAGGTCACAGCAGCTAATTATCATCGTTTTTATATAATTTATACGTAATTATAAATATATATACATATATATTTATAGTGGAAGGATTCAAGATTTTAATTATCGATTTGAATTAGAAATAGGCAAATTCTTATAAAAATCTCTTATGATATTCGAAAAAAAATTCGTGTAATAACGCCTAATCTTTACGTGGCATCCCAAAAGATTTGCCGCCAAAATTAACGAGAATTCAAAAATAACGCTCTCTAGTTAGTTAACCATTGCGTTGGGAATAATTCTCCATTTCTCTGATTGGCTGTTAAAACAACCAAGCCCACCTTCTTCAATCTCCCGAGACGCTGAAATTGCTTATAGAGAATGCTCGGGCAATTTCCATAAACTTTACTGGCTTATTACGGTAAAGAGAATACTTTAATTACGTCGATCGCGCAAATATATATATATATCAGTTATCTTTCAGTATAAAAAATAAAGTCTTTTATTTTATAAAATTAGCATAACTGCTGGGAAATTCTTCTCGGTGACTCGGTGGGCACTCTCTTGATATTCATATACGTACTAAATTAATAATTAAAAATCGCAAACGCGTAATCTCGAGTACTGCGCGAAGCGGGAGGAAAAAGAAAAGAAAAGAAAAACGTATTTAATTAGCTAAAAAAAAAAAAAATAAATAAATAAATAAATAAATGAATGAAACCTAGAAAGTAAAACCCATGGGTACACGAATGTTCCACTTTATTTCATGAATTTTTTTAATCGCAATTTAAATTTCTTCTTTCGTTTATTAATTTTAAAAAAAAAAAAAAAAAATGTTTGCAGAAAAAGTTTCAATAGACGACTGCCAAGCTTTAATGCAGTTAATTAGAAAGGAGATAAGTATCCGGAAAACTGCGTGAAGATAGTAAAAGTCCTTCATTAGCCCAGTGCATATTTTTGACCGTCTGGGATTTTCTATAATTGCCTTTGTAATCTGTAAATTAATATTATATTCAAGATATAATAATAAGAATAATAAAGCCGCAATGGCCACTTGAGATAAGCGAACGTGAATTAGCGAACGTAATTTTAATAGATTAAAAGTAAAGAGGCGAAGCGCGCGTGACCTTTAAAAATCGGAGAGCCGACGATATATTAATTAAGCGATTCTATTTAAATTTTTCGTTACCTCGCGGAAACATTTAATACGATATAGCTTATCATATATATAGTGAAACTCCCAGGTTATGTATCAGCACGAAGAGTAGTTACGTATTAACGGTCGTGAATATTCTCGAAAGAAAGGTGATCGTTCGTTGGATTCCTTTCGGATAGTCTAAAAAAACTATTCTAACGCGCCAATGAGACTTGTTCACCTATTTTTTTTTTTTTTTTTGTATTTTTTTATTGTCCTACCCAATAGTTTATAAGCCATAGGCGTACAGATGTATAAGTTCATTTCATTTGATCGAAAAAGTGCAAAGTACCGATAGAAATCTGCCATTTCTCGTTCTATCGATAATCCAATACGAGCAAGACCTTATTTTTTTTTTCTCTTCCTATTCTTCATATGATTAAAAACTTTTTTTTAATAATATAATTCTCGTTAACTTTGCAGAACTTTTCCCTTTAGATTGAAAAAGAAATTTTTGATAAACTTTTAGACTATTTAGTAATTTATACAAAAAAAAAAAAAAAAAAAAAAAAACCCCACCCCACCCCCCCCGCAACCCAAAAAAAAAAAAAAAAAAAAAAACAAAAAAACTTTCAATTCCATAACAAAGTTCGGAATGATTAAGTAATACTCTAAAGTTTTATATGTGTGTTTATACATATATGTATATATATAGAAATTAATAGAAAAACTAGAAAGGCATTTAGAGAATCACATTTGATAAAAATGTGAATTTTCGTATTATATGTACAATATACATTTATTCTTTTTCAGTGATATTGTTCAAAGACACAAGAAAGAATAAATTTCCATCGTTATTGAAATATTTAATTTTTATAAACAAAAAAAACAAGTCTATGCACATTTATTAATATACTTTGATTCTCCAAGTAAATGCAAGTAAAGTTCTATTGAAAATAAAAAAAAAAAAAAACCACTCGTAAAATCTTGTATTAATTTCAATGAGCATGTAGCCATTACTATGAAATTACATAATTTTACATCTAAAATCAAGTTTTGCTAGTTTATTATCTCGCAGACTCGTGAAATTACCAGTGTTATTTTCAAACTTGAAATTTCGTTCCTGATCTCGTCTATACTCGTCATACAATAAGAACTTATTGCCGTATGCGTGCTCTCACCAATACTTTAATTATTCCAGCTGACATAATCTTTTATTTACTTAAATACTTTAAAGATCTAATGGATAGTAAGAAGTATTACACAATCATTATACTCGTTATTATAATTGTACGAATAATACTTTGAATCGTAGACTTTACATTATAAACTTCAGAAATCTATTAAAATCTATTTTAAAACTGGAATCTATTAAAAACGCTTTTCCGGTATTTTGGGACTTTATATATATATTTATTGGGGCCGGGAGAGGGAGGGGGCGAGGAGAAAACTAAAATTAAAAGCAATATAATCGTTTTAATTTTTCTCAATGATTCCTTCATCCGCCGATGAAGATTTGACGAATCAGAAGTTGGCGCTTTGCTCTAATGGTCTCAGTGCCATGACAGTCGCTTTTTCGTTTATTAGAAATTCCTAAAATATTTCTCATAGTTCGTAATTCTATATGAATAGAGTGGAGCGCATCCCCGAACTTCCCGTTTCCCGATCTCCACTTTAAACGCATTAATTCTAATATTAAAATGCATTTAAATTACTTCCAGGCAAAAACCGCAAAAGTAATTTGTAACTAAATTTAATCTACGTTTAATATTAATTTCTCAACCTATGTATAGAAATAATCCGTTCTCCTATATATATATACATTTAAATATATATTTAAATATTTTCTATCCTCGGTATAAGTGGATAATTGCAATATTATTCTGCGATAATATGAAAAATTTTGACTGTAAAAACATTGCGGAATGCCGAAAAATTTCTTATTTACATGCAAGTGAATTAATTGATTTCCCTTCTCTTCTTTATAAGAGCCTTTTTATTCGGTTTATCTTCAGGATGCTTTTTAAATCATTGGTATTTTCCGAATCTTGTATCGTAATTTTATTGTCAGCAATCAGTAGGCCGAAATTTCGACAATTATACCTCGACATTATCATATCGACATCAGCCAAGATCGCCTTCTTCTTTTCAAGAAATTAATTTTATAATTACGTTTTCGTTACGTCACTCCATTTAATTTAAATCCACGAATGGTTTAATGTTCAACGACAATACGTCGATTGATCTCTCCTTCCTCGCTTCTTTCTCTATGGCTTTATTACTAATTGTATATTCTTTTATTATTATTATTATTTTGTACGTACGTACGTACGTACGTCGTCGACGTGCCGGGGTTGGATTAGCCAAATATTCTATTGTCAGGATAATCAGACGAGGACATTAAGTAAAGAAATTCCGTGTGAGTGAATTGTCCCGTTAAATTAATGCCGTTAAATAAGCCAAGAAGGCCAAGAAACGTAGAATGCAATTAATAATTGAATTTCAATTCCTTTGTAATTTTATGACTTCTGTGTTCTAGTGTTAGGCTAAAGTGCCGGATCTTCGACGATTGATATGTCGATTGATTTATCTATGTTAGCCGTTAACAAGATCCACATCTTGTTCTCAGAGGCGAAGACATAAATGGAAAAGCATAATTGGCCATTAGAAAGTCAACTATTAATGGGCCGTATAAAGATGTGCTTATTTCCTAGGGAGTATTATTAATCGTCGATCCGCGCGCTATTTCCTCACTCGGTGATTATGAACGAGGGTCCTCAAGGTTTATTCTCTTCGTCGGCAATACTAACAGACTGCATTTAATATTATAACGAACTTATTGTATTAACTATAGAACCAAACATGGACACGTATAGAAAAACAAACGAACAAACAGATAAATAAATATCGCAGGAAGAGGTGAAGATCGCGTATTCGTAAAGCACCGTTAGATACGAATTGTCAGCGAGTGAGGATCTAGGTAGGGAGGGGCTGAAGATTTTCGTTGTAAATCTCGGTCAGTACCTGGTCGACCCTGGCCTTTTCTCCCCGGCCAAGAGCTCGACCTGGAATCTCCAAGAATAGAATTTTTTTTCAACCATTCCTTTTGATGGCCAATGATCCCTAACAAGGCATAAACTTAAAAGCCACTCGGCAACTCGTTCTTTTTATCTGTGCAAGAAAAATAGAAGAGACTCTTCTTTTGATTAAGGATATAATTTGTAAGCAGGCTCTCCTGGACTCGTTGCATGGAATGCAGAGCACTTGCTTTTTATTTACATGGCGAAACTGACTCCCCTCGCCATCTACGGGACTATTTGCGAAACAAGTCTCGATCCCGTTCCTCAATTAATTCGGCTCCTTAAATATTCTCAACTTCAATTATACTTCGACTTTAATCGAACTCCAACTGCAATCGACTACCTTTGCCGCCGCCTTGCTTTCTCCGCGTTATTGACGTATTTCAGAGGAAACTTGGCCCATTCTTATGACTAATTAACTAGACAGTTGATTCTTGGAATGGCAGAAATTAAATTACACAGTCTCGATTACAAGTGATCACGGAAAGAAAGAAAAAAAAAAAAACTGGACTGGTTAAAGCCAAACGTTATTTAATTTCGATGTTATTGCGTTAGGAAACATAGAAAATGCGCTATTCAAAAGGGAATTGTACTCGAACCATTATTCATACCGCAACTCTTGCGTAATAAACGTTAACAAAAAAAAATTCAACGTCAATTGTAAAACAATTAGCCAATTGGTTTTCTCGCCTTTTTCATCTTACATTCGTACTTTGAATGTCAAAGTATCAAATACATACGTTTTAAATACATGATATTATTATTCGGATAACGATTTACGGACGTACTCGTGATATTTTTTTTTTTTTTCAAACATAGACAGACTAACGAAATTATTTTATAAAATCAGATACTAAAATCTAAGGTCTTGCTCTCTTGTCGTCGGTTTTTCTTTTTCACATTAGCCACTCAATAGGAAACCATACTAGAGCCTACACTGTTTTATAAATTATAGTTTGCACATTAGAAATACCGTAGAGTCTTATAGATGTGTGTGTGAACTTTTGTGAACAGAGCTGTTGTAAAATATAATAAATTCGAATACAAGTAGAGTATTATTCCTAGGATCATGCATATATATATATATATACAAATATATTAACTAGCACAGCTCGAAAAATATAACGACGTTTAAGTTATTTCTGCATTACAAAAATTACGAGTAGTTAGTATAGACTATTTATTTATTTACTTTTATTTATTTTTTTTTTTTTTTTTTTTTTTTTGTTTACCGCGACCTATGTACAAAAAAATGCACCTGGTGGGTATAAGGTTTATTTATACATAGAGAGAGAATGAAGATCAAGAGAAAAATATGAACAAGAATGGTTCGATTAAGTCAGGAAAGCCTATATATTATCTCTCCGCAGGAGTGACGATTCTACTATCACTGACGGTATTCCTGAACCTCGTGGCCGAAAGTATGCCGACAACCTCGGATGCTGTCCCTTTAATAGGTACCGGAACTCTAGCAAAACACATCCCATCAGAACATCCTTGTTGTACATCACCTGTTTAACTGTTTAACTGTCTGTCCCTCTGTCTCTGTCTGTACCTCACGCACACGCCAGACTCCCCTATCCCCCCGTCCTCTATCTCTCTCTCTCTCTCACACACACACACAGACTAGTTATAGAAATAGATAGATTAACATTAAGAAACGTATTACAACCTCGCCCTCCCCCCACCCCCAATTCCTATCTTAAAATAGTGCTTTAATTAATTAAATATTCTTTTTGTTCACGAATCCTGTATTTGTTTTTGTGAAAAAACTACTTTTTACGCACACCCATGTCGATCAATGGAAAAGTTTATGTTAACGTCCAAGCACCGAATTTTATTTGCTTTTACGATTATATTAATAAACTAAATGTCCGTAATTTTCTTTTAATCTTCGGGAAAATAAAAAAAAAAAAAATCAATGAATTCATATTCTTATATCATACATTAATAAAATAAGCCTTCCATCACATCTAATTAATTATACTAATTATAATAATTTCAATACCCCGGCAATCAATATTTAATAAATTATTTAAGGAAATTAATAAACATTCAGTTAATATAGATTTCTTTTTATTTTCAAATAATAAGTAATATGTTTATAAAAAATTCTAATCATTTTCAACTATTTTACACAAGCTAATTGTGAATAAAAAAATTTATTTCATACTTATAATGTAAGACTAGTAGTTAGTAAATGAGCTCTCATCATACTAACATTATCTATATTAAGCTGTAAGCACTTAACTTAAATGCTATTCGTATAGAATATAAGTAACGCTTCAATGAACCTTTAAACAAATAAAAGTAAATGAAAGCTTTTATAACATCCAATGATATTATATATATATATAGATAAAGAATTAAAATCTATTTATATTGATGTATATAATACATATTAGTTGTATTAAATAAAAATCTTTTAAAAGCTAATAATGAAATACAAAATTCCTATAGACTTGTACGCTAATATTAATTAATTCACGTTAATTCCGCTCTCAATTACGTACTTTAGTCTTTAAATATCTTTAAATTATACGTTTTAATTAATTGGACTTAACAAAATCGTTTCCTAAGGCACGTAGAGAAAAGTTTTTTAACTTGGGTGTAAACAAAAAATTCTTTGATATAAGCATAAAAACGTGTTTTCCTCTTTGACATGCTCCATGAAAGCATAGAAAGTTTTTGTACTTAAAAAAATTTCCAACAATTCTTTGATCTCCGTATTTTAAATTAATGGATCGTAATGATTAAAAAAAAAAAATATATACATATACATATTATTATTTATTTTACAAATCCTTGTGTATATAATAAATATTACCATCCTTTCACTAGACTATTAATAAAAATATCTAAGTTTTCAAAAAAATTTTAATTACAATGTTCTTGTGGTTTTTCTCAATTTCACGATAAAGCGGCTTTTTAAAATATATAAACACATGTCAATACTTTTTATAATAAGTGATATAATAAATAAATAAATAAATAAATATGCAGAAAAATACTTTATTGTATTTATTAAATAATATTCTAATTAATCTGAACGAACGCTAACAATTAGCGTTGCTGTAAAATTAATAATAATTACCTGTTTTCATAAAGTAGCGTTTCTCTTGTACGTAATTGATTATGAAATCTGAATAACTTTTTTTCATAAATAATTATGACTAAAAGAACTAGTAAAGTAATAAAATTGAAATACAAAGATTAGAATATTTTTCTGCTTGAGAAAATCAGCAATAACGAAGCAACTTTATATACATTGAATAAACGCGCATTACGATTAGACTGTAATTGATAAGAATTTTCTTGAGTCTAGTACAAGGAAGTTATTTGTACAATATTTTATTAAGATTTTCAAGAACAAGAATGGAAAAGACAGATTTCGTTTAACTCGATTCATTCAAATACTGAATTGAAAAATGCCATCATAACATTAATGTTATAATTATATTTTTAATTGTAGTACAGTGAAATTATTATTCTACGTTATTTAAATCTCGTCCGTTTGATCCACTTTTGACACTTTTCAATAATAATCTTTCAAATTTTCTTATATTCGAGTCGCCATCACTTTTCCAGGTAACTAATCTTTCGAGAGAGAAAATGAAATTGAAAATAAATTTCTAGTTAAACTTCTATTTACAGTGGAAAAAAAAAGGATGTGCAAAGCAATGTTAAAAAACTGTAACGAACAAAACAATCGTTCTGTAAAGATCTATTAGTTAATTTGATTCATGAAAGGAATCTGAAGAGAAAGTACCATTGTTGTTACTTCGCAATGATAATATTATTTTATAATAGTAAAATATATGTTTTAAAGTTTATAGTTGATTCAGTGTATTTGTCAACATCGTGTTTCTTAACTCTAAAGACAATTGCTGATACGACCATAGTTGTCATCATTCGCAAATCAATAAACTTCATACATAGGTATTTATATTTTACATATATATGTATATCAACAGAAATTCGCTTATTTTACTTTCTACTTTAAACGATTCAATTGAGTAAAAATAAAAATATCAACTTTTTATTTCATTTTTCAATAGATGAAGATGAATTTATTATCGTTTCGATAACCCATGCGTCATTATACCCCTTTGAAGTTTATACGTATAATATAATCGACGTTGACCCATCATTGAATCTTATACAAATATATAAAATAATATAAATATAAAAATGAACAAGAATTAAGAATGGAAGAGAGAGATGAAATTTTCAAACTAATGTCAATCCTTAATCGCTTATTCCTTATGCATAAATAGATATTTCTGGTAGTAAAAATGAACTCATGTGACTGACTAATCAATACGAAACAACAATCCTTTCTTACCATTGTAATTTAAATTTGAATGAAATACGCAAAAGAATTGAAGGTCATCTTATATATTCATTTATCATTTTTGTATTCGCATTCTTCATATTTTATTATTTTCTAACGACGAAAATCACATAAGAATATTCATAAAAACCACTTTTGCGATTGAATATTAATTAGATTTACTTCGAAATTCACCTTCTTTAAAGTATTAGCCCATATTTTAGTGAACAAATCTATATAATTTCATAAAGAATAAATTAAAATTTATTAATAACTATAATAATGATTAATTTATTAATGCTTATTTAAAAAAAAAAAAAAAACTATTATTTTTATTTATGTTATTAAGCACCTTGTTTGAATCGGAAGTAGAAGGCAAAATCTGCTGCTCTGCGTCTAAATCG
This sequence comes from Ceratosolen fusciceps, assembly GCA_018883505.1. Lineage (NCBI taxonomy): Eukaryota > Metazoa > Arthropoda > Insecta > Hymenoptera > Agaonidae > Ceratosolen > Ceratosolen fusciceps. Next base: position 5,122,327 of record RCIC01000002.1, read on the forward strand.
CGATTGTTTACTATTTCATATTTCTTTATAAATTATTTTTCCAATTTATATATTCGCCTATCTTCGATCCCTTTAAATCTCCTGATAATTCTCCTCGGACGTCTAAAAGTCGACGCTCTGTCCCCGCTTAAATCAGACAATACACACGTATTCGTTCTTCTCTATTCCCCCCCCTCTCTCTCTCTCATTCTCTCTTTGACTTTACATGTATCGTATTATTGTTACTCGCTTAGGCAATCGTATTACATTGCGTTATCTCACATCCGTATGTGTATGCAAATGCATCGCAAATAAAATCATAACGTTTGAATTAACATTAAACATTTGTTAAAGTAAATAAGTATTGTTATAAAAATGAATTAAAATATTTTAAGAATTACACAACATTATTAAACTGTTACACAAGATTAAAAACGAGCAATTTTTCCAAGATTTAGTAGAATTGAATGAATTATATGAAAGTATCGGTAGTACTTGATCAAATACAAAAAGACATTCAATCGTAATTGGCTAATGAAGAGGTCAATAAGATAATCCTACTCACAATAATATTATAAGCTCAGCTATTATGAAATAGAAGCTTTCGTATGATTAAATTGTCGTAATTTATTGGTCAGCGGCGAAATGAAGAAAATTCCAAATTATAGAAAATTATAACATTTACTATTACTGGATTTAATTCCCTATAATATAATTTTATTATCTTTTTATAAATTCATATTACATAATTTACAATTTATTATGCCAAATTACCTAACGAATGATAAATTTAAATGATAAAATTCAAACACTCAAATTCATTAAGCTGAAATTTATTTATTTGCAATATTCATTTAAAATTTCTTATACACGACTATTTATTATTAAAAACTGATTATCTAATTCGTATATAAACCGTATGCTCGTGGCTATGAAATTATAAATAGATAATAGATCAAATTGGGCAACGGCGGGGGGCGGGGGGCGGGGGGACCTGATAGAGGGTCAGGACCGTCAGAACCGGAAGAGCATGTAGGATTCAGGGTGCGGGTGAGGTTTTTCTCGAGCTCACATTACAATTGTATCTGCATTAAGCTCGTACTTCAATTAATTATCTGTATTTGAATGAAGTCGTTGGCCTTTATTGTCGTTTGACGTTTCATTCCACTTCCACGAGCACATCACAAGTGTCAGGTGAATTTTTTTTTTTTTTTTTTTTTTTTAACGCAACACGTAACGTTATACGCAAAACAATTCGCAAGGAAATATTTGTACGTTAATAAATAACTCCGTAATCTGTATTAATAATTTTTTACATTAATAAATTGCATGCGATTGGTTTTTAAATTATTTTCGTTCTGGAATTTCGTAATAATTTTGATATCTCAGTTGTCTACCCTGAATAAATTGCAATTTTAAAATTTTATATATATATAATGCAACAGCCTACTTTACGGTTATAAATTTCATATTATATATATATATATATATATATTATATACTATTTTATTGCTATTTTATAATAATATTACTTTTTAAACGTAAAACGTATATAATGTATATTGTGATATGTGTATATACATATATACATATATATGTATATATATATTTGTTATATTTTAAGCACGTAAAAAGTCTCTAATCCTTTGTCTCGTTAAAAAAAAAAAAAAAAAAAAATATCAGTTCCATTGAAGAGCCAGGTAACAAAAGATTATTTATGTATAATCAGGCAGATATTTGCCTGCTTCAACGAAAATAATGAAAGTAAGAGGATTTGCCATTTGAAAGGCATACTACTACTACTACTAGTGTTACTGCTACTACTACTACTACTACTACTACTACTACTACTACTACTACTACTACTACTACTACTACTACTACTACTACTACTACTACTACTACTACTACTACTACTACTACTATTATTATAAATTATACTTATAATTATTATGATTAATTATTATTAATTATTATTAAGTTACGAAGACAAAAATATAAAGAATCCATCCAAATGATTGTATATTCTTGTTGTTATTTATTTATAAAAGCTACGTGAAAAAAGAAGAAATGTACAGATGGTGGGCGTGAATTGTTTCAGGAGTGACCATCTTGCTATCGCTGACAGTGTTCCTGAATCTCGTAGCTGAGACCTTGCCACAGGTCTCCGACGCAATACCCCTGTTAGGTACCGCAATATAAGTCATTATTATTATTTATCTCTTAATTATTTATCTACTCTATTCTTCTGTCTTTGTCTCTCTTCAACTTTCTGCTACCATGAATATATATATATGTATACATATATATATATATATATAATCTGCTAAGCAACGAGATCCCGATCTTAAACGAGTGGACCTCATTGAGATTGGATTTCGAGTGAATTTATTGAGTTTCAATAGTTATTGATTATTTTATTTTGCAAAACCTTCTTTAAATCATAGATTCGTCCTTAAAAATGCATAAATAATATTTTATTTGCCTTTTTCTTTATGCAACTCTCGATGTAAGTTTGTAAACTTTATTTATTTGCAAAGCTTTCAAAGTCAATGGATATTAATAATCAGTATTAAGGCTTTATCACCGTTAATATTATGTAATGCATACACCATTCATGTGTCTCTATTAACCAAGGCCTCTATCAACACTAATTCATAAAACATTGAAATTACACACAAAAACATCGTTTTGGATAATATTAAATTCGATTCGATCGACTGTTCTAAAGAACATAATTAAAATAAACATTTTATTACATCTGTTACATATATATATATAATATCTTTTAATGTAATTGAATGAATTCATAATAACATGTAAATGCTTTTAAGATTAAGATACTGAACTTTTCCGGAAGGGATTTATAATTATCTATAGATAAATAAGGGCTTGCTATCGTAAGCGAATCTCAAATTTGAAATACCTTCGTAATTAAAAATGAAACTAAATCTTACAAAACGAATGCTTCGGCTAAGCAACCGTAAGACTATCCTTCCCTCATAGATTATGAATTAATTTACCATGAAAGTATCTTTGAATAAAATATGAATAAAAGATAACTTAATATTAATATTACGTAATTATTAAAATAAACACAAGGTAATCTTGAAATATATTTTTTTTTTTTAAATAATATTTAAATCACTGTATTACAAAAGTAGTGAACTATTAAAAAGTTATTTTCCACCATCCATTACATCTTCAATGCCACCCTTAAATGACTTTTTTAAAGAATATAAGACCTCGTTAAGTAGCTTAGAAAGTAAAAATAAGTGAAAGGATAATCATTAGGCTCTTGTCATTTTTTTTTCTTCTTATTTAAACGTGTGGCACATGTCTTTAAAGAGAAAATGACTGAGACAGAGAATGAAAGGAACAACGAGAACTTTTAAAACGTAATGCAATAATTCGTTCGGACACTTGAATGTAAATAAATGCTGAAATAAGAAGAAAATATTTGTCAAAATTTAGATGAAAATGCGAAAAGATCTCCGGTGTTAATATACTTTCGCGTCGTTAGTAAAATTGTATTCGAAATCACATTACGTACAGACGAACGATTCGTATCGAAGAAATAAAAATACATAAATAAATAAAAATTCTGACGAGGTCGCGGGAGTGGTAAGTAACGAACGCAATTTACGATGTGGGCTGAATATTATTTATAAATCGTAATGCTCAGAAATACATCGATAAAACAAATAAAGAAGATCTTGCCAACGGTTGTAAGTTGAAGCGAGGATGATTGTGCGGACGCTTAGATCTTGAATTATGTTGTACTAGACACGACAACCCCAGGAAGTGAGATAACACCCGTAATCGTAGCTTCGCATCGAAATACATCATTGAGCCTACATATACTATGTTGCCAATGTACTCCGCGAATAAGATTCAGAGATCTGGATTTATTATAATTCAAACAAAACAGTATTCAATGACATTTTTCGGAACTCAGTATTGTTCGTATATGTCGTTACATTATAAATGTATATATAATTGTAACAATGATACAACATTTCAAAGACAAAATCTATTAAATAATTTGAAGAAAAAAACTGAGAATTCTAATTATTATTATTATCAATTGATTAATTTAAATTGTGAATATTTAATCCATTGTAAATTTATATATACATATATATATAGTGATAAGTAATAGAATAATGCACATAGAGGTATTTCAGGAGTTTTACTTTTAGAGTTTGAATTTTTCCTGTAAAGCTTTTACCTTTCAAACCTTTCAATTAATATTGTTCATTAAATGCATTTAAAATATTTTTCGTTATGAAATAAAAATAAATCGAATCAATTTTAAATCAATTTTATATCGATATTATATTACATGAGAATATGCTACTATAAAAATATTTTGTAGTGAAAAATAAAAAATCGAAAAATCATAAAATATAGAGATTTAATTACATGTAAAGAAGTAAGAGGCTGTTGGAGAAATAATATTTTCTATACATATCTATAAAAAAAAGAAAAAAAAAGTATTATTTATGCTTTATATTAGTTCTAGAATATATATATATATATTTATAAGTTATTGAATAAAGTTATATTTACCACTAAATATTTCATTAAAAATTATTACATCTTAACTAATGTGCATCAGATAAAAAAAACAATTAAAGTTTTATAAACGATTTAATTCTTTTTTGTATATATTTGATATAATAAATTTCGCTTTTTAACTTCGAAATATTGAATCGAATAAGTTTCATACTCTTTAAACGATCGAATAGCTGATCTGCTTCAGTTGTGCGGGGTGGAGGGGGAGGGGCAGGAAAAAAGTTATTCTGATTGCTACTTTTCGCGCCCTGTGTGTTCTTCGTAAAATTTATGAAACTGGCGGCACTCTACTCTTGATTTGTTTTTTACGAAAGCCCTTGAAAAACGTATTACTTCCTAGTAAAATAAAAAAATATCTCAAAACATTCGTTCCGAACACTGTATTCTCTGTACTATTGAAAAAAACCTTCATATTTCTCATTACTGTACCTATATATATATACATGTATATATATATATATATATTTTTTACTTACTAGTTATAATCATTGTTTAAACATACATACGAATCACACGTTCATTGAAACTCTTCGATGTCATGTAATTATAGTGATTAAAAAATATAACAATCATTCGTCCGTTTCGATTATTTTTGTTTTTGTTTTGTATTATAAATATAACTTTTTCTCCGTACTCTCCCTTCACGTATCAATAAAAATAAGGATATGCGAATATGTATAAATTTATTAAAATCCTAATAAATAATCTATTGGGCTTTGCATGAATAGCAACATTCGTAATACATCTACTGCCACTTTACTTATTAATTCTACATGACCAAAGAATTATTACCTATAAATATTTAAAATACTTGTTATTACGGTTTATTTTATTCAAAGTGCTCTCGTTACGTAATTATACAGAATATTTAACATGTTCTTATAATTACGTTAGGCATTATTGTTAATTAGTTGATAAAAAATTTATGAAATGAAAGGTGAAAAGAAATTACGTATGAGCTGGAGTATAATAATAAGTGGAAATACGTACGTCACGTACATACGTAGATCTCTAAGAATACACATTCGGCCAAATCATAATTGACAAATGCTTCGTCGCAGCCTCATTATCGTTATTTTGATCTTAACTAACTATAAAAAAGAACGAGCGCCAAACTATTAGAATCTTTGAAGTTCCGAAAACACGTGTCTAAATAGAATCTCATTCCGTTTGGGACTTTAAAAATCTTTTGAAAACGCTATTGGGATTCAAATGTTTGAGTTGGTTGACAAGCTTGTTCAATTTGAGCCTCTAAGTACCACAAAGATTTTAAAAAGCCCTCTCACATTTTCTTTACCCTTTACCCACTCATGTCCGAAAATGCGCAAGTACGCATTTCCGTAGTCTATGAATAAAATAGTTTATATTGTTGGTAAAAAATTTTATACGTTTGAAATCACTTAAAATATGTTTTTTATAATTTATTAAAATAACTCAGTGCTATTGTATTTTAAATAAGAAATATTTAGTAGTAAAGTAAGCGGAGATAAATTTAAATTCATTTAATTTATTTATATATATATATATATAATCTGTAATATTATCTGTAAGACAATTACTCAAAATTACTCAAAAGTGGTATCCTGTTAAAATAAGAGAACCTGTTGCGTCAACAAATAGAAATCAGTGCATTGCTTTTGAGTACTTAAGAGATAAATCAAATAGAATACGACGTGTGTATGATCAAAGTATACGTTTAATGTAATTTGAATAGTGTACAAGCGGAGCTTATTCATATATATACCTTAGTTGAACCAAGTAGAACGCAATATGCCGTTAAATTATTTCGTTTCGGCCATTTAAATATTTAAACATATTTCTACTACAGCATCAGTAATTCTTATTAGTAAAATATTCTCTTCTTAATAAATTATCGCTCGGACAATTTCGGTGAAAAAGTTATTATAATTCAATTCGTAAAATCATTTTTTTTATAATTCAAATTCGTCTTATCACGATATATTCAATTGTCGATCACTTTCATTTATTACTTTGGGGATACGTTTTATGATCTTTTATGGCAGCGAGTGTGGACACGAGGAAAGGAGATTCAACTGCTGCTGATGAAATTACGAGAGAGAGAGAGAGAGAGAGAGAGAGAGGCACGAAATACGTTTTTCTATTTTCTTTTATTGATAATTCAGTTTCATTGGAAGTCTCGTGACGGACTGTCCTCGGGCGGGCTGAACCTCCACCTCGGGGGCGAAGGTCTCGTCTCCGAGGCAGTGGGACCCCGAGGTGGGACGTACGAGCGCTCACATGATAAATATTAAGTTTTTACCCTTAGGGCTTGGGATATTACATGTGCATTTCGGACTTATTCGGGGAGTTTTGATCCCGGCCGCCCTTCCCCCACATTACCACTATACTTACAAAGTAGCCTTTGAAGAATTTCATTCTCTTTATTTAATACAAATAATTATTTCTCAAATAACTGGATAGTCAAACAATAAATTATAGTATAGTTTTTCTACAGTTTTATATATATGTAATTTAAATTAAGTAAAGTTTAATCTCGTATCCGACCGATATATTATCGAAACATTTATATGCACTCTTTCGTACTTTATAGTAAAATTCCAAAGTCAATTCAAATTATAAATCTCTTGGGAGTGAAAAAAATTTGATTATCAATAATATTTTAAGTATAAATGCCGATTTAAATAGAAAATTATGAATACTTAAAGTATTTAAGCGACTGCCGCGATCTAACGTAAAAATATTGAAGAGTCCTTGAGGATACACAAGGACGTGGGAAAAACGTGAATTCTCGGAGAATTATGTAAAAATTATTATCAATTTTATTTCAATGTTTTCCGATTCGATAAATTATATTCAAATACATTCTATGTATGTTCTTTATAAATTTCTGTAATATTACGTTTATTGCATACTATATTGCAATGTAATATAAATACATAGAGCGAAAGGAAAAATTAGATTTGTATGGTGAGATATAAAATAAAATAATTTTTCAATATTCAGTTTTATTGAAAATACGTGACTGAATTCCATTCGAAACTTATAAGGAAAAAAAGTATAAGTAATATTAAAATAAAAAGCCATACACAACTTTCAAAAAATTATTCACTACCAACATCCGGAATCTCAAATATTTACTAGCTCTACTATTATATATATATAACCTTTTCCTATTCTTTTTCTTTTTTTTTTTTTTTTTGTCCCTGTTAAATCTAACATCTCTTTCTTAACGTATCCGCCTGCCATACCTACCTATGTATGCTGCATGTCCGTAACTACTATACCCCCCTTTTAAATACCCTCCTCTTTCGCTGTTCCATTTTGTATCAAGGAAAAGTGTAGAGAGTTTGAAAATAATCAATAGCACATTATATAGCATATAATATAAGATACATTACATTGAATTATCAATCGTATAAACAATTTTTATCCCTAATTATTGAATAGCATAAACATAAATATGAATTCGTTTATAAACGGGTAAAGTTTATTTGCAGAATAAAAGTAAATAAAGTGTTAGTGATAAAAATTCAGAACTCGTAGCATCGTATATGTGCTCTTTAATATTTTTAATATTCTAATTTACAGGTTTTTTCTCCCCACGCAAGTACTCAATACAAAGAATACCGATATTACAGTGTAAAAACCTAACGCGTAAATGTTGGTGCTTTTAGAACTTTATAGAAAAATGAATTTACTGCTATTCGGAAAGGTTTTATGTTTTTTGTTTATTTTTTTTTATTTTATTTTTTTTTTTTATATATACATTTTTCGAAATCTTTTTCGTTTTGGGTAAGCGGTGATTGTATACTCGTTATCGGGATCATTCACAATGAAAAGAAGATTGAAAATATATGGACGTCTTGAAAAATGATCCATATATCACGAACATTATATTCACTGTATATGAAATTTATAAGGATGGTTGTTTCAAAATTATAATAAGATATAATAAGAAGAAGAATTATAATTGTAAATAATTTTCATTCAAATTGAGTAATAATTGTGTAATTTTTAAAATATTTATACTAAAATGTGTATGAAAGCCATTAGCTCGCGACAAGTACTTACTGATCGATGTTATATTAGCGCGCGACAAGGATTCCAACGTCATATTCTTACCAAATAAATACCATTATTTCTTAATAATTATTCATAAAGAGAGTAATTTAATGTATATTTTCCAAAGTAAAAGTATATGCCGTATTGTATATCATTCGATATCTTAAGGAGAGTTTGCGAAAATGTTATTATCAAAAGACTAAAGAGATTGTCGATAATATTTTATCAAGATGATCTATTAATTACGCGGTCGATTTTTCTAGAAATTCGTTATACAAGTTAAAAAGTGAGGAGGGGAGGAAAAGAAAAATAATCCAGACGTATAATATTTCATCCTCATTTATTTTCCTGCTCTTCCTTTGAATGCGCGAATTAGGAACATTCAACGGCACAGAGAAAAAATCGAAATATGGAATATTTTCTTGCCACAATGTCAGCTCGTTATTCCAGTAATTTTAGCCAAAGTATCTCTCACATAGTGAAACAAGCTTTGTTTCAGTTAGATATAATAGAACGGGAACGAAACAGAAGGCGAACTCAAACTCACCGTTCGCACATCGACGTTCTTTATTCTCAATTTCTTTGACAATTATTAAAGGAGCGCACTACTCCTATACATATATATATATATATATATACATCACTGCTGTACATCTCTTTGTTACTATTTATTTATTTATTTATTTATTTATTTATCTATCTATTCGAGCTTTAATTTACTCGCTATTACGGAGATTTTTTAAATTGGCATACGCCATTATTAGTTTTGCGATTCGGTTTAAATTTTTACGAAGTCGTTTGTAATTCTCACTTTTTATTTTCGATTAACCAACTGCTCGCGAGTCTCTCTGTGAGAGACACGAGAAACTTCTTGTGCCGACGGGAGTTAATCTTTTTCCAGTCCCAAGTTCTTCTTTCCCGATTTATTATTTTCTAAATCTCTAATTAAAAAAGTTAGTCCCGTCGTTCGAAAGCCATTCGTTCCGGATTATTTAGAAGAATATAAACAAGCCTTTCTTCGTCTACATAAATTATAAGGATACATTAATAATGAATCCCAGATAATGTGTCCTAAGGAATCTGAATAACAATTGATTTTAAATATATCCTTTGTAACGGATTTGTCAGATTTCTCTAAATTCTCTAAATGTCTCTATTTATCATTTATTTATTGTATATTTTATTAAACTTTCGATAGAATACATAACATATTCATATATATATATATATTTCATATGTAAAAGTCAAAGTGATAATAAAAAAAGTCGTAAAATGTTATATAAATGAAATTATTTAATTTTGTTTTCAGTGATATTAATTGTATACGTAGTCGTGTATTATTAGCCAAGTCTTGTTCGATCAATTTCCCCCCGTAAGTTGATTGACGTCTCATACGTCTCCAGCAAGTAAACGTACAAAACGTAGATCTCTTAAAAAAAAAAAAAAAAGAAAAAGTTAATTATTATATCCCCAATGATATATAAACATTGAATGTTGTAAATTATTTGATTATAATTTTTAAATCTAACAAACAACATGGAATGGGCATAATTATTTAAAATAATTTTTTGCTAACCTATAACTTTTAAACTAAATTTCGTATTCTAAGACATAAATAAACGAAGAGTCATCGTATATAATATATTTCTACCGTATATAATTAATATATTTAAAAACATAATAAAGGTACTACTAAAAGTCCGCTTTAAAGCATTAAAAATTATTTTTAATCAATCTTATCTTCGTTGAATGTAACATCAAGTTATAATTAAGACTAATTTACAAGAATATAATACGTAAGTATATCATTAAGTCAAAAACTGCTTCCCACTAAATTAAAGCACATTTCTCCCAGCACAATCTGTTCTTATAAAATTTATCATATTATGTATTTATAGACTATTTATAGGATACATTTTATCTAGAAAAATGTCCTTCCTATTTATTTAACATTTTTTGTGTTTACTATGTTAAAAATACACTTGCGCTTTACGTAAACGCTCGCAATTAACTAGAATTTGCTTGAATTAAAAAAAAAAAAAACAAAACAAAAACAAACAAAGTAAAATACGACTTTATTTTAATAATTATTTGTTAAGTCCTCGCACTCTGTAAAATAATCTATAGAAAATAATTCGTACAAAATTTCACTCCGCACGTTAAAAAGTAATTTTCACTACATGACGTAGATAAGTGCAACATTAATGATCATCTTTGACGCATGGACTAGTTTAAGCGCGAAATTTGCTAGAATAGTATAACGCTTTCTCGTTTATCCCCGTCTATTGAATCCTCCGCCATAATCGCTCGGGGCTGCTGCGCCCCAACCTCTTTTCCTGCGACTTCGACGACGCTCCTAGATTGTAACGACCCTCTTCGTAAATACTTGATGGGCCCAACAACCTGAGCTTCCTTTTCCTTCGCAGCGCCGACTCTCCTCGGCTAAACGATCTTTTCGATTTTCTATGATTATCTTACAATTCATCCGTTACTTCAATAAAGCAGCCCCGCCTCCTATTAAATTAGTCCTTAATATTGTAATAATGACCTTACGTTAAACTATTTAAATAACAACCAATGCAACACTTTACGTGACTTTACGTTTTTCTCATTTTATTGTTTAAACTTGGACTCGTTTGAATTGTAAAACTTCCTATTAAGCCGTTATCTTAATTGTCAAGAATCCATGCATTTACTAAAATAAAATCACAATTTTGCTGATAATATAAATATATATATATATCATTTGCAGGTAAATATCCTTATTTAATTATAGCTAATATCAATAGGCGATCGCATTGATTCGGCATTATGAACTGCGGTATTCATTCGGTTAAGGAACGTGGAATTTTGTTGTACAGATTATACCGTCTGAGAAGTTGCAATAAATTAAAAACGAAGCGTTCCCGATTATATTTATTATTTTTTCATTTTTCTTTTATCTCTTATTACTTAATTTTTATTCGCGTTCGTACGTATTACATTTCCCTTCATACGCGCTCGCGTTAATGCTTTTATTATAAATAACGGAGGGCATAATTTATTTTAATAATAGAATTGCGTAATAACGACGTGCGGTACGAATGTAATAAAAGTTTCGCTATAATCGCTATATCATAACTTAACAATCGGACGGGCGAAAACGGAGGTAAAAAAAAAGCTTTGGCTATGAATCGCTGGAGCCATTAAACTTCAGGCAGATTTTAGATGAATTTTCAAATCATATCTAACTGCGTCGGGCAAATGCAGCTGAACACTTGGGAAATTTTTCCGAGATACCCGCACTTTTTCATCAAGATAAATTTCCTTTACCGGGTTATTAAGCCAACCTGTTACCCAACTATCTGACATTTACTTTCTTTTAGAGATTAAGATCGCCCCCCCCCCCAAGACTCAAGATTTTCTTATCTTTATACTAATACGCCTCCTTTTCTTATTGCTATCGCGAAAAATTGAAAAACCGATTTCCTACTTCCTTTCGGCATGAAAAACAATAAATTTCATACGTCGATTGATAGTAAGTAATATTGATAAACAAGCAATTTATATATACATTGTTTGTTATAATTTATTTTCCACGTTAGAGAGCAAAAAGATAAATTTGTAACTTTGTTCATCCAAGTACAGTAATTTATAGATTAACAAGATTTAAAGTTTTTTTTTATTCACGAATGTTTTTAATATTAATATTAAGAAATTATTATTAAGAGCATGACGATATAATAAGAAATTCTAATATTTATAATTGAAAAGGAGCGCGCGGGCATGTATAAGTTTTTCACGGGTAAATTTAGTATAAAATTTCCCTTAAAAATCTTTGAAATCAAAACATTCATCCTGAATGTCTTGATAAAATTTAATAGACCGAATGGCTTTCACTAATGAATCAGCAGCTGTTCATGTACCATAACTCTAACGAAATAAAATAAATTAATTGAATTGAAACACTTACTAGTAAATACATTAAAGATTTCAATGTAACCACGTACAAAAGTACAAGTGGCACCTGGTTTTAAAGAATTAGCAACGCGTCCGCATTATGCAAATGGAATTAATTTTTAAATATGCATATATATATATATATATATATATTCTCAAGCTCAAAATGGACTAGAGCAGAAAATGCCATAAACTTTCAATCGCAGACGTCGGTAACTTATTAAATAAGATTAAAAATTGTTGAAAATTATTTTTATTTTAATTATGTCATTGTTATGTCAATTAGAATTTAAAAATTACAAGACATTCAAGGTACGTTTAAATATGAATACGTAAAAAAATTCTAGAAATATATTAAGTGTTATTGCTTACGTATGCACGTGCTTAAATATTGAATAAACTATACAATAAAAAAAAAAAAAGTATCTTTCGAATGTATTTGATAAAAAATATATTTTATATTTCAATCAAGTAACTATTAAAAATATATCTTTTAGCATTAAGGCCCTTTTAAATAAATTTGATAAATAAATATATGCTCTATGTTCAATAAGAAATTCCAGCGATGCTTTTATGTATTAAAAAATTTATGATTAATTTCCGATTTTATTTAGTTCGAAAGTCTTAGCTTGGTATTCCGGCATAAAAGAACGCTCGTATGTATAAATATAACATCGAATTCGCCTCATAAATAATTGATAGTTCAATAATTTAACAAAATCTCGCATAAAATCTCGTAAAATTTATGAATAATTCCTACTTATTAAGTATAAAAACACGAATTATCTGAAATCTAAATTGAACGTCAAATGTATGAAAAAAAATAAATAAATAAATAAAAAAAAAAAATAAAATCACAAACAAATTTACAGGATTTACGATATAAAATTTAAAGCTTCGGCCTGAGGAGCCGAACAAGGAAGACCGAATCCAGGGCATTACAAGCTGTTTTCGTTATCAACGGGTATACGTATCTATTTAAAAATAATGCATTTTTTAAGCCGAGGAATGAGGAGAAATGCGCAATGCGGTTTCAATGTTCCACGGGAGGTATTTGCAAGCTTAATATACTAGTACAAATTTGAGTTCCAAATGTAAGTTTAGTCTCAGAACTTTAATGGGGTCATTGAATAATATAGAAAGATCGGGTTTACGTTTCAAGACGCGCGCGCATAAATAAATCGCTGAACAAACGGGGATCGCCTAAACTACTGGCCCACCACTACTGGTCCACGAGCGCAATGAATTCTTTAGCCGTCAAGCGTGTTTTGTACTTTTCTTGAATCTGTTCTTGAAAACCCTTATCCTCGGACCGACTGTATTTTCCTTATCCTCGATATTACAATCGTATTGACATTTATAAGAAATATTACTGCCAACGTACTTTAATTTCCTTCAATAATTTCCTCACGAAACAAAGTTTAACAATACCTGATGATATTTTACATACATTTTAAAAATATTGATTCCCAATACACACGCACACAGACACGCACGCGCATACATACATACATACATTAACTATTAACTATTAAGTTCATTAACTAATAAAATTCAAAAACCGCAATAATTCTACCGAGTAATCTGTAAAAATTATTTTGTTATCAGCAGTAAATTGAATAACTTTAGATGTAACAATATATATAGTTTTGCTCAATCGAAACTGTCGATAAGGAAAAATAGACAATTAAAATTGAAAATCAATACGTTAATGAACTGAAAATATGGTATAAAAATTTCTTATAATTTGAATATGGGCATTTACAACGTTTGCAGGGATTTTCAGTAATTAGTTTTAAATATTAGACATGAATTATTTGAAATCGATGTAAATGTCAAGAGAAATAATTAATATTTATCAAACTGATTGTACATATAAATCGTAAACTTATTTATACATGGCTTAAAAAAAAATCCTGTTTTCATCCGGTACGTCTAGACAATTTTCATAAATCAATGATTTACTTCTATATTTTATACGTTAAAATTAACTCGTTATATTGTATCTAATAATACGTAAATATATATAAAAATAGAAAATATTATTCACTTAGAATATAAAATTAAAATTCAATATTTTGACAAAAATATTCCATTGCTTTGGAAATTATTGACACTCTGTATGTATGGGAATATTGTATGTATAAAATAATAAATTTACAATATATATATAATAATATACTTATGTGAGTAAAGGTATGTAGATTTAGTTCATGAAATATTTGTTGCCCTTAATAAAAGAGAATATACATGTATGCATGCGTGTGTATTCTTGCATATGCAGTTCATAGCCATTCCTTAGGCGCCATTACAAAAATTAATACCAGCGATGGAATATTAAGAATCATTAAAAACAACAATGAACAACAACATCAAAACACCTTTAATTTTCTTTTTTAAGTAATGGTCGATGGTTTAATGTATTTAGCGATATGGATATGTCAAATAAAATATCTACAATTTAAACAGAAAGTAATTAAAACATTATTACGTTTAAAAACTATGGTAATTTTTAATAAAAGAATATTCTTCGAAACCTGTTTAACATACGTACAACATACATCATAAATTCACTAATTCTATCATAAAGAGAACCTTGTGTATTAAAAACTTATTCATTAATATTAGATACTTGGCCAGCCTAATATTATTATTATTGTTGTTGTTGTTGTTATTATTGAAACGTAAATGTAAATTAACTATTAATAAATTATAAAATTTACATTTTTATTAACAATAAATAATAGTAAATATATTTAATTATAAATAACTCTTCCTTACTGATTAATTTAAAGGTATAATTACAAAATGATATATATATATATATTTATTTTTTCATTCTTGTAAATATTTAAAACGTTTTGAAAAAATTCTATTTAACTTTACTCTACTCTAATTAAAATTTTAAAACATTTTATTATCATATCGTGATGAACGATAGAGTACGAGGTGCAACGGTGACAAAACTAGTGAAAAACTAAATTTTTAAAAACAAAAACAATAAATTGTTCTAAAAACATTTAAATATGAAGCGTAAAATAATTGAAGAAGAAAAAAGGTTATAATTATAAAAAATTATACATTAAATATATTCTGGCCTACTAATATTCATAAAAATATTCTTCAAAGTTATTTTTTAATAATTAAAAATTTATTATCTTCAATTACATATTACATCGACTTTATTTAATAAAAATTCAAATTTTCAAAGTAAAAAATAAAGATAAGTTTTTTTTAATAATTGTAAGATTATTTATGATAAATATCTATATACGTTTTAGGATCTGCATCACGAATAAAATGTTTTAATTATTAATTAGAGTTGCATTTGCAATAATTTTATTGCCATTGAAACAAGTTATAAATCTTTGTGATATACAGAAATATTATTTCGTAATATTAAATCGTTATTATTATTATTATTTAGTTTGTACTGATTATACTGAATATTGAAATTATATAATATTTTAACATTCATGTTACATTGTGATATTAATATTCTTTTTATTGCACAATTACACGATTAACGTCTTTACTATTAATTGTAAATAAATAGTAATTTTATGAATATAATCGTTTCATATTGTAAAGAACATTGTTTCTAGCATGAACGGATACTTCTTGAATTAGAAAACTTGTATTGTTAAAGACTAGCGAGCTAAAAGTTCCCTTTCATTGTGAAGAACCTGGTAAAGGTATATAATACAAGTCTTTATAAATATAATTGCTCATTGATGTCCATAGCCCAGAAATCTCATATTTCAAAATAACGATATATTATAATTCCGCTAATAAATTGAATTTAAATATAAATTAAATATAAGTGCAGACTTCTTGTATCGTTCAAAAGAAAAAAAAAAGAAAAAAGAAAAAACTAATCTGCAATAAATTTCATAATATAATAATGAGGTTAGAAAATCGTTAAATGGCAAAACAAATAGCATTTGCTCAAAAATGTTTATCAATATCTTCTATTTTTTAGTATTAACATTTACTTTGTCATAATATTTAAGCTTCATACGCGTGAAAATAAAAATAACTTCATACTTTATGAATATTATTGTCAGTGCTACTAAATAATATGAATAAAAAGTAAAGGTAATCCAGTATACATGTCAAGTAATCAATAATACTTTATCTCAAAGCTACTTTTTTTAATATTTTATTTATCATTAAAAGTGTACTGTATATATATGTGTGTAAATAATAAGACCAATATTATAGTGAAAAAGTTATTTAATTCTTTAATTATTTATAATATATAATAACGAAATAAATTTATAATTAATCCTATGCAATGATTGTCTTAATAAATTGCATTACTTTTTAATTTTTACTAGTTTTACATTTCTTAAATCCTAATTTTCAATTATTAATTAATAACAATATTTCATTAATTAATTTAAAATTACAGTAAGTAGAGCAAAAATAATTATAAATCTTAAACTCAAAGTAAAGACAAACTTTTAAAGCCACTTTTTTCTTACTTATTTTTTTTTTTTTTTTTCTTCTTTTGAAAGAATATTTTATTTTCCACATTGAAGAAATAATTAATTATTGTAATTTTTGTAATAATACTTTATCGTAATGAAGGAAAAAAGGTAAATATAATTGATATTAATTTACATAACCTGTAACTATAAAATTTCAATGAATGCTAAATTCATGCATCAATTTTAATATACAATTTTTATATTTTTGACAGAAAATATATTCTGCATTATATTACTATGCAGAATTTTAATAATTTACATAATAATAGCAATCAATAACAATTGTATATTTATCGAAAATTACTTGAAAAATCGTTGGTTATAAATACTTTATTAAAATGCTCACATTCAAAGCTTCAAATTGACAATTACTCGAACCTCATAAAAGACTTTCAATTATATTTCTCCTACTCATATAAAAAGTACTGTACTTATATATCGGCATATAAACCTTGGCATCGTATAATTTTATATAGAATTCTCGGCATACAATGTTTTATACATCAACTTATAAATGACAAAACAAGAATATTAATTATCAGATTCTTATAATTATAACAGAAAGATCACTAAAGAATAAATTTTGTTTTCAAATTACATATATATTAATTAATAATAATTCATAGCTATGTTGAAAAAGGCTTATTTCAAATAAAAATTCATATTTTAAATATTATATTCATTAATTTTCCTTTTTATCTTAAATGACATTAAAAAAAAAAACTGTAAAACAACGTTTTATACGACTTCTTATGATTTTTTATTTTAATTCATTGAAAAATTCATATTACGAATGTATCATTTATAAGAAGCTTTCAATGAAACCTAGTACTTCGCTAATAAATTATTTATTATATAATTTCGACAAAAATTTCCATTGAACCGATAGATTTTAAATTGATTTTCAATGGACATAAACAAATATTCTATTGAACTTATTCATTACGATATCGCTTCGTAAAGGCAATTGTATAGACGGTATAATGACCAGTAATGAATTTTTAATTTTTCTATTTGTAAATACAAGAATTTACTTCAAAAATTCGAAAATAGTAAAATTAGTTAATGCAACTTTTGCTATATTAATAATATTTAATTTACTGTTAAAAGGTTAATCTTATAATATAAGTCGGTAGGTATTGAAAATTTGAGAAAACCGGCACCGAAAAGCTATTTTATAGAATATTCTGAATTTAGATTATGCTCCGGCTCACAAGTTACTCGATCTTATAATAATTTTTAAGAATAAAGTATTCGAGGTTAGAAATCTCTCTAAAAATTTATGTCTTTTCTTCGATTTCAAACATTAAATTATCCTTTTGAATAGAAATTATTTCTATTATACTTTATGCGCTTTCGATTTATAATACTTTTTTATAATAAATTTTAATAATATAATATTGCGTTCTTAATGTTATTGAGAAATCTATTTAATTAATAAATGTTTATAACAATTGTCGAGACATAATACCGTATGTGATTGAAAAATTTGTTGTTAGCATAGATTAATTTAGCTTAAGATATAAAAAAAAATGTCAAAAAAACAGTTTTTATTCATAAAACTTTTGAATTTTTCAGGGGAAACCTTTTACATTATTTTTATATTATTTTTATTCAGCGTGTTATACGTGCATTAAATTATTTATATTACACGGACTTAAAATGGTAAAATTTACTTTGTTGGCTATCGTTAACAATAATTTGAAATATATTTCTTCCTATGAATTTTTAATTTCGGATTGAACGTAATTTTTTATGCTTAATATTCATGCATAGCATTTAAACTCCTTAAGCAGCCCTTTCATATTTTATTTTTTATTTATTTTTTTTTTGTTTTTGTTGGTTTGCTTTGAACGGTAATTCTTGTACTAATTGTTTTAGGCATTGAAGAAGAAAATAATAATAGAAGAAAATCGATTATATTTCAATTTCTCGAAATTTATAATATTAAATCTTGTTAATTATTGGTATTATATTCAAACAAAAAAAAATGAAGAAATTTAAAAAAAAACAGAGATTTATTATAGAAGTTGTTTCCTTTACTTAATGAAATTCGTAAACTTCAGTTTACCGTACTCAAACAAAATATTAGTATATACTTAATTATGAAATTGTTTTCGAAATCTTCGTAACGTTTGCGTTCGTAAACTATTCTGAAGTATAATGCTAATAAATTTTTTATTGGTATTAAGTTGTAATAATAAATAAAATAGCTTAGAATAACGTTTGAATTTCAAATCTCGAGGCAGCTTGATACATTTCTATACATCGTTGTGAATGTAAAAATTAATTTACTTACGCATGGAAATATGTAAATTACTTTGGCACTTACAACTTTAACTTTACTAACGTTTGCAGATTGCGTCAGTGTTTGGGTAGTTAACTCTCATAAATTTGCATATTCAACTTAGCTTCCTACTCCGCCTTATTTGAAAATATTTAGCTCGAAGGGAGCCTTGAAGTATTAATAATTGAAGAATCCAGCATCCGCTCCCGGAAAATTAATAATTATATATAAACATATTTTCGTAATACGACAAAAAAAAGCATTCTTTATCAATTGCTTCTTAAATTTCTTAAAAAAACAAACAAATTGTATCAAAGATACATTAATAATAAAAGAATTATGAAAATACGTAAAGAGCCAATAGCAATTGTTTTTGACGAATTAGCAGTTACACGGGGTTTTGAAAGCTTAGCTCAACCTACGCACGGAATTCATTTATTTAGCATAAGTTTGAATTTCTATCAAATCGAAATTACGTGGGCATTTGTATACACGAAAGGGTAAGTTACGTCGCAATTATAAAATCCACGCGAGTTAAAACATCTTAAAACGAATATAAACTAAATTGAAGAACTGCAATTGAAATATAAATGAAGATTATTCGATTCTATAAGTGTGGATGATTTTCTTTTTAGAAAGAGTATCGACGCCCAAGTTCTTCAAGTAGATTTTAAATTGCATGTGATAGGCCAAGCAAAATGACAAATTATTTTAAAAATCCATATTTTACACATCACGCTCTACTTATTTTCATAAATTTCACGATAGATAGATACCGTAGACGATATAACATGGTAATACGTTAAAACCTAGCCCACCAAGTTCTTCTGTATGAATATATATATATACATTTTTTGTTTAGACTTATAATATAAATCAAATTTCTATTCAAATTCAATAGAACTCAAACATAATAGTTTTGCACGACGACGTTATACCCTTCAAAATAAAATCACTTTTATTTATCTTCGTTAATATAAAATTTCGTTATTATGAACTTCGTTTCATCTTGAAAGATACGTTAGGCAATTATTAGAACTTGAGCGAGAAAATTTTTCCATAAGAAAAATATTGTCTTATAAATTATTCATAGAACAAAACTTTTAACGATCGTATTACTTATTAGTCTTAAAACGTCTAGAAATAATAATTATTATATTACGCGATTCCGTGTAATAATGTTTTATTACGGAAATATGGCATGGCATTTTATTCTATTTTTTCTTATTTTTTCTTATTAAGTTTTACGTTAAATCTTTGTTTATTAACATTATATTGAAAAAAAAATTCTAAACAAGCAAGGATTTCATATTGCCTCTACACATACAAAGTAAGTGAAACTTATTAAAAGACACATTTCACGTGAACACATGAAAAAATTGTGTATAATATTGATAGAAATAAAAATCGAATGCTTTTCTTATATGTGCGTAGTAAATAATCATGCATATATACATATCTTGCATTTGTAAAATGCATCTACAAGCATTAAGTTAATTAATATAGAGATCAATGATTACGGCAATCTCAGAAACAAAAATCATTGTCTTATTACGTTGCCTACATAAATAACTCTTACATTCATTTGACACTTATTATGTAATAACACAATCAAAAGCAATAAATAATAATTAAGATTAATTTTAAAATTTAATTATATGTAAGGAAGAACTATACTTCATCGATAATATAGGATATTAAATAATCTTCTTCTCGTGAATAAGTACTACGCAGTCATCGGTGAACTTATTCACTTGCATTCAATGGATAATATCATTAGTATAAACAATTTATATTTTGATCAATGAAATATTGCGAATATACATATAAAGAATTGAGGAAAATGTACTTTGCCTTGATATAACAATTTAAAATTCGTAATTATTAATTAAATTTAATAAAAAATTTCATTAAAGTTCATGCACTTCTATAAGCTGCGTGTACGAACAAAATAATAAAGGCTTAATTAAAAGAAATTTAATAGTTATAATAAGTTCGTATTCGTTATAAGAAATTCTATTTGAAAATATAAAATTACCCTCCGAGATAATTTCTCATAATTACATTTTAAAAGTTTCGAATTTTCCAATATAATACGCGAATAAAATAAAAATTAATAGCTAAGCAGAAAATAAATTTGGATTTTTATTAAAATTTAAATTAAAGGACGCTGCTGATGGAGGATAATTATTTTATAACAATTAACTTTGGATTAGAAAGTTGTTGTTGTTGTTGTTGTTGTTGTTGTTATTACATTAAGTTTTTAAATATCCTTTTTAAAATAAGCAGAATGCAGCATCAGGAGATTAAAAATGATACAAGATGCGAGCGAGGCCAGCCTTCCCTTTATAGATCTCCTTACAGTGCAGTGGCTCTTCAATCAGTTGAAAGGGAACTTAGAGATAATTAAAATTAAAGGAATATTACTAGATTAAAAAAATTTTTTACATACCGACTAGGACTTCTTCATTCAATATAGTGACCGATAATTTTTCTAAGTAATACGACATTATTATATTTACCTCATGAGTTTCGTAAACCGCATAGATTAATCGACGAACGACGATCAGAAGAGAAGATCAAGATTTAAATAGGACGGAGGACAATAATAATATCGTATGTAATAAGTCTGCGCAGCATCGATCGTGCTAATACGGAAAAAAAAGTAAAGGGATGCGTTAAGAAATAAAAATTACGTAAATTGAATTACACCAAAGTCAATAAATCAATAACTAAAGTAATTTTATTTATCAATTTTTCAATTTCTTAATACCGTATAACTCCGTAACATAAGTTGTGGGTGTAAAAATAATTCTTAAATAAATATTTTTTTCAATACAATGAGTATTAAATGAATAAAAACTTATTTTACAACTATTTTCTGTATAATAATTCAAATTTTGATAGAAAAAAAAAAGAAAAAAAAAGAAATAAAAGAAAAGAAAAAAGAACTGTAGTTGCACTGTAAGAAATGATCACTTGGGAATTTTCAATACATTTGTCGTAAATGTATATTATTTATAAGCATAATTAAATAATTGATAATCTTAAATTTGTGCTGCTCGACTAATTATTTGCATGTGTTCGGACTCCTCTCGCGGTATTGATTATCGTTGGTAATACAATATAAGCTAAATTAATTTCACTCGACGTGATATTAAAGAGTTATGCGCGGTCATCTTTTTTAAATATATTCAAGAAATATTTTACGCATCTTACAACAACGACTAAATATATACATACAAATTAAATGAACAATTAAATTAAATTTGAGATGTTATATTTTTTTTAATTTATTATAATTATCCACAATGGTTTGTGAATAAAAATATATTTCGACGTAAAAAATTATGAACTTTCAAAGAAATTTTCATGTTATTAATTTTGATTAATTATGGATAAAAATTATTTAAAAATGTTGCCTCTGCCTCTTTTAGATATAATTTTTTAGAAACAATGCCAATTATCTATTTCTATTGTAAAGTTTCTATAATAGGATTCCGTTTTTTATGATTATTTACCTGTACTCGTATGTATAACAATGACACTCGTTTGTTCGTAATTTATTTAGGATAAAATATTTTCACAGCATACAGTGAATTGTATTTAAATAATTATTTTATTTGTTTTTTTTTTGTTTTTTTAATGAAATTCATGAAAGTTTTTAATGAGTTTAAGCTTAAAAAACGAATTATTGATTTCCTCATAAGAATGTCATTGCTTATTAGAGTATTATGTTTACAAATACGTATTCAGGAAATTCATTGTAAATACTAGTGAACGATGATTAATTTTGAAAATATTAGTCGTAGTAGAATGGCTGAGTATATCGAACTTAGAAATAAGACATTTCTATATTGCACGAATTTTTAAAATAAAATTCTTTACCCATTTTTTTCTGAACTTAGCGTATATCCACTTGTAGTACACATTTAAATTTAAGTTCTTTCGTATTCTTTCTAAATAATTTCGAATTAACAACGAATCAATATTATAAAATACGTTAATAGTATATTAAATTGAATATATATTTTCGAATATAATGATTTTACTATCTTTTTGATGATTTATTGACGAAAAAGTTTTAAAGTGTCGTCCAATGAAATGTATTTATACATACCGGGTAAGAATATTTTTAAATATTCCACTGTACGTGTTGTTGTAATGAATTTTCTTTTGATTATACATCGATTAGACAACATTGGATGGTCAACGAAATAATTTAACTGTTTATGTTATCTAAGAAAATAAGGATCACTTTTAAGAAATAGAATATACATTCTGTTGAATTACTTAGTTTGATTTGGAGGTAAAACACATTAGAAAAGTAAATTTCTTTGCATGAGTACTTACATTAATAGATTTGGAAAAGAATTATTAGGTAATAAATAAATTCTAATGTTTTGATATGATTTAGATTTAATAGGAGTACGAACTTTTGGTTTAAATTTTAGCACTTTAACTTTGTTTATATAATAAAATAATGGAACAATCTCTCGAGTATTACTGTTTCCATTTCAGTTTTTTTCAATGAATCTATTTGTAATTAGTATATAATAGTAGTAGCACAACTGTACTACAACACACGAATTGTTTTTTCGTAAAAGTTTCTTTACAATTTAGAAAATTTTTTATCTCTTTCAAAGACACGGACGCTCGATTATCCAAAATACGTTTTTTGAATGTGTTTTGCATACGCCTGCGTTTCTCTGT
Organism: Ceratosolen fusciceps; assembly: GCA_018883505.1. NCBI lineage: Eukaryota > Metazoa > Arthropoda > Insecta > Hymenoptera > Agaonidae > Ceratosolen > Ceratosolen fusciceps. The sequence goes on from RCIC01000002.1 coordinate 5,146,360, forward strand.
ACGTGTATACATACACTCGCTTACACAAAGTAAGAGTTATTAAGAGTTTACTTGGAAATGTGCATATCGACTTGAATGATTTGAGATAATGAGAACAAAAAAGCAAAAAAGCAATTGAACAAATTAGTAATATTTTGTATTATTTACGATTATGATAGTTGTTTTAATATTTATTTTTTTTTTATTTTCTTCCTCACTTTTTTTATATATATATATCTCTCTCTCTCACTCTCTTTTGTTAATATTAGACTAATAAATAAAATTAATGTTCTGAAAAGTGGCAAATTTGTATGAAATAATCTTTCACTCGACACCTTCCCACGTGGAATATAAATTTTTATATTTGACCTCGCTAAACCTTATGCTTCATAATACCGTACTTTCACCCCTCAATGCACATAATAACATTTGACTTTAGAGAAATTGTACTTCACCTCTGCTCATTTAAATGCTTCCACTCCACCTTATTGCTGTTCTTGCATCATTTTCCGTAAGCATTTACTTGTCCACGTGTAGTTTAAAACTGTATCCACTAAACAGTTAATTGATTTTCCCTTATAACATTTTTTTTTTTAATAATCCTTACGATCTATAAGTAATATTGACATTAACGTATGAAAAATTATCATAGATACTATATATGTATGATAATCCCGAAACAATATAAACTTTCGATGCTTTTAAGGCTTCCGTTAAAGTATATATTTCTATTTATATTTCATAATCTTAAAGGCTAGAAACAAAGGAAGCACTTGATATACATAGGCATATTATTATAATTTTAACTCTAAACATCTGTGTGTGTGTGTGTGTGGTGCGCGCGCGCGCGCGCGCGTGAGTGTGCGTGTGTAATATATGTACTTTATGAAAATAAGCTAGAATAAACACTTTTTTAATTATGCATGCTTATTAATAAGTTAAGAGTACTTATATTATATATTATTAGATTTTAGAAGATGCGTAAGTAAGTATTGATAAATTTTTACAATATTTCTGTATTATTTATGAATATATATATATTATATGCAAGAAAATACAATTTTCTCTTGACTTAAGTCAAGCTGAAAGTAATTGTCTGTGCTTTATACGTATTTATATTTGCTAGATAACATAATTTTGTATGCATTTTTAGTCTTTATATTTTAGTCTTTATATTTCCATTTTTTCTAAACTTCATCTCATCTAACGGATTTATATTGAATCTCGTTTATGTGGCCATACACTTTAGATATATTAAATCTTATTTAAAAAGTAATTTTTATTCTAAAATTACGACTCGTTGCATTGTAATTATAAATGATAAAAAAAAAAAATATTGACAATGTATTAATGTTATTTAAATGTATATTACTCGGATAAAAGTTTTAACTTTCAGTTACTAATTCTTTCATTAAAATGTATAGTATTTTTATACGGATAATTTTTAATGAAAATTTCTTACTCGCTACTGGTATCTTTTCAATTTCAACAAACGAGCTATTAAAAGTGAATTAATGAAGCTTTAAAAGATTTATCAGTCTAATTCCTACTGTAAGAAAATAATTATTCAAAAGTATAAAAGACAAATGAGCATTTTTACCTGAAAAGTCCTGAAATCTTGATGAATTTTCAAAATCTCTTGAAATACTCTTAGAATTTTCAATGTTTTTATAAATTATGCTTGTGCGTAAGCTTTAATAAAATAAAATATTTTGCACTATAAAATGTTTCGAGATTCCCTAAAAATATATAATTACATTCGAAATACGGATCTGACGTATTAAGGATGAAGTAAGAGAAAATTAGCAGGATAAAATATTTAACAAAATTTTCATTTGAATAATTCATAATCTTCTTATTAATTATGTAAAGTAAACTTTAGAATAAGTTTTAAGAGTGAAATGATTTTAAATGATTTAAAATTAAAAATATAAAAATCAAAATTAGAAATAACTAAATACAATTACTCGGTATAATACATATAAATAGAAATATATTTTATAAGAAATTTTGCTTTGAGTAAAGTTATTTTTAAAATTCTCACGAAATTCATTGTAATAACTTGTTTACTAGCTCTACTTCCTCTACTATTTCTTGAGCTTCGTATGCCATTTAAGCGATTAGAAAAATATACAGTTCAACGCCATTAAATTTTAAATGCAAAATTGCAACTGCAAAATGCAAAGTTACACTCCAAATATTCAAAATTGAAGTCAACGCTGTTATTATAATTGTTATTGTTATTGTTATTATTATTTGCATTATATATATATATAAATATATTTATTGACGCATTTGTTGGAAGAACGACACGTAATTTCACGCAATTGCCAAGCTTGTTAATTACATTTGAAAAATGAAGTGAGATAAAATGGAAATAAAGAATCGGATGTTCCTCCTCCCTTCTTTCGTGAATCCGTGAACTCACGGGAGGCATTTTCTTATAACTAATGGCCCATTCTCGGCCGGGAACTTGTCCTCGGTCAAATTTCAGGAACTTATTTCAATTGCATCATGTTCATGGTGGCGAGTAGCGTCGTTCTCACCGTACTCGTACTCAATTACCATCATCGAAAGCCAGACAATTACGAGATGCCGAACTGGGTAAGTATTCCTATTTTAAATAACGTTAGATTTTCATTATTTATTGCTTATATGGCATTGGAACATCTCGAAGACTGTCGAATCGCATGGGGATCGAGGAAATCGGCATTACTTTCCCAAGACGGGACTTTTCAAGGACACTTTTGTAAAAACATCTTCATATTATTACGGAATATTATTACCATCGTCGTGAAATTCTGTATTTCCCTTTCCTTTTTACATTCTTTATAATAATACACGATCGAGGCAATATTCACAACTCGATATATATAAAAATGGTTAAGATAATCATTCGCGGTTACTGTTGTTTTGTCGTGTTTTTAAATATTCAAATAACAAATGTACGTTAAAAAGCATAAATTTTTAAAGGCGTATAATTACTCTGGTCAAGTTGTCAATTAATGAAATCTCATTAATTTTTAACTCGTTGAAATGATCTTCTAACGTTAATTCATTCGATGGCGCTTATAAATAAACGAATTTTAATACGAATGGATATTTTCTTTACGTTAGTAATTAAAATCTAATGGATTATTATTATACGTACGAAGTAGAAAGTATGTAATAAATTCAAAGGGAGGGTGAATTTAAGGTGAATGCATTTAATTAACTAGACCTTATTTAAAGTAATTATAAAGTTATCCTTTTCAATTAACTTATAACGAAGAAGAAAGTTCTATAGTTTCCAAAAAAAAATTATTATGTGTCATTAATATTTTAGACAAAGACGGTATTCTTACAATGGTTGCCTTTAATGTTGAGAATGGATCGTCCTGGTAAAAAGATAACCAGAAAGACAATTCTCATGAGCAATCGTATGAAGGAACTCGAACTTCAAGAAAGAAGTAGCAAGAGCTTACTAGCAAATGTCTTAGATATAGACGATGACTTCCGTCACATAAATAGCAATCAAAATCCCACTTCCAGTTACATAAGGTGACTATTAACTATAAGCTTCTTACGGCATTTTAATTGAGTTTCATGCATGCCATAATATTTACTATTTTATGAAAAGAAAAAAAGATCCATTAAACTCTGTATCCGAATGTACTTATCTAATGAGAAATGTGATGATGTTGACAATAATCAGCAGTATTGATAATAGATCGGTATACGGTACTCCTTTATCGGGGCGACCGGCGACTGTGGAGGAAACGTCCGCATCCCTACCCCTGAGCGGCACACAGCGCGAGCTTCACACGATCCTTAGAGAGTTACAGTTCATTACGGGCCGCATGAAGAAGTCCGACATAGAGACCGAAGTTATTAGCGATTGGAAATTTGCCGCCATGGTTGTCGACAGGTAGGTGCTGCGCGACGACGGTGTCGTCAATAATCCTTCTTGACTTGCTCAAACATTTCGCGATCCCTTTTTAAATTTCGATGACAAGTCACAATGGCAAGTTACTGGAAATCACATTTCCTTAGAGTTTTATGCATTTTTATACGATTTGCATTACCACGCACAACAAGACTTATTTCCATACGATTAAATAAATACAATAAAAGAAAATAAATCGTTTCTTTAGATTTTGTATTTATTAAGTTTTATAATTCCTGCTCTGCAACGAGTTCATGCTATTAATCATTTTTAACTTCCCTACCGAATATTCACTCCAACTTTATTGTATCTACACCATTTACAGGTAAAGATCAAAGACGAATTTTTATATTACTTGATACTGAAAAATAAGACACGTACGACGTAAAATTCTATTCGACCGTTCCTTATTATTATTATTATTATTATCATCATCATCGTTATTATTATACGTTAACATGAGTAGTAGATTTTTCATAGGCAAAGCTGTCTTTATATAAATGGTGAATATATAGGATTTAAAAAAAATAAGTGATAAAAAAAGTTTTACGTCATACATTCTTCTGCACAACTTGTCTGCGCTGGCGTATACCAACAATGGCGTTGACAAATACATCCGCATTATAAAGTCAATAGAAAATAAATTTCTCTACTCAGGATGTTCTAAAATAATAAACATTTTCTGCAGGTTTTGCCTGATCGCATTTACCCTGTTCACCCTAGTAGCGACGGTGGCGGTTCTCTTTTCCGCGCCCCACATAATCGTCCAGTAATTCAATGCCAAATATCCCGATGAAACAATATTTTCCGAGATATGGCTCGAGGTGAGTACCGAATTTTATATACTACTTTTACTACCCCCGCCCCTTATTACGCATAACTTGTATTAGTAATAGCAGATAAAAAGAACAGACGGTTGGAAGCGAAAGGCCAAATGTACGGGTTAATCCGTATTAATGAGTTCGATAGCTTTTATTCTGCAGTTAAATATCTTTGCCGTTTTATTATTATCAAGTGATTGTACTTATTGTCCTGTACGTTGGAAAAGGATTCGCGGATTATATACGATACGATTGAAAGGTCAGTGAAAGGAGGTGAAAATTTACGAGCAAATAAATACGATTTCGCCGTATTTCAAATAATAATAATTATTGTAATTCGAGGATATTCGGTGTTATATATAATAAATAAATAAGCCTGTTACTTGCGCGTACCTTCTCTCGAGAATACTTCGGAGTCTCCGTACGTGTAGTCGTCTTGCAAAGGTGAGACGAAACGCGAGGCTTTGACATTGTGTCACCGGATCATCGAATTTCCGAAAATACGCGTCGCTGGCCCATATACGCGAATTCTTTAAATTCACACGTCTAGGCATAATACCGTGGGAACGCATCGTACGTCACGCATTGGTGACGTCGTAGTATTCAATCTTCCTACTACAATCCTCGTTAATCCGTTTCTTTGAAATTTCTCGTACTCGCACCTTTGCCTCGATAGATACATTTAGTTAATTATCGCACATAAATTGATGTTTGATAAATCGTTTGAAAGGATCTCGTTCCGAGCTTCCTCGATCATCATCGTTAACATTTTTTCTCTTCCTTTTCTTTCTCTTTTCTTTTTCCTTCCAAACTTTGTTACCAATCACGTTGATTTACCTGGATTGAACGCGTTAAGAAACGTTATCATCATCATCATCATCATCATCATCATCATTGTCACTTGTTATTAAATTATGTGTGTGCGTGTATTATTGAAAGCTTTTAAAAAGTAGAACGAAATAAACGGTAGTGGTTTTTAAAAAATATCTGTTATATATATATATAGTTTTTTTTTTTTTATTAAAAATAATTATGTATTATATTTTTGCACTTAGAAGGAGAGTTCGGAACGTCAACAACATACATCTCGACGACTATCCCAGAGGGAACAACGAAAAGAACAATGTAGTCATCATTTAGTCACAGCTTTTTTATTATAAAATTAAGAAACACGAGGATCAAGCGACCGATTCTATAAATCTTCGATATTCGATTGGTTTTTTCTTATTTTTTTTTTTTTTTTTTTTTTTTGCCAATACAAATTATTTTGCTTATCATCAGAGTACATTATAAACATAACAGAACGTGCATAAGAATATATGTGCAAGAGTTTTATTGGGAGAGTTCCGAGGAGTCACAAAAAAAAAATATATAAATTATACCGAATGGAGGATGTGTAACGCAATATTTGGAGAAACTACGATGACACTTGATGTCCAGTGACATATGAATGACAGTGCACTGTGGCCGTCGCCGGTATTATCGGTTCTGGACCGATGGTCTCAAGTTTAAATTGAAACAGAATAATAAATTAACAAAAAAATTTTAAAGTATATTTTAACCGTAAAAAGTAATATTCTATAAAATAAATTTAAAATATCTTTATATAATACTTTAAGCTGCTTGAATTCCGACTATACAGTATAACGTTAAAGCTTTAAGACCGAAAATTACTGAAATTTTTTTTTAATCGAATACAAAATATTATAAATAACGTTTAAGGTTACGCATCTGATAAGATAATTGATGGGAAGTAAAAAAAGAATGAGGATATTGTCAATGAATGCGAGTTCAACTAAATAGTGTGTGCATATTTTACAATATTATTAGAAATAAATATAGCAGGTAGAGAAATTTCAATAATCGTAAGAATATTATTGTTAAGGATTCCAAGTATCAAAGTGTACGATTGTAAATAGGCGCATATATATATATATATATATATATATATATATATATGTATATGCGTGCTACTCATCTAAATACGATAAATTTACTCACACTGTCGAAGCACAACTGACTCTAGATGCATGGATTAGTCCGCATTCAGAACCAAAATATGAAATACTGCCGTATTTAGAGTGAATAATATATAAATGTCGATAAAAAAATAAAATAAATAAAAATACAATCGACGTATCAATATATCGCCGAACATTTGATGCCTGATCCAGTCTGCAAATTTTTCTTATGAAATATACAAGCGAATGCAAACCCTCAACTTATTCTTTATACTACTTAATTAACTTAGAGAATTTGAATTAATCAAATGGTTTGTACGTTCGAATCCTTGAAAAATTACATTTTTTTTATATATATATATATATACTTGTCTCTATTCCATAGATTTTTAAATTATAACTTCAATATGATATATCAAGTAAAAAGATATTTATCATACATTATTTATTTATGTTAAATATTTTTATTAAATATCATAATTAGTGTACGTAAGTTTTATTTACTCGTTAATCTATTGAAGTATCATTAATCCAAAAAAAAAATATAAGTAAATTATTATTCCCTACACATATTTGTTGTAAATGTCATATATATGTACATGTAAATGTTGTAATAATTATTTAAGAATAAGGATTAGTTTTATCACTTAATTCTCATTGAAGATTCATTTTGAATTTGAATCTCGTAAATTTGCTTAAATTTACATTTACACTTTGTACAACATTACTTAAATTTACACGACAATTGATCAGGATTTTTTTATATTATAATTTGAGTTTCGATTTTGATTCGTACAAAATTGTTTCAAATAAAAGGAAAGCACTTAATTAGGCGAAATGTCATAAAAACAACCAATAATCGCTAACGAATGAATAATAAAGATGAAGAAGCCTTTATACTCAACTACCAATATCTTGAGTACAAAAGACAAAACTGAATTCGTAGTTAAATGAAGGTTGAAAATATTTTGAAAGTTGGGTATTGAGATAAATGACGATAAATCGCAGTTATAAAAAATCTTCTTTTTTTTTTTTTTTACTTTCAAATATTTATAGACTACAGTAGATACAATAGAAATCAATAAGAGGGTGAATAGAGTAACCATTCGTATACGTTTAATACATATATACATATATTATTTCTATGTGGCTTGACGCTTCCTATTTTATTTTATATACAAATGATCATTTGCAGGTGATAAATACGTAAAAATAATTCAACTCTGTCACTTTCAATTAAAAATTAGTTGATACATATCAAGATAATAAAATTTTCTTTTATATTAATCAATTAATTAATTTATCCTAAATCTTAAACTATTGTAAATGAATTTAAAAAAAAAAAAAAAAAAAATGTAAAAATTTATATCTTTGTAATTTATAAATAAAATTATATCGAATTTTTTTATGTTAAAATATTTCAAAACTTAACAGTACGATTTAATTTTTACGATTATTTTGATCTAATGATATTAATTCATCGACTTCACTTGATCTTCGGATTTAATTTATTTTCTAAATTACATATATTTCTTGAACATCAATTTTTATATCAAAATCATACTTATTTCTCTGTCTGCATTAATAATACACTCCGTCCGTATATTTCGCATAATCAATTTAATCGTCATATTTTGCCAATTCACAATTATTATTTATTAATCTTCATTCAACGTTCATAAACAAATGTGCATTTTGTATATAAATATTACTATTTCCGTACATTGCCACTTATTTCATATACTTTTTATAGCAGAACATTTTTATTCTAACGATCAAAATAAAACTTTGTACATATTTTATTATGAATAGCCCCGATTTTACAGTTATCATACTTTAAACTCTTAGTCATATAAATTAGAGCGTAAAAGCCTATATAAAATAAAATAAAAGATCAGCATTTCCTTCAAATTTTATATAAGTTACGAATTCAATGAAAACAAAACATAAAAAAAAAAATAATAATACTAATAATAATAAATATTGGATTGACTATATTTTTGCTGGTTGACGAAGCAAATACTATATTTTTTTTAAAATAATTTTTATCAAATGCAATCCCTTCGTAATGATACTTTGTATTAAATTACAAATAAATTTTTCTTGCGCAAGATTTTTTATGATAACTAGAATGATCGTTATATTTAGTGAAGAATTCTTAAAAATAAGATCTAACATGAGTTGGATAATAATTAATAATCGTAAAATTTTTTTTCAACGTCACGCACATTCAAAAACCTTTATAATATAACGTGCTGTAAATTGAAAAATGTGAATTATATATTTTTTACACGCCCATTTTATAAAATTAAACCACAGATTAAATACTTTCAACCTTGGAAATGTTATATTTTCTCTTCATAACGCAATGTCTGCTAATAAAATATTTTATGTTTGATATAAAAAATATTTAATACGTCGCTTGAGTAACTATTTAGTATTTTAATATATATATATAACAAAAAAAAGCTTATTTTCTTATATGATTATCCGTATATACCTTTTAATTACTAATCCATCTACAACCGTATGCATAAATTTATACGTGTGTATATATATATGCTCATTTCATAAATATCTTATCAACTGATTTTTCCATAAATTTTATTAATTAAAAGAAATAAATCCGTTGAATTTAAAGAAAATCACAAACTATACCCAAAGCAAATACGAAAAAGTTTTTTAAATTATATGATTTATACAAATTGATAACTTAAATTATTAAAGTTGTCCTATCGAAGTAACAATCAAATATTTTCACGAAAGTAAATTCATCAAATAGTAATTTTAATGTGTCTTATGTAAATCATAATAAAAAAAAAAGCTAAACTCAATCATAATGTTTCAATGTGTTCTTATCTAGAAAGTATTACTAAAGAAATTAATTCGGATGTATACAAAGTAAAGACACGATATTTCTGATCAGATCAAGTATTAACTTTCGCCGTTAATATCAATACCTTCTCAATTGTAATATTTTTAATTCTTCTTTGTGAAATTCGAATACAATCGTACTTATGGAAACCGATTTAAAAAAAAACAAGACGAAAAAATGAAATTAACATCATCGTAATTGCACCAATAAGAAATAAATTTTACTATAGGTCCTACCTAATATATATTTATATTAATTAAATTTGTACATATTACGCAATCAGTAGTGGTAATTTTTATTATATCATTTTGAAAGCAAATTTTTTAGTATTCGTGGAGCACGGAATATTTATTTTTTTTTCTTTTTTTTTGCTGCGTGTAGATTTTCATTTGACTTTTATAATAATTCTATTATAATAAATAGAAAAATTTCATACATTAAATTCTAAAGATTAATTTTATTAAGCAACAAAAAATCACGCATTAAATGTCTTCGAATGATAAATATATCATTAATTAAATCGAAATAATAATTAGAATTAATGAATATGAATAAATGCAAATGACATAATAATATAAATACTATAAAATAGTATTTATTATATATATATATATATATTATATATATTAATTGCTCTACCAATAATGAAATAATATAATTAATTACTTGATAGCTTTATTTATTTTTAAATAATTTCAATAAAAATCCTTCAAATCTTATTACGATCTAACATATGTTTATATCAGATTTATAATTTTTAACAATAAGCTATTCTTTTATAAATAATTGTCTAATCAATTAATATATGAAATATGCACAATCGTATAAAAATAAAGATATAGCCTATGAAAATGCATTTTAACAATAGTGTAAATGAACATTATTTATAATTCGTTAATGGGTATCTATTAATAATAGCACCTAAAATGCCTCCCAAATTTTATATTTATAAAACATTATTTGTTTCAACAATAATTTGAAAAAATGAATACTTAGAAATTTAGCCTGTTATTATTAATATAATTTTTATTGATATTACGAATCCAAAAATTATATGAAAATTCTTGTCTGTTAAATATAAAAAGTCTTGATGATTTATAATTAAAAAATGTTAAACTTTTAGAATAATTTACAAATAAATATAAACAGTTGAAATGTTGTCTATCCTTCAAAAAATTATAGACGTTATATTGTTATTTTAATTATCAGCTTAGATATTCACAAATTTATATTATTAATTTGTAATTGGTGGAATGTATCATTCCTAGTCTACGTTAAAATCACAATATTTTCGAAACAGTTAATGAAATATACACGATACACGATACACAAATATAGTCATTTAAGACTATGAATTATAGATAATAATAGTAATAATACATTCTTATATTCATGCATAAGAACAAAAAATATTTATAGTTAACCTTTTAAACGTTATTTTCATTATATCATAAATTCTAAGATAACGGGAACACGTAACATCCGTACATTGCATTCCTTATTCAGTTTTTCTTATTATTTATATAATAAATATGAAAAGAAAAATATATAATTTAAAATTTAAACTACTGCGAAACATGTTCCGTTCATATATCACCGCATTGTTATTCATAATAATTCATTTTAGACAGATATATAAATATTTACTATTAAAGTTCTGTAGAAGGAACAATTAAAGACTATATTTAATTAGATCTCCCTCGTATCTAACACATAGACACCCCACATATATATATATATATAATATGTAAATATTAATATTAAAAGAACCCATTCTTCGTATGAAGAATACCTATACATTCCGACATACAAGGCTCCACAGTCTGCAAATACAAAACAAAAAAGATACAAATATTAAATAAATACTAAGTGAATACGTAAATAATAAAAAGTTTTAGGCAATGAAAAATGAAAAATTAACGGAATCTATTGAGAATAAATAATTACGGAAAATAAATGTATCTGTCCAGTTTTTAAGGCGACGATTGATAATGTCAAAAAGTATTTCAATAATAAGTTCATGAGTAGTACCGAATTTTTAATAAAATATAAAATTAATCAAAATAATGAATCAATTAAAAGACAATGGAATTGAAATAGGTTTATACAAACGATGCGCATAGTGTGCCCTCATATCCATCTTTGCTCCTATAGTCTATAATGAAATTTACTCCCGAATTAAATTATTACCAATGAAATAATACTTCACATTACGAGGCATTAAATTTTCATTAATTTTTAACATCATATCTTGAAAATCATCATAATTTTGAAAATCAGTCGCAGATTGCTTCTAAAATGTCTCCCTTTAATTCAAGAGGTTCTATTTCACTTGTTTATATATGTTAAATTAAAAATTAGATTTATGAATTCAAAATGCACTTAAATTTCATTTCAATTTTTCAATAATTATAAAAACATCGCCGTGATAAAACGAAATATTTTTAAACATCCTTCCTCAATGTTCCGTATTTATTTATATTTTAATTTATAATTATAGTTCGATTAATAAAATAAAATTATTATTTCATTATATATCTACACGCGTTTTTTTTTTTTTTTAACTTTTCAACTAATATACGTATAAATAATATATTTTATAAAACGTAATCCATTTTTCGATTTTGCGCATGTATAAAAGCATTTAATAAACTTTTATAAAATACATATTAATCTTAACTAAAACATGGGAACATCCTTAATAACCTACACGTACTCTATATCCACAATAAATAAATTGTATTAAAAATTAGATAATAATAATGTAAAAACATTACCACTTAGTTGATAGCAGATAGATATAGATTTAAATTACGTATACTCCATAAATCACGGATAAATTTTAAAATACAATTACATGAAAAAGTGGTTTAAAAAAATTATAAGATAATTGTAAAGACATAAATAGAACTAAAACTGTAAGCCGCTCATCATGCTCAAATGTAATCGTACTGATACGATTTTTTTAATCAATTGTGCTATATATATATATATATATTTATATATATATACATATGTAGCGGGACAGAGAGAGAGAGAGAGAGAGAGAGAGAGCGACAGAGAGGGAAGGTGCTTGGGCCTGCGAGGGTGCGTGTGTGTGCGCGCGCGTATTTTAATTAAAAGGGTCAAAGTAAAACAATAAAAACAATTTTCAACAATCCTAATGGAACTCGAATTGATAAAAAATTATTCATTTATTCTTGTGCTCATTTTTACGAATTTCCATACATTCCTTTAACTTTTATAACTTACTAATACACCAATATATATTACCAAGATCATAATTTGCAATACAATAAAAATTTTTACTCTTTAATATTTTTGTGTGTAAAACACGTAAGAGTTTGCTTCAGTCCTTTTATCCTTTTTAGGGAGTATTTTTTAAGTTATTTATTATAATACATAAAGCAATTCTAGATAATCAAATTAAAATAAATTTTTATTCGTGTACAGGCTCGGGAATATTAAATTAAAAATTAATTATAATAATCAAAGAAGCCGTTAAATGCTAAACCCATAAAAAGTCTTATTGTGATAAATAATCTGAAATAACTTGGGAAATTTTACGGGAGGAACTACATAAAATACAATTCCATTGAAATTATTTATAAACTACATTATAACAAATTTAGTAATTATATAGTGCGACTAAAAAAATATATTAAAAATGAAAACTAGTAAAAGTAATCCTACTAAACGAACAAAATATTTGAAAAGTACTTAAGTTTTTACTTAAAATAAATCAATAAATAAAAAAAATAATTATATATATATATTCATGGCATTTGGCCGTTGGTTTTTTTTTCACATCAAAAGAATGAGAGAAATGAAAAAACTATGAAAAAAGTCACGGAAAACAAACAAACCAAAAACAGCCTATAATTAAGTATTAAAACGTTGTCATTTATTATTGTTATATATGAATAAAAAATAGAAATATAAAGAATTTTTGTTTTTTAAAGTTTAACTATTTAAAATTATTTGTAAATTATTAGTTATTAAAAGTCTCAATTTGAAAACTATAAAATTTTGAATTAAATTTACTTGTACATACAGATTTAATAATTATACAAAACTATTGTTCATTAAAACAAATTAAATAAATTTAAACTAAGTGCAGCCATAAATATATCACTTTGCCGAAGAGCAATGAAGTAGACTTATTTATTTTTTATATGAGATCGATTGTCTTTTAGTTTAATAAAGTCAGTATTTATTTTTCTAATAATTCAGTTGTGTAAAAATATGATAAATCAACACACGAAGAAAGCTAAGTCGTAACATATAGCGCCTATACATTTGAAAATACAATATATTCAACTGCTATTTGGATAAAAAATATTCAAAAGCCATATTCTTTATAATATCTTATAATATTGATAATTATATATCTTTACTAGAAGTGTGTATGTATATTATAATTGCTTTTATGATTTCGTTTTTATCTCCCTCTCTCTCTCTCTCTCTCTCTCTCTCTCTCTCTCTTCGCTCTTTTTATCTTTATATTTTATCATGCTAATTGACAATATAAAAATTTCGAAGCATTTTTTCAATATTAACATTTCAATTGTATCAATATTTTAAACTTAATTATTATACACCTAATCCTTGTAACTATTATTTGTCTCCATTTTTAATTATAATATAACTCATAAGCAAAAGAATTTGTTTAAAAAAAAAAAAAAATATTAATATAAAATTGAAAATCGACAATGGAAGGAATTTAGTGATTTTTTAAAAATTTTAAAAAAAATCAAATACTTGTAGAACAAGTATTTTATGGAAAATTATTTCAGTTTTATTAAAAAAATATTTTCAAAAATTTGCTTACACTGATATATTGTTATTTCATTTTTAAAAAGAATAATAAACGTAGAATAATAAAAAAATTCCGTTATTATAGAAATAAAATTGCCAATTTCTTTGATAATAGAGAGACCGAGAGATCCGGAACGATTACTATGTTAGTAATTTCCTCTTTATTTGTTTTTATTTTATTTTTTTTTTTTTTATTTCATTTTGTCCTATAATTATTATTATTTTGATTTTAATATTGTTTCCGTTGTTGTTGTTGTTGTTGTTGTTGTTGCTGTTGTTGTTGCTGTTGTTGTTATTATTATCATCATTATTATTATAAGGCGTCATCTAATCGTGTACATGTCGCAGCTGTTTTTCGAATTATGACAATTTGACACAAGGAATTATGATAATCATTTTTATAATATCACGTATTAAATTAAATTATAGGGCCCGCGATGATAACGATAATGCGTATTCATATATATATATATATATACAAACTAAAAAATAAGCAAAGAATTATATATAAATTGGTTAAACGGAAATCATATAAGTGGTTATTTAATAAAATACATCAAATATAAAATAGCATAAAGAAAATGTGATGTGAAGAGATTATAATACACAACTAATTATAAGTATAAATAACGACATGAAAATAATAATAAATAATAATAAGAAATATGTTATCTGTATTCCGATTTTACACAACAAAAATTGTATATATGTTCGCCAAAATATCGCGTAAAGTAATAATACGTAAAGTAATATTAATGAATATACAGATAAAGGATAAAAACGGAAAAGCTCAAAGAAGATGAAGAAGAAGATGATGAAGAAGAGGAAGAAGAATTAAAAGACAAAAACAGAATAGCGCTAAGACTTTCGTAACAAAATACAATATATAGTACAGCGGGAGGAAATGTGAAAGAAAATAATGCTCAAAGTCTAGAAAAAATATCGAAAAAATTCATAGCGTTAAATAAATATACTTTAATTATGTATGTATGTATGTATGTATGGATATGTACGTATGTACGTACGTATGTATGTATGTATTATTAAATAATACTAGCATGTACTTTTTCACACGAGCTAGAGAAATTTTAAACGAAGATAATAAAATTAAATAATTTATTAATAATAATATTGATAAAGGTATCGCAAAATTAATAATCTTAATTAGAACGTGCCGGAATGGCATAAAAGATTATATAGAAGATTATTAAATTTTAAAATGAAACGACAAATAAGATATTGAACTAATTAAAAAAAAAAAGAAAAGAAAAAAGATATTATGAGGAATAAATTATTTTCGTCTGCAAGCGCGTAATATGTGTAGGCAACAACGAAATTCTGATCCAATCGGAATTTAAGGCTGTAAATTTTCAGTCGAATAGAGAAATCAATTAATTCATAAGATGCAACCTTTTATTATTATTATTATTATTATTATTTTACAATACATAGTCAGAAATTGATTCAAAAACTGTATTTACGTATGGAAATTAACGATTAATTATGCATATATGATTGTGAATTGAATGTGAATTACAATGTAATAACTAGAATATCAATAAATATAAATAAAGGCGTATTATTTCATAGAAGTTGATTACATGTGCACTTAAAGCAGTAAGTTTAATCGGTATCAACAATAATATTATAGAAAATCTTTCGTTTTTGTTACGAACCAACAATTTCTATGTGGAATTTGTAAAATTACAATAACATATGGCGTACAATTAAATTGTAAAAAAAATTGAGTTTTTTTTTTGTAAACGTTGAGTGTAAACGTTATAATGTTTCTGTATCTAAAATAATGAACAATATAAATAAATAAGATATAAGAAGAATTACTTACCCACGACCTAATTTTCTTCAGTCGCGAACCAAATTCCGGGAAAAGAATAGAATAAAAAAAAAAAAAAAATAAATAAAAAATAAAAAAAGTCAATCTATTTCAATCTAGTTGCACTCATATACAGAAGAAATTAATAATATTAATAATTGCAAATCAACGCGATTACAAACGAATAAGCCCTGGATTGTAATTATTTTGTATAATTGAGAATAAAATATTATTGTAACATTATACATAGACAGCGTACGTACGGTTTATATGTAGACACAGGCGCTACTACATATAGCAATCGATTAATATTAATAATGTAAGCGAAGAAAAATGCTCGAAATTTTCATCTGATAATGTAATTTTTGTTACTGGTAATGCAAAAAAAAAAAGAAAAAGAGAAAAGAAAAACATTATTGAAGTAAAAAAGTAAATCTGAGACGTTTCTTAACTTTCATGTGGTTCAACGATTTGTATTGATTACGTTATTTATTGTAACTTTTTATAAATTTTTATCGCGTTCGAAACAATTTTTTTTCATTTAATATTTATTTTTTCGTTAGTAAATAAATAATGTACTATTCATAAAAATGAAATGAAGGAAGAATTCATTTTTAATTCATTTTTTGATTCATATAATTTAAATAGGAATAACGTCCATAAGATAATTTTTAACAATATCTATTCGTTTATGGTAACTTTTAACTTATTGTATATGATATATATCGGTATCACTTATTAATACATAAATACTTGTTGTAAAATATTAAACAAATTAATATATTAGCTTAATCTTTAAAATCACATTCAGTTGCTATTTTTTGTATTAAATTAGAAATTTCTTGCATTGAATTTAAAAAAAGAAATCATTTGTGCAACTAATTTTCATTTCACTCAGTATCCGTCCAAAAAAGATTTTTTTTTTTTTCAATTTTCATTCATATTATGGAAAAGAACTTTTAAACATAAAGTGAATGTTTCGAACGCTCAGTTATATTTACATCGAGAATAAATTACGTTAAACAGAAAACGTCGAAGGTGTCAACTAATAAAAGAAATTTTATCGAAATAATATATATAAAATCGTTATTATTTATTTTATATAATAATACCAGAAACATATAATTGAAGAATGTACGAGCATTGCATATATCTTTTACTTACTTGTAATTTCCTTATGTAATTAAACATGTGTAAAATACATTAATTATATAATTATATTAATAAAAATCGAAAAAATTTATTTCTGCTATCTAATCATTTTATAACTATCTTTTAAATATAAAATACAAATATTTTTAATAACTTTAATAATAATTATTCGTAAAAATAATTTAATTATTTTTTGAAACAAGTCACGAATATTATTAATTATAATTACTTTAATTTGCGAACATCAGAGGAAAAAATTATTCAATCACTTATAATACAACACTATTATTATAAATTATAATAATTAATCCATTCTTAATTAAATAACTAATGTTGAGTAAGGATACAGTTAGCTTAATAATAAATTTATTTAAATTAACTAAATTCTAAACCAAGTAAGCAATTAGAGTTCATATAAATAAAAAAAAATAAAAAAAAAAATAGTATTCTGAATATTTTATGTAATGAAGTAAATTATGAAAATATAAAAAAATGATCGAAATGTCAAAAATTATTATTATAACATATTCGGTCTACAATAATTAGTAATGTGTAAATAAGAAAACAATGAGAATTTGAAAAAAAAAAAAAATAATATTTTTCAAAATCAAAGTATCATTAGAGGAATTTCTATTTACCGTACAATTCAATAGATGTCATCTCCAATCGATCCGCAATGTATTTGCTTTACCTTTCGTGGTAAATTTACTCCCGTTTTCGTAACGACCGAAAATTCACGTGCATTTATTATAAAAACCGATTGAATCTTCATAAATTTCATGTTAAATATTTAATCCTTCATTTATTTTTCAAACCGTAGTATATTTTTCGATCATATTTGTAAAAATAACAATTTACGCAACTGCTTATAAAAATTATCACTTAAATATCGCATAAAAAGTTATTTCTACAATATTATATTATATATAAAAAATATACTTGTATTTTTTTTTTTTTTTTTTTAAGTTAATGTAGTATAAATAAATTTAAATAATCTCGTAATTTAAGATGCTTGGGAATTAAAGCATATATATTAAGACTTAGCAAGTATTAAAAATTATTATTAAAGGCTAATCAATTTCGTAAATACCTAAGTCTATCTAAAATGAACATTTTGTTACGTACTTTACTAATACAAGACAAAAAGATTTGCTATTTCCTTATAAATAATTTATTACGATAAGATTTTATTCCTCATTAGATTGTATTCCATAAATTAATATAAATTGATTTCTTGCATAAATTCAATATATATATATATATTTTATTCGATCGAACGTTGTGATCGGCTATATTTATTTATAGACAAGGCGTTGAAGCGGCAATTACAAATAACAAATACAATCTTCTCTAAATCCGAATGCACTGAATTTTTTATAAATACTTGGAGATAGAATTGTCTTCGAATCCCTCTCCTCCTTGGAACAACAAACAACGTACTTAGAGAAACCAGAGAAGTCCCCCTCGACTCGAGGAGCAACATCGACTGCGAGGGCAACACCAACAAGGACGCACGCCCGGTATTTACGCATTTAAGCATCATTGTCGCGGTATGAAGCGGCTCTCTGGTGGAGGGTCCACCGGATCCAACGGGACGTAATGTCAGAGTCCGGTGCCAGGTGCCGGTGAAAATTCCAAGGACAATATTCCCCATTAAAGCTGAATTACTTATATATTTTCTATTAAAATATCCCCCCACCCCCCACCCTTCCCTCGCACTCGACACAAATCAGGTTGTTATGACCAATTTACGGTACGACAACTACATATACGCGTAATCCGATAAATTTTCCCGACAAGCGCACAATATCTAAACGTAATTATGAACGACCGTAAACGTAAAAAATTGATTTGACGATAAAGAATGGTAAATAATGATGAACGGCAATGTAAATACAATTTTTTATTATAAATATTAATTTCAAAACTAATTACATTAAAAGGCTATTTTACAATGATTACAATATAATATTGTAGAAAATAAGTAGAAAATATAGTGAGATTTTAAATTAAATTTTTCGACGCATTTTTTTCTGTATTTTTTGTATCCTATGTGAAATTGATTTTAAAATGTATATGGCGTTGGTATCCAAGTACAGTATAGGAAATACTTACTATTATCAAATTTTATAACTTTTCCAAACTCCTAGTTATTATTCTATGAAAATTATAACAAAATTCATATTTATCTGCATAAGAAAAAAAAGAAAAAAAGGTTAATCAATAATCAAGTTTGTGCGAAATTAATGTAAATATATAATGAAAATTTTTCACTTTCTATCTATTATGCTTTAAAAAATAATTTTAATAAAAAGATCACGGGGAAAATAGAATTTTTTAGTTAAATTCAGGTGAACAACTCGTTTGATGTTGGTGTCTTGACTCGATCGAATGGAAAATACGTACGAGCCATCTTCTTTTAACTTTTCAACTGTACACATTCCTCTTTTTACTTCTATATTTATATCCACCGTGTCTTTCTTTACGTACAAAATATTTAATAAAAGAAAAAGAAAAAGAAAAAAAACGAATTTTCTTCTTATAAATATTAGAAATATTTATAATATTACTGTTTTCGATGTGAAATCTTCCTTTGTAATGTCAGATTGTTTATTATCCGCGTGATGTTGTTTTATAGTCTAATTCGTACAATTAAATAAATTATTCTCAATGGCGAAACAAATAATACTAAAACATCATTGACACAGCTTTTTAGTCACAACATTTGTAGTTGTTTTAAGCCACAATATCAGATATCAGGCTGCATAATAATATTTAAATTGGCTACAGTAATATATAAATTAAAGAAAATATTCAATGTACTATATTAGTTGCCCATCGTGGATAATACGATGGACGATGTGATCAGATATTGAATAAAGACACAATATAGTATGTTTAACCTAATTATTATTCTGATTTTTTTCATATTAATAATAGATTTAAATTTCACTTTACTAAGTATTAAACAATAGATTAACAACATCTTATTAAAATTTTAACATTATTTTATTCAATTAAAAAGAAAAAACGGTATATGCTATTCTTTCTATTCAACGAGGATTTAGAAGTAAATAATTTTAAAATTACAGGGATTTAAAAAAATTCTTTGAATAATTTGATTATATCTATTTTAGTTTTTTTTTTTTACATGATTTAAACGATAGATTGTTTATAGCAGAATTTCTTCAAAGCTATACTATTTATAGATTTATTTTCATTCAACTTTTTAATCGATATACCCACAATTTACATATAATATCCTTTTTTATTTTGTATATCCATAAGGTACTATTTCTATAAATGTACTATGTATACTGTAAATTACAGTATATGGTTTATAATCGAATGTAATAGATGCATTTGCGATTTAACATCTTGTCTTACAATATAGTTGTATATGAAAATAAAAAATGAAAATGTATTTCCCATAGATGTATAAAATTAAATTGGAAATGAACTGAAAAATGGATTTCGATTAATTAATAACCGATATGGAACTAATGCTCCTTAAATTGTACGCAATAATCATTTGACTCGGATAATTTTCTTTGTAAAAGCTCTAATTAACAAATAAATGTAAATGTCAAATTACTAAAAATGTTACCGAGTCCAATTCGTTATATACGAAGGATATATCGAAGGGAATTTTTTAACGGATAAATAAAAGACTGCGAAGGAGGTAAAAAAAAAAAAAAAAAAAAGGATAATTGTACCGAGCAGAAAAAGTAGGAGGGGGAGGGGGAGGAGGGAATCTGATATGAATTGAGGAGCTTTTACAGGAATGGCCGAGATCCACATTGTGAAGTGTGGCTGGGGAGAGATAAAATTTCAGCTCGAAAAATCCTCAGTCGGTTGAGTCATGACAATGATGGCGCCTAAGTCACACGTGAATGCTATGTAGGGATTTCAATTGAACGCCGCCGGTCGGGCGCTTATGAATCATTGATGCGCCATCTATGATTTCTCCGTTGACTCCTTCGATTTAAAATATCCCAGATGGTATTTCGTTTGAGATAAACCACAGCATGAAACAACAATTCCCTAGAATAATCGAAAGTATAAATAATATTACGTAATTACTAGACAATTCGTGCAGTATAAGGTGTAATAAGGTTAAAATTTTATAATAAAATACATTTTAATTGAATTTTATATTATTACAATGTCATCATACTGCCATTATATCATTCAATTAATTAACAAATACGTATTTTCATTTTTATTTATCTCTATGGTCATGTAATAACTGACTCCATGAATTATAGTGAACCTTAATTTTTAAAACGAACGAGAAATCAACTAGAAATACTAAAACCTGAAAATTAATTGATTATATTTAAACTTACTATTCAGTTACTATTCAAAAAATAGCAAAGATGTGTGCAAGTTAAGCTCATATTATTTCAGCTGATATTATTATTTTAATAGGGTATTGGTCACTGAAGTTCCATGCATTCGAAATGGATGAGAATTTTTCAGATTTTTTCCTTTTATAAATAATTGTACTAAGTAGAAGTAAACTAGTAAACTACGAAGAATTTACTTAATTTACTAATTTAATATTATAATTTTACTGATACCTGAATTGAAATGTAGTTGCTATGGAATTATATGAAATAACAAAATTAAAATAATGGACAGAATATTACAATCTCATGATATTGATATATAATTATTGTATATATCCAATATCATTGTGATTAATAAATTATATTTTTTCAATAATTAAAAGGTTACTGTATATATATATATATATTAGCTGCTCAATTTTATTAATTCAGATTTAGTAATATAATGAATGTACTAAAATGTACTTAAGAAACATAAATTACGTATTATCGATGTAAGCTACTCTCCCTGATACTTGTAAAGAGTAAATTAATGCATTGAGTGAGTACAAATGCATAAGTTGAGAGAATTAGGTAAAAAATTATTTGAAATTAATTATTTTCTTATTATCAAAATAATTGAAGAAGAAAAAAGCATGGCAGGTAAAAGGAGAAAAAATGTTTTTAAAAACTTAGGACGACGAAGGGGAACAGTTTCAACGCTATTGATTTCTTAAGCTTCAGTCTGCCCTGATCCTAGATTTCGAAAGTTTACTAGACACATCTCTAAACAAGAATATATGTGCAGAGCTTAGATTTGAATATGTTAAATCACCCTTTCTCCCACTCTCTCTCTCTCTCTCTCTCTCTCTCTCTCCCCCCTCTCTCTCTCCCTCTCTTACTCTCTCTCTCCCTCTCTCTCTCCCTCTCTCGTCCTTATATTTATTTATTAAAAAGTATTAGAATCAATTAACAATTATTAATTAACAATTATTAATTGACAATTTATAGGGAGCTCGAGAATTTTTTATTATAAAAAAATTATTATATAATTTAATTATATATTAGTATGTAGGATTCGTAGAAGTGAAGAATAAAGTAAAGCTGGATAAGAATTTCTTAAAAAAGAGATTTTCTTTAAAAACTTCAAATTGTTATGCCTCGAAAACTTTATACTAATTCTCCGTTCCTTGAGTCTTACTCCTCCAGACTCACTTTGCCTGGCTTGTTAAATGTTCACTTTTCATAAAATAAATTAAATCCCATTTTCATCTTCATCAGTATCAAAAATTAAATATCAACGATCCACCAAAGTATAAGGATTTTCATAAAAAAAAAATAATGACAGTTAATAATTAATTTTGAACATGTAAAGCTGAAGAGGGAAAGTAAATTTGTTTTTCTTAATTCTTATATATCTATGTCTCGTAGTAGAAAACACACGTATTGCGTATGTCTCGTGGGGATGCTCGTCTGACAAGAACTACACGAGCTTTCTAACCTGCTGGAGGGGCGGTCGGGCGGTGGGTGGAGGAGAAGGGGGAGGAGGAGGAGGAGGAGGAGGGGGCTGAGAAAAATAGATATGTACATCGGTCGGGTTTCTCTCCGCAAAGCACGTTATTCCGAGTCGCGTTTGTCAACGGGAAAAGCAATATAGAACAACAATATAGAAATTTATGAAATACCTGATTTCGAGTTTAAAAGATTCGTCGAATTCTCGTGAACCAACGACGTCGTGAAATCTTTTAAAACAAAATTTACGCGTAATGTGCCTCGGACTCGCAAAGGGACCATGAACGGATTTGGCTAAATATTAATTATCTCTCTCGTTGCAAGTCGTTAATTCATTTTTTAAGAAATAATAGCCACTTTATAACCATCGCCAAAGAGAACGTAAACTTCCATTTATCGATTAAAGCAACGAGTTTATAATTCATTTCGCCTACAACGAATTATCTTATACGCCTATCTTTCACACACAGAGACACAGACACGCACGCGCGCACACACGCACACACAAAATGGTAAATCGTAGATCGAAAAATTAACGAAAACGAAATAGTGATATAAAAAGAGGAGCGTGTTTGCGTTTAAAAATTCCTTACATAACACGCTGACAGTTTATGTAACTAACGACTTCAATAACTTTATCAACAATTTTTCGAAGAAAAAAAAAGAAAAGAAAGAAAAAAAGGGAAAAATCAAGGACAAGTATGGATATACGAGAGTCAGGGAAGAAAATAGTAGAGGAATTTTTATAAATTTTTATTTAAAGATGCGAAGTTCATTTGAAAGTATTACAATTACAAATAATTACAAGACTCGAGAAATTTTAATCATTTGGTATTACGAATAAGCCGTTGTTACATAACCTCCTTATGCAGTTGTATTAATTGTATCGATACGTACGTATTGAGTAAAGAAAAGTTTTGGTAAGTGATGGACTTCATCGTATCGTGAATTCATAAAAAGTAAATTCGATATTTGTTTACGTAATGGAGGGATGCACGTATATGTCATTTAAGTAATACAGTAGTATCTGCATGTAGAATAAAAAAAAATGATAGCAGACAAAATGATTGAAGCTTCGAAGAATTGTTATTTATTGATCAATGGGATCTATCTGCAGTTGAAAAGAGTAATAGACTCGAGACAACGAAGTAGTATTGTGAGGCAAAACAAGGAAATTGAAATACTCCCCACCACCTTAAAATCCAATCGTTCAAATACTATTAAACCTATTCTTCAATTGTTTTTACT
The DNA here is from genome assembly GCA_018883505.1 of Ceratosolen fusciceps. Taxonomy (NCBI): domain Eukaryota; kingdom Metazoa; phylum Arthropoda; class Insecta; order Hymenoptera; family Agaonidae; genus Ceratosolen; species Ceratosolen fusciceps. The sequence continues at coordinate 5,170,816 of RCIC01000002.1, forward strand.
CTCTGGTGCATGCAATATTATATACATTTGCTCATGAATTTCTCGACCATATTTCATTCTGTAGATGAAGGTATCAGTTTCTAATACATACAAATCAAGCTATCTATGTTAAATCAGAGGGTTTTTTTTATTATTTTTTTTTTTTTATTACAAATATTCATATGATTGTATTAAAAATTTTAAATAATTACTTATTAAAATTCGTGTCTTGATGTTTTTCAGTTTTTAACCTTTAATCTTCAATAAATTCAGAATTTAATTAACAAAATATTAAAAATTATTCATACATTCATATTTTTAATACTTGAGTATGTTTATATTGTTAATAATTGTTGTTTCCTAAGTAAATAATAAATTCAAATACTAGAAAATAATAAAGGAAATTAACTAAATTTCCAAATGTAAAGTTACTGAAGAATATAATAAATAATAAGGCATTTATATAAATACAAAAAAGTTTTTGGAATATAATTTTACAAAGATAAAAGCTACATAGACTAAAGCACGAATAATGATCAAGGTGTTCGCTACATTCTTTGATCTAATATTAGATACGGTGATAGCATATGTACTCGCTTCACTGGTCATCAATCTTTATGTATTTACTAGTGTTAGATAAAACAGTGAAAGAGAGATGAAAAACTACATACAGGGAAAGAATAAAGGTTGCTTGGTAATATAGTGAAAGGCTGATATCGGTTGTAATAAAAAAAAATAAAATAAAAATAATAAAAAAAAAAAGTAAAGAGAAAGCCTATGAGTTGAAAAAACCAATAATTTTCATGTACTTAAAATATTTATAATGGAATTTGAAAGGCAGTGAGCCAGGCTTTTAAATTTATACAAAGATTTTAATTTCATTTACGAAATATATTTTCAATGCAGCTTTTTATTGTTGAAGTCTGAAGAATCTAATTAATCAATTACCACTGAAATTAATTAAATAAATAAATGAATGAACGAATGAATAAGTTATGGAATTCCGTCGTGTATGACCATCGGGTTCTCTGGGCGGACTGATGACTATAGCTCGCAAGAGGCCGACTCTACCCCATGAGTCCTGGACACCTGGTATAATATTTACCGTCGGGTCTACTGACCGGCCGTAGCCCGGCATCGGAAATAAATACGGTGGTTAATCGATCCACACAATCCTTGTGTGTTTCCAACTCGAAATGTACCTCCGCAGTCATGAAAGGCACATCTGTTCCGAGTGGCTCACTCCCACACTCGAATATTTATCGGATCACGTGTTGGCACTGCACGAAACCAGTGATTACCTGCTCATAAATGCCCAAGGAGCAGAGCGCGTTGCGCCCGTGAGGCACACTCACGTGACTGAGTGGTATCTAGGTATCGAGTCCAGGCTGGAATGTACCCGATAAAATACTGCCAGTTAATTTTATTGCCATTTTTATTGGCATTCGTTGCGATTGTAAGGCTACGCGTAGGGGTTATAAATACCTCCGGTCCTCTAAAGGGCTTGATGAAGTTCCGCTTGGAACAACGCATTGAGTATATAACGAATGTGTGCGTGTTCGATACGTGACAAGTGCCACCTGTATGTTTTGTAGGCTTGTTGATAACTGGAATCGGTAACTGGGCATTCGTAAGCATGATTTTCTATTTGCCGTCGAGAGCGGAGTAGCACCGCGACCGAGTACGATCTCACCAACGGGATTCTGTTCCTTGAATGGCGCCACGACCGTCTTGCCGACCGATCCGACTATGCGAACGGACTACCACCCTCCGGACACCCTGGTTCGACATCGTATCAGGAAGCTCACCGAAGCCCTCGGCTATGAGATTAATAATACCAATACCTGCATCTCTCTCTCTCTCTCTCTCTCTACACGAGGCAAACTTTATGTTCCGTTTCTCGCTCGAGTTCATTTGCACAAACGATGCGTAGCACAAAATGTTTATACGGCGCAAAGGTAAAAGACAAGTGAAACAGATACATCGAATGACCGGAGCAGAGAATAACCCTTTGGCCGTCTACGTGATCTGAGCTAGGCAGATCCTCGATCAGTACCTCCACAGAGTGCAATTGATGCGCGAATTTCGGATGGAGGTGCTGATCAAGCCTTGTAGAAGAGGTAAAATCAATTTACGGAATAGTAATTTAAATTTAACACTAGTTATTTTATACTAATTTAATGCTACATTTACTTAATAAAATACCATATATTCTTTTTATGGTGCATGATGTCGTAATTATTTGATTGAGTAAATGGTATTTGTTATTCGATAGATAGTTTTTAATAAAAAAAAAAAAAAAAAAAACGAAAAAAAAATAATATCTCCAAGTACTTGGAATTTAACGATTTAACGATGATATAAAACTTTATGCGCTTATACGTAAACTTAATACTATTTGTATTTGCTTAAATTCTATTCTGTTAAAATGTTAAAGCATCTGCTAATTAACTTTAAAAGCAATCTAAAGAGTATTTTAATTCTTATAAATTGTAAATATTAAATTTTTAATTATGATATAAACTCTTAATTATGATAATCTTACTTCGTCAGAGTTACATTAGTCCGAGTAATTAAAAATACAATTATTACATAAAACTTAATAGGCTTTTTATTTTATAACGTTAAGATTTCGTGAAAATTAATAGGTAATTAATGCACCACGATTCTCAAAAATATCAACACTTGAAAAAAAAAAAAATAGAAAAAAATTTATCTTGATAAATACCCTTTAAGAAAGTTTCTATGGGCTATTTCAAAAAGTAATACGAATTTACGAAATTCGTTGAGGGTATTATTTGCTCGTATTTGTTCGTTTATTATTCTTCGAATCGTAAACATCGATGATTATGCCTCGGTACCTACCTAAGCCGCCACGGCATGATCAAGCTAATTATTGATCCAAGTGGCACAATACACATTCATCCAATTAATGGTCCTAACAACAAAAAGGAGCCCGAACCTTTTACGATGACGTAATAGCAAAAGACCGCCACGCGATCAATGCCGAGGAGATAGCATTATTACTCTATTCCATCATTCGACCAGGAATCAAGACTCTGAGAATATTGAATGAATTGACGAATTCCCCGTACAGCACTCGACGGACAATCCGATTACTCCTTTGATTACTCGTTTTATTACTCATTTTACAAATGAAAGTGAATTTTATGAGTACATAAATTTATTCAATTACATGAATTATAATAAGATAACTTGTACAAGATCGAACTTATTCATCATTATATTTATCAATTTTTCACTATTCGTCTTTCGTAAATATAAAGCGTTCAATTAAAAACTTAAGCTACTAGGTATTACATAAATTATATGAATTGTAATAATATCGACAAATTAAGTAATCGGTCATTTTATCCCGTAATCTCTTAATGTGATATATAACGTGATATATATTTGAAAATAGAGACCTATAGGTTAACAGCACGATTACCCTTTAATAGCGTATTAATAAAATCATATCGATATCATTTAAATATTTTAAATATACATTTTTAATTCTGACATCAAGAAATATCGGAATTAAATCATGTTTGTAAGTCATAAATTTCTGAGAAATATTTATGCTAATTAAAGAAAAAGCTACAGAATTAACTCCTACTATTAAATAAGTGGACGTATTTTTAATGGTTAACTAGATAGATCTCGAGGCTGCGAACACTAGCGACATCCTCCCCAGAGTCACTTTTTCAGAATAGCTTTTATTCTGTTCTAAAATTATTCACCAACACTTGCTTTCTCTCACTGCCGTAATGATAAAAAAGAAAATCCGAGTTTTATTATATTTTATACAGAAATTTTGTACGAACTATATTGTCAAACATTTCTCATAAATATTTTATATTTAATGCTTATGAGTTTATTAAATATTCCTGTGTTATATATTATTTATAAAGATGCCAACAAATATTTATTCGAAGGTATTTTTCAAATTTACATCCGTATCAGTTAAATATTTCTTGAACTAATATTTAATAATAATGTGCTTTATAAGGTGGACATGAGAGGGGGATCGAGGAATTAAGGAATGAGTTAATTTATTTATATACCGCGTACGGATGTAACAAAAAACATGCATATGATGGAAGGAGAAAAAGCCTTTTCCTCGATTTTCCAATACTTGACCTGACGAATCGCGGACATTCGGCTAAAAATAACAAAAGAAAAACAAAAAAACAAAGAAACAAAAAACAAAAAAGAAACCTTTTTGTTCGGCGCTAGAAAGATCTTTCACCTGATACCAATGAACTGGATCCGTTCGTAAGGGGTTATGGATCGACATGTGGGAGAGTCGTCCCCACTACTAGAGAAAAGCGAGTGGTGCGCAAGGTCCGCCGCAACCTCATGGCCACGAGTAGCCTCGGCTCTCACGAGACTTTGCTCTCTACAAGGACCTCCGCTGGATCCTCCTCGTAGATAACTACGGCCGTTCTCCCGACACCGTATCCGCGCTCACAAATCTTCCTTTAGCTCTCGCACCCCCTCCCATTTCCCTTTTCCCTTATTTATCGTCTAACCTGCTTCATAAAAGTGCATTTTAAGCATTACGAGATTCGCTCTATTCGCTTGTGTAAATTTTCAAAGATCCGCACTGCTTCAGTTCTCGCGGGGAGACTCGCTCCCTCTAAGCATTGTCCCGTGCCCCGCACCCCCTAATTCGATACCATTACCGTGTATTACATACCAGACAGGGTGCCGCCCATCTGCGATAATCATTATGGGAAGGCTTACTTGAATATCAAACGCATTTAAACGCAAACTAATGTGTATCACGACTCACGAGCTAATAAGTAAATTTTTAATTACGATTTTCGGATTAAAAAAATTAAACTGGACTAATTTAACTGGAATGAGATATAAATACCAGGGCTAAAATAATATTACGTATAAGGTATATATAATCGAGAAAATATCTTATTTCTAAGTAAGCTAAATTTAAAAAAATACAGGCAAAACTAATATCGAAATGAAAACCGTGTGTATATTTGCACAGCTAATGCACTTGTGTAGAATTAAGTAGAAAGTTCGTGATGCGGTCAGGCAATTTATTATGAGTGATTTATATTTAGTAAGAAGAATATTAATGCCTTTCTTGAATAAATTATAAGATTAAATATACGACAAACGATAATATACTAATTTATATTGTATAATAATAATAAACAAGAACGTAATAATAAAAGAATGCCAGGCATTGTTGTTACATGACGAAATATTGTATTGTAAAATACAGAAATAAATAATTTACTCATCTGATTTATTAAAAATTATACTACTTCTACAATTTACGTTAAATTCGTTTCTTCAGTGGCTTCTTTTCTGTAGACAAATATTTTACGCTGCTGGAAAAGTCAAAAACTATTTCGGCATTCAATTAAAAATTCACCATAATGTTGTATATATTTCAATATTATACAATTAAGATAAAATTGTAGTGTAAGTATGATAGATCGCCCTCATTATTCTTTGTAAAGGTATTAACGTTTTTAATATTTGCAACATATTAATACATTGACGCTATTACTATATTTAATAAAATTGTTAGAGCTTAAGAATTTCCATATGCTCGGCTATCCATGTTATTTTTTCCAACTATTTTAATTGGCTTGTATTTTTCTTATTCAATTTGACAATATTATGAATAGAAAAAATATTAATTATAAAATGGAAATTTTGAAAAATAGCTCATGACATAGATAGATAATCTTTTATTTCTTATAAGATTATAGATTGTAATTATAAATAAATAAAATTAGGTAAATTAAAAATGAGCAATTAATTAAAAGAAATAAAAAGCTATTAACTAAATTTTTTTAATTAATATGAATAATCATTTATATTATAAAAATTTATTTTTACCAACGATAATTTATACATATGTACCGTGCGTGTATAAGAAGAATTTTATATAGTAAGATATTTTAAATAGATTTTCCATTAAAATTTCTATTCTGCTATCTCTTAACATTTAAGAATTATTTTATTTTATAATATAAAATGTTAGCTAATTATTGATATGTTAGACAAGTATGTATTACCACTGCCATTTTAATAAAATGTATTTTTCAAATAAAATCGTAACCATATCATTTTATTACTTGAAGTATATATTATACTGATATGTAATACATTAAAACTTTGGTTCTGTTTTATCGTTAAAGAACCTGATTGCAATAAAAAGTTTTTGGAAAATTCAAAAACTTATTATTTAAAAACGACATTATTTAAGACTGTGCTTTGTTAAAAAATATTTTTAAAAAAATGATATTTTAAACAACGATCTTACTTGAATGCTTTTAAGTATAAAAATACGAAATAAATCTAAGAATATTAAAAATCCTCAAAGATAAATATGGTGATTGTGATGATTTTACACAGAATCCCAATGAAAATTCCCATGAAAATGAATTGTAATGGAATTGATAAATGAGACTCTTTTAGTATTAAAAGCAAACACTAACGTGTATTAGATTTAATAAATAACATAGGACATGGAACTTTGGAAATTAGTTAAATCTTAAATACTTTCATGACTTCTTGAGAATCTGTATGTAAGCAGGTGACGATCTTTATTCCTTGATATGAATTAACAAATGGCGCGAACGAGTGGAAGGTCGCAAGCGTAATTAAGCGCGACACTCCGACGCGTCTTTTTATTACCTTCTCGGTGGAAAAATACAGATTATAAGGTAGATCTTTACGTTTTATCAGTCTCGAGATTACGAATTGCTTTGATTTTTACTTATTTCGAAGAAGAAAATCTAGGCGACTCCGAGTGAATTATTCATAGGCTCGAAGAGATGAAAGGGAATTGGCCGACATCAATTGGATTCGAAAGGCATCTCCTTAGATTTAATTTGCGACTGCGCGCGTTTACAGCGATGTAAGAAAAATATTTGACCTGCTCTGGGTGTATGAGTTTCGCTTACCAATCGCACAATCTAGGGGAGAGAACCGATGAAATGCCTGAATTCCACTTAAACGCCATTTTAATGTCTAAAGATAATTTGAACGGCATTCCTTTGCCTTTATTTTTTCCATAAAATATGATTTGCTCGATGCAAAAAAATAATTCCAACGGAGTGCTTCGTTCAGTTGGTCTATATTAGTCTAAATTCGTACAAAAAAATGTTTGAAACAAAAAAAATATATATATATTTATATATATATTAATGACGTTCAGGAACGTAGGTATAATGGCGCCACGCTCATTGATAACAAAATGCTGATAAGAAAATTAACGCGTCTGGTTGACAATAAATATAACTCAAGCTCGCGTTAATTCTTACTTATATTCACCTACATCAACAAGTACATTGTTAATACAAGATCTTAATCTAAGAGAAGTTAATTGGAATAAATATTTATTATTATAATTTTAGAGCTCTTCCTTATACATAATTTTATTATTAACAAGCTCTTCTAGTTGTATAAAAAAATTAAATTAAGAAACAAAGTGATGTATGACGTAAAAAAAGATTTTGTAAATGCAAGGCTATTGATATGGCATTTATAATTATTTATCATACGAATGAATTTATCATACTGACAAGAAAATAATAGATTTTGAATACTCGAACCGCTATGATAAAAGACCATGACAAATATATATATATATAAGTATACGTATGTTTTTGTACTATTCAAATTTACAAATTAAATAATAATAGCTAATGAGCTAAAAGTAAAAAATATTATATTTTATTTTCAAAGTGAAATATAATAAATATATTAGTTTAAGTATTAAATAATTAGTCTCAGATGTAGTTAAATTAATTTCTCGCGGCGCTTTTATCGCGTAAACTTATAATCTGTAAAATAAAATTTCATAGAAAAAATATTCTATTCCTTTGTGCATATGATCTACACGATTTATTTTACTCTCAATATTTCTTTATCTATAATTCAGATCTGTTACTACATCTACAATCATAAAATATACTTCAAAAAAAATTTATTTTTATAAATTATTAATTAAATGTAACTTATTTATAATAATATTCTGTTTTTTTTTTGTTTTTGTTTTTTTTTTTAATGAAAACGTAGAAATAATACAACGTATTGATTTCTTATTTTCAACGTGTATATAATATATATTGATTGTGATACAAATAAAGAGAAACTTAATAATTATAATTCATTACATATTACATTGTCTGGACAAGTAATGCGTCAGTTAATTTTCTTCATTTTTTAACGTTCTTCATTTATATGAATTAGACAAAATTTCCAATACTTACCCAGCCCTGTAATTAAGCTCACGTGTCTCGTATATGTTTAATAAATGAAAACCTTTCTATATGCATTGAAATAACATTATTTTAAATAGATCATTTAAATTAGTACTTCGTGTACTGATTATGAATTTTTTTTTAATTAAAAGGCTAATTATAATACTTGCTTGAGATACACACCACGCCTGCCATTTATAAAAGATCGTTTCATGAATTGCGAAAAGAATTTTTATTTTTCACTTGAAATTATGATACGCGTTGCGTAATGAATAGAGGCAAAAATAAAGGAGAAATATTTTGAAGGTATTATTATACTTCTCGACGACTCTTAAGAATTCGAGCGCTGCGAACTCTAATCGAATATCAAAAGAACGGCATAGCTCCTGAGCGACGAACCATCGTCGTAAGGCGGAAAGAAAAAAAAACTTAAGCGTGCACTTTATTTTATGCGAAAATCAACTTAGGAACGGGAGGGGGGAACAGCGGACGATAAGCACGCACACCAAGTAAATGCGCGGAGAGAGAAAGAGAGAAAAGTGGAGATCCTCTGCCTTTGATTTCTCCCTCAAACTTTAAGATTTTAAAGAATGAAGGAGTTGCGCGAGTTTTACATCCATAGATCATGTAATGACTTCGTTTTCGTCAACCTTTACGTATCTCTGTTTCTCTCTTACCCCTGCACAATAATTCACGTATTATTATTGCGGGCAGACTCGTGCAGGTGCGTGAAATAATTCAACTTTTTTATTTTTTTGTGCAGAACCTTATAATCTTGCGCTTTGCAAACTAAATATTTATTTTTAAAACTAAAAATAATAAAACTTTAGGAAATTTATTAATTTACTCGAACAATTGCTTGTGGATTAAAATAGTTGAAAATATATAAGAATTAATTCAGAAAGTCTCGTGTATGAAAATAATATCCGTACACCTGACCCATATGTATTTAATAAAAAAATACAAAGAGTACAGCCAATTACGATGAATCTTTATATATATATATATATATGTATTAATATAGTTTTTAAAATAACTTTCCGTCTGTTATGTATTACCTAAAACGGAAAAAAAAGATATTTTATATTTTCTAAAAATAGTAGGAGAGCATTAGATAAAAAGATTGAAGAATAATACACGTGACGCATGAAGTCGACGAATCAAACAAAAATTATATAACTTTATTATAATACAAATATATATAAAACCACATCAAATTGAATAATCCTTTAGGAGCACTAATTTTAGTCTAATCAATCGGAATGAAGATCAATACTCCAGATTATATAGTTTAAATTAATTTTTAAACGACCCGATTTAAAATCCAATATAGAATTGTATTTCTTGTACATTTTGTTAATTTTATTCCTTATCGTTTAATTTTTATGAGATCTGCTTTAATTATTGATACCCTCGCTCAAATGTTCGAAAATAAGAACAAAATCATGGGCGTTTTGATCCGGCAAAATGACATAATGTACCGACGGCCGTATGACCGTCACGAATGATATTATTTCTTAGGACCAGGAAAGTAATCGCTGCATAATTAATAATAATATCCTCGCATCAAGCGTAATGTAAGGAGTATAAGAGTGTGAGTGCAGCTGAAGTATACGAGTCTACCGAAATACGAATGAGCATGCACGAGAAGAAGAAATGTATGTATAACGAGGAATAAATCACGATCTCGTCTGACAGCGACACCCATAAAGCAATAGCTGATGGTGGAAGAAGCTTATAATAAAATTTATAGTCTGTTATAATATATAATGACTGTTTACAGTCCGAAGATTACGATAATTTTATAGCAGATGATTCTGCTATAAGATGCTATAAGGACATGCGGCTAATCTAAAGAAAATTTAAAATTTAAGATTAAACGAGCAAAGTTCTCCGATGACTTCGCGACCATTCGCGACCATTCGCGACCATTCGCGACCATTCGCCACCATTCGCCACCATTCGCCACCATTCGCGTCCATGTAAAATATTATAAGCAAAAGACTCGCTTATAAATTAAATCAGTTATTCAAATAATGTAATAAATATTATTTATTATTATTACGACTCAGTTCATTCTTCTCCTTAATAAAACTCTTGAATTTAATTTACCAATTTCAACGCAATAAACGACATATTACGTAACTTTTTAGAATTTTCAAACACTTTCTTTAAATGTTATTTTTTTACAAAAATAATCAACAATAGCATACGAATCTAATTTCCTTCATTCCACGACACAAATCCATATCTCAACTAATTACTGAATTAAATTAGATTAATTTAGAATTTTATTTATTAATAAACTAATAATTCGATTTATTCGAATAAAATCTCAATTCGAGATACCCAAAAACAATAAAAATTATACATAATTAAAACTCAAAAGCGACCTTGACTTGCTTAGATGATATTATGCTGTTATAGTATATTACATTTTGATACAACAAATATTCGTGTACATGTATGAATATATGTATATATATATTAAAAATTACCAGTTATTATATGACAAATTCAAAATATATACATATAAAATACAGCATTAGTATATAATAACTTATAATTGCATTAGTTAAGTATAGCGATGACTTAGATGAAGATGTTACTTATACTGTAACAAATAATCTAATAAAAGACTAATAAATTCTTAAATGGTACTGTAAATTCGAATCGATTGTTTTTTATTCTTAATTCAATTTGATTTTATCATATAAATCTTCGTATCTACGTGTATGCACACCATTTAAATGTATGTTAACATAATTATTGATGGCTAATTACCAGATGATTAAATTCATCGCAAACAGCATATTTTAAAATTAAAAAAATACAAAATAAACATTTGTAAATAACTTTATTACATTTTTAATTAGTTTTTTAAGAAATATCAATTTCTTAGAACTTATTAAACAATAATAATGACAACTATTGACCATGTAAATATTAATACTCTTGAAGAAATAATATAATATAATATAATATAATATAATATATATGTATCAATATATATATATATATTTAGTTATACGTAAAGTAAAATGGAAATGAATACTTTTATATAATATTAAGTAAACCATTTAGTAACAAATCTATTGAAATTCAATGGAATACACAAGACTGTATATGCGAAAGGGAACATCTTTAAGCAGCCACGATGTCAATATTTATGAAACTTCCCATTGAATTAAAAAAGCATTTAGCGGGTCTATTTTTCAGACTGTGAACTTAATCCATTTTCTATATAAAAGCCGATAAATGTTAAATTACGTGCCGTTAAAAGAAGCAAAAACTTGACCCACTTGTCTCGATCGAATATCAAGCGCCTATTTGATATAATTATACTTAGCAGTTCTCCCAGTCGAATTCTATAATAAAAACTTAATAATAAATTAAAATAAAAACATTACATTTCTTATTAATTACTGTTTTATAATAATTTATAATAAAACAAGTTACACTACGTATTTTCACTGAAGTGAATTGTCAAGAACGCGATATAAAATGTATATTTGCTGCATCTACTCGGCAATGACTCGGCAGTATTATTATTAATACTTATTATTTATTGTTATTTAATAATGGCTTATTTCATTACGGTCTTATGAGAAAGTTTTAAAAGCACAAAGTGTAATATAACTTTATTAAACTTCAGGCGATATAAAATTACTCTTCCAATATTTACTTCGTAACCTATTTCGCTAAGATTTTCACTTACTACGAAAGCAATAACGAATACTTCGTGCAATGTTACAATTGTTTATCAATTTTGTTCAAGAAATCTAATAAATATGAAACCGACAAATATCATCTCGTGTAATTACGATTATGTTTGGTAAAAGTTCTTTTTTTAATTAATATAAAAATTTAAGCTCTCTCTCTCTCTCTTCTATAAGATATATATATATATCTTTCAGAACAATCTTTCGTGTACAAGCTCATCGACAGTCAAGAAGAGCTTCCACGAGAAACAAAATATAAACAATGGATAATAGAGGACTGCGAATCGATCAAACACGCGCGAGTGTCTGAGTGTGTGAATAAAAATGTGATGCGCGCGCCCGTTGACTGATAAGGCGCGGCTCCTTCTCTCGCTTTATTCAGCAGTGTGTGTATATATACGTTTATATGTACAGAGCATGTTCGGTGCCGAGACGACTCAAAATAGCTTATGAGTAAACCATATGCCATGTAAGCCTTCGTATTGAATTAAGACGGAGCTTATCCCTTATCCCTTCTTATTTTATTAGCAAACAGCCACCGAAATGGAAAAAAAAAAAGAAAAAAAAACCTCGGAGGCAACAAAATTTTACAACCTCATAAAATTTGTTATAAAATAATAGTGTATTAAATTTTCATAACCGTATAAATAAATGCGGTGAATCTATCGTATAACTTACAATTTATCTGAACAACCAAATTATTTACGACTACTTAATAATATTTTAAAACTATAATTAATAAACTGAAGATTTTTATTTATATCACAAATTTAGAAAAAAATATTATATTGTATACAAAAACACATAATCTAACTATAATAAATTATACACAGTATTGAAAATATATAAAATAAACTTACACGGTTTTTATCAATACATTTTAAGTATTAATTATAATTAATAATAAAGTTCAGGTAGCATTGCGTAATGCTTTATCATATAAAATTACTAGCTAAATCTTCAATATATCAAGTATTTTAAAGGGAACATATTTTTAATCCTTAAAAATATTTTTAAATATCAAATATCAAAAGGAAAGATTCGTATTATCGCTTGTGTTTATGCATATCTGTATTTATATATATATGCAATTAAATGGTAAAATACAATAATTTATATTAATATTAATAATATTAATAAAGAAATTTTTTTTCTATCTATTTGTGTTATTAATAATATATTTATATTATTTACACGTATGGCATTTAAAAGAAAATTTATATATATATGAAACAGTAAATAAAGCTTCGGCGAAATAATTTACCAAGATCTAGTTGAATATTAATATTTTTTACTCCAGTCAATTCTTTCTAAATAAAATTGCATCTAGATAATTCATAATTTAATTGATACGATTGAAGGACAATCATCAGTAATAACGAGCCAAACGACAGAAAAGCTTATTTTGAGAAAATCGATTATAGAGCATCGAATTACTAGAAATAACTGGAGAATTATTTTAGTTACAGCTCAAAAATAAATCTTTAGCTTCATACCGAGTGGCATATAAATTCATATTAATAAATAAAATGTGAAAAAAAAACAGTTCTACGTGATTATAACGTATACTACGTATTGCGTATTGAAATATATTATAAAAAAAAAAAAAAAAAAAAACAATAAGTATAATATACGAGTGTACACAGAGAGTATAGATTTAACCATGGTTGATCGATTTATGGGATGAGCGGGAAACGGTGAGCCGACGAATACCTGGACGCGATGGACCGCAGGTCTTGACGAGCCTAAGAATCCTCGATATACTGGCTCATCATCGCTTGCGGTTTCAACGCTGACCCGGAACCCAGGCGATGAGCCAACCTCGAGCGGACGACTCGGGGAGCCAGTAAGTACGAGCCCCGAGCGGCTATCGGCTAGTCTGCACCCAAACTGTACTCAAACTGTAATAGCGCATGTAGATGAATTAATTAAAGTCCCGCGTAGCAGCTACATTGAGCTGAACGTACGAGAGTATTAGATTCGTAGATCTAAAGACCTGAAGCGACTAACGTCCCGCTCAATACATCCTGGAGACATGCGTATTATTACATTTCGTGTATGTAGTTATGTAGCTTTACTACATATACAATTTACACGCAAGTCTACGCGATAGTTTTTAGAAAATGTACTCTCGTTATACAATAAATTCTTATTTATTTCTCTTTCAATCATCTTGAATTGATAATTAATACAATTAATGAAATAATAATCTTCTGCGAAGATAGGATTTTCAATTTTCGATGGGCCGCAATACAATTACAAATAATTAGCGCTCTTATAAATGCATACGTTCATTCGCATGCAAATTAACTGCAAACAAACTGCATTTATTAGTCGTGAGTGTTCGCTTCATTCGATTTTTATTTCATTTGCATATCCATGTAAATAATTGACGATTGTGAGCTTTTTGGGAATTTACAAAAGAATAGCCGTTATATTATTACACCGAACAATTACCACCTTTGATTACCAGCTTCGATCTATAATTAAATAAAGGGATATATCACACCACTTGCATTATAAACGTCTTTGTTTATCTTGTAAAATACTATTGTTCCAAAAACTAAAATTATATCGAATGTATTTATTTAGAAAGATTATGTGACAGTGGCTGCCTTAATTCGATCATAAATCATTATCTCATTGGGATTTTATCTTCTGAGTGAGTCTTTAGCTCTCTATCTATCCCATAATTTATTATTCCTTGCTTTAAAAAGGAATATTAATATACTTTTATACGTTAAAAACAAACTTATTATGATTGAATTTATCTCAAGATTTTCGTCAAGTTTCTATAATGATCGGGACATTTACTTTCCATCCATTTAATTATGCTTCTTTATTAAGACTATCCCCATAAGGGAAACGAATATATTATTTTTGTAAAAATTAATTGGCTATGAGGAGGAGAGTATTTTTAACATTTTTCAATTTACTTTCATTATTTTTAAATTTGAAATATATAAATCATTTGATGAGTATTAAATTTAAAAATAAGTTATTACTTTACGGCTTTCATATTTTACATAACAGAAACTTACGTTCAAATACGCTTAGCGCTCGTAACGATGTAATTAAATAACAGTTAATTTGAAAGCTTTTTTTTCGTCATTTTAGAAAATTTAAATTACTAATGTTTAATTTTTGGAAAATTTTGAATCAATTTTAAGTTTTTAATCAAAACCATTTTATAATCGTTTCAGATCATTATAAAAATATACGTAAGTTATAGATAAACATTGACTAAGTGATATAATGCTTATATAATGTGTATATAAAATACTGCATTTAAAGGTACATTATGGTGTAATAAATTCTTTTGGTTCAATAAATAATGATGATAATGATGATAATAGTTAAATTAATAAAGAAAAGAAAAAAAATTTTAACAGTGATACTAAAATGCAATTTTATGGTCATCATTTCCCCTGCTGAATCTACTTCAATCATTTAACAATATATATATATATATATATACGAATTTATTCATTAGAATTACATTTAATTTCATCTTAATCACCAATAACATATACTTTATTTACATTATGAACAGTATGAACTGTATTTTGAAAATATTAATAAAACTCAATTTGAAATGTAATTTATATATTAAAGTATATGTAATTAATTTGTATATTAAAATTCAGCTAATTTATAGAATATTAAAATAGAGGTTTAAACTTCAAATTCCCCGTATATAAATAATAGTTATTTTAAAACGTATAAGAAATAAACACTTTAATTAATAGCTTTGCGATTGAAGGGCATTTTAATGTAAATTTTCCTATACATACATTATCTTATATCTTACTAATAAAAAGTAACTAACAAACTTTAATTCGAAATATTAATGTTAAGCACTCGCTCGACTAGAGAATTTTCGTAAATAGTCATAGTATTAACATTTGATAGAGAAAAGTTTTTATAAAAGCAGTTGAGTTCAGTTGCTGTTTAAGAGTAAGAAAAAAAATACGTGCTTTTCGTTCATTTCTTCTCGTTAATTGAAATCTATCGATGGCTATTCTACAGGAGTTAATCAGCGTCATAATATTTAAGCACGTAGAATGTCTTTTAATTAAAATAAAACGAAATCCAGGGGGAGAAAATATAAAAGGATAATAATTCGAGAGAGAGAGAGAGAGAGAGAGAGAGAGAGAGAGAGAGAGAGAGAGAGAGAGAGAAAAGAGAGAGAGAGAGAGAGAGAGAGAGAGAGAAGAAGAAAAGCCCATGTAAAAGCACTCTCAATGAAATATTGAGTGACTGCTGAGAATGTATGCGTGATAGAGCGACAAAAAGAGACATCAGAAAGGGAACAAAGACGTGCGATGGCCTAGATATATGTGCTAATAATAGTTTCGAGATTATGAAAGATATTCGTGAGTATGCTACGAGCGAATAACGACGACAACGTCGACGATGATGAAACGCTCGAGTAGTCTCGCTTTTTTTACGTCTTCCCAGCTCTCCTCTCTTTTATTTATTTATTATATTTTATTTATTTTTTTATTTTTTTATTTTATTTTTTTTTTAACGCTAAACGTCCATTATTCGTATTTAAGACCTTATTCTTCTAGTTTACGGGGAAGGAATATAAAATTGAGACCTGTTATTATTATTAAAAAAGTTTAATTGATGTGGTACGATGAAGTAGTAGTAAAGTAACGAATGGCCCTGTTGCTTCGAAGCTATAATTTTTATGTTAATGCTTCATCGGACAAAAATGTACTTAGCAACCATTGAGACATGCAATTAAATTAATGCATAATAATAGTTAAAGTAATTTCAATATTGGCAAATTGTATAATAATTCATTTTATATTCCATTGAATGCTTATTTTCAATGAATTTCCGTAAAATGTATTACGTATACCTGAATTCTTTTTTTGTAAAAATATTTTTATATTCCCTAAGCTGAAAATGTAAAATACATTAAGAAAACGACTTTCAAAAACTATTTATAAAAAATAGTAATAGAAAGGTTTGCATCATTATGGAACAACTAAGAAAATATTTTTAGCACAAAATTACTGTACGCTTATACGCTTTGTAATTTGTAATTACGAATATTAATAAGTGACTGATTCGATTTAATAAATTGAGAAGAAAATAATTGTACTTTTTTTTAGATATAACGACTGTGTTAGTTTATAAATAAATTCACAAGACTCCGCAACCGTAAAAATTATACAATAAATATTATAAGATGTATAGTTACTTTGGCCTTATAAATTAAATAAATTACTAATGTTCTTTTAACATTAATAAATTAATTTGCGTTTATTGTCATATTTACAGAAGTATGTCGGTACAATTAGATTAAATTCAATAAAGAATGTATTATTTTAAAACTAAAACAATATTTAAATAAAAGGTACATAATACTGCTTTGCAATAATTGTTTCTGTTTAAGTAATTGCACATTATTATATAAGTATTCATAAGAAATTTAAGGATAGATTTGCATCAAATTTATAATCTAATGAAATTGCAGAAGAACTTGTCGTTTGCGAAACAATAATTATAAAATTATACAAAAACAATAATGATGGCGCTGTATTAGTAATTACATTTACTTTAAACATCACTAAAAAAAATAAAAACAAAAAAGATAACTAAGTGAATAAAAAGTTATTAAAAGCACTGAGTATCAGCAACTGAAAATCAAGATACTAAATATTCATTACACAATTTGGATTTTTCATGATAAAACGAAAAAAATAAAAACAATAATTGTACACTTATTTTATCATATATTTCTGCCTCTTTTTTGTTATCATTAGTTAAATATCGTTTAACATTATTCTATATACAATATGATTAATTATTCCTCCATTACAGACTAGTACAAAATGAACAAAGATCGATACGATATATATATATACATATATATATATATATATATATATATATGTCGAACAAAAATTTATGGAAAACCATTTTTTCGCTTTTTTCGCTTTTCTATCATTGACGGTACTAAAAAAATATAAATAAAAAACAATATTATTAGAGAATTGAAATAATAAATACACATATACGAAAGAGCGATCGAACAGACAAATGTATTAGAATAGCAAACAGAAAAGTCAATTAAATGAGTCCAGACGCTTAAAAAATTTGTATTTGCTTACTAAAATTTTTTCGGCATATGTCTATTTTCCTTAGATATATGTCATTTGTAATACGGACATATACTACATATATTTATATCATGAACAATATAGTACAATATGGTGTGCGTGCGTGTGTGTGTGTGTATCTGTGATTGTGTATGTGTTACTTGAGCTCTAAAATAAACTCTCGCAAAATAGAAGCTCCGAGCCGACGTAGTTTTCATCTTCTTTTATGCGCGAAAAACTAAAATTAAACAACTCTCCATCGTGCTCACTCGTTTACGATCTCTCTCTCTCTCTCTCTCTCTCTCTCTCTCTCGATCATATATTTCTATTTGTCTTTTCACTCGTACGGAGCGGACGTCGATATACATCACTAATTACGACGCGTTCATAAAATTTTATTCTCACTCACCTTTTATATAATTATTTTCCACTATTTTTCTTTTCTCACTCTTTTTTTTCACTGTTTTTCTTTAGATTAATTGAATCTGAGGTAGAGTAAGAAAATGAATAGTTGTAAAGTGATGACGCGCATAATTACCAGTGGGAGATGTATAATATTAAAAGGAAATAAGAATAAAATGAACCATATTTTCGAAGACGTAAAAAAATTAAAGGCTGCGCACTTATAGAAATTTAAAGACATCACGTGCGTGATATGATAGTTCATTTAATAATATACAAAGTCAGTCCGATCGCTCTAAAGTAAATGATTTGACGGATATTCGCCTACTATCCTTTCCATATTCATTTCTATTTTAAACAAAAAAAAAAAATTATTATTTCATATTAATAAAAAATGTAAATTGCGTTTAAACGGTAGAATTTAACATTTTTTTCTTCTCTCCTAAAACGTTGATAATATAGTAGGCGAAACAATAATTAATGGATAAAAGGCAGAGAGCAAGTGCATAACAATAACAATAATAATAATAATAATAATAATAATAATAACAACAACTATTAAAAAAAGAAAGAAGAAAAGGGAAAAAAAAAACAGGTTGAACTCTTAACATGTTTTTTTGTTGTCGGCACTTTTTACGTTTCAATAACGCGAATGAAATCAAAACGGTTGTATAATAATAGTTGTAGCGGTTCAAAAGTATCGTCTCGATCTTGTAAAAGTTGCTCTCACTCTCTCACTTACGCTCATTTGCCTCGCTTGTACATTCCGTGTATCATCTCATTTCGGAGAATCGAATATTTGGTATACTTCGCACTTTTTTACATGAGTACAATTATTTTGCACACTTTTAAATTTCTAAACTATTTTTTTTTTTTTCTTTTTTTCTTTTTATCTTGTACACAAAATTGAAATATAACATTTATTCGTATCTATAATAACTGAATTGCGACATTATACGATTAACTTTATTTGATTTCTCAACAATGTTGACGAAGATATCTAATACGCAATTAAAAATACAAGTGTACCGCGGGTTAAAAGAAATAAATCCAAAGTCACCAACATACTAAAGCTATCAAGTATATTTACATGATATCTTATTCTTAAATTAGATCTTAGTCTGGTATTCGTGTGTATACAATAGAAAGGTCGGAGGAAAAAAATGTAACAAACGCAAAAATCAATTGCACGAGTGTAAGTTCACGATCCTTTAAAATTCGTATGGTAAAATATTATGCCGGGAATAACGTTAGATAATATATTAACTATTTTAAGAGGTTTTAAAGTCAAGTCGAGTCACCGACGCTTACTTTTAAAAATTTCATATCATTAGGACAAATGTAAATGTAAAATGCTATTACAGATAAGCAACAACTTTATTGGATTGGCTTAATAAGTATGATTGCTTTCGTTTTGTAAAATTAACGAAAGATTTTTTTTTCTCCTTTTCTTTTCTTTTCTTTACTTTTCTTTTCTTTTCTTTTCTTTTTTTATTTATTTATTTATTTATTCATTCATTTTAACGATAAAGCTCAAATGTCACATGGCCGGAATAAAATAATTAATAATTAATAACAACAACAAAAAATGAGAAAACAAAATCGACCATCGTGGATGAGGATACGATATAATTAAAACGATCCACCAGCCTCGTGCCCGGGCCAGTAAAAATACTGCCACTACGATTTCGCAGATTAAGCCGCCCGAAATACATAGTAGTGACCATTCAGTCAAAATAAAAGTGCGTGCCCCACTCTAAAACGAATGGGGGTATTGGGGGGCGGGGGCGAGGGGGGCGGAGGGGAGGAGGAGGGCTGCCGTTGCTTCTGCTTCTGCTTCTCGATGCTTCTACCGCTGCTTCTACCGCTGCTTCTACCGCTGCTTCTACGGCTGCTTCTACGGCTGCCGCTGCCGCCTGCTGCCGCTGATACTGCCACTACAAAACAAACTGTCCTCGCGAGCGAGAGAGTGAAGACTACGAGAGCGTCTCGGCGTCAAACTCAAGGAACTCTTTTTAATCGAGCCTATCATTGAGCTCAATTCCCAATTGAGTTAAGCGTATACGTCGTACGTGAATGCGCAATTCGACCCATGCTTTAGGAATAAAAATTTCAACGTCGACCCAAAGAGCGTAAATAATAATTATAATAAAAAATAATAACCCGATTCGCTCTTTTACCCGGACTGTGTGTGTCTCTCTCTGTGTGTGTGTCTGTATGTATGTGAACGCGCGCGCGTGTGCGCGTAATGGGACGCATGACCGTCTCGTCTTGTCTTGTCCTCTCTACGTCATTATAGGAGACCCCGCGCTGCTGTCCTTTTCTTCCCCTTCCCTCCCCCTTTCTTATACGCTTGCTTCTAAACCCTCGATCTCGACTAAAACATAAACAATAAAAAAAAATAAAAAATAATAATAATAGTAATAATAATGATGATAAAGGTAATGAACTCTAGTTAGGAGAGAAAAAGGCCCCTCGCACGATTCACGAATAAAAACGTTATCGATCCCCTCGTAGTCTGTATGATTAGCGTTTTTCTCCCTACCCTATATGTACAATCATTGATCAAGACAGCGCACCACGTATGCATGCGTGTACAATTATTAATTAGTCAAGTGAAATCATCAATTCTGGCGACGCATAATTAAAGAATCTTTTATATTTCATCTTTATTAACGGATATTCTATTATAATACTTTCTCCACGCGAAATCCACTTCTGTCCCTCTCGCCCGAATTTTCATGTATAAATGTATGTGTACATTGTCATAAATAATTCCTGCACGAATATTTTGTACAACTATTTTTTACGTACGTACCGATGCATGGTACGGCACTTACGGGACCTTAATATGGGATAGGATGGGATGGGATGGGATGGGATGGGGGGGGGAGGGGCATCATTAGAAAATACATTGTCTATTACGAAATCTCGATTATTTCTAACGTTCCTTAGAATCTAATAAGAGTGTTGGTGGTGCTTTACATTCATACGCAACGAAAACTTTTCTTTCTTTTTCTATTTTTTTTTTGTTTTGTTTAATTTTTTCTTTTTTTGTTTTGTTTTTCTCTTGTATCGTTAGGAGGGCGAAGATTGTCGATAAAGAGGAGATATTTAAAAAAAAAAAAAATTTTTTGATGACATTATTATTATTATTATTTGTTGTTATTGTTGTTGTTGTTGTTGTTGTTGCTGTTGTTGTTATTGAAAAATAATTCTTTCCAATAGTAAGAAATGAGCTTTTTTAGCTACGAGATACGAATGCGAATAAACAAATTCATTATGACAATTTACTCCTAAAATAATTTTTTAAGGTTTTTCTCTTTTCTCTTTTCTCTTTTCTTTTTCTTTTTTTTTTTCTTTTTTTTTTCTATTAAGAAACAACTGCCTTGCTTTCTTCATACGTAAAGATGTGGATGGGGGTGGTTGGGGGTGTACGGGGGCGTGCGAGCTCCCCATAAAATATTTATGAATTTTTGATTTTCTGAACACAAGTCTTACAAGTATGTGTATGCATAAAGATATTTACATTCCAGATGTTGAACTCGCCTGAGACTGGAATGGCAGGCATTATTATAAGATGAATTTATTTTTTTGTTCGAATGCCTGGACTTGGCACGAATCGTCGTCACGTGCATTTCACATCAGCTTTACTCGACTTGAACACAATAAAAAATTCCATAACCACGTACCTCGCTAACACTTACTCTCTTCCTTATTTATATTACTTAAATAATATTTATTAATAAATCGTGAAAAGGCCCCTGATCGGCTATAGCGAACCATGGTAGCTGTTCAAGGTATTTATTGCACCGTAGAAAAATTTATCGCCCGTCGAGGTTACATACATACCTACATACCTACATACCTACATACCTACATACCTACATACATACGTGCATACATACATACATGCATAGATACATCAGGCTCCCAACCTTGTCACTTTTCGCTTTTTTTTACGTAATATTAATTGTATACAGTTCTGTTCCCGTCTCATTTTTTGACTAATTTATTTTGTGACGAAAACCGAACCCACGACATATGCAAATGAAACTCATTCTATAGCTTCATAATAACCATATCGTCTCTGTTATACTTTGTAATTTTACACTACTCTCCTCTCCTCTCGCCACTCTCTCTCACTCACTCTCTCTCTCTCTCGTCTCGCTCTCTCTCTCTCTCTCTCTCTCTCTCTCTCCTCTTTTGTATCTTCGCCCCCTATTTTATCTGAACTTCGTAACGAAGTCGTCAAACGAAAAAACTTTCTCTAATTATAAATAATGCGTTCGTCTCTGTTATCTGCTTCTGCCTCTCTCTCTCTCTCTCTCTCTCTCTCACTCATTCTCGCTCACTCACTCTCACTCTCTCTCACACACAAACACACACACACACACACACACACCTCTCTCTCTCTCTGTCTCTCAATATACGCCTATATGCCGGTAAGTAATAATACAAGACCTTAAACGGACGTGGCGTAGAGCGAATCGACGGTAACGAAATAAAATATATTTGAAACGCAACACGCGCATCCCTCAGAAATACACTAAATAACGAGCGTGTACTTTTTCTCGTTATTCACATATTATTTTACTTGTCCTTTCTTTGTTTTTGCACGTTACGAGCATGCAATACGAGACTGTGAAACGGTAGTTGTAGGCTATGGCCAGAAGATCATTTGTCGATTTCATTAATAATGAATTTGCTTTTCGTAAGAAATCTTGCCCGTGCTTTAAAATATTTGTTAAATATTATCTATCGATCGTCGATGATCTATCAATATGGTGTGTTCTTGCTGCAAGGATGTGCGTCATACATTACCACAATATTTTCGAAATTATTTTTCTGCACTAGAGCATCTGGACCCTTCATCACGCTTTATATATGTTTACAAGGTGGGACAGAGTAAGGTGGGGCTGAAGAATGGGATAATGAAATAATCCTTGCTTTCTTTCTTCTTCGTGAACACTTTCATACACATTGATTATAATAATACGTCACAATCACTCTTTCAGATTCAAGAAGAATTGCCACTTCAATGTGCCTTGACATTAAGTTTTTGATGAAAACAACTGCTTGACATGATAATGACTTGGACATCTGAGATTTGATAAGTAAAAACAAGAATGTGTCTCACACTTCCATGCAATCACATTTTGCTTTTCACACTTCACTCACGATATTGCACAAACTCAACAATGATCAACACTTATAGTCACCTACTATAATTTGTATATGCTTATTTTTATTTTTTTTTTTGAATATTCTTTTAAATATGGGAGAAGCACAGATTTCCAATCTTTACTATCCTAATTAATGCTTCAGTTTTCTTCTGCATATATTATTATGGATTTTTTTTTTTTTTCTTTTTTCATACACAACCAAAAACATGATCTTGCGTGTGTGTAACTGATAATACGGTGGTGAAAGTTACCTTTTGCTCATTTTAATTACTTATTTTACTTTAAATTTTTATTTTCCTCTTCATATTTTTCAAGCAACAATATTTATAATAGAAACAAGAATGGTGAGATTCCAAACAAAAATGTTCTAATTGAGAAGTTACTTCACTTTAACTTTTTTTCTCCTCCAATCACATCTTACTGCCTTTAAAAGCTCTAGCCTTATCCCACAATTGGTTTATAAAGGGTTAAGCAAAAATTATAGCACAACCTAGGAGAATTGATTGGTTTTTCGTCATCTATGAAGAATCACTGGGTAAATATGATTTTGTATGTATATTGCCCTGTGTCCTAGGTATCCAAAGTGCATAGATTGCCAAACATAACGCTTGGATCCACTGTACTACTGTTTCTTGATGAGTACAGCTAGTAGCTGATATAGTTTTAGCCTTGCAATATAAAGCTGCTTCAAAACTCAGCGAACTCTTTAGCACATTTTTCAGACGAAGAAATTCTTAATATCTCTTCTTCGTAATCATCAAAATTACTAGTATCACCAGGACCTTTGCATCTTGGTATGAATGGTGCCTCTATTCGCTTCTGGAAGACTGCAATCCAATCTGTACTGGCGAACCATTTATGTCCTTTGATATCGTTGACACCAGCCTTGAGATTGCCGAACCTTTTTGTAAGATCCACTTGCAGTAAACTGCGTAATAGATCTTTCAATTCTGAACCAAAGTGAGTTGGAAACCTAACTTTGCCGCTGACAATCTTCTCATAAATTTGGATCGGTTGATCGGCAAAAAAAGGAGGATAACCAGCTGCCATTTCATATACAAGAACTCCAAGTGCCCACCAGTCAACAGCCTTGTTATAACCCTTGCTTAAAATAATTTCTGGAGCAAGATATTCAGGCGTTCCACAAAGTGTCCATGTCCTACCTTTGACTTTTTTAGCAAAACCAAAATCTGTGACCTTGAGATAACCCTGTGAATCAATAAGAAGATTTTCGGGCTTTAAGTCTCTGTAAATAAGATCTAAATGATGCAGGTACTCAAATGCCAAAACTATCTGTGCGGCATAAAATCTAGAATGTGGTTCTGAAAATCTGCCAACCTTTCTTAAATGACTAAACATCTCACCACCTGGCACATACTCAAGAACCATGTAAAGATTTGAATTATCTTTAAAATGAAAGCGTAGAGATACAAGAAAAGGGAATTCTATTGCTTGTAGAATTCTTTTTTCATTCAAAGTGTGCTCAACCTGCTTAAGCTTAACTACTTTTTGTTTATCCAAGATTTTCATAGCATAATACTCTTTAGTAGGCTTATGCTGAACAATCATGACTCGTCCAAAAGACCCTGTACCAAGGGTCTTGATCCTGTCAAAGTCATCAAGTGCAGCAGTATTGGTTGGATTTTTCTTCCATTTTTCCTCAAACTCTTCCTTTGCCTGCTCCAAGAATTCCTTGACACTCTCTGCTGCATCTACCTTTTTATTAGAGCTTGTGGCATTGTTGCCCATTTTACTAGAGCCGCTCGAGCCAACTAGGGCTCCACGGATATCAAGTTTTCTCAGAATTTCGGCTACTTTTTATTAACCTTGCTATTAGCAAAAATTTTACTCCTGACAAATGGTGTTTTTTTTTTTTTTTTTTTCAATTCCTTGAACAACTTGCACAGAATCAATATTTGTGGACCCTCTAGGCCTAGATGTGATAGCACTCTCCAAGGATTGGTTACTTATCGGTTCACTTTCTTATCACTTGACTCAATGAATTCACAATCTTTTGGAGCAATAAGTGAAGAGAGACCAAGGCAAAAGTATGTTCACTTGCCTTGCAAGTGAATGTACACTACTCTTTCCTCGTTTCCGCCATCTCGACTTTGGCTGCCTACTGCTTTGCTTTCCTTGCCTATGCAAGGGCGACTTTAACCAGATGAGAAAAAGGCAGGTTCTCGATCGATTCTCCTCCCGTGTCACTTTCCGCAGCTCCTTCCTACTGTAGCTTCTTACGTTCTTGACGTCGATTGGCGTCTCACAAATGTTTGCGGACAAAAAAATATTTAACTATTCCGCGCTGAATATCTACTACACTAGCAGTCGCACTCACTCACTGTTCGATACGGACAAGCACTCGAGAGAATTTACTTTCTCTCTCTCTCCCTCTCTCTCTCCCTCTCTCTCTCTCTCTCTCTCTCTCACTCCCTCACTCCCTCACTGTCTGTCTGTCTGTCTCGTTCACCTTTCCTCTCAGCGGACTCGTCTCCTCTTTATCATTCGTTCACTCTCGTAATAAAAAAAGAAGAAAAAAGCACAACATAGACGGGACAGTGACGGGTCAGCCGTGTACGTGTGGGTTAGCACTTAAACGTATATTACAACTAAGTGCGCACACCTCCGCATTCCGACGTCCTTTAAACTGCAGATACGCAGAGACAGATATATGGAAACTCGGGGACGAGTAACGCAGCAGCAGCAACAACGACGACGACGACGACGACGACGACGACGACGACAGATGCACTCGAGTAGTAAGTAGTCACAGGGGCACCTTTCTGCTGCGGTCACATGTACGCGTGTGCGTTAGCACACGATCTTTACGAACGTCCTCACTTTATCGTCGTTAAAGTCTCAAATAGAATCCGCAGCTCTCTCAGCCGATGCAGAACTGACGAAAATAATAAAAAGGAAAGAGAATGCAAGGAAAACTGTCCTATATTGCAAGTTGTCCGAGCTCCGCCGCACCGTAGCTCGACCTGTTTCTACTTGCGACACTGGCGACGCTCTCTCGCTCTCTGTCTGTCTATCTTTCTCTCTCTCTCTCTCTCTCTCTCTCTCTCTCGCTCTCTCACTCGGGCTAAGGCGCAGCGCCTCAGTCCGCTCGGCACAACACGTCTCTTGGAGAGTGCTGCACTTGTTAGGCCAAGTGAGAATTTGCACGCGCGCGATAACGCAAGGTGATAATGATCAGCCGTGCGGGTTTATTTTAATTTTTATTTTATTTTTTATTTTTTTTTTCCAAAGCTCCTACTAGGTAATGATTAATAGTAGTAATAATAATAATAATAAGAAGAAGAAGAAGAGTCTCGTGTGCGAGGCTCGAGAAGAAAAAGTATCGCCGAGCCGAGCGAAGGAAGCCCTGTTAACTGTCGTACCACCAGTGGGTGCGAGAGGTCACGATCGAATCAATCTTGCTTTTGATTCTCAACTAAAGATGGCGGAGCACAACACCTCGACGCTAATCCTCCCCCCGCGCGCACTTTGTACCTCATAGAGTCATTGAGGAAGTGCTTGGACCACGTACCCCGAGATCGTATGACCTCGCGAATTCGACAAAACTAGCCTCTGACAGTGCCGATAGCGATATCCTCCCCCGATTTCCTCCTCCTCCTCCTCCTCTTCACGACTTTGGTCGCCGCGACACTTGCTACTAACGACAATTACGATGGCAGATACGCTAATGACGATGGTCGAGCTGCTACTGCTCCTGCTGTTGCTCCTGCTGTTGATGTTGCTATTGCTCTTGATGTTGCTGTTGCTTCTGCTGCTGCTACTACTACTCCTCCGCCGCCTCCTCCTCCACCACCTCCTCCTCCTACTGCTGCTGCTGCTGTTGCTGTTGCTGTTGTTGCGCTGCTGCTGCTGCTGGTGCCGTTGCCGCTGCTGCTGCTGCTGCTGCTGCTCCCGCTGCTGTTGCTCCCGCTGCTGTTGCTCCCGCTGCTGCTCCCGCTGCTGCTCCCGCTGCTGCTGGCGGCGACTATCCGCGACGGCGCATACGTTATCTATTTTCCCTCTCCTGTTATACGAATGTCTACTCTTTGCATAACATCACTTGCTCGCCTTCTAATGTACAACAACAGTACAAGCCTAATTGCTACTCGACAGATTTTTTTTTTTTTTTTTATAACCATCTATTGTTACCAGTAACTAAAATTACTTAACTCATCGTCCGCTGCTCTCATACGTATCACCACCCGCACTTCCCCTCCCAACGCAGAGACTTTTTATTAACAACCTGCTTAATCGCTCTTTCCTCATCTCGGTACGCTTGAAATCTAACTATTTCCGTTAAGAATGGGATTCTAATTAAAATTGCATTTTTTAATCACTTGGGTTGACGGAACGCGTCGGCTTTAAATTTAAAAAAAATAATAATAATAATAATTACGCTACGGAAGACGTTTATTATTTACCGCTCGATTCGCTTTCATATCCATGGGATTTTAAATGTATCGCAATTTATTATATATAATTAACACGTGGATTACCTATTCCTATTAAGATTTCAGCTGATATGTACGTAAAGCATCGTAAATAATGTACAAGTTGAAATTTTTTTTTTTTTTTTTTTTTTTTTTTTTAAATCACATCCATTAACCGTAAGATGGCAGAGCAGTACGTATTTTATAGACAAATTTAGACATTGACAATGGACAAATTACATTGACATTATTATCATAGCTTAAAATTACTCTTAAAACGGAATATCATTCTTTCGACATCGTTCTATTTATTTTAATTTTTCAACAATCTTGACTGAAATCTTTTGATTTTTTTTTTTTAAATTACTGTTCGTACTTATAGAATCCATAAGAACATATTCCCTATTATGATAAAATATATATTTCAATATATCTAATGCAAAAGTTTGGATATCTACATTACAATTAAAATTTCAAAGCATTTTCTAATATATATATATATATATATAACCCTTATAATACAAAGTAAATGTAAACTATCAAAATTTTTCATAACTGATGTCTAAAATATTTGATAAATAATTTCATTTTAATGATAAAAATCTAATAAAAAATGCATTTATAAATCTGCAAAAAAATGCAAATTTTACTCGATTTCATTTAATTTATAATATTTATCAAAATTAAAGGCTTTTTAATATTCTTATTTTTTTATTTTTATTTTTATTTAATTATGATTTAGTTTTAGACGTAGTAAAAGCGATAAAATTACAAAAATTTTATATTAATTAATTAATTAGACTTATTTTAACCAATTTAAGAATCAGTAAACGATTAATATTTCTTGGATTAGTTCAACTGAATTGGCTTTATAAAAATAATAAATGCAATATTTACAAAGCAGACAAAATATCACGAAAAAACGAAATAGACAAATGTATTCGTAAAATCTTATTTCAATGACAAACATTTCTTTTAATTGGTACTTTGAATAGCGCTTATTTTGAAAATTAAACAATCGGAAAATAAATGCATAAGTATAAAAATAAAAGGCCTACAAATCGTAACGAAGATACAAGGCTGAATACGATATGTGAATACATGGTATCCCAGCTCTTCATATAATGTCTACATAATGTTTATATACGAGGCTTAATATTGAAAATCAGTTTCATCAGGAAAAAATACTTTCAGGTCATGTAAATAGAATTACAACTTTAATGATTATATTTTTATTAATAATTTAACAATATAATTTATTTCATACAATATTATTAATAATTCTGATGTCGATAAGTTCTTTTTCTTTAGAAAGTATGAACTTTACTTGAATCATTTTCGTTATTTAAATAAAATTATATATTTCCGAAAAAATTCTTTTATTAATTAAGTATACATGAATGTAGAAGGGTGAATGGTTGAATGCAGACAAATTAGACTTAAAGTGTAATCGAGGGACGAATTTCTTATGTCATATGTTGACATCGAACATGCAATTAACTATATTAATTGCAAATCCTTACAAGAATACATGAATACATATTCTCTACTAACATAATCTTTAATTATTTTTTTACTATAAAGTTATATAAATATATTTCAATTGCTTATGGCATTATATATTTTTAAAAATTTTTATTTATAACTTATAAAAATTTAAATAATCAAAAAGTGTTATATATCAAATAAATATTAATCGCTTACAGCTAAGATAATTATTCAAATTATTTTTGCAATCTTCTTACTAAAACGCAGTCCTCTTATCAAGCTTATAAAAAATTATTCATAATCGCACGTTCTGCATGTACGTGTTTATAGACCAGATTACGACCAAGTATTATTTATAAGGGCACCTTGTTTGAATCGGAAGTAGAAGGCAAAATCTGCTGCTCTGCGTCTAAATCTCGATCATTTTAAAATGCTCTTCGCCTTCCTCTCCCCCCCCCACCTCTCCGCTATTGTTTACTATTTCATATTTCTTTATAAATTATTTTTCCAATTTATATATTCGCCTATCTTCGATCCCTTTAAATCTCCTGATAATTCTCCTCGGACGTCTACAAGTCGACGCTCTGTCCTCGTCGTTCCCACAAGATCACAAGGATCGAAGAAGGATCGAAGAGCAGCCGATCTATATTTCTCGGTCCTTAACGCATCCGTATCCTTTTCATATTCGCCCCTTTCCCCGCTTAAATCAGACAATACGCATGCAATCGAATACACACGTATTCGTTCTTCTCTCTCTCTCTCTCTCCCTCTCTCTCATTCTCTCTTTGACTTTACATGTATCGTATTATTATTACTCGCTTAGGTAATCATATTACATTGCATTTTCTCATGTCCGTAATTTATCGCTGCGAATGCTTCACTTACAATGTATATATATATAAACTAAAAGTAAGGCCTACGACATAAATTTATTAGAACTATTATTATTATAAATATTACTACTATTGTTACTACTTAAACAGCTTTTACGCGTAAGACATATGCAACGACGGCGAATGACAATTTTATCCGCAACATGAATATTATATTTATTTTCACTTATTCTATCATTACGAAAAAATCATTCACCATTGCATTTTTTTCGTAAAAAAAAAACATATTTTTCTTTTAATCCTTCGTTCGTTATATTTAATATTTTGAAATTGAAAATTCAATTTCTCTGCAAATTAAAATTTCTTTTTAAATCTTATTGTTAACTTTACTTATTTAAAGTACATAGAGCTATTGGTAAAATATTTATTCATATTAACTTGTCAAATTTTAATAAGCTAAGCACAAATTCAAGTTAAAAAAAACAAATACGATTTTCATTTCTTATATACTTTTTAAGCATAAAGGACAGTATATATTACTCTAATAAATTGTAATTAGCATTCGAAAGATATAAATATATAATTTATATAATGTACGTTAAATTTAAATTATCAATCTTTTTTTATTCTTTAAAGAAGCGGCATGACAAGCAGTTACAATCGGTGACTATTTAAGGACAAAGCTAACAAAATTAGATTTTTTAATTATTATAATCATGAAGGGGGATAAAATTGATGTGTTTACCCATGTTATAAATGTGTAAAGATATTATTGATTTGCTGTTAGTAAAATTGAGGAGATGCGCGCGCACTTTAACGATAGTTATACTAACGGGTGTGAAACTACTATTGCTTATATTGTTTCAAATTTGCAATTCTTCAATAATGGATAAAAATTACCTTGTTTTCCAACTAAGTATTGTTACAGGCACATGTTCATAATTTCAGGGTAATCTATATTTTTATATATAAATTAAATACAGCCATTTCCCGATTATATAATTAATGCATAGATTACTCGAAGAGAAAAATTCCTACGATTCTCTATCAGATAATGAACTTTCGATTCAAATGATTAGGTAATACTTGGTATTAAATATTAATAATTAATTAAAACCAACGAAAAACATATTTGATTTGTTAAAATATATTTAACTTAAATATATATCCTATATGAATTTATTTTTCTTTATTATAAAATTCGGTTGTAAATTTGAGAAAAAAAAAACATGTCTACACTTGTAATTGTATAGTAAATTTTCTCATATGTTTCAAATAGTCGCCTAAAATATATAACGAAATTTTACATTAATGTGTTTGAATAAAAATAAAAGCCTTATTGTTAGTTAAAATACTAAATATATTAGAATTTGCTTTATAATAAAAACAAAGAAAAAATTATATTTTGAAGGTAGTAAGAAACTTATCTATAATATTCAAGATTTGATTGGATAATATATAAGTATTTAAGAAATTAACTTCTAGATTTCTCTAAAGCTTTAATATTTCCAATAAGTATTAATAAATTTAATTAAATAATATAATAAAATTCAGACAACTCTTTCAGACAAATCTTTTTTTACAAAAGATTTAAAGTATTGAAAATTAAATAAAAATTGAATAATTGAACTAAACATGTAACGGAAGTATATATCAGTTAGTCATTCAGTTCGTCAATCCAAGAAGCCTCTAAGAATTACAGATCTTAAATATTTATACAATGTTTTATACGTCCCATACCCAAGCTCTTGTATTTTATTTAAAAAATGCATTTTTTTTTTTTTTTCATCAAAGTAATTATTACTTAAAATTTTCACTCTGCAACTAATTCCTACCCCTTATCTCTACTACTGATTTAATCATTTCGACATTAAATTAATTTATTTTCAGTAAACTAAATAGCGGCCGTACTATTTAGAGCGAGAAATAGATCTCGAAAAAAGACTTAGTCTTTTTACGTTTTAAAATTTCCTTGTAATTCATGAATTAATATTTCAACTTAATATTTAACATTTTCAGTTCGTTTTAACTTTTATGAATTTTATGAATTTTTTTTGTTTTATAAACCGCATATAATAAAATAAAATACAACAAATATTAGTGAAACACATATTCAGTATAAAAAAATTATAAAATTAATTCAAATAATAGTCAAAGTTCAACGATACACGTAATTACGTAATCTTTGAATGTTACCATTACTTTTAACATTCACTAGTATTGCATTTTATTCATATTTGTAATAGAATATCATATCGTATGATTTGTAACTAAATCCATTTTTTACGTATTAATAATATTTCTAAACCAGAACTATCATAATATATGTCATGATATATATCATAATATATATCATAATTATAATTAGTTTTTTTGTATTTTTGCTAAATAAGTCTTAATTTTTTAAATTCAGGTTCTAATTATATTTATGTACTAATCAATACAGTATATTTTACCAATTTCTAAAAACATCAATGAATATTTTTTATTTGTATTAAAAATGCAAACGTAATACGTTTAAATCAAAATAAAAACAATCTTATTTAATTTTCAGTTATAAATTCATTTCAAGATAAATAATACATCTTTTCTAATTTTACTTTAAATTATTTTGGAAAAGAAAAAATTGTCTGTAATATAATCTGCAGATGAAGGAAATATATAATTCAATCTTATAATATTTTGAAAGCCTTACAATTATTTAACTCAAATAACAAGTAATTTAAATCATTATAAATAAATATACATACATATAAACTTTGCTTTTAGTAAATTATAGATCTACAAAATAACAGTATAGTATTTTATAAATAATAAAACTATTTATTTAATGATAAATTAAATTTATTTAAACGCTATTAGATTAATTTGTTTAAAAGAATATATAGCATACTACTATTATTATTATTTATATAATGTATTTACAAAATTAATTTCTAATTAAAATTATTTGAACCGATTCGAAAATCTATTTTACACTGCTGTAAAAAATTTTAATAAAAATCTGTTTTAATAAATACGAATCTATTTTCACCGTAAATTTAAAAACTTCCATAATTTCATAAATAATTTATTAATAATTATTGCCTTTGAAATATAGATTTATATTCTTAATGTTATTCACAATTAAATTGTAAAAATAATACTCTATAAATAATTTATTAGATAGAAGTAATAGGAACATTAATTTCATAAAATTATCTGTACAACATTTTACTTTTAGCTATGAGTACTTTTACTTTCACTTCTTTCTTTGTAAAATATAAAATAATATAGAATATAAAACAAAAACCGGTAAAAACATTTTTACCATTAAAAATCAATTATAAAATAATTAAATTATAAGGAATAACATACGTCGCTAATATAATAATTTATATAATTATTTAAACTCTATTTTCCATTAAGATTAAATTTAAAAAATAATAATTCCTTAATTTTTTTTTATACATTCTTCTTGCTTCAATAAAATATTAGCATTGTTAGTGAAAATTAATGTCCGCAGTGTAAGAATATTATGAACACTGTTTTTGTTTTTATCAAGAAAAAGAATTTTGTTGTTCGCAATGAAATAAATTGTTAATTCATTTTTTATTATTGCATACATTTATATAGATTAATATTTCTAACCGAACTCCTATTATTATTTTAGTAATTATACACATTTGTAATTTACACATCGACTTTAAAGGTATCGCTTAAAATTTTTTTATTAAAATTTTTAATTACAAAAAATCTTTTAACAATTTTCAATTAGGAGTAAACTAAATTGCTTAATTTTGATGATCCAAAAATTAATTACGATAATAATAGTATGCACATATCAATAACTAAAAAGTACATACTGGTTAGTCAAATACGTATGTTTTACTTTAATAATAAGAAGTATTAGTTATTTACACCTGTGGCAAATAGTAAAACAGCTACAAAAAATAATTGTATGCTTATATTAATCATGTCATAAAAAGATACGCTAATGAAAATGAAGCATTTGGTGTTATATTCAGTGTTAATTTCATCACTTATAGATCAGCATATCTATGACTCTGTAGCGCCATCTGTCGCTCAACAAATGTTCTAGGTCAATCGATTCTATTTTACTATTTTCTCCTACTTTTAGAAGTTTCGCTGAATCACTGTCGATGCAATTAAGTTACTTTTAAATTGATTGAAAAGTCTCGTTAGATAAGGTCAGAATAATATAAATTACAATGTTAAAAGGCAGATGTTCATCTTTATCTGTGGGATGCAGTACTTAATAATTGTTGTATTTTATAATGATTTTTGAAAATCCAATCGAAGCTTTTAATTTCAATTTGTAAAATATTAAAATAAATTATGAATAATTCTTTCTAAGTAGCATTCGTAACATTAATTATTTAATAGAATAGGATGGCATTTAATCTTTAAAGCCCTGTACTATTCAAATTACCAGATTTATTTTATTAACTCTCCAAAATATTTATAATGACTTCAATTAATGTGAGGACATAAATTAAATCTTAAATAAACGCTTGACTGATGCTAATGGACGAGAAATCATAATTACACTCTGTAATATATAATTTATACAATGTCGATAAGATAGAACATACACTAAAAACTTATTTATTTCTTTATATAATAATAAAATGGATGCAAATGAAGTATTATGTCGATTTTTATTATTGCCTTGAAAATAACACTTATGAAAAATAAATGTATGTAAATTTTCTCATCTCTCTCTCTCTCTCTCTCTCTCTCTCGATATATATATATATATATATATATATAGATCTTAAAACATCTATATGTTTATCTACCTATCTATTTATGTATTTAAATATTCATCTTCATTCAATTTTGACGATCATTGAATGATTTTTCACTGTATCTAACTTTTGATATAACACAATTTTTTTTTTTCAAATGAAGATTTAAATAATTTCATTAATTAGAAAACTTAATGTTACATAAATTAAAAGACAGCAACAATAAACAAATTATAATAAATACGAAAATTCTGTTATGTTTAAAGTGTTATTATTTATTTTTTGTATAAAATAAAAATGGATAAATAATTTACTTTTTGATAAAAAATATTAGACAGTTTCAATTTTTTAAATTGGAATGCATGGTACACTTTTTAATTGTACAGTAAATCACGTTAAATTTTCCGTATTTTTATATAATTTGTATTTTAATAAAAAAAGATTAGAAAAGAAATATATGTACAATAATGTAGTTACAAAAATGAAATATAAAAAGAAGGCAAAGTAATATAAAATAAAGTACCTATAACTTCAAAAGGCAGATAGAAATTATTACTTTTCTAACTTAAGTAATAATTAGAAGTCAATTATTATATTATAAGTCAAAACCAAAAAATATTTATAATATTCTGTTTATTATTTAAAATTTCTTCATTTCATAAATTATAATTATTTGACATTTTAACGATCATACACATGTTTAAAAACAATTATAATTTGTTATTATTATCAGGTAAAGATATTAATAATATTCTATACGTATATTAGTACATCTACTTCTTAACTAAAGAAAAAAATAACTAAGGCAGACATAAATATTGGAAACAAGACTAGAATATAATATTAAGAATGAATAAATTAACGTTATATTTATAGAGCATATTTGTAAAGCAACTTCATTCAATTAATATTTGATTGATAACTCAACTGAATGGCTGAATCGTTATTGACCTGAATTAATCAGTATTTAAAAGAACGAAAATACCTAATTAAGGTAAAATGATGAAAAAAATAAGTTTTTATGAATTTAATTTAATATCCTTTCACTTAATATCAATTATTTCGTGCTTTTAGTTTTTATTATTTTAACAATAATTAATTAATGTTTTTATTCTACTATATTAAAATTAAGACGAGCGCGTAAATGAACATTATGTTTTATTAACTATTTACTTATCACTGGCATCAAAGCTATAATAAACAAAATAAATTTTTGTCTTTAATAAATACTCCGTGAAAATGCCGCAAAATGTACAAAAACTAAAATCATTCTAAATTTTAGCGTTGACTTAAGTCACGACTGCATAGAATATTATTATTATTAAAACACCATGAGATAAGAAAAGGCTTGCTATAGTATATTTAGAAGTAATTGAAAGAGCAGATGTAATTGTACTTAAAGCACTTGTCGAACTCCGACAAATCAAACTTTATACTAATTCAATCGGCGATAAAGGCTACCGTAAAAAAAAATAACAGACTAGATCCACTTAATTTTTCAATGTAAGATTTGAAAAACATGTTTAATTACGTTACTAGTAAGATCTTGCCGGCAATTC
Organism: Ceratosolen fusciceps; assembly: GCA_018883505.1. Lineage (NCBI taxonomy): Eukaryota > Metazoa > Arthropoda > Insecta > Hymenoptera > Agaonidae > Ceratosolen > Ceratosolen fusciceps. Next base: position 5,207,531 of record RCIC01000002.1, read on the forward strand.
ATAGATCTGCTTGATTTTTTTATTACACAGAATATATCTTCTAAAGTAGAGGCATCATAATTTCTTATTACCTGGTTAGAAAATATTACTTAGCGATACGTTCTGATAATTTATGCGCGGAAACTTACTAGAACAGCAGTTGCGTACGACCACAATAGCGATAATTTCCATATCTGGTTCTCATAGAACGCAAACCCGAAACCGTACTGTATAGATAAACCTCATGCTATTTAATTTCTGCATTTTTACCGATAGGGTAAAATGTATAAGATATCGATGCCAAGAGATGCCTAGACTTAAAGTGACGACTAAAAAAAAAGAAAGGGGCAGGAAAGGAGTCAGAGAGAGAGAGAAGGGCTAAGGAACTCGACCGAGAAATCCGACGAAGCGAGTCGCGTGCTTCCGGTTCTTCCTGTCATCGTTACGCCAGTGACTTGAGGTTAGCTTCATCTTATTTTTCAAATGAATTGTCACCGGTTCGTGTTAATACGAGGAAAGATTCCCTTATTAATGTTTCAAATTCAAATGGAAATTAAAACAGATCTCAATTGGAGATCTGAAAGAGTCGTAAATAACATCTACGACCTTATTTAAATTAATTGCAAAAATATATATAACTTCAAAATAAATATACTTATAAAACATAATTACATTTACAGAATGACCCTTACGACATTTTCTGAATATTACTTGGTAAATAGTTGGATTTTCCGCACCGTGTTAATTAAATACAATTACTGGGGTACATATAATAGGATTCCACAAAATAAAATATTAATATTTAACTACAATTAATGTAATATAATTAAAGAGTTGGATATTTGCATGCGTGCTTTTTAATTAGTTTTTATTTTCAATATAAAGTTTTGGTATTAAAACTTTGGGGTAAATAAAAAAAAAAAAAAATCACAATATAAATATCAATATTTTTCGAAGTAATACGAAATTAAAACTTTAAAATTTATTATTTTCTCGCAATTCAAACTTGATAACGAATTGATCAACTTTAGGGATTCAAACTCATCGATCTATTATTATTAAATATTATTAGAATATAAGTTAATACTTCATCTATGTTGATTTTTTTTATATCATTTACATTTTATTAAATTTTATTAAATTTATGCATACATATTCCAATGACGTTATTATAAATATACGAATGCTAATAAAATAGCCATTTGATAGATTGGAATATAAATTGAAAATTATAATTAGAAATTTACTATTTTATACTTGTAGTTAAATGAGTTACTTATTAACATTATTTTTACGATACAGTACAATATATTGATTAATTAAATATTTATAATATTTATAATTTTCATAATGATCTACCAGGTAATGTTGTATGAATCTTTACGTTATCTCTTTTAAATGAACGGAATTCATACGCAACTTAATCATATTAATTAATATATATATATATATATATACGTAGAAATCATTGCGATAAATTAGTAGAAAGAATATATTTCGTATAAATTAAAATAATACTTCATTATTTTATTTTTTTAATTGACAATATAGATTTTAAAACTTCCACGTAGCTTTTTAATATTTTAAGAATGTTATTTTTGTTATTTTTGTATGTAAAAAAATATTAAACTTTTGAAATAGAATACACGAACATGATTATATGGGATATAATGCTCTTTGTTATTTTTTTATATTTATTAAATATATAATAATTTAATTTTGTATATATATACATATATTAAACTTATCATTCTTATGTTTAAATAATAAATTTAAGTATTTAATAATCTAAACAAGTAAATGGCTTATTTGGTCCACAAATTATTCTACAAATAATTTTTTTTATTAATGGAATAATTTTTAAATACTTACTGTTTAATATAGATTTTTACAAATTGTATAACTGTTTGAAATTTTTTAATTCAACAACAAACTGTAAATTGTAATAATTGTAGATTCGTGTATAAAAAAGAAATTCATTTGAAATATTAAATTTTAATCCACTACGCATTTTATCTACTATACTTTTAGTCTTAGAATAACATCCGCTATCTCAATAATAGGCTAAAGATAATAATCTATAATGATCCTTGTCATATTTATATCTGTCGCCATTATATTTCTTATTTAAATCATAAATATTGGAATGTAGATTTTCGATCTTTAAATTTATTTTCTATTCCATCCTGTTTTGCTTAGTGACTTTCGATAGCTTATGTACATAGATTTTTTAATGGTCCATATTTCAATTAATTTTTTTATATTAATATATAAATATATAGATATATTTCAAGCAATAAGAAATAATAGGGAGACAATTAAATATATCGAAATTTTATGGCGAATTGCTATCATCGGTATAAATAATATAACGACATGACATTATGAAGTTATAAAAAAATAACTTTGTGTAAATAATTATGCTCAAAAAGTGTTCAGTAAATACGTGCATACAAGGTCAGAATAACAGATAAATCATTTTTACTTATGAAAACGTTATAAATGGCGGCATAGAAAATCAATTCACTGATTTCTTCAGCTTTTTGTGCACTCGCGTCCAAAAAAAGAAAAAACAACATAAGTACCATCTGTTCCATTCACCTGTCTAGTTCTGCAGCTGCATAAAAAGGTACAAGATGTGTTCCATCGTGAATGACATCCGAATGATTGCCCACGCCCGGACATTTGGCGAGTCTGGCTAAATTTCTATGTTTACCCCTCGTGCATATTATGCATTCAAAACAATTGGAACATAAAGTATCTAATTTAATAATCTTCATAGATAGGCTAATAAATTTCAACTGATCAGTAAATACAAAAGAATATAAAACCCATTCTGTGCTCACCTAAGCTTCGTGCGCGAATATTTATACGTTATTAAACATTTTATATTATAATTATAATTGCTTATACGTGCTAATTAATATTAAATGCAATTCGCAACAACGTTCTTACGTGGTTAATTGAACGCGTGAAGCGATTACTTAGAGGGTAAAAAAGGGTCTTTTACGAACTAATAATGAATATCAACAGGTAATCAAGCTATTTCGATCTAATCGATCTAAAAAATCGCAGAACTACATTGAAGTTATTCAAGTTAAAGACAAGCCGATTCAAAAAAAAAAAAAACCATACAATTCGCAAACTTGAAAAAAGAATCTTCTTTATCGATTCTTTTTTTTTCTGTTCCGCATTCGAGGGACACGTTAGAAAATAGGTCTGAATCACGTGGCCCGTATTACATGAAATTTCGGACACTTAGTTGAGTGTTTATTTTGGAATGCGGGACAATCCAAAAATTTTGAAACAAGCTGAGCTACTTTACACGTTGAGTTTGACGAGAATACTTCTTCGGCATGGAATTGGAAAAACAAAAAAAAAATTGAAAATTCGGTGATCAAGGTCCCGATAAATTTTTTTTTTCTTTTTTTCTTTTTGCTTCTTCTTTTAATAATTTTATTTGCAATTCGATACAAGTTTCGGATATATCAAATTTCTCGTACTGTTAATTTATAAAGCAAGTGATTCTTTGATGGCTAATTCGAGCAAAATTGCTTTGCCGCGATACAAAAGTGAGCGGCCCAGTGCCGAAAATAAACCAACCCGGGGTCGTCACTGATTTTCTATCTTTCACATGTAACATCAAAATATACAATTTATGCGAATCAGCCATGTTCTTAAGATGCTATACAATTATGATTGAATTATTTTATGCGTTAAGCTTTTAATAAAAGTGCAGAAACAAACGTAATTTAAAGGCATGGAATATAAATTATTTCTCGGGACCAGTAACTTCATGTTTCGTAATATTTATTTTTTTTAAAGATCACGATCTCAAATTTAAATTAAATCGATTAAAAAATCAATGACTTACATCGTAGTAATATTTTAATTATACATAAATATTATAACGAGGCTTAATTTTCACTTAAATTTCAAAAATAAATAAATAAATAAATAAATAAGGAATTAATAATAGATTTCTTAATAACAAGTTTCTTGATCAACGATAGTTTAATTGCTCATAAAATTATTTTATATAATTTCGTGCAACGAGTAATACAACTTTATATTATTACTTACATGAAAAAAATACTGAAAATTTAATTTTAATGTACGTATTTAGTGGTACAGAATGAAAAAGTTGAGTTTATATTTTCGATAAATAAAATGAAATTTTAACTAATTCAATAACAGGCTGGATTTTTAAAAGTATTTTAACAGTGCAATAATTTGGCGTAATTCATAATTCTAAGTAAAATTAAATTAATAATGCCATCAACAGTTTAGATACAAGATTATTTAAATAATTTTCTTGGCAATATTATAAAAAGACTTTTAACACTTATAGTATTTCGATTAGAAAACACAATTTATAAAATTAATGTCGAAATGTTATTTTATTTCAGATTTTATACACAATATTTACAAAACATTGATATAAAATCGTAAATTTACAAATTATGTACATACAACGTACAAGAGCCCGCTTACACGCACAGAGAGAGAGAGAGAGAGAGAGAGAGAGAGGACGGAGAGAGAGAGAGAGAGAGAGAGAGAGAGAGAGAGAGAGAGAGAGAGAGGACGGAGGTCGGAAGATTATTTTGACAGAACTATCTTATCATTTTATTCTTCTAATAATATAATTTAATTATAATCAACACACTTATAAATATTTTTGCAACTTACTTTATATAAAGATAAAAAGCATTATTCTTACCAGTATTACGCACTAATCATTTTTTCGTTTCGGTTATTAGTACTCGCCCTTTGATTTCTTATTCTTGATTTAATGTCATACCGTAGAAAACCCATAATAATTTGGTCAATAGAAATTAATTTTATTTTACTTATTGACAAATGGGTAATGAACTCTTTTATAAATAATGATTTCTTTTTATCAGATAAATATTTTAATATTTTCATTGAGTTAATATATTTCTCAATAAAAATAACAATTAGTTTTAAGAAGTGATTTGAGGTTTTTAAAAATTTTTAAATTTATTATTACAACTAATAATTTCATAATACTTCAAGCGTATTTCTTAATTTTTGTAATTAAAAATTTGCATTATTGAGAAGCAGGCACACTCACCCACCGTCCCCACACCCCCCCCCCACCACCACACCCCCCACACCCCCCCCTTCTCACAGTTTACCCGCACCACCACGTCATAATTCTCAAATTATTGTAAAACATCATTTAATCCTATATCATTCCTCTTCTTTCTCTCTTTTTCCATCCTTCCCTCCTTTCCCCCATTCCTTATCCTTTCCCACTTCCCACCCGCATACTTTCTATCCCCCCCGCACACCTTGTATATATACTTTATATTATAAACGCTTACTAAACATACTTTTACCACTCTTATATAAGTTTTCAAATATAACACCTTTCTTTATACTTCCGTGATAAATATATAAGTTTTCATGAATTAACTTATCAAATTTTAATTTTTCAAATGATTTAATTTTATTTTTAAACATTTAAATTTTTTTAGCACTTTAGCAAATATTAAACAGAAAAAATAATAACGATTGTCTTTAAAAAAATTTTTTTTTTAATTTATCTTATGTAATGTAGAATGCTAATTTTTTTTTTTTATTATTCTTTTATTAACGGATCACTATTTATTAATATAAAGTTGTAAAATATTATTAACATAATGGATTAAGAATTTTTCTGTTTATCAAATTATTTATGTTAGCCCATTCGCACGGACACATTTTTGCGATAAAGCATTTTATCAACTACATAAACCTTAATCCTTTTGGCAAACCTACATAAATTATGTATCTAGAAAATTTAAAAGTATAATGGTAAATCAGTCAAAATTTTATTTTATCTATCGTGATATAGAGCAAAATATAAATCATGCTTTTAAGACTTTATCCGAATAATAATCGTTTATAGAAGTAAATTTTTTTACGATAATGTATCCGAATAAAAAATATCTATAAATATATGATATTTTCTATCATATAAACTTAGCCCCGAGAACGTTAATTTTTACTATCATAAAAAGCTTAAAGAATACGGGTAAAGTTTAAAATAAGAATAAAAGGTAAAGATAATGTCGTTTGTTATGAAGATAAATCTAAGTTTAACAAAATATTAGCAAAAATTTATACGTAATGTATTGTTGTTCTTACGTTCATTGCATATATTTTTTAATCAATTAAATATGGTTATCCAATAAAAAAATAAGAAAAAATAAATATTACTGATCTCATGAGCTCAAAAGTATCTATGATTGCAGTCAGAATACATTATTATATGCATTAATAAAATGGACGTATATTTTTCATTCATGAATAAAGATCGATTAAATGAGCGAAAAAAATAATTAAAACAAGAAAAGTTTAATATCTCAAGTAAAAATGAATGAAATTTAATTTATTCGTAAGACTAGTACGTAAGATTAATTTTAATTACGAAAAAATTTTAAGGCGGTTTATTCCGAGCTAATTAAAAATGAAGTTATTATAAATCTCAAAGAAATACAATTTATTCTTCGTATTTATGATGTTCCTTCTTTGATTTCATTTAAGTATCTAAATCACTTAATGTGTAATACATGCTAAACTAAGAATAAAATTGTTTTGAATTATTAAATACATTTCTATTATATTTTGAAGTTAAATTTGCAATATTAATATTTCCTTATTACAAAAAGATCTATAGTATCTTAGGTTCCTGTATAAATAATTAAATTTTTATGTTTTAAAAATGTTTTAAAATTTTAAAGCATTTTAATTAACTTTCTTAAATATGGTGTCTGGTCATAAATATTTGTATTAAATGTTTGAGATTTTTCATGTATAAGGATTTTATTTTATTTTATTTTATTTTATTTTATTATATGAACTTTTATTTTTCTAGCAAGAAATTTATTCCGCGATCGTGTTTACATATGAAAGAACTTTTTCAAAATAATAATCATACCTTATTTTTTCAGCGATAATATCTTAGATAGTGTAATAATGTAAATGAATATTAATAAAATTGAACTGTATGAGTACATGACAATGTACTTCTAGTCTTATCGTCAATAACTCTTATCTAATATTTCTACCTAATAAACGGTTTGTATCAAGTATCAAGAAACTAAACACGTCATTAAAAGTCTTCTCTCTTATTTAAAAATTTCTTTACAAAAATAATATAATAATTCATAAATAATTACATAATTACATAATATTATTTCTCTTCATTAACTTGATTTGAAAAAAAGCAACAAAATTTGAAATCATAAACGGAAAGAATACGAATATAATTAACAAATTTGCTTGTACCCTTTCATTTTTAGATAAAATGTAATATTATGATTCTTTACTAATTCTAAATTTTGAATTAAAAAAAAAAAAATTGAAAAGCAATAAAATGTATTATAATCTCATATATAATATATTTTTACGTACTTGAAGCTGTTGAATCAACCCAAGCAACTTCAACGGGAATAGATATCATCACCAATTAGTGATTTTTCACTTGATTGTATTTACCTTTTAAATTATCATATCTTCAACTCAATTATAGTGTTTGTATTTATATATTAATTGTATTGTTATTATCTTAAATTCTATGAATAAAAATGTTGTATTTCTAATGTTTTTCATATATATTTAAAATCAAGCTATAAATCAATATTTATTTTTTGAATATTTTTATAAAATAGAGACATTCCTTATGCGAATAATTTTTTTTTATTTTTTTAATCATATATATATATATATTTTGACAAAAAAAATTCATTCTGTTTTAATGAATGTAGAATCTGTAAAATTTCTTCAAGAATTAGTATCACTTCTTTTACTTGTGATATATATTAATTAATAAACTTGGAGTTACAAAAATTTTAACCGTGTTGATCCACCTCAGTGGAACTGATGGGGGAGCTTCCATTTTTTTATATTAAATAACTCAACCAACACAAAGCAACCACCTCGATTCATACACCTTTGTTTCTGCTAAAACTTTAGTAAAAATTATTTATATAAAGAAATATTTCATACGAAATTGAGTTGGTCGTGTTTGTTTTTTAATAAATTACATTTCCATTTAACAACAGTCAAGAACAGAAGAAGTTAAACTTCGTTACATAAAATTTAAATACCCAGCGAATATAATTTACCATAGAAAAAATAAATATTTACTTGTTTATTTAAATAAAATTATTTAAATTATAGTTATTATGTATATAAGTTCCTTTGTTAGGATTTAAAATTTTTTTTTCAATTTTTCATTAAATATTAATGAATCTTAACTTCGAGTACTTATAAAATACAATTAATAAATTATTTTCTTTTGAAACGTTTTCTCTCGGAAAATATTCATCTATTTAATAATACATACACGTATATATTTTTAATTCATATTTCAACAATATATTATTATAGAATGAAAGTATATCGAAAGAATTAAAATCATTTTTAGTTTGTGATTATAATTCCGATATATTATGATTTATTTATTGAGCTCTATGACAAATAATGTTTACGAGGTAAAACAAAAAAAATTCCTTGAAAGAGGTTTTTTAATTATATGTTTACTTTCAATTAAATAAATAACTCAAATAAAGTTATTGTCTAATATTTTTCCAAGATTTCCACATAATGCAGTATCGACCAATAAGACATGGAACGGACAGAAAGTTTGTTCGTCAGATATAATTTAACAAATACATTTTTCGGTATTCGGTATTGTATTCTTAAAAATGTTTGAAATATGATTCGGCTTTAGACGTATTTTATAGATGGATAAAAATATATTTCTTATTACATAAAATAGATGTAATTATAAAAGAGGCGGTAACACTTTATTTTTATTTACGTTTTTTTCTTCTTTTTTTTTTTTTTTTTTAATGAATTGCTTAGCACAAAACAAATATTTTAAAAGTTGAATGATATTCAACGTTAGATAGATCCCATGGGAATTAGGGATTAAAAGAATATGCTCGACTTCGAAACACGTTCTTAATCTATAGGTTATTGCAAATAATTTAAAATATATATTTGAAAAGTATATAACAAACGGGTTAAAGGACTGGTAAAAAGGAACGTACAGGTCAGAAACTGCAGATACTAACTGAACCAGGAAACACCGTTACGAAAAAAACGGGTGAGCGCACCTTGTAACATGGATTCAGAACGAAGTACATCTATGTATAGCGTGCATGAGCAAGGGAGACGACGAGATACTAGGGTTCGGAAGAGCCAAGTATCGAAAAGCGACGCGCGCAGGCACCGGAAACTCGTGGCATCAGTGGCGCCGAACGAAGCTTCCAGAACTTGTTCGTTCACACGTAAACGTACATATATATATATACATATATATATATATATATATGTCGTGATCGCGCTCGTGTGTTGCGTATTGTATATTCATACAATTCCGAATTCAAGTCGCTGTAACTTCTTTTTATGTAAATTGTAAATTTCTTGTAAATTTGTATTTATGGGAGATCGTTGCATTGGATAAAGCTTATGCATGAACAGTACAAAATTATGATCGTCACGATCTAAAGATTTTGTTTAAACGTGTAAGAATTCCTTCATTTTTAACTGTGTATACAACAATTGAGGTTAAATACATAATTATCATTAAACACGTGCTGCCGTAAAAGCTTGATAATTAAGGCCCTTATAATCATGATTAGTTGCGTTACATACTAATAATACATTTTATTAGTGTGTATCGGCAACCCAACTATAAAAAATAATGGTTGGCTAATCGCAAAAAAATTAACCAGCCGAATTCAGATATAATAGCTATTAAGAAGTAAGATTTACTTCACAGTAAGTAGTTACAAAACGCACTATAGTAAAATAAAAAACAAAATTATAAGATTTATTTTTGAGAAGAGTACAAAAATATGAGCTAATTTATATTGTAAGAATGCAATAATTTTTCATACATAATATCTAAGATCTGAGACTTGTATATAATAATAACAAGAATATTCTAACGTTTCCATCCCGATAATTCTACAATAATCATAATATGCACAAGGACTAGACGTTTCATATTACCCAGGAAGTTTGTTTGAAACAAAAAAAAAAAGAAGAAAATTATATTAATATTAATAATAATAAATAATAATAAGAGCTAAATATTGATAAATAATCATCGAGAAGATAAGGGAGAATAGTACGGGACGTGCAATTTCATTACTCAACGAAAAATCTAAATCTCGTAAAACCGCGTGTTTAAAAATAGCGCCCTCTACTTAATGGGAACGAACGCGCGTCCAGGAGCGTTTGAAGGTTGTGAGCCTTGGACGCCGGCCGGCTACTCGATCCTCCGTTTCTCCTCTTGGTCGTCGCCCCCCTCTCCCCGCCTCACCCCGCTCCAACCCCCCCTTTCCCAACCATTCCCATCCTTACTTTCGTCGAGCCCTTTTTTCCTACAAAAGTTTTCTTCTTTTCGCTTGGCCGTACGTCCTTCGGTTCCGAATATTAATTTTTTTTCTCTCACCCCCCCCTCCCCTTCACTCCCCGCTATCCTCGTTTACCCGTTAAAATTACATAAACCTACGTCGACGGCGGTTTATCGGTATTATTTATTTTTAACTTAAATACGAGCGTCAGCTTCACAATTCTTGCGCGACTTTCCATGAAAACCTTCATCTCCTGCCCTTTTTCCAATTCACAAAGACGATAATGGGATCCATGACGAATTTCCACGTTACTTAACATTTCCATCGACACGTTTCTACTTCCCATGGCTTATGATCTTTCCTCTATACTTTATAATTATCAATAATCTACAACATTACCGCACCTCAATCATTCTACTTCCTCATGATCATTTCGTCACTACGATTTTTTTTCTATTTCCGTGGCCACGAAATCAACTCTCCCCTCGTTTACGACTGAACTTTTTGGGGTTGGATTTGGATTAGTATTTTTTAAAATAGGGTACTGCGTGTAGTATTGTATTCTTAAAAATGCGCGTCCTATTCTCAGCATCTGCCTCTCTCTAGTGCGACTGAGAAACGGAGCTAGAACGAGTGGGGCGCAAGCGCCGCCCTCCTATATCTACGTATATGCATGCCAACATATGCATACATATATATATATATATATATCTGTTCGAAAATATCCACGCACGTTATTTAAAAAAAAAAAAAAAAAAAGAAGAAAAAAGAATCAATAATAAATAAAATAAGGTAAATAAGGTAAACGATACTCTGCAATTGGATATTTAAAAAAATACTTTCACCCTACATATGGAGTATTTATGGTTTTAGTTTGTCGGTAATGTCAGCTGGAATTAAGGATACGGATTTTACGAGATCGTCAGAAAATAAAAATGTCATGACTCTTGGAGTTGCATTGTATTATAAAGAAAGATTTTTCTGACAACTGTTGTCAACTTGTCGTAATAACAAGTACTTTTCTACAGCGACGTTTTTACTTTTTTTTTTCTTCTTCTTCTTCTTCTTCTCCTTATACTCTGGCTAATAATAAAAATGAAGGTTATTATTAGTTGATAAATTCCGACGTAGAGAGTGGAGGGAAATTACTTTGATTTAAGATGGTGCAGATGATGGTCGAGTTCGGCTTCGATCGAGTTATCGAGCTAATTGTTATTTGGCCAAAATGAATAATCATAAATAATAATGGACTGGAGGAGCGATTGGCGATCGGCGATAGAGGCGCGGAGGACTGATATTGCTATTGGCGCGCATAACCCTGTGCCGACAGTTAAAATAAAATTGCCTTTTTCGATACGTATAGGCTTTATCGGGAGTCTCCCCGATTGTAACACAATAGATGCAGTCGATTGAGAATGCATCCATTCCACGCCGGAGTCAAAGGCCGCCGCTGCCTCTACCACCAACGCCGCCACCGCCACCGCCGCCGCAACCGCCGCCGACAAGGTAGACGTAGACGTTTACTGGCACCGTCAGCCTCAGCGTAAATATTCCTATAATTTTACACTTCCTTTTTTGTGATCCACCCGTCCCTCGACCCCCGTCCCGTGGCCGTCACTCCTGCTCGCCACTCTCTCTCTCTCTCTCTCTCTCTCTTATTTTCTTTTCGAATCGGTTCTGGTGGTGGTGGTGGTGGTGGCAATGGTGGTGCTCGTGGAGGAGTTAGGTCCGGGGTGCGGGTAAGGGGGCCTGCGCCGGCGCCTCGCTCAAGTGCTTCTGCGCACGTTCGTACGTTTCTCTGCTGTACAGGCCTGCCTGCAGGTCTCCGTCGTCAGCTCACTGACCGATCCTACGACGGAGACGCGGTGACGGTTTTGCGCGAGAGTGCAAGGGAGCGCGAGGGTGCGCAGGAGCGTCAGCAGCACACGGGTCTACCGCTGCCATGAGCATGACGCGACTCTCCCGAGTCTCTTTGCCTTGTTGTCTTCTGTACCAGTTACACCGGCTTCGCACGCGCGCCGCTGCACCTCTGTTCTTCTTTCTCCGCCTGCCCCCCCCTCCATCCCTCTCGTGCTCTCTCACTTTATCTCTCTCTCTCTCTCTCTCATTCTGCCGGGCGCCCGCGTTAACCGCCCTTCCTTCCTTCTTAAGCCGCTGCCACCGCTGCTGCCTCTGACGCCGCTGCCACCCCCTCTGCCATCCTCGTACCAACGACGTTCGCTGCTCGCTCCTGCCGCCGGCTCCCCCTCCGCCGGTGCCTTCCTCCGCCGCCGTCCAATAACCCCTCCGCCGTCCCCCTTCCCGTGGGAGCACGATCGCGCGCGCGAGCGACCGAGTGAGAGCGAGAGAAAGGGAGTGAGAGAGAGAGAGAGAGAGAGAATAAAGAGCGCGAGAGAGAGTAAGCGAGCTACCCGCAGTCGCTCTAGTGCTCCGGGACGGGTACGTACTAACGCCGCTCGAGTAGACGCGAAGTGAAGTTGAAAGACCTCATCTCTCTCTCACGAGTTTTTTAGTGTATTTCGCAGCAGCATCGGAGTCGAGATGGCAGACACGGAGACGAAGTAAGTTTTGTGGCCGTATAGGGGCTTTTTCCCCCGTTCATCCCTTATTGCCCGGAGGTAAAATCGCGGGAAAAGCCGCGAGCGTGAGAAGAACGAGTATCGCCGCGCCGGAACGTTCTCACGCTCCTCCTGCTGCTACTGCTGCTACTGCTCCTCCTCCTCTTCCTCATCCTCCTCTTGCACCTCGTTACCGGTAAGTAGCGCGAGTCCTGACTCGGCTTCCTTCCTTCTTCTAATACCCTCGCGGTCCTCGAAGAAGTCGTAACCGACGAGAGAGAGAGAGAGCAGCAGGGTAATTAAGGGTCGGCCGCGGCTGCTCCGGTGGTAGCGGCGGCGGGTGGGTTCCCATTGTGGCAGATCATGCGGTGCGTCTGTTGCTAAACTTTGATTTTATTCATTGAGCGGCAGTGAAGGGTTGGAGGGAGGGAGAGAAGATCGATGAGTTTGGGAAATTTCGGGAAATCGACCGGATGCCCACGCAGTGCGTGCGTTGATATGCCTCTACGTACTTTGTGCGCTATAAATATTGAGAAGACCGCCGCCGCCGCCGCCGCACGCGTTCGCCGTTGAAAAAGGGAGCAAGGAGAGAAAGTAAGACCGCGAGAGGCGGCCCCTCTACTACTACCACTACCACTACTACTACTACTACTACTCCTAGTAGCTAGTAGCTAGTAGTGTGTTGGCATTAGTGGTGTAGTACTTGTGTGAGAGGGGGGGGAGGGGAGAAGTTGGCCGTGCACGTATATAATAATCTCTCTCGCTGGCGGTCGTCCAGGTCTTGCATCGCCAGGTCTCCTCGATCCGTCGTCCCTCCTCCAGCACCGTTACCTATAACCCCACTCCCGGTGGACCCGCGCCGCCCGCAACGGCTCATCCTACCTTGTACGTGTAAGAGACGGAGAGAGACGGGGAGCGAGATAGAGAGAGAGAGAGAGACCGGCACACACCGACGGGGACACGTACGCTCCCCCGTGCCGCTTGTATTTTTCCGAACGGTCCTACATACGGCTTGTGTGTACTTACTAAAGATATAACGCTCGCGCGATAGAGAGAGATAGAGGTAGACCGGTGGGTGACGGAGGGTGATGGAAGGGAGCTTCGAGCGAGCAGCAGCAGCAGCAGCAGCAGCGACCGGCATAATATCGATCTCACCCCCCTCGGCTAGACTCGATATTCTTTCTATTGGTGGTCGTCGTGGGCGCGTAAGGGCCGACCGGAGGCTAGAAGAGACGCGCCTACGACGACGACGACGACGACGACGACGTACGACGAGCACGTCAATAAAGGACGAGTTCCGGGCCCGCGGTCTCGCGATCTCCACCTTTCCGACCGGCGCCTATATAAACTCTTTTTTATCGCTCGTAAAGTGCGTGCGCGTGGGTGCCCGTCACCGGCCGGTGACGTTAAGCAAGCCGCCACGCGCATTCGGCGCTAATGAAAAGAGAAAAGAGAAAAAAGAAGCCATCGTATTATTATCGGGCGACGTGCGTTTCGTACTTGTCGGCGGCGGCGGCGGCGCGCGCGCGGGTGCCGATATCGGTTTGGCGGCCGCGCGGGGCTGGACGGGGCGAGGGAGGCGGGGAGAGAAGAGAGAAAGGCATGACATAGAACAGCGATGGCGCTACCGGCGGGGGCGCATGCGCCCATGCACCGCACCGACCCATACGCTTGCCTATCGTTCGAGAGATAGAAGCGGCCGTAAGATGGCACCACTCTGGGCGTCCTATTCCCCCACCGGCTGCTAAGCCCTGCCTGCTCTCCCCCATGCAAAAGCCGGTGAACCAACGTAAACTTTATTCGATTTTCTACCGTACTCTATATTTTCTTCTTTTCTTTTCTTTTCTTTTTTATTCTTTTCCCCTCACTCATTGCCGCTCGCCCTTTCAATTCCCCATAATTAACCTAGTGTTTTCAGTCAGGAAGGTCAAGCTCCCTAGACTGCTATTAACCATCGAATACACCGAATCCTTTACGAATCTCCCTCCCCCCTTATTACAATTTTGTATTTCCCCTTATTATTCCGGCGTCTCGTATGCTCATTCGAAGCCAAAAATTTCATAAAATTTTGTCACCTTACGTGTGGGATACCGTATAAAAGTTCCCGAACGACGGTTTAATCATTCGATACCCTACTTATTCAATAAGCCATAATTTCTTTCTCTCCTTAAGAATTATTTCTTACTTCAACCTCTGTTTACAAATCAGCAATAGTTCATGGTATCTTTTCACCTATCTGTATTTAAATTGCCCATATGCAATAAGCATGAGAGTACCTCTAAGATTCGTTATTGCCGATAGACAAGTAGAAAAATCAATATGCCTCATTTATTTCTCATTGTGTGGGGACAAAAATTAGTTTACCTGTATTATAATCAACTCTTTTATTATTATATTCAGTATTTAAGACTTAATATTAAAATATTATTTATTTCCCTCTTGCGTAATTAATTAACTATTTTTATAGAGTGTTGAAAATTTATTTAAGATAAAATAATTTAATAATATATACAAATGTATATTAACTTTAAGGACAATTTTTACGCTTTATAAGATAAATAATTATTTATACTTATGGAGTCTGTATTTTTTAATGTTACGTACCATGAGCTCAATTTTTTCGATGTGTTTATTATTACATCAAGTATACATGAATATTGGATAAAAAAATTTACAAAACTATAGATAAGTTATGCTTATAAGACACACTAAAAGATAAGAGAATAATATAATTTAAAAGAAAAATGTATAGAATTTAATGAACGTCTGAATTATTTATTGATATAGAAATATAAATTATCTACGTTAATCGTTCTCAAGTCTCTTACTACTAAACGTTCCTAACTCTAAATATATAAAAGAGGTGTAGACTTAAAATATACATTTGTAGGTGAAATAAATATTTGCACTTGAAAATTTAAATTTTATAAAGCAAACAATATTCTCAAAACTGTAACTGATAGTAAAATATTAAAATAATAATAATATATTTTGAGACAAATTTAAAATATTTAAAAGCTTCGTTACAATTACGTTTTATAATATAAAAAATATTAAAAACTTAATACATGTAAAAAAAAAAAAGATTTATGATAATATTTATAAAAAAGTTTACTATTTCACCTTTTTTAATCATAAAATGATTAAAAAATATAATCAATAAGATATGATTTAATTTAAAAAAAATGGTTTTGCTTGATTTTTACATACTTTTTTCTTTCTTTCTAACACATAAAAAATTATATATCATTTATTTAGATTGGATAAATTTTACCTTAATAAAATCAACTAATAATCCTAAAATCTAATTTTAGTTTTTGAATTTTAAAATCTTTTCAAACGCTGGCATTTATTTTACTATATAAAAGACAGTACATATTTCTAAGTAAACTTGAGCCGAATTATCGTCTATTAATATTTAATCAAAGAATTATTTATAATGTTATAAATAGTTATTGTAAATGTAGTCAAAAAAAAAATAAAAATAAATATAAATAAATAAATAAATAAAAATAAATGAAAACGAAGAAGAAATTGTTCGTTAATGTGTAGAGGTCACAGGTAAACTAAATCAACGACCTTAAATAATAATTAAATCTTTTGTATATTTAAGTAGAATGAATAAGACAGCGCCAGATTGAAATATGCCGCTAAAATTTGACGGTCCCATTCCGATTTTTATTTTTAGATTTTTACAATGTATTTCGACTTTCCTTTTCTTTTTAAATCTATACGTTATACTTCAATAAATCGTATCCGCATGATGTACATATTGATTTGAAATATATAAATTTAAAAAAAAAAATATATACAATAATAATTTATGATTTTCACTATAAATAAAAATTTATCGGCTAATTTCAAATACTCACGGGATTTATAAACCGAAGTAAATAATAATAAAACGCTTTCATGTTGAATAAAATTAGATCTACGTGACGTAATAAAAGCTTCCAAATAATACAATAGAAATAATAAAACTATATCAGTCGTGAGAATAACAAAAAGAAATATAATGTGGTCTGCAAAATAAATTAGTAAATGCGTGGTAAGCGTAATGCAATAGTATCTATTTAATTCACTTCGAATGTGATTGCTTTAAAAGCAACGGCATGACTATTTGCTCTATGTATAGCATAAATGTTACTCCTCGCTTATTCATCCGGTCTCGCGTTCGCATATCTTTTCTCAATTACATTCGTTATTTGTTTTGCCAATAGGTGACGAGAAAAATCTATGTAAACAACATTAATTTTAATACAAATTCTATAATAAAAGGTCAGATGATTTTCTTTTTCAAATGAATTTAGAAAATAAAAACGCTACTTATACTTCATAACAATATATATATATATATAACCAATAAAATCGACTCGTAATTTAGAAATAGAATTACAACTGTAAAAATAAGGGATTTCAAAAGATTAAATGACAATATCAACGTTACTTGAATTTCAAAATGTTCAGCCTTCGTATAATATTTTGCCCTCATGCATATATATATATAGATATAAACACCTTCACAAATTAATATATATGAATTATAAATATGTATACATATCATGGCGTGAATGGTTCGTTATTTAAGAATTTGAGAATATTAGCAAATCGATCTGCGATTAAAATTAAAATTAATATATATATATATATATTTGTATATATAAATTTAAATATAAAGTTATAAAGCCAATGCTCTAAACGAAAAAATTGAACCTTTCTAAACTTTCTAAGGCAAAAATGTGGGTTGACTGGTATGAGAACCTCTGTAACAACAGTTAAAACTTCGTTTAAAAAAAAAAGAAGAAAAAAAAAAGAGTTTAAATAATAAATATAAGCTATAATTCCCCATAAATCATAAATCTTAAGCATATATAAAAAAACTATTTAATTGAAAAATATAGTAAACGTTTAATGAAAATTAACAGGGAAACCAAAATCGTGAGCACGCCTGAGAAAAAGGTGGTCGAGGAGGAAAAGAAGGAAGTAGCGACCAAGGAAACGCCAACGAAGGAAGTGCCTCCGGTAAAAGAAGCGGAAGCTGAAGCCGAAGAGGAAGCCGATGAGGACTCAAAAGCCTCTGAGAACGGCAACGGCACCGGCAACGGCAATGGCAACGGCAACATCAAGGAAACTAAAGAGAATGGTTCTAGCGAGGAAAAGGATACCGACGAAAAAGAAGTTGAGTCCACCAATGGCGATTCTTTAGGTAAGCGAGACGCTACATCATACGTCGAAAGAGTATAACACTCCTATTAGAAAATAATCTTCATAATAATCTTCTCAAGCAAGGAAATAAAAATAAAAATATATCCACACTGTATTAGAGAAGGGAATTTATTAAATACTGACACTATTTGCATTTCAACGCGGTATATAAACAAATAACCATTATTGCTGTATTAAAACTTTTTCTTTTCTTTTTTTTATTTTAGACGCAGCCCCCGAATGTGTTTATATAAAGAGGAAATCAACGGGGGGAGATGTGACAGATGATGTGAAAGACGTTGCATCCCCGAAGAAGGCGAAACTCGAGGAAAAACCTGTAGTGGCGACAGCAGTCGAAGCAGAAACAAACGGCGACGCATAATTTTCAAGAAATTACGCAATCCACTTTTAGATTTAACCTCCTTAGACACAGATTTTCACATCGTCTGAATAAAAAACAAAAAAACAAAAACAACTTAAATTTTGGAACAAATAAAACCAAACAAACGAATAAGTATATTTTATATAAAATGAACAGATTTAAAATTCCGGACAATGATGGTGCGACGTTCGAATTTCACCGTTTTAATTACGGTCGTCATATACATACAGCTACAATTACTTTTGCATAATAAATTATCATATTAATATAATTAGAATAGAGATACACACAGGCGCTTACGTGAAAGAACAGTGAACCGTCGTTACGTTTTGTAAATCATCTCCTGATTGTGTATATTATTGAGAGGAAAAAAATGTCACGGGAGAATTAAGAACGTAACTAGCGTAAGAAAAACATGTAAAAACAATGTTTTATGTGTGTATTGTAGTCACCACTCAATGTTCTCTGTATCCATCCCCAAAAATTTAATATTCTTCGCGTCGTAACCTATTCGCATAATTCACAACGACACGGCACATGAATAAAACTCATCTAAAATATCGATAGATGATGTTTTGGCATTGCTGCGAAATCATTTTACCGGAAAACATTGTAGATTTAAATGGAATCGGTTATTTACTACTCAGATTTTCAGACACACACTTAAATGATATTTGTAATATTTTATTTTATTTTTATTCATTTTTGAATCATAAGGACACTACATGTGTGTATGTTGTGAACGTTCAAAAGGGCATCGAGAGTGAGTCGAATCGACAATAAAGGACTCTCGAACGACTTATATGATAATAATTTTTCCTACTTTAGTTTTCGTTTCTCTTTAATTTTTCCTACATAAGTGACGTATGACCGTCGCTTGACATGTTAATTTGAGTGAAACCAAGAGTTATTATTTTCTGTAAGTCGCTTTGTATATTGAAATACATTCCACCCGATATTGTGAATCTGGTTAAAAATTGTACGAGAGGCTTTGAGAAATAGATGTGAGCATTTTTCGTGTTTTCAATTTTAAAAAACGAAGAAAATATATACTTGTCACGTAACAATTAATGTATTACCGTAAATAATAAAATCTGCAGATGACGATGTAAATGTAAAACATGGCAGTGTGAAGCCTCTTGTCCAGTGGAAGAAAAAATAAACATGTACAGCGGCGATTAAAAAAAGATTGATAAACAATAAATGAATGTCAAACATATTAGTACAGCACTGAAATATTGTTATTTTTTATGAAACTTTTTTTATTTATTTAACCATTTCATGATATTTATTTTATTTGTTTTATTCAAAATAGAGCATGAAAGAAAAAAAAATTAACTAAAGCAAAATAAACGAATATACCAACAGAATTTGAGAAATATATAAAAATTAGTTTATATTTAATTTATTTTTACGCCTTTACGAATGCCAAGATAATTAAATTCATTTATATCATAGATAAAGGATTAAATAATTTAACGAAATTTACCAAAAAATGAAAATATACAATTTAAAACAGTATACTGATTGTGTATTCAAATTTTGTATGAATACCTTTTTTTGAAATAAATGAATTTTAATAAAATTAAAAATGACTAATAGATATGGGATCGCTGAAAGACTTAATTTGTATCTGCACCAAATATGACTTAAAATCTTTTCAGGGGACTGATAACCCTATTGGGCTATTCTAAATCGGGCAGCTACTTGAGTCCAATCTAAATACTAATATCGTGATCACTAATTAAAGAAATAATTATACGATAAAAAAGATTTAAGAGAAGAACAAAAAATGTTTAAAACGCAAACTATGAATTTAAAACAAATAAATAAATAAAAATTGCATTTTATTAATTTATAAAGCTGTTATTGTATTGTACATAGTGTAATTATTAACTCTATTTGTTACTAAATCAAAAATAAAAATTTATTAATTTTTAACTTTCGATAGATTGTTAGTAACGTGGAATTGTAGAGTACGATCTCAAATTCTTATTTCGTTAACATTAATTATTAGATAACAAAATTAATTAAACCCAAAATGTGTTGTACATAAACAGTTTTTTTTTTTTTAAAGATTTAAGAATATTTAATAATTTTTTAAATTTAATAAGAATTAAACTTAATTTGAAAATTAATTATTATTAAGTCCGGTAGATTAGAGTAAATTATAAGAAAAACAGATAGAAGTAAAACGCTAATTTATGTTCATACAGAAAGAAAGAAAAAAAATATGTGAAAAAACACCACGTAGAAGTAAATTACAGTGAAGGGGGGGGGGTACGTATACTTACATTAAAAATATATCCACAATATTGTATATACGAAAGAAGATGAACCTGTGATGTTAGAATGTTTAAAATGTTTCCATAAATCCGTAGCGAATTATAAAAACAGCAGAGGTAAGCATAATTTTTTTTTTTTTTTTTATATACTTAAAAATAAGACGTACAAAAAAAGGTTGGAAAAAAATTTATCTTTTCTGCTTAATCGTATAAAAATGATATTCGATTCAGTAGAAAATAATAATAATACACTTTTGAATTTTTTGCATAAGAAAAAAAAATCAAGTTTTTTTTTTATAAAGTATAGTAATAAAAAAAGAAAAATCTCATCTACGTATTGTACATTAAAATTAATCGTATTTCAAAATAACGCTTACCTTTCGAGTTCTTCCATTCCCCTATGGATACAATCAATTAACGTTATTTTAGACGAGGGTAAAGCCCGTCATTCCAATTATTAAAAAAAAAAAAAAAAAAAAAAAACAACATAAGGTAAGGATAATATACGCTTACGGCGAAAAGCTATATAAATCTCTATAAAGCTTAATGTTATTTAAATTTATAAATAAAAAGGGCAAAAAGTGCAGCTTAAAGCAAATGCTTAAGAAAATATTCGAAGCAATAGGTTATTGATTTATTAAGAAATTCTAGAAAATCGAATTGCTCTTTAACAGTCATGATATTCCGAAGTTCGGAAAAACTGATTTCTTCAAAAAAGAAAGTTAAGCCATTGTTTACTGGGCAAGAAATTCATTTTAAAATTCTCTATTTGACACGCATTGGTGTTGCGCAAGCAGAAACAAAGCCGAATAAAATACTTAGAAGATTATAATAATGATTATCCGAATTATCGTCACTTGGATCGTCATTACTATAGGAAATATTTATTTATTGTACGTACGTGTACGTAAAAACAATGCATTAATATTGTTTCACGTAGTAAATGACGGACGAAGCTTCAGAAAAGCTTTTCACGTTTGAAGAGACAAAAAAAAGAAAAAAAAGTAAAAAGGACTAAATTTTTTATTATTAAACGATAATAAAAAATTTAGTCGCATAAAGTAAAAGATCGACGTTAGATATTTATCTGCAGTAATTCTAAAATATAAAAAGTAAATGGATAACTACGATAATTACGATTACTAAAGGATTATCCTTAGCGGTGAAGATACTGCTAATACATTACTATATTATTTCAATGATTTTTTTTTTATACTGATCCTCTAAAGGTATAAGCGATAAAAATAAGTTTATGAATTTACATATTTATATGTCACGTTTATAAATATAAAATCTCCGTGTTCGTAGAAACAATGAAAAAGTGTAAAATACCTCGTAGAATTCTTTTTTTAAAACTATGCGAGATTTGTTAATTTATTGTCTTGATGCGATTGACTCTTTAGAATTCTTTAAACAACGGATAAAGCGATAAATTTTATGTATTCGGAGAGATTTATCTTTATCTATTAAAAAACACGTAAGACGCATGAAATAAACGTAAAATTATGTTACGTACATTACAGAGTAGTATATTCTACTTGAAATTAAAGATTTCTAAAATGAAACATTGGAAAGTAGCAATTAGAAAATGCATTAGAAGTGGCACGCGCTAGGCCCGGCTTAGATGAAAATAGCAAATAAAAATAGTAAATTTAACAAAATATATTTTTAAATAATTAAAATACTTTTAAGACTTTACCCAATTAAGGATAGGTTCTGCTCAATTAGTCATTTTGCTTTCGGAAATGAAAGCAGAGCAAGTAATTTAAAGTATTTTTTTCGAACATTAACGCGAAAGGAGGGGATGCAAAAACAAAATTAGACAAAATTTTAATTTTATACATAGCCGCGACAATTTATTTATTGATAATTTATTATATAACCTTAATAGCTACGAAATACGCTTACATTTAAATATTAAATATTTTTAAAAAAAATAATTGTTGAACTGTGAAGTAGAACAAATTATTCCAAGTTTATATATATATATATATACATAATTTTTTTAGGCGAATTATATTTAATGCATACATTTTTTTAATACGCAAGTAATTTACATAAGACATAATTATCGCTTATTTACTTCAATAGTCCTCGTTGCGAAGCTTCACTGTAACATAAAATGAGATCTCAGTGAGAAGATTTTCCATTCCTTTAACCTAATAACAAAAATTTTAATTATTTTGACATATTTGATTTTGTTATTTAGTCGATTATTTTACTTATTTAAATACAATTTCAAGTATATTCGCAAGACGTTTCGAAAAGAAAAAACAGTTTTAGATAATAAATAATTATGTTTTCAATCTAAAGGTAAAATATAAATATAAATATAAATATAAATATAAAGAGAAATGCAACGTGAGCAGTAAAGACCTAACATTTGCTTTAATAGAAGTAACTTAATGTTTTTCTTTATGAAAGTGAAACGGCTAGTGGAACGCTTAAATAATTGCTCTAAATGATATTTGGATATAATGTGAATAATGTGAAAAGTTCATATGTTACTGCATAATTTGAAATCCCTTAGATTCATATAAAAGTTATGGGTAAATTGTAAATGAATGAAAAATACATTAAGTAAGACAGGGGTTGAGTAGCTTTATGTCCTTTTTGTTATTGCTTACAATACGTTGAATGAGATTTTTGTTGCTTTTATTACGACAAAATGTACTTAATGTAAATTATTAGAGGAAATGTATTTAGAATTTATGAAACGTGTATGTAGAAATAAATAGATTATGACATTCAAGGTTCACTGCTCTTGATAACAGAAGAAGTTTATATTGGATTTTGAAACGCTGACCAGTAATATTGAGATTTTATTCTCCAAGTACGAAATGGTAAAAGGATGAATCTTGGAGCGAATTTACATGTAATTCAAATAATTGTATCAGCATTTCCTCTCCATCGGTTGTCTAAACATCTCGTTTTCCATTCCGTACGTATAGTAAAAGTATATTCTCATAAAAAAAAAAAATGAGAGGCTTCATTGTATTTATTGCTTTTATAAATTCTCTGATATTAGCGGAAGGACAAATAGGGTAAGTAGTATTTTTAAATAAATTTCTTTATTCTATACAAAACGGATGCGAAGCGTAGCATTATATTCTTTTTCGATGGTAATTTTTTCTTTCCTTCTATAATTATTACACGTGGTAAATATTCATATTTACCGTATACTCGGTGAAGCTATTATATAAAATATTTTTTTTATTATGAATACGTTTGTACGACATTTACACGGCTGTATAAATTTTAAAATAAAATATTTTCAATGAGTGGGAAATTAATGTAGAATTCGCAACATCGGTAGCATTGCACTTTATAATTTATAACTGTTAAATATAATTTTTGTACGCGTAAATTCAAAATTTCATAATTTTACTTTATTAAAAATTTAACGCTTCGATTCAAAATCGAATTATTAATTATATTTAAAATAAAAAAAAAAAAAAAAAAAAAATGTAATTTATAAAACTAATTTTCCTCGTGAATAAATATCAATAATTACATTTTTCTAATGAAGCCGGACGATACGTTATTATCAATTTATAATTAATTCTCGTAATAGAACATTATATTATAATAATATTTTTGATAAAGTAAAAATTCTTTTATTATAATGTAATATTTTTATTAGATTTTCATATAATTATATTAAATACAAGAATACAGTGCAGTTCTTAAAGGGACTTGAGCTAATGGTCTCGAAGTCATAGATTTAAAAAAGGTTCTTCTTATTTAAAAATTACTTTAAACTATAAAAACTTAACGATCTAATAATATTGTTTTATCAGTTATATGCTTTTATAAATAAGATTAATTACAAATTATTTAAAAATTAATTTAAAAATGATTTTTACACGTCATTTATTGATATTTTATTCTATATTTCGTAATAATGAATAAGAAAACATTTTTCCCACGTTCACATACTTATAATATAAACAACACTTAACGATCTATAAACAATTTTCCAATCTAAGTAGATCTATAAACAATTTTCCAAAATAAGTAGATGAACTCATAATATTTTTAAATTATAGATTCCCTATACCTATTGCTCCTAACTTTTCTTTCTAAATATAATTTTATTTATTTCCAGATTAGATATCTATAAAAAAACTCTAATATTAACAGATTTAGGAGAAATGCGAACGCGCTTACATGAAAAATAAAACGGTCGATATCTATAAATTTTTAAGCGTAAGTATATCCTTTGCTTAAAATGAATATGATATAATTTTAAACAATTAAAAGTTTTAGTTATACAATTTATTCAGTTTACATTATAAACCATAGTACTCGATCATTTAAATATTTAGAAAAATTTCTAATACCTTTTTAATCCGATGAATTACTATTCAATTTTATTTATAACAATAGCTATGAGAAGTTTATGCAAATCAAAGAAAATATATGATGTGTAATAAAGTTTATAGTACATCATGTTCTTGAAAAATGAATTTTTTTAGAAATAATTGATTTGTAGAAAAGATAACAGAATTATCTTTTCGAGTCAATAATCTATTAATATTTTATCGTGTATGGAATTCCTAATGAAACAATGTAACTACTACTTACGAAGAATACTTTCTCAATTGATTCACATTTTTTATTTTTCACTAATACAACACTTTCATTAGCATCATAAATTCTTCTATAAAAGCCTCTGTCATAAAAATATATATTAAATTCTTGAAACTACTTTCTATTGAATAATATTTTATTTCTATGCATTGATAATGTTTATTTTTGTGAACTCCAATTATGTTATTAATAATAATTTTTTATTTTGAGAAGAGTTATAATTTTTCTGGAAATAATGATTCTATATATATATATCGATATATAGCAAACAATAAATGAAAACATATAAATTACAGTTTGTCTAGAATATGCCAAACAGAAAGTTTTGATTCCTTCAAAATTTAGAACAATGTTAATTATCTTCAGTTGAGATCATGTGAGATTATTGTATAACAATAAATCCTATAATATAAATTCTATTATAAAATCATATATTTTAGCATTACTGTTTTCAATGAATACGAAACAATATAACATAATAACAATAAAACAAATAATAAACTATATAATGTTCTAAAAACAATTACTCTTATTGGCCTAATTTTCATATTTTAATTAATATAGAATATTATTCTATTGTTAAAGTCGGCTCCCCTGCACAAGTATTTAAAATCTCATTTGATACAACCTGGTCGGATATCTGATTGATTACCCTCGTCACATTGTAGCTTAAATGAAATAAGTTGTTGTAAGATACTTTTTATCCTTCCTCTTTAGTTAATCATAATAATCATAATAGTTTTAGTTAAATAATAATCATAATAATAACAACAACAACAACAACAACAACAACAACAATAATAATAATAATAATAATAATATTAGTGTAATTCAAGCTCAAATACTTCAAGCTTAAAATTACGTTTATTGCTATGTAATGGAAAAAAAAATAAATAAAAAACATTACCACGTATAGGTATCAGAAAAATTGGTTTAATAAAATATTTGAATTAAAAGTCTTCATAGAACAAATATTACTGTTTAATTACACCAATCAAGTATGATTTTATTTTAAAACGAAACTATGTTTCATAATAATAGCTCAAAGGTTTTAATTTCAGAATCTAGGTTTACTTATCATATTATTTATATTTCTTAAACATTTAAAATTGACAAAGTAAATGTTTCGCTATCATTATAAATCTATAATCCAGTCTATGATCAAGTAAAAGCTTAATTGCAAATTCATAAGCATTGCTAATAGTAATAATTCCGTAGATCTGATCGTCGGGCAAAAGGTTAAAAGGTATAGGTTCTTTAGGCTCAATTCGAAGCCGTCGGTTATTTTATATAATAAATCTTTAAAAATTCTAGAGCGTGCTATCTTGTCTTGTCTGTTGTTTTTACTTTTAATGCTTCGATGAGGAAAATAAATATTTTATCTCGTAAAAAATCACGTTAAGAAATTCCGATCGACATTGATACTCTCTATCGATATCATTGTAACTATCGATTTGGACTCTTCGAACCAGCTCTTGATGTAATAGTTTAATGAAATATTAATTTCATGAACATTATTCACCTGCGATACTTAAATTTTAATTAACCTCTATTACGCCGTATGGATTATTCTTTAAAAACATTCTGTAATTCTAAATATGTCGGTAATGACAGTCGTTTCGCTCAAATAATTTGACGATTGAAAGAATTTTATCCTTGAAAAATTAACAAAATTAACGTTCAATTTCTCATATTAATTCTATACGATGAATCTTAATGTCGTAAAATTTAAATTTAGTTGAAAGTCATAGTCTTACATATTTTCACGATAACTTGAAAAAATAATTAGAATTTTATTAGAAACTATCCTCGGTTTTACATAGAAAAAATCTATGGCCAGTATTAAAACTTTTATTAAATATTAAGAGATAATACGACTGAAAGGGCTGGAAATTTGTTATTTGGGGTTATTGGGATTATCTCTGCTATAGACGGAGATCGCAGGTAGATAATGGCACGCGTTGAGAGCTCTACCTGTTATTGATGTCTCAATCCAATAATTGGAAAGTCCGTATATAATTAACACGCAGTGCAAATGTTCATTATAGGATACTTGGACGAATTAATGTATTAATATTTAAAGTAACGTATTCAATTAGTAATGAAACGACGGCGATATTCGATTCTAGTTCGAATGAAATCTCTGGATCATTGGATGCCAGAAATTCAAATAATTAATTATACACTAAACGATGGATAAATAAATTGAAAAACATTTTCAATAAAATACGATGTTTGCTCTAAATTATTTAAAAAAAAAATTCTTACCAGCTATAAATGCAGTGCCAATTATAAACGATCAACTTACTTATTTTTTTTTTGTACGATCCGAGTATCTGTAATATCAGTTACAGATATTACTCGATGACTAATGCTCAATTTTTATTTCAGTCTGAAGTTCTGAACATTAACATTTGTTTAATTATTAAATCTTAATACGTTTCAGGTGAACTGTCGCGATTACAGAAGCTTTCCAAGTATAGGATTTGTATTTAACGACGCTGATTTCATTGTAAAGTCTAAATACTATATCTGAATACCAAATGCGTACTTGTTTGTTGGCTTAATGATGCAGTTTTACGCGGAATTCGATATGGGGTAACATTATGATTAATACTCGTGATAGAAATGATCTATTAGGGACATTTTTAGTTTCACCGTATAAAATCCTTAATTTGTTATTATTATAGGAAGACAGTGTAGCCGCTAATAATCGGAGCTAATAATATTTTTGCAACCATCTTAAAATTCATTTAATTTATTGTCGTGAGAAATAAAATACATTTAAAATATATTTTACTTCTCCTTTTCAATAAAAACTCCCATTGCCTCTAATGATTAATACAGACGTTAGACATTCAATTAAATTGCCCTCTTGATGATTTAAATATTAATTTACTTTAAATAATAATAATAATAATACACATCAAAGAATATAAAAATATAAGATAAGGAAGTAATCAGCAATTGCTATTAGAATTACGCTAATTTAAATATTCAAAGATCAATTGCTTTTAATGATATAGTTGTTCAATTGGAAATTATTTTACTGACAATTTAAAATATTACAAATTCATATTGACAGGCGGCAAAACCTTATTTATTATTTCACGATTTAAGTGAATCTTTTAAATAAATGAGTATTTATTTACTAAAATCGTCAATAAGTAATTTGTTAAGATTGCTCTTAATGTTATAACCTCAAAGTACGATTGGAGTTAAGAAAAGAAGAAGAAAAAAAAAAAAAATGAGAGAAGCGGCGTCCAGTGGTCACAACACCTATCACGTGACCCAAAAATGTCAACAGTCATTTCCATTGACCGTAGCCAAGAGTGATTTAATACACTGTTCTTGGCAGTTAGTAACAGTTCGACTACGGACATCGTTCCGTAAAGAAGTAAATTATATTTTTGTTCACTCGATCGTTTGTTGCAATTGTAATTGACCGCATAAATAAACAAAAAAAAAAAAAAAAATGTTACGATTCATCATTTTGGTGAGTTGCTATTTAACGCTGATCAATGCAAACCTGATCAGGTAAGAGACAATACTTTCATAATATTTTGTGTTTGTTCATAAATTCAATAAAATTCAGCTAATGTTGTATTATTATGTATTCCTGTTATTTTAAATACTTTTAATATTTCACGCAAATTACTTCTTCTAACGCCTTTATTTATAATCACTTTTTATATTTATTATTTATTGTTTTATTTCATCAGTATTTTCATATTTATATATATATACGCTTTTTTACACGAATCATTTTTTGTTTAGATGCACAAATACCAATATCCAAATACTTAACTTTACTCGAATATTACTATTTGTACATTGCTTACATAAATCAATATGACATTTAATATTTTTATATTAAATTTATGCTTTTACTATTAATGCAGTATTACTTAAAGAAAAAATAATTATAGAAGAAACTGTTATTTTTTAAGATAGAGCTAATTTAAAAATAAGTGATCATTTAATTATAAATATTTCATTTTTCAATTTTAATAATCTCAGAATGAATTAATGTTTATGTCGTTTCTTTGCTTTTACTGCCATGCCTATTATATAATTTATTAACTACAAACTTAAATACTTTTTTAATGGAGTCACTGATCTTTAGATAAAATATACATACAGATATGAAAATAATCTTTAAAATATTTATTCATTGTTGAACTTAAACATTTGTATAAGATTATTTTATTTTGAATATAGATAAGATAAAGTTGTTTACAATCGGACACAGTACTTGTTGAAATATTTATCATTTAAGTTAATTAGAAATTTTATAGAATTTGAAAAATAAATATACAGAACTGAAAATGAAGTTGTATCTATATTAGTAGCTTAATATTTTAATGCACTTTGATATTTTATAATTTTATATCAAATACAATATGTTTGAGGACGTTTTATTCTTGAACTTTTATCATTTTCAGCTCACAGAATAGTAATAATGATTCATTGTAATTTATCATGCCAATGGCTTTCTAAAAACAATTTATTAATCTTATATGAAATTACTTGAACGCTTTTCTTTTTAATCCAGTAACAATATACTTTATTTCATAATCACAGCACATATTACTTTAAAAAAAATTTAATTTTTAGAATCCCAGTACACCGCGTTCAAACTGCTCGAAGTAAGCTACTTGAAGTAGAGACTGAACTTACTCAACTGAAACTTCGTTATGGGGATGATCCGATACCAGAGCCATTGTCTAATTATTTAGATGCTCAGTATTATGGAGAAATCAGTATTGGATCACCGCCACAAAAGTTCACTGTTGTTTTCGACACAGGCTCTTCAAATCTGTGGGTGCCATCTAAACAATGCCATATAACAAACATTGCCTGCTGTAAGTAATGCACCTGTGATGTATATAATCGTAACTATTTCCGTATTCTAAATAATAAACTCTTAATTAGAAATTATTATGTCTATATATATATATATTTATCGATCTTAATTTTCATTTCTACAGTATTGCATCATAAATATAATAGTAAACGCTCCAACACTTATAAAGCAAATGGCACTGAATTTGCTATTCGTTATGGTTCTGGAAGCTTATCTGGATATTTGTCAACTGATGTCGTTACCGTAAGTATTTAGAAAAGTCTCAGTTCAAGTACTGCAGAGATAAAACTTTTATATCATACATAGATCGCTGGAGTACAAGTAAAAGATACAACGTTTGCTGAAGCAATAAGTGAACCCGGATTAGCTTTTGTGGTGGCTAAGTTTGACGGCATTATGGGAATGGCCTACGATACAATTGCCGTTGATGGTGTAACTCCCGTTTTCTACAATATGGTCAAACAGGGTTTAGTGCCCCAACCCGTCTTTAGTTTCTATTTAAATAGGTGAACAATTACTTAAACGGCGATGGATTACGCAACAGCTTATTATTCATGTATGTACATAAAAAACGTTTAATGTATCATTTTTTAGAGATCCAACGTCTCAAGTTGGTGGAGAAATGCTTCTGGGTGGTTCTGATCCCGAACACTACACTGGCGAGTTCACGTATGTCCCTGTGAGCACCAAGGGATACTGGCAGTTCACAATGGACAAGTAAGTTTTTAATTTCATGTCTTATAAAAGCCACGATTAATCAATTAATCAATTAACCACGTAAATCAATTACTTCTTAGAATTAATATTGGCGGTAAATTGTTTTGCAACAACGGCTGCCAAGCTATTGCCGACACTGGAACTTCCCTCATAGCCGGACCCGTCAGCGAGGTCGCTGGAATTAATAAGAAAATTGGAGCCACTCCGATTACGGCGGGCCAGGCAATGGCACGTTCATATGAATTTATTAATAATTTTAATTCTTATCCCTTGGTCGACGCTTCTATTAATTTATTAAAATTTATAAATATAGGTCAGCTGTTCCGCCATACCGAATCTACCGAAAATTGATTTCGTCATTAACAACAAAACGTTCTCTTTGACTGGAAACGATTACGTGTTGAAGGTAAGAACATTTAATATATATATATATATATATTCAATTTGTCGCTATAAAATACAATAAAGATTCGTTTGGTCGTTCTTTAAAATTTATACATACATACATATATATATATATATATATAATAAGTTTTGTTTAAGAAAAATTTAAGAAATCAGTCCTTTTTAATTTTATCATTCTTATCGAGATAAATTTCTTTTTATTCAAGAGTAAAAAAAATTAACGGTTTCGTATTTATAATAATACTTTATAAATAATTTACGCTACTATTCCAAGATGTGAAAATGATAAATTAAAAACGTCGTTTTAATACGGATTAACGGTTAACTAAAAATTATCCACAAGTTTATGAATAAAAATTTTACTTCTAAATAATTTAACAAATAAAAGAAATTCAATATAATTATCAATGTCATAATACGTATTTGACGAGGAACGATCGAATTATATAAATCCGATAACATCTTATCTCTTATCTGCGAAATCAACAAATGTCACTATTATATAAAGCAAGGGAAAAATTATATTGCGTTTATTAAAAAAAAAAATTACGATTAAATGTATGAAAAATTAACGAAGAAGTGCGAGTAAAGGGAATTTACAATAGTTTTAAAAGTTCTGAATTTTATTTCAGGTCACTCAGTTCGGGCAGACCATATGCTTAAGTGGATTTATGGGCATCGATATCGGCCCACCGCGAGGTCCACTATGGATTTTGGGAGATGTGTTTATTGGTCGTTTCTATACCGAATTCGACATGGGAAATAATCGCATTGGATTCGCTGTCGCAGTATAAGAGTTTCGTAATTTGCAACGGTAGCGTGTGTTATTTAGATAAAAAACAAAAAAAACAATTTAATCTTTTTACATTGCAATTACTAAGAAACGAAGTAATCTAAGTAACTCATTCTACTCTGTATACGTAATGAAATGTATCGGACTTCCGATCAAACTGAACAAATTCGTGTAATTAAGTAATAAAAGATTTTATAAATGAATTTTGTTATAAAATTGATACAATAAAAATTATATACTAAATCATTACGAGCTCAATTTGTCGCACATTCTAATTTTTTTCTACACATCTATGTCCTCTATCCTTAAAAAAATATGTTAAATAAATATGTTTATTTAATAAACAAAAATTAATAACAAAATGAAATCCAATGTTTGAGGAACAAAGTATAGGACACAAACTATTATATTTGTGAATTAATTTATTTTAAGAGTTTCTTTTACACAGATAAAACGTTTATCATAATTTGTCGCATTTACAGTATAAAAACAAAAGAAAATCGCGATCGCATTTCTACTTACTTGTCAATGTCAGATCGTTTCGTTTATATAACATTTTTTTTTTTTTTTTTTTTTATTTTTTTATTAGAAAAATCATGATAAAAGGGCTAATAATAATCAATCTACGCTTTTGTCTGTGTATGTATTTTTGAACGTTTCATTATTTTTTTACAACTTATTACTTTTCCCTCCTTCGTACATTATTTCTTAGCATTAAATTTATCACTTAGACTTAATTAAAAAAAAAAAAAAAAATCTGTCCATAATTCACATAATTCTTCGAACACTTACAAAAACAAAATTCAACTGCGATCCCAAAAGCTTGTTCTTGTTTCATATTTTCATTAATTGTTTGCTTGCTTCTTCTTTTTTTTTTTTTTTTTTTTTTTTTTTTTTTATTATTATTATATCTTAAATTATTTTCTCATTACATATTTCTCCTAACTTTAATAAGTATCCTCTGAACGAATAACAAAATTAACAATGCTGCTGTTAATTTATCTATATGCATTCGCTCAACGGTCACATGTAATCTAGCACTTGGTTAAATAAAAATATTGCGCATATATTCGGTTTAAGTATGTACATACAATACACATTGTTCGGCCGATGTTTAACTTATAATGCAGTCGGTCGCACTTCTCTCTTTCTCTATCTCTCTCTCTCTCTCTCTCTCTCTCTCTCTCTCTCTTCTCTCTCTCTCTCTCTCGTAAGAACATTTATAAAACAGCGATCACTTACCATGCACGCGGGGTGCGCAATTTAATTTTGGACATGATTCAACATCTACAACTGCTCTCTACCCTTTCAAGAGTACAAGATGATTCTCCAGATTTATACTTTGTATAATCAACTCCACAATGTTTTCCTACGAACAAAAAAAGTTAAAAATATTTCTCTCACAAAGTATCTTTGGAGCGTATGTAACACACATGTGCCTCCCCCACATTAACACTATTTATAAATTACAATGTGTAATCCATATTTACAAATACGTGCGTTTAATAAGAAAAATAAAAATTGTAAAAAAATTGCTCATTTACACAGGCTTTTTATTTGTTGTATTTGCTGAGGGTACTGATGTGGTTCCAAAGGATTTCTTTTTATTCCGTATTTTTTTAACATAGGCTTCAATGAGGGTTGCAATTTTCTTTGGATTAATCTCACCCGATTTATTATGACAAATCTGAAATAGAGAATGACATTGCCGTGAAGGATAAATTTAACAGAAAGCGCATTTTGCTTTTAAAATTTACTATAGCAAATTGTATTTTTTTTTTTGTCACTATTGCCCTCTAAAGTCGTGCTTTAAATTAGTTAAAAACGCCGAAGAAAAGCAAGATTTATTAAGGATTGAAATAGAAAAAGTAATAATAATACCTTTGGGACAGCCTTTCGCATAATATCCTTGTACTCTTCTTTTGTCACGTGTTTCTTAGTGTAATGCGGCTTTAATACTAATTTAACTTCCTCGACGACCCTCTCTTGCCGATTGAGTTTTTTTAAAAACTAAAACGTACGAATAACGGAAGAAAGAGAGTGAGAGGGAGAGAGAGAGAGAGAGAGAGAGAGAGAAAAGAAAAGGGGGAAAAAGAAGAAGAAGAAAGTCTTTCGTTATTATTTCTGGGATTTTGTGAAAACGTACGAGTCGATAAAGATAAAAAAATTAAGACTTTTCACCTTGTCCTTGACTTGCATTTCTACAGCCGAGCTAGGAAGGTCGTCCAATATTTGAAGTTGATTCTCATCCATGCGAACACCGATTTTCGAATGCGTCCCTGTAAATAAATAATCAACTAAATATTCTCCGTAAATAACATTGGTTGGTATAAGTTTTTTTTTTTTTATAAGTGTTTTTTAGTAAGGCTGGGGTGGTTAGTGAAAGGCGAAGGGCAATTTTAACACGAATCATTTTACCGAAATTGTAATAAATTTGTATATTTACTACATCACCATATTGTTGCTAAGTAAATAGTATTGAAATAAACACACACCCCCCCCCTTCCCACATACACGCACACAAATTGAACAATAAAAAAGCAGGTGGATAGGGATAGTCGAGTTGAGTATTCGATAGGAGAATAATTTCATTACCCTTTTTCTTTTTGTCCTTCTCTCCCTTTTTCATTCGGACCTTCATGGAGCCCTTGTGGACGATGGGCGAGGCATCGAAGAGTGCGTCGAACGCGTCCTTCTTCTCCTGGTTTTTATTACGTAGCTTGGTGGAGAGTGCGATCGTGGGCGAGCTGTTGAAGGTGGGACTTGGCGGATCGAAGAGGCCATCGCTGAGGCTCGAGCCTGGCGAGTAAGGCGAGGACATGTCGATATTGTCGTTGCTTATCTCGACGTTAGTGGCGTCGCTACCGTTCTGACCCACTGTTGACAGATTTTTTGATTGAAGCTTTATCGGTAAAGCGCGCATCGCTATCGGCTTCAGCGTCGGATTTGAAAAAATGTTCGCCATACTCTGTCTCTGCTGCGGATTCTGCCCTTGCTGTTGCTGCTGCTGCTGCTGCAGCTGTTGTTGTTGTTGTTGTTGATGCTGTTGCTGCTGCTGTTGCTGCTGGTGGTGGTGGTGATGCTGCTGCTGCTGCTGCTGCTGTTTCATCTGGGCGTTCTGTAAGCAATCGTCAAATATTTAAAACAATTGACAAGATGATTTTCAGATGAATTTTCATCTGAATTATTTATACGCTGAATATATAGCTTACCTGTAGAAGGTTCCTGGGTCCGACCAGTTGCGTCGCCGCGTTGAATATACTGCTGCGCTGAACAGCTGCGGCCACGGTCGCGAGAACGGGGTTGATTACCGGGAAGTTGCTCACTTGGGGTGCAATTATTTGCGGCTGTTGCTGTTGTTGCTGCTGTTGCTGTTGCTGTTGCTGCTGCTGCTGCGGGTGCGGGTGCTGGTGCTGGTGTTGGGACGCCGGCGAGTTAGACGGTACCGCTGCCGCCGCCCCTGCTGGACTGGTACCGTCTGCCTCGGCCTGATCGACCAACGGCGGCGTGTTCGATGTCGGCGAGAGTCTTTTAATCGTGACCATCGATATGATCTTCGGCTTCTCGGACACGTTCTTCGGATCTAATTGATCCTGTTGGGAGTTGGCGTCCGAGGATTTTATTTGTGCCTCCTCGGCCTCGATCGGCGATTCCCTCGTCTCCTGTAACCTCTCGTCGGCGTTGTTGCCCTCCTGGCTGTTGACCTCTGGGGTCGGTGACCTTGACTTGGTCGGATCGAAGGGATCGTAGGCATCCGGAGACGTTGGCGGCGAAGTAGGTGGCTCGGGTGGGGTGTTCGGGCCCACTTTCATCCGAGACTCTAGCTCCTCCTGGGCCCTAAGCTCCAGCTCTTCCTCGACCCGCTCGTCCATCAATTCCTGCATTTCGGCGAGGTCCTCGATCTCCATTTCCGCATCCTCCTCGTCGTCCATTTCTATTTCCTCTTCCTCGTCCTCTAGCAGTGGATTGATGATAGAGGGCCGGAGATTGCTTGGCTTGCTGGCAACGGAGAATTTTACTTGAGGCTCGGGCGGGGTTTTCGGCCCTTGGAGGAACTGCGTGTCCATCCTCGTCGGGGTGTGGGATTCCTGTGGCGTCTGGTCGGGGGTCCCGATCTCCTCCATCTCCTCGCTCGCCGGCACCTGCTTGTCGTCGTCGTCGCTCAACACAATCACGTCCCTGGGCGATGGCGTTTGCTCGCGAAAAGGCGACTGGTCAAGGTCAATGACGGCCATCGGCTTCTTGGTGGCCGCGATTTCCGCGGCCTTGGACTTCTTCTTCTCCTTTTTCTTGGTGAGCTTCTGGGGCGACTTGGAGTGACGCTGCGGATCACTTTTATCTTTCGTCTTGTCCTTCTTCGACTTTTTCGCGGGAATTACCGGGACTTGCGGCGAGTCCAACGGCAGGGGCTCCCGTCGTCGCCTCTTGACAGGCGGTAACAAGGGTATCGTCTCGGGCAGCTCGGGCAGACCCGTAGTCGGCTGGACCTCGTTGTCTTTATTGAAACAGACGCTCACGAGAATATTGTCCCCGCTGGCGAAGACTTCCTTAGACGGGGGCGGACTTCGCGCTTTCTTATTCTTTCGCTTCTTGTCGGTCTCCTTGATCTTCCTGTTCTCCTTTCGCTTCTCCTTCTTCTTCTTCTTAATGGCCTCCTTATTGGTAAGTATGACCTTGAGGTTCTTGGGCTGGACGTTGACGGTATTCAATAGAGCCATCGACGGGGGCGACCAGTTACGGGCGATGTTCTCCGGCCGGACGATCGGCGGGGTCTTGGAGCGCGAGCGCGACCACGAGGGCGTCCACTGGGCCGTCCAGCTCGATTCGCGAATAAAGTTCCCGCGATCCACGATCTTCTCGCCGACGGCTATCTGGTGATGCTCCCAGTTGCGCCTGTCGAGCGAGCGACTCCTCGACCTGGACGTCTTCCGCTTGGCGTGCTTCTTCTCGCGCTTCTTTTGACTCTTGGAGCGCGAGCGCTTGCGCACCCTCGACCTCGATCGCGAGACGTGCTTCTTCTTCTCTTTCCTCCGCGACCGCGACCTCGACCTCGACCTCGACCTCGACTTGGACTTGGATCTCGACCTCGACCTCGATCTCGTCCTCGAGCGCGATCTGCGCTTCTTCGAAAGGGACCGCCGAGACTTGTTGCGGCGCATCGATATCGAGCGCCTGCGTGACCGGCTCCTCGTCCGGGTTCTACTCCTTAGGCGTGCGCGCGACAGCGAGCGCTTCCTGACCTTCTCGTTTCTCCTGTTACGCGGCGAGAGCGATCGACGATGCGAGAGCGAGCGAAAGCTGTGGGAGCGCCTGCTCCTCGACCAGGATCTCGACCGGCTCCGCGACAGTCTGCGGACCCGCGGCGTATAGGAACGGCTGCGCCTAACGAACGAGAGCGAGCGTTCCCTGGACAAGCTCAAGGATCTGCTGCGGGAGCTCTCGCGTATGTCACGGCCGTACTCGTCTTTGCGTGCGCGCGGCTTCTCGGCGACGAGCCTGCGCACGTCGTAACGTTGCAGCTCCTTGCGCTTCTCCTTCTTCTTCAGCACCTCCTTCTTCTTCTTGGCCTTGGGATCCTTGGACTTGGATCGCTTTTCCCGGTACTGGCGCTCCTTCGGTATTATTGACTTGCTCGACTTCTTCCACGAGCTGCCCACGAGATTATTCTCCGAGGCGATGTTCTCCTTATTCTTCTCCGTGTCCTTCACGTTCTTCTCCTTCTTGTCCTTCTTGCGCTTCCTCTTCGTCTCCTCCTCCAGCATGCCGTCCTTCGTACCAGGCCCTTGTTGATTCCGGGGCCTGTCCTCCGGTATCTCGCCCTCCTCTACGTCTCTGTCCTTAGAGCGCATGTTCAGCAGGGCGAGCTCGTCCTCGAAATTCATGGCCTCGTCCGTCTCGGATATGGCCTCGGTGCCCAGGCCAGCGTAGCCCACCGGCGTTCTGCAGCCGTCCAAGCCGTCGCTTATACTTCTGTCCTTGGTCGGCGTTATCGGCTCCAGGCCGCTCTCTATCAACGACACCGGCCGATTCGTCAGCGTGACGCGCAGGTCGATGTTCTTCGTGACGGTCAATTCGTCCTTGCAGGGCGTGAAGGCTCCGTCGGCCTCCCACTCGGAAACGCGCTCGTCGCTCAGTCGGCTCTGCTTGTGCGTAGGGGTCGTCGGCACGGAAATACCGGCCTTAGCGACCTCGGTAGACGAGTCGAAACGAAAGCCCTCGTTATTAAGCTCCCGAAGATAATGCAGCGGCTTGTCCGTCAATTCAGCCGTTTCTAAATCCATGATGTCCGACTTCTCGCTCGGTTCTACCCTCAATATAACTTTTCCCACGTCCTCCTCGTCCTCCTCGTCCTCATCCTCCTCGTCGTTGCCGTCGTCGTCGTCGTCGTCGTCGTCGTCATCGTCATCGTCGTCATCGTCATCGTCGTCATCGACGACTGCCGACACCATTCTCTTCGGTACTACCATGTCGTCCATATCCTCGTCATCCTCTTCGACGCGTTCCGCCATACGTTTTTTCCCATCGTCGAAGAAGTCGCTTTCGGATTTGCTGGATAATTTTTTCGAGAACATCTGAAACTCAATAGGATCGATGCATTCGCCGAATCCCGTTTTATTGAACATCGATCTGCTACCACCGCCGCCGCCGCCGCCGCCGCCGCCGCCTAAGTCGTCGTCGTCGTCGTCCGAATCATTGGATAATTTGTCGATCCCGATCAGCTTCATACCTGATGAAATCTTGCCCTCCTCCGTCTTTGAAACATCGACCCTTGGGATCTTGTCTTTAATAAATTCTGCCTCGCAGCTCTTTTCTATTTCATCCAGCAAGGTATTCTCTCGCTCGGTCAGCTTTATAACCGGAACCTGACACGACGTAAGGTCTTTCTCATTGGCGTCCAATTCTTTGTCGATTATTCGCAGGGGACGCGAAGGGAACCCGTCATCGCTCGTGTCGTCTTGATTCTTCAGGTACTCGTCGTCGTTAGCTGGCGCAAGATCCATCTCGTCCGGATGAAGCTTATTCAAGTCCTCGAGCTCGACCAGCTTCTTGTCCAGCGTCTGCTGAAGCTCGTCGAGATCAATGTTTATCGGTTTCAGGGACGACTTGGGCGCCTCGATCTTCCTCGCAATCTGACTGTTGTCAATGACAACGGGCACGTCAATTTTACAAGGGCTACCGGCGCCCTTTTTCAACGGGCTGTTGGCGATGCTCTCGATTTCTGATTCACCGGAGATCGTCATGTCCGCCGGCTTGATGTCCCATCCGGATTGAAGCTGGTGCGACACTTTCTCGTGGTACTTCTTCGGCTTCGAATCTTTGGTACTCTTGTGCTTACCCTTCGACGACTCTTTCGAAGACTTCGAGCTATCCTCGTACTTGGAGCTCTTGCTCGACTTGCTCGAGCTCTTCTTGTCCTCGTATTTACTTTTGGACTTCGATTCCTTATCCATGTATTTGCTCTTCGACTCGTACTTCCCTTTATCCAGCTTATCGAAACTATCCTTTTTCTTCGACTCCTTGTCCTTATCCCTGCTGTGCCTCTCCTTATCCTTATCCCTGTCCTCCTTATCCTTCGAGTCCTTCTCCTTTTCGAAATCCGTCCGCGGCACATCCGCTTCGTCGATCTCCTCGTAAAGATTTACCTTATTCAGCCTGCTCAAGTTCCCGATCTTGAACGTGATCTTGCCCCTGCTGTCCAATTGAATCTTCCCGGACGTTTTATTCAACGTTTGCCGCTCCTTTTGCACCGCGTCCACGTACTGGGGCGTCTCGGCCTCGGTCAAGTCGCACGCCTGCACGTCGCCTACGATAATGTCCTCGTCCTGCTCGGCGCCCGGCTCCTCGTTCTTCTTAGTACTTAGCCTTTTCCGACTGCCCCGATTTTTCGGCCCGATCACCGGTGTGTTCTCGTCACTCTCCTCCTCATCCTCAAAGTCGTCCTCGTCGCTCGTCGAGTTCAGCGACAAGTCCTCGGCATCCCCTAAAAGACTCGGAGGAATCGGCGGCGGTTCCAAGGGTAAGGTTTCTCTATTGTCGTCGTCCAAGACCAAGTCAGCCATGGGGGGCATGGGTGGCGGTTCTAACGGTGGCGGTGGCCTGTCGAGTCTTATCAAAGACGTTATTGACGGCGGAGGTCTGTCGAGCGGACCCAGATGATGCAATGACGGGGGTGGCACATCGAGCCCAAGGAGCGGAGCCATTGGTGGTAGCGGCGGTGGCTCCAACATCGAAGCGCCTTCCAGAACTTCCAGCGGTGGCATTGGCGGTGGTTCCAGAGGAGGTGTAATTCCATCGCCCAGGACGTCTAAGGGTGGTGTTGGTGGTGGTTCCAGCGGCAAGGAATCATCCAAAGAATCAAGCGGTGGCATTGGAGGCGGTTCCAATGGGGGAGCGCTATTTAAATCAGCCATGGGAGGTGTCAGAGGAGGCTCTAATGGTTCGTCGCCTAACGAATCCATTGGTGGCAGTGGGGGTGGTTCTAGAGGAGCGATTGGCGATTCTGAACCCTTTTCTGAATCTTCTTCCGTCGGTGGCTCGACCGGTGGCTGAAGAGACGTTGACTCGTCCGTACATTCCGGCGTAGCTTTCTCCTTTTCCGTTTCAGGGCATTCAGCCGTTTCAGATGTCGGTTCAACAGGAGAAGATGCTGCTGATGCTGATGCTGCTGCTGCTGATGCTGATGCTGATGCTGATGTTGCTGATGCTGATGTTTTATCGGTGTCGTCGGCTTCGTTTGGCGTACCATCCTCGGCACTGATAACCGTGGCCGGTGATTTTATCAACGATTCACTGTCATTATTGTCTTTGTCTAATTTTTCAGTCGCGGATTCTGCGGCCTCTTCCGCGCTATTATTCAAGGTCGACTCGTCTTTTTCTTTATTGTCAAACGTGCTGATAATTACCGGGGAAGGCTCTAATGATCCTATTTGCGAAGACAGGGCTTGCTCGGTATGTCTGGCAACGTCCATCGTTTCTGACGAGTAAATGGAAAAATTAGGGCAATCAGATTCGGAATCATCATCCTCGTCGTCATCGTATGCCGTCAAACGTATTCTTGGGACGGAAATTTTCTTCTTCTTCACCATTTTACCATCCTCGTCGTCTTTGTCGTCCTCTGACGTGATCCCGCTTTCCACATTTAATCCAGAAAAGCCGAATATCGACGGAGGGGGCTGCAGAGGTTTGGGATCCTTGGCCGATTTAGATTTCAGATAATCGTCATCCTTCATTGCCGATACGTTATTATCTATTTCAGGAGCAGCTTTATCTGTCGATGTAATATTACCATCCTCGTCTGATTTAATCTTATCATCGGATGACAGTCCCGATGCAGATCTAATGCACGGACCAGCCTGCGTTGCATTCCCATGGTCTTTGTGGCTATTTTTTGAATTACCCTTTTGATGCTGGTGTTGACTGTCATCGCTGTCGCTATCTTCGGCGAACGGGTCGTACTTGTCCGCACTGA
Source organism: Ceratosolen fusciceps (assembly GCA_018883505.1). Taxonomy (NCBI): domain Eukaryota; kingdom Metazoa; phylum Arthropoda; class Insecta; order Hymenoptera; family Agaonidae; genus Ceratosolen; species Ceratosolen fusciceps. Next base: position 5,249,163 of record RCIC01000002.1, read on the forward strand.
TATGCGGTCCAGATAATCTACTAGTGCTCGCGTCCTCTGTTGGCGTATCATCTATAACAAGCTCTTCGCGATCGCTGTCAGCACCTCGTTCACTCCCGTCAAAATCCAGGAGATCGGAGGGTGGTTCCGGTGGCGGTAGCAGAGTACTCGAGCTATCCTCGCCTTCATTTTCCAGACGTGAATGTTGGGTACTATCCAATTTGCGCGGTGAATTGTCAAGATCATCGTACATACTGCACTCGTCGTCACCAAATTTATTATCATTAGATCCACGGCTGTCTGACTGATAAGAATCGTATTTTTGACTATCATAACTAAACCGCCTAGTTAAATTGTTACTACTATCCCTATCGCGCATCTCCCGAGCGTCACTGTTTTGCATCATGGGCATTCTCAATGATAATGGAGGTGGTGGTGGCGGGATTCCTTGGACTCTCGACCTCGAGAATTGCTGTCGGAAGGGAAAGTCCCGTCCCTGGGGTAATCGGTCTTCTTGATTGAACTGTGGAGGGGGAAACCGATTGCGAAAATTCTGAGGATTTCTATTGCGAAACGGGGACTGCATACCCATCAGTAGCGGTGGTTGTTGTGCATTACGATGTTCAAAGTTTGGTGAATAATTAGATCCACCGGTCGAGTAGTCCTGAGGCAAGTTGCTCGCTCCACCGTAACTGTGTCTTCCACCACCTCCTCCTCCTGAGTATGAATCGTGGCCTCCACCGCCGCCACCACCGCTGTAACCAGCACCACCGCCGCCGCCGCCGCCGCCACTGTTATAGTTGCCACCGCCGTGACTGTGCCGATTATTGTCTCGGTAATTGCCACCACTTCGGTAGTTACCACCCCGGTTGCCACCTCGCGAACTATTGTACATCGGCGCCTGTTGTACGATGTCATTGGAGTTTACGTTTGTCAGGTCCAGTGGTTTTTCAGTATTCACAGGCGTTTTCGTGTCATTAATTTTCACGGGGCTTTCATTATCCTTAATATTAATATTTTTTTTAGGCCTATCGATGAACAACGAGCCGTCAGACTTAAGGGTCACTTTACTCTTCTTTGAATGCCAGATTTCCTGGCTATCGAGGATACTACCGAGGATATCTATTGATTGAGTAATTGCTGAGTCGGCAATTGCGCCTTTGATGGCCATGCGCCGCCTCGCAGCAGACATGGCCGAAGGTCGAGTGCGTAACAGCAAACCTGGATAACCGCTAGCGATTTCGGTATTCTCGTCATCGGACCTGCATTAGAGCAAAACACGCAAGACATTCATGCTATTCTCCGTTGTACTCATCGTTTCTTTTACGTATATCTATATACATATGCATTCATTTATACATGCATGCATTCACGTATAAAAATATGCAAATGCATGTATGTATTCGTGCATATATTCATTCGTGCATACATAAAAGTTTATATATATATATATATATATGATCATGAGCCCACAAAGAGTATTTTCTCTCTCTCTCTCTCTCTCTCTCTCTGTGTATTAGCGTTTGACCTTGTAATATACAGAAAGAGATCTTTTAATGTTATACAATGAAATCAATAATTACTGGCATTAATATTTAATTTTATTTATAGTTACACATATATAAAGCATGTGTTTCTTAAAACATTATCAAACAGTTAATGATAACAAACATAGTTATTATGAAAATTTTTTATACACCAATCCTTAATACTTCATGTATAACCTTGTGCAATAAAACGAACGTACTTGTATTTAATATACTTGATATAAATTAAGAATTAACGTTTCTTATCAACGTATATAAATATTTTCCATTAAAGATATTTTTTCTCCTAATAATTCAAAGAAAAATACTTATAATTGAAGAATTGAACACTCACCTCTTTTTCGATAGATTTATTATAATAAATAAAAACGAATAACATGTTTAAACGAATAACTTAATTAGCTTAAAAATAAAATATTTCTAGTTTACTGCTTGTTGGAACAATGTGTATTGTACGCAATATCTTATACAGTGCATCATGTATTATATAATAATTTATTTATACATAGTTCGTAAAACCATGTATAAATTCATAAATATATATTTATTCTCTATATATTCCTTGTGCCATATAATAGAAACCGCAAAAATAGAATATCCTGACTGCTATTACCCTATCATTGATTTTCTTAAAAAAAACTTAGCAAGATTATTTTTATCCTGCAATGTTATTATCATTATGAACGCAAATTATATTTCTTATAGAAAATTTTGGTTGACGAACCTTTTATTTGTTATAATGTCATGTACGAAATATTTTTATAAAATAAAATAAATCTATTTTTCTACTAGAAACACATTCAAAAAAACAGAAAAAAATATAGGAATTGAATAGAAAAAAAAAGAAAAAGAAAAAAAACTGCTTCAATTCATTCGCATAGACGTAATTTTTTTACTATATTTCAAATCAATTCATAACGTAGTTGTATTTGTATATCGTTTTTTACGTAATAATAATAATAATAATAATAATAATAATAATAATCTATCGCTATTTAAGAAAAAGAAAAGAAAATTTTTCTGGTGCACCTCGTCTTCGTGTCTCAATATTCACGCGTATAAACAATTCATAATTTTCAAATCTAAAAATGGTATCAGAATACGCAGTATTTATAAATAAAACAAAATTTCCAATCAAAGCTTAAAAATTGCTGAAATAACAGATGTTTTTTTAAATGTAGATTTTAATAAATAATACAAACGAAGTATTGAATTTAATAAAAATTTTTATTTCTATCAGTCATTTACTTAGAAATAAATTAATAAAAGCTTAGACTCTTCTGTTTCATTATCAGGACAATGTTATAAAATACTTATTTTTGATAAATACATATCCAACCTAACGTATTCATTTTATATATTTGTAACCTCCATAAAATGATTTAATATTGTTTAAACTGCATACCATGTAATTATCAATTACAGCCGTATATTTGTTATATTAGATTCGCTTGCGTGTAAATGGTAATTTCATATTGTTTATAAAGACGAATGAATTTTCTTGAACACCGCTGTTTATTTATTTACTTTTTTTCCCCCAGTATCATTGATTACGTTTATACTTGAATAGGAATGTAAACGCTACGGAGGCTCGAGCGCGTTTGTTATATATATTAAAAAAAAAATATATAAAAAAAAATCGTCTCGTGTATTTGTTTATAAAAGTACTCCGATCCTAAGTTCTGACAGTAAATTTCAATAACTTATGCAAACTATTTCAATTTCACGGACAGGTCAATACAGATTCCTTAAAACTTGCGAATTACGATGTATAATTTGAAAACTTACAATGATTTAGAAATTGTTAATACCCTACATCAATACGAGTCGAAGCAACTTTTTTTCTTTATATATACATATATATATATATATGTATAAAAGATATAAGAAAAACGGAATAAGTAATTGATCAAGTGCACACTGGCGACTCACCCGGGTGGACTGTAGTCAAGGTCGAGACCAGCGCCGAAGAGGCTCAGTTGCCCGATGCCGGCCTCCTGTCGCGCCGCCCGCAGCCGGGGTACCGATACACCGGCCTCGGATGCCGTCGTAATGTCTGTCGGGGTCTTGAGGATCTTCAATTGAGAGGCGAGCCGGCGCTTCGTCGTTCTTACGGAGGCGGCGACCGAGGCGACGGTGCGCGCACGAGGTCTTTTGCACTTCTGCAAACAAACGGAATCACGTCGTCAATAATTATTTAATAAATAAACAAAATATAAAAACAAATCTTTTCCTCCACGTTATCCAGTTTATCATCTCGCTCGTGGCATAATTCCCCAACGATTCTCCTTTCTCCCCCTCCTAATTCACATTATTCCTAAGAATTTACTTGTTAATTAATCCAAAAGCAATCGAATTACATTAACTACATTGGTTCGCGTACCTCGTGCACAAAGCATTATATATAAATCTATAAATACGCTTAACTGTATAATGAACCTTGTTCCCTAAATTTAGTTATAAAGTTCATCATTTTCATTCGAATATGTTTCAAAGGGACGCGCAGTTATTTATTTCACGAGGTATTCTCTCTCGCTTTTTTTTTTTTTTTTGTAGAATGAAACTCAACTTAATTACCAAGAAATGTCATTAGATTTAAATAAGATAACGAGTACTGAGGGTATAAAATTAAGTATTCTATAATTCTATAACTTTACTTTCGTTAAAGATTTTGTTCTTCTTCTATAAACAATTAGTCCTACGTATAAGCAAATCAATATAACTGAAAGTAAGAATAATTCTTTGAATTATCAATACTCGTTGTATAAATAAAGTCTAAATTTTTTGCCTCGCATCAATATACCAACGCATATACACATAGGCCAAATACAACACAATTAATAATTAGAATAGAGTTAAATGTAATTTAATTGCATTATTCTTTATTAAATATTTGCTTTGACTTAAGCTGCTTGTGGAATCGAATAACCTGTTTCTATTTGTTCGTCATTCCGAAATACAAAATATTCAGATAAAGGTGAAATTATAAATATAAAAATGTTATGCTAGTTTTTCAAGGAGTTTTATATAATAACGGGATATATTATATTGTTAAGATGGTATTTTAATATTATACGATACGAGTCTGCGTTAAGTGTTTTTATAAAAATAAAAAATATACGCAGCATCGTGAAAAGTATGATCGACAATTGATTTAAATGAACATTTTATATAAAAAATATATCATCGCCGCATTTTTTTTTAAGTAAATAAGCTTAAGTAATATAAAATTTAATTTTTTTTTTTTTAATAAATAACAATACGAATCGAAATTTTGTAGAATGTAAATATTTTGAATTTCAAAACATTTAAAGAACTTGTATTTTTTCTTAATATTTATAAAACCTAAACGTTTATAGATCTCTTTGAATTCGATCTTCACTAAAATTTATATATCGAACAAGCAACCGAGTTTTGCAGATTCCCAAATATATTTTCACACTAAATTCATTTGGACTTTATTTTTTCTTAAATTCAAATTTCTTTTTACAAATAAGCTCGTATAAGTAATAATATATTTATTAACTACAATAATTACATTTAATTTATAAATAATTCGGTAAAACTATTGCGATTCATAATTTAAAATATATTACTTTTAGAAGAATAGTTAATTAGTTAATTATTATATTATTCCTTTGTACTCTATATTAATTGTAAATATAAACATAGATCGTAAAAACGGTAGGAAAAACTGATTAATTATAATCGAACGCGATTGTACAATTTTATTATATTAATTTGTATTTGAAATATTAATTTCTCCTCATTTCTAGTCGGAATCTTGATAAAGCTACGATTAAATTTACGACATTAAAACAGCTTTATTTTATTTAACTAACTATTTCGATTAAAAATTAACGCTTCATATATTTTATTTAAATTTATTGGTCGAAAACTTAAAATTCTCTCCAAATCATTTCTACGCAGTGTAAGCGTTTTAACGAATTTTATATGAATATCTATTAAGTCAAAGAATATTTTTGAATTTCAATAAATCTATAATCTATAATTTGTATCCTTGATTTAGAGATCTATAGAGATATAGATAAGAGATTTATAATAATAATCTGTTATGATCAATTGTGAGTATTGCTTCAAATTTCAATAATAAATATAATAATCAATAAAATATTAAATTAAAAAATATATATATAAAAAAAGCATATATTCTAAATTCTCAACAATCGTAGATCGTTGTTTGTGAAAAATGAATTTTAAATATGATTACTTTTTTTTATAGTATATCCAATACATTCGAATTACACATTAAACTTTCTCATTAACAGAATAAAAAATTTACAACTTATATTTATATATATGATGACCTCAGTGGAAACATTATTTAATTTTTTTTTTTTTTTTTAATTCTTTTGAGTTATGCCTTAAGAGGATGAAATTACTTTTAAGAAAGTCAAACTCAATTAATAAAATTTATAGACAAATTCTATCGAAAGTTAAATATTATAAATAAAAATTATAAATCCTAACGAAATATTTACGAGATTTTTAAACTTTCCTGAGAACACTGAGAACATAAACTGCTTTTAAATATTATTATTTTAATTTATTGCAATAAATATTTATAGCTTGAGTAATTAGAAATTTTGTAAGCACGAATATGAATATGAAATCAATTTTTTAATTTAAATTATAATAAAAATTTACATTAATCATAATTTCGGTGGACTTATATTTTTCAAAGAAATATTTTAAATATTACAATATTATTATCAAATATTACATAATTTTCATGTTATACTTTAATATATGTTGACATAATTAAAAACAAATCTTTATTTATTCGTATTTATAATAAATATTTCTTTATGATTAATGAACAAATATTAAAACTAATTTGACAAATTTTTTTAATTATACTAATAAGAAAATCTTCATAAACGTAAAACAAAAACAGCAGCTAAACGATACAGAAATTTAGAAAACCTATTTTTCTTATATTTCTATTGGTTATAAACAATACTTTATATAAATTATATGCTCTTACTAAATCGATTTTAAAACATATTTTACTGCACCAATCAATGGATATCAATTAAGCGTGTGAATTTATTAAAAAATTAAAATTTATGAATCATGAGATGTTTTATTTATATATTTTTATCAAAGTAGAGCTTACGAAATTTCAATATGATTACAAAAGAAACTTTCCAGAAAATTTAGAAAAAAAAGCCAAATGCATCTGCTGACAAATTATTTTATTTACAAAAATTATTTTTATGAATTACAAATATTTTCAAGTAAAATGAGAATATAGAAAATTAAATGTTGATTCGGTATAAATATAAATAGTGATTAAGCATATTGTTTAATAACGAATAACAAAATTTATAACAAATTTAATCGGCATTTGGCATCAGTTAATTCTGAACAAAAAAAGCCTGTTGCATTGTACATCGAGAAACAAAACTATTAACATTTTATCTTTTTTAATCTAATAGGAACGAAAAATTTCTTTTGCCATTAAAAGTTTTTATAAATCGTTACCTACCTCATTATGTATTTAGAACGCAAAACAAATTTAAGACATATGTACTGCAAAATAATTCAAGCGGTATACACTGGTAGTATTTAATGCAAAGTATTCATGGATTTTTTTTACATTTTCCATTAGTAATTTAAATGAATAATTTAAAATGAATTTGATTCTAATGTTATTGCCAAATTCAATTAAAATTATTGTAAAATAATACAAAATTTAATTTATTGGTGTAAGTAATTACAATAGAAAAGCTTGTATAACTGATGTAACAATAACTATAGAAACATTAATTATACAATTTCAAATAAAAAACTGATTACTTAAATGTATTTTCTTCAAAGAGAGCGCATTTCATGATTCATAAAATTTCAATTCATTGAAGTCTTCACTTCAAAATCCTTTCTTAGAATCTTCATTACAAATTTCTATCTTGAACTGATATTTTAAGAAAAATTTTTAAAACATCGCCATTTTAGCTCGTAATTATATAAAATCTCGAGAATAAATATTTTCTCTTGAAAATTTTATATCTTGTATAGATAATGTAAGAAACTGAAATTAAATTTTGAAAGCGCTGTCATCGATCGAATAGTTTTAAAATTCAGTCTTTTTTTCTTTGTAAAATCCATTAATAAGAATCAAAAATGTAGTGTCTGATAAAAAACCTGAAAATTATTAGACATGATCATTACATACATTGATAAAATAAAATATTCGAAAGACTATTATAAAGTTTATGGAAATGAAGATACCTTAACGCTTTGAATTTCTCCTCAAGTAACTTCATAAAGTTACTTGTTGAAATGGTATGCAATTCGGTACATTCAAAAGCAACAGAACCTAATTATTAAATCTTATAAATCATTGCTAGCGCATTATTTTATTTCATTTTATTTGAAATTCAAAATGTAATGTTAATGATGAATTATTTGTGTACAAATATTGCAAAAATCAAAGTATTTAAAAAGAAAAAAGAAAAAGAAAAAGAAAAATTATAAATAAACTCATGAGTAAGATAATTCGATACTTGAAAACAACTTCATTTGATTTGTCTAATTATGTTAATAGATTTTAATATAATCAGTCTTCAAACATATTTAATCGACGAATGTAACAGTAAACTTAGATTTATATCTATCTATCTATCTATCTATCTATCTATCTATCTATCTATCTATATATATATATATATATATATATGTTTTTTTTATAAACCCTATCATTAATTAATTAAGAGTATCCTTTCAAAATTTTAATCGAAGATGCATAAATTGTACAGCTTAATTATTACCGCGGCTAATAGTAGCCAAATTTACGAAATGGATTCTATATGGGTTTTACTACGACATTGATGACAATAATATCTGATAGTAAATCAAAATATAAAAATGTACCTGATAAAAATGTAAATATTTAATTTACATGCGAATGGAAAACACTAATCGTGTAATAGTCATAACGTTACGAATATTAATATTAATATTGATAATAATATTAATATTAATAATAATATAAATAATAGTAATAAATTAATGACAAGTATGCTTTACTTTGTTAAATTTGCATCGTGAATTCGTTCACAATGTAGAACATGTAAATGCCGTCAGTTCGCAATATTCCAGAATAGCAAAGGGAAGCCTAAAGGTAAAAGATCTCGAGGAGGTCTTAAAATTAGAGCAACAAGAGAAAGAAGTGCGCGTTAATTACCGTGAGATAATATTTTATAAAGCGAACAATGAATTAGTTGAAAATCAAGCGAACGCATCTAGGGGACGCAAGGAGAAAAGGGTGGATAGGGTGGGTGTCGGTATGGGGGTGGGGGTCGGAAGTAAGCCCTCAGTCCTCGTAATCGCTAAGTACCTTGCGCTTCTTCTTCCTCCTGGCGACGCCGCCTATAGATGTCATGACGTAAGTAACAGTCTCCTCGACGACACCGTCTGGGTTGATTTCGGTAATGCGCACCTTTCGCATCTTAGCGCGACGTTTCTTCTGAGTACGGAGCTGCCGGCGTCGCTTCTTTCGGGGCCTGCGGCGCCTCGCAGGGCCAGCACCGGAAGAAGTTGCCCGTCGCGACGACGAGGCTCCACCGACCGAAGGGCCTGGGGCCGGTGAACGACCGCGACTATTCTCGCTTATTGAATCGAAGCCCGATGAAGTCGAGGGCTGCCCCGGAGCCAATGGAACCGTCGAAACATCAGCAACGGCGCTGCGTCGACTACGATTCGCCCGCACATTCGCGCGCACGCGCTCGGTCTGCCGGGTACGAGGAACGAGAGTACGACGCCCGACCGGGGATGGACCGTCCACTGTCGTGAGCAGGCCTTGGGCCGCGAGAGAGGCTCGCGTACGACCGTAAGAAAGTCCCAGGCGACGGGCTTCTTCCATAAGATCCGGCACTTCATCCAAGTCGATGTCAATCTGGAATGAAAGAAAATATTTTATTAGCACATAAATTATTATCATTTACAAAAATTAAACAGGCCAAGGCTATTATTAATCTATTTCTTTTAAAATTATGCAATGAAATGAAACTGTTTAAGAAAAATATATCTATGTTTTAACTTTTTTGTACGAAACTTACGATATCATTCAATTTACAGAGTAAAATATAATTACTGATACATTAAATATTATTGATATAATAATAAATGATCACTGTCTCTATTGTTTTAATATTAATGGATAGAAAATAATTATAAAATCCTTATCCAATTTAATTTCGTGATTTTCATTACGAATAATGAAATATTTTTTTTGTCTTTTAATACCAACTGACAATTCGAAAATTAAAGTAATACGCTAATTTTTATTTTAAATATTATTCCTACGCGTTACCGTATATAAATCATTATTCTACATATTTATTTTTTTATTATTGATTTTATGCCAATACAGTTTAATCTAAGAAAATTAATTGACTCAACGTTTACAGCTTGTAACATAATAAATTATATACGACCGCATGCTTAAGCTCGAACATGATTAATATAATATATAATAATAATAACAACAATAATAATAATAATTTATACTTAAATTCATGTATTTCAAATCGACCATTTTAGAAACGAAAAATATTTAGTCACGCAGCTTTTAAAAATGAAATGAAGGCACAAACATATTATTTTAAAACGCAGATTTTTAAAATAAAAAATTAGCAATCTATGCTGGATCATTGAGTCTATTTAATGGATTTGATTCAAGATTTTCTGTAGATTTTCTGTAGTCAAATCTTACTTCAATTAGAATTTTTAACACGATTTAATTAAACCATCAATGCACATTACATACATTAAAATAAAAATACTATTTTCTTTGCTAATTAAATAAACTCCCACTGCGTCGCGAGAAAATAATAATAATAAAAAAAAAAAGAACTATAAATATAACGAAAATAAATAACATAGCTAGAAATAACGAATTCCGAGGAGTCAACCAATAAAAAAACTCACGTCTTCAGCGTCATTTTGAGTATTTCGGGAACACTCTGGGCAAAACCAATGTTCCTCCAGAGGTACTTCATCCATCGGAGGGTCCAAACACTCGAGGTGATAACCAGAATCACAACCATCGCACAGGAGCATCCGGTCCTCCCTGTCGCACTGCTGACAAACTTCACAATACGTTGGATCCTCCTGTGCGACTTCCTCGGTCAATGATTTAGTTTCAACTGGTACATATCTTACAATCTACAATTGTTGTAATTAATTGATAAATTAGTGGACATAACAGTTATAACTAATAAATATTACATTATAATAATTTATAAGTTTTAAATTTAAACACGAATGAGAAAAGTAATAATATACATTACAAACAATCATGAATACTAAATAATTATTTAGTATACGCGTCGGGATTATTATTAATTCATTATAGTCTATAGAATTATTATACAAGTAACAATCGCTCGAAGCAAATACATTAAATTAATAAATGTTAAATAAAAATTAATACTAGGCTTGGTAAATAAATATTTAAAATATCCATCATTTTTTTTTTTTTTTTTTAATACTGCGACAAATGGAAGAAGATTGTTTAGCAATTAAAATAAATGCATTAAGTAACTTAATTTAATAACCTAATTCAATTTTCTGTAATATATATTTATATAGAATAATAATAATCACCAATACAGGCCTATTTTTAACAGTTTTCCCTTTATTTTTACCTCAAGAAATAACCGATTCGTAAACACGTATATATATAAAAAAAAAAATAAATATTGATTTAGATGAAATTTAAAAGGCTGCGTATTTATTTAACGAAAGTCATTGGCAAAATTTATTAATTAAATTATATTCTTTTCGTTTAATTTTTATTTAAAATCAGTTTGAATGTGATTTATGTAATTACTTAACTTTTATTAACTACTTCTTTATATTTATAATTCATTTTTTAATTAGAAATTTTCACTTTATATAATCGACTGTAAACTGTATTAGTGATTACAGTATGCATATTTTATTAAGTAAATATAAAAAAAACTGAATCGATTTTTGTATAAGTAATTGGAAAAATTTAAATAGAAAATTGTAAAATATGGACATTCATAAGCAAAGCTTTTACGTATTTGAGGATTTAAAAGTATTCATAAAATAAGAAATTCCATGAATTATTGAGAACCTTTTTCTATCTACTCTATATATTCTTAATATGTGTATTTTTTCTCTTTACGTTAATTTTTCACTTTACATTTGTATTGAATAAGAATTAATTATTTTTATACTCGATAATTATTATATTATTTAATAATTATTCGTAAAAAGTTGAATCAAATAATTTAGTTTATTTTAATTAAAGATATGAGAGGTATATTCGGTTTTACATGCTCAAGGATATTTTATTATGGCATAAAGTTACTTTACGATGTTATATCTTTCACCGCATTAAATGTATTTTTCTTCAAATGCAAATTGTCAAAACATTGTCAAGATATTTTTGTGACTTTTAAATATTCTTAATATCGATCGACGTTTGTAAGACAATTTTAAGTATCGATTCATATTTTAAACTTTCATCTAATATTGTAAAACAATTGAAGCTTATACTTGTGCATATGTATATATATATATATATATATACATTTACAATTTATTAGAAATATAAAGCTTCGTTTTCTGAAGAATTCATATTACAAAATGCAAATTATTGTTTTTTAATATTGTGGGATAAATATCAAAATATTGTCAACTTCTCTGACATATTATAATAACAAAAAATTTTATGATACATTCTATTAACTCGAATCGCAGTGAAAACGATAAAACTGAAATTCAAATAGTGCACATGTAAACATAATTAGTACCTTTTATTTTTTAATCTGTAAGTATGGCTAAGGTATGAAAATAAGTGGTTGCATAAATTATAACTGACAAATTGTGCTAAATACGTATTAATAATTATAAATTGCTGCGAAGTTTGATTATTACTATGACGTAATTATGAAATTATTAAATTATAAAATTTGAAATTCAAATTGAAATTGTAAATGAATATGGAAATATATTTTATAATAAAATAAATTAATAATTTTTATTATTAAATTTAAAGTGAAAATTTAAACTTACCGTCCCTCCAATTTTGTCTCTAACATTAATAACTGAAAACGTTTGCCGATCGACCGGGCAGGTGTTGACATTTTTGCTCCATTCCATAATGCAGTCCAAACAAAAACAGTGTTCACAAGATGCGGGATTGGCCACTTCTTTATTTCGGAAAGGTAGTAGGCAAATTGGACATTTCTCTGATTCTTCATCGCTATTATCTGAGTCGCTTAAGGATATATGTTGTTCATTTGTTAAGGGTTTTTTTGGCATATTTTTACATTTATTGTTGGAATCGTCAATTGTTTCACACCCAGATTCCTCTGTACTTTCCCAATCTGGTTGCCACTCATCACTAGTGCTTCCTCCTAAAAAGCGATACATCGAGAAATGCGATTTATTGATTAAAATCCTAGAATATTGAATTTAGAAAATACATACATAAGTAAACAAAACTTTTAGCACATGTATATATTTTAATAATATATACGAAATTTGCTATTGACAATGTATCATAAATTCTGATTAATGAATTAAAATAAAGACAGGATATTATTAAAATATATTGCTTTTAATTACATACCAAAATTGCTTCTACTATCATGATTTGAAGAACTGCTATCATAACTTGATTCATCTTCACTAATTAATTTCTAAAAAAAAAGCCACAGTTAAATATGAAAAAAATATATAAGAAGTTTTAATTTATAATTCAATTATCATACATGGATTTTTCTCTTCTGAATAGAATGTACAGGTATATCACTATCATCATCATTACTATCGTCTTCACTTATCACTCTCTGCATCAAAAGAAAAATAATTTTATATAAAAAATATGCCACCACAATTTAATAATAAATTAAATTTATTATTAAATCTATAATATTATACGAATAGAATAAACTATTAAAAAATAATTTATAAAAAATTTAGGCAACTTGATAACTTACACAAATTCTTCTTTTTCTACGATTTGTATTGATAAATATATCTTCACTATTCTCACTATCAGATACAATCATCCTATGCCGATTGGTAGGCTTAGGTGATCCTTCGCTGTCAGATGACATTCTGGAATTGATTAAGTCTTATTTCCAATGCATTGTAAATTTTTTTTCTGGAAGAAAGTATAAATATCTTGTTAAGGACTTAAATAAGATTTAAATTTATGGATTTACATTTAAAAACTTTCAATTATATTTTTATATTTAATTTCATACTGTATATATGGATAAATTTAAATATGCTATTCAAATTATCAAAACAAAATCTAACTTGACACTAGTATCCTGTATGAATTATAAATTTAAAAATAGTTTTATGTATTAAATTAATAATATCCTTATCATTCGTACATAAATATATACTTGTAAATAAGTATCAGTTTAGTAACCCTTAAAAAAATGACTGCTATTTAATTTCTATTTTATTATTTAAAGAGACTAGTGAATTAAAATATTATATTACTTTTCAATACTTATATATTAATATCAATAAGTATTTATATACTTTATGTGTGTATAAATATATAATATAATAAACAACTATAATTAAATTTGATATAATACTAATTATATAATGCAACATACAAATAATATAAAATGAAACATTTATAATAGAAATTAATGACTATGGCTACAACTTATAGCAGCATATCTTTTTCACAAGTAAAATTTTTAAAAATAAACTGGTTAGACTTTTTAATATATGTAAAGTTGTTTCATATTTATCTAATAAATGTATAATCTGTAATTAATGCCTGCAATCATACCTTCATATTTATCTAATAAAAGTATAATAACGAATACTGTATTAGTGTATATAGAATTACAAATTTAGATTTCTATAATGAATGTAAATATTATTTTCAAGGTTCTAGATTTTAAGCAGCATAAAAATCATCGGTGATACTCCCAAACTATTATTCTTTAAGCTTTATTGCTCGAAATCCATGTTATTTACACAGCAGTTTAAGAAATCAACTTAAATAGCTGATTCAAAGTAATAAAGCAAAGGGTATATAAGAAAGTAATTAAGAGTAAGTAAGAGAAATAGACTTTTTGATACACACCCCACGTTTAGCGTCCCTTAGCGGGCGCGCGCTTTTGATTTCATCGAGATTTTCCTCGCGGTAAACAAAAACAAAATTAAGGTTTGTGAAAACATAAAAGAAGTTGATAAGAAAACACGATTCTTTTAAAGAACAAAAGTGGAGACGTACATGCTCTACAGATCACGTATATAAGTTGTATATTCGAATGCATCTATAATACGTACATAATCGCGTATATGTGGTATATGTGCATGTGTATATACCACTATAAATGAATAGAAATATATGAATGCAGGGGTTTACACAAGCATTGAGAAGGAATAACTGGTACGGCGTGGAGCAAATGCTTAAAGTTTAGGGAGATTCCTACCTCGTTGATGAATTTGATGTCGGTAGCAATGTGGGGAAAGCCACAACGTCCTGACGAGCGCTTTCGTACAGGTAAAAGGTTCACTTAGTAACGCGCTGTTAAACGCCTTGTTCGTGTAAATTGACCCCCCTATCGCGATACCGCCGACATCTTGGGAAAAGGCAACTCTACCATACCTCACGGGTTGATACCTACACGTCCTACGTGCACAATGCACACACATACGACCGAGCGAGCAGCCACAAGACGCCAATTGCGACGTTGCGATATTTCACGAATTGTAACCTCTCCTTCCACCGCCGCTTACCCGCAAACTCGGTCCTGCACTTATTCTTTAACCTTAAGCGCCATGTGATTGGAGGTTAGGTGACATCGGTCAACTGACGGTCAATTGCCAGTCAGCGGTTAGGTTGAACTCCCACTATACCAATGTCCCTGCAAATTCACTGCTTCCAAATAAAAAATTAATAATCAACGCCACAGGAAATCACTTATTAATTGTTACCTTTTGGCGAAATTTTATAAATTTTTAGGGATTGCGGAAGATAATAAGATTTGACCGTTAAATTTACGAAACCATGACAACGACTTGTGTTACTCTAGCTCTATCCTCTTTTTCATGATGAATTTTCTCCTCAATTATACATATATTTGTAGAGAAAATAAAACTAAATTTTCTTTGACAATATTTCTATACTGCTATCCATCATTGAAGTTCAATTACAATACTGCTCTGTACTAACTGCGTGTAACGTGTTTATATCATGTTTTAATTAAAAAGCTCATCAATTCGAATTGATACGAACAAATTTAATGTTTTTATCTTTATCTTGCTCAAGATGATTATCAAGATGGTTTCCGGCATTTTCCAGTTCGTTTGTCAATTTGGAATATACATTTTTCATTTGTCCCCAGGAATACTTTAAATATTTCGAATAGTAGTATCCATAAGCGTCTATCCTCTGCATTTCCAATGCTTTATCGAGAATTTTATTTTTTATCGAAATCTATTTTAACGTTTTACATGGAAAATACAATTACTATAGATATAAAATATATTTTATACAGCGGGAGTGTTTGAATGATAGTTGCCAAACGTAGAAAAATAAAATAAAAATTATAATAACAAAATCTATGTATTACAGTATTTACGTTTTTAAATATAATTTATACGTACCTCAATAATACAAATTTATTATAACTAATTTCAAACGATTAATACGGATTCAATTATTAACGTTCATCTGCAAACAACTTAATAATAAATTTTAGGAATTTTATAACTCATAGTTTTCTCCCATTGTATTAAATTATTACTTTTATATTACTCATAGATTTTAAATTTCAAGATTATGAACATATAAATACGGTATAAATTTACTATTGAACGTAGTTCTTGAATTAAAATAATTACAAACCTGAAATCGAATTGAATTCAATTGAATTAAAGAAATGTATGCAATTAATAAATATAACATAAACTTATAAATACAATAATTTCAATATCTTATAAATAATGAAATATAAATTTTTTATTTCAAATAAAAATAATTGTTTAAATATTTGTATAACTGGATTGTAATAATAACGTAATAAAAAAAAAATCGTAATCATTATTATAATCATATTTATATTAATATGTAATTAGTTGTGCAATTATTAAGCAAATTATAATAAAAGGTTTTATAATAATTGAATAATGATACCAGTCTTACGTATTACTAAAAATAATTTGTTATTATTATTAAAAATTATTAATTGTGTTGAAGTAATTTTTGTTCCAACAGTTATTAAAAAATAATTCTTTTTCTAACAGGAAGCTATGAAATTTAAAAATTAAATTATTCAAAAAGATTCGATTGATCGATAGATTAAGTAATAACGAACGGAACATTAATTGCAGTTTCGAGACATCGAGAGGACGCCATGTTTTCATTTTGTTCTTTCGATTTAGAAAATCTGCCAACATGGGTCGTATGCACGCACCTGGGTATGAAAAATTTTCATTTTTAATATTCATTTTAAAATTACTATCGTAAAGAAATGAAATAATTAAATATAGTTTTTATATGATACTACCAAAATTATTACTTATTCGAGATACTCTGATTATAGTTATTTTTTAACCTAAAATTAGAACACGTTTATTGACCATGCTTTCACCACTTTAACAATTTATTTATATCAAGTTGTTTTGTAAAGGTTTTTTTTATTTTAAGTGCATTTTTTATTAATTCCGATTCATATCGGCTAACTATTTATTTAAAATTATTATCAACTTCAAAATCTTGCAGTTTTTAATCTATATTTTAAGTGCTTATTTAATTTAAGGTTATTTCGTGAAATTACTAATAAATTTCACTGTTACGTATATTTTTTATAAAACTAATACTGATATTTATTTTTTTAGTAAGGGTATATCCCAATCAGCTTTGCCATACAGAAGAAGTGTACCAACCTGGTTGAAGCTCACACCAGAAGATTGCAAAGAATTGATTTTTAAACTAGCAAAAAAGGGTCATACTCCCTCACAAATCGGTAAGTTTTATAACTGTTTAACAAATAATATTGCAAGCTACCAGCTGAGGTTTAACTTTGTTTTGTTTCTCCTCTTCCTAAATGTTTGCAAAAGTAAAACTATTGATGTTTGAGGTTTTTTAGAATAATATTTCTAAAATAATTATAGGTATTCAATAGACATTTAATAAATATCATATTTATATTGTTAAAAAGTTAAAAAGAACTGTTTGAACATTAATTTTTTATTAATATAGTAAATTTAAAAAAGAAATGTATTTTTATTTCTAATAAAAATTTCATTATGAATATAATTTTTTTTTTATTAAATTATAGGTGTTATTCTTCGAGATTCTAATGGAGTAGCACAAGTACGTTTCCGTACGGGAAATAAAATTTTGAGAATTGTAAAGAGCATGGGATTAGCTCCTGATCTACCAGAGGATTTATATTACCTAATTAAAAAAGCTGTCGCCATTCGCAAGCATTTAGAACGTAATCGTAAAGACAAGGACAGTAAATTCCGTTTAATTCTTGTAGAGTCGAGAATTCACAGGCTTGGACGTTATTACAAAACTAAAGGCTCTTTACCTCCAAATTGGAAGTATGAAAGCTCAACTGCAAGTGCTCTTGTGGCATAATTTTATATTCTAAATATTCAATAAATAATTAAAAAAAAAGCATATAAACTGTCTATTTAATAACCGAGTACTCTCAAAGGAGACACTTTAGTCGTAAATGTTTTCGGTAAAAAAATAATACGAATAAATTTCTTTTATACATAATTTTATTATTGTATAATTTACAGGTATCATTATACACTGTAACATTCTGTACAAGTCAATGTAATTAAGTGTTTATTATAATACATTGTTTCACGCAATTACAAAATATTCGAATTACATTAATTTGTACTTGTATATACATATTAGAGCAATGTCCTTTAAAATTGGGTATCTAATTATTGTATAATCTAATGGCCATCCTTATAATTCTTCTGAGCTCTCTGCCACTTAGCTACCATGCTCGACATCTCCTTCTGCTTCTTGCCAATCCCAGTTTTCAGCTAAAGCAAACCGGCAAAATTAAAAGCCCGTATTATTAATTGTATTTATTTAAAAAAACAATGCAAATAATTAAAAATATCTCCGATCGCGTACTATTCACGTACTTTTTTCTTTTTCTTTTCCTTTATTGCTTCAACTGTTGTGGAGTCGGTTTCTAAGAGAGGCACTTGTCCAATCGGCGATGGTATTGATTCCGCTAATCGTATCTCGACCTTTTCCTTTTCTATATCCGCCGTTGTCTTCTGCTCGATCGATGCTATATCGCTGTAAAAGGAATTTATAGCTGAGCCCAAGGATGACTCGTGGGCCATTTTTATCGGTGGCTTCGCGATCACTTGATTGTTTTCGTATACTCGAGCGTACTCGGCCACCATGAACTGCACGGCTTCCTGGCCAGAAAGTCGTGCCGCCACTAAAGCTTGCTGAAATTAATAAAAAAAATATCAAGATTATAACGAAGGGAGCGAATAAAAATACCTACGTATATATATATAGAAGACAGCTTTTTAGAAGAAATTTAGAAAGACTGAGAGGGGGATTAGGGGGACTACTTACGTTATGTAAGTGTTGGTGGTAGGCCGGATTGTAATGCATAAGCTGACTTTGCATCAGAGCTGTGTGGTGATGGGAGAGTAATGGTATACCAGTGCCGGCCAGGGTCGCTGCGTAGATCGGATTCGTCTGTTGGGCCCCGTAGAGGACACCAGCCTCCAGAGCCGATGCTGGCAGGGTGTAGCCGATTTCGGGTGGGTCTACACCAGGTGGTAACGGCTCCGCTCTCGGTTTCTCGTCCTTCAAGTTTTCTAAAAATTAATTTACAAATCATCAAAGATCAACGTTAATGATATTACTTACTGATTAATTACGAAGAAATTTAATGGGTCAATCGATTGGAAAATATAAAGCGGTTGGCCAGTCGTCCGGTTACCTTCTTTTGACTCCGGGGCATCGTCTTCGGAGCTGCACTTTCGCTTTTTCCCATGCTTCACGACATCTTCCTCGAAGACGTGCGGCGCTGACGGGGGACTCGGACTCGAGATCGTCGGTGGCCCCGGCTGCGTAATTGCCTCACCCTGTAGTAGACGCTGCTTCTGATGCCGTTGTTGCTCACAAGCTGCGCCCTTCTCCTTGTTTATCGTCTCCGTATTCATCTCTACGAACGAAAGACCGACGGAATTAACAGTTAACGTCAGAGCCCTTTCTTCTAGATCATGATTTAGCGACTTTTAAGGAAGGAATCAAACTTATTCACCGATAATGGGCGGCTCTTCTTGCTCAGGTGGCGGCGGCGTTGTGCAGAGTTCCATTTCCTCGGTACCGCCGACGACGTCGATTTCCGGATAGGTCCATTGGGCCTCGCCCGTCGACGAGTTCCGATAATAGTAACGCTTATGCGACCTACAATGCACCCAACATCCAACAAACAAAAGAAATCATCATGAGAGTATATTCATATAAAATTATACAAGGGAAATGTTTCTTTTTCTTTTTATCTTTTTATTTGTTTTTTTTTTTTTTTTTTTTTCTTTGCATACTTTCTCTTTCGTTTTTGCAATCTTTATTTATTTATTATCTTTTTTTTTCTTTTTTCAATTTTTTTTTTCTTTTCTTTTCATTTCTTTTTTTATCAACAAAATGTGGTTGCGGTTCCAACGTGTATGTATATAATTACAGTACGTTGTCGTAATGTCGATGAAAGATGCATTATATTCTTTTAATGTAATATGATGTAGTATTATTAATAATGTGCGTAATAAGTAATAAATTTTTGGTACAAGATTTCATAAATCGCAAGCGATTTTTGTACCCCTACCTGTTAATAGAGTCTTCGGATCTTCCTACAAAGAGATATTTAATTGATTGTTTTTAAGGGAAATAAACCTCTTTGAGTTCACAAATCTCCCTGAGCTAATAGTCAGAGAGAATTTTGGAAATCTGTCTGTTTTACTTCTTTTATCCTGGATTTGCTTCTCACGTGTTGCTTTGTTCGCTTTAAAAATATGTTAGTTAACATATTTCTTAACTTTCTTCACAGGACACTTCGATCGTTACGTCTTTATTTCGTAACGGTGATGTAAAAAAAGCTCAGCGAATGTATTGTGAACTGCATTACATTTATTAAATGCAGTACATTGTATATTACGTGTCACCACCAGTAGCATAACATTAATATAAACAAAAATGAAAGTCGATATTTTTAAAAAATCAGAAAAAATTGTTAAATATTTGTTTATTGTTATTACTCGCCAGCTCACAATTGTACACTATTCTTTAAAAAATAGTTCGTATAATTCAATCTTTCACAATTATAAAATGCTCGTACAAATTAAATATTAGTATTCAATATGAAGAATAAGTATAAAAATTATATCGTTTAAATAGATATCGAATATCGTGTAACTTCATTGATTCATTATTAAGCAAGTATTAAGCCACACTCAATACTTGTACATGCTTTTAACTTTATAAATACAAGTAAATACAAGTATAAATTTTAATGGATAATATAAAATATTTCTAATTCTACATTAATATTAATGTAACAATTTAACAATTATGTAAAATATTTCTTTTGGGAAAAAAAAAATCAACAGTTTTTACCGAATAAAAGCATTTCGTGTAAGAATCAGGTCAGACGTATCACTACAGATCAGATGTACAAAAGGAATGTAATATCTATCTAAAAGATAAAGCTGTAATTTTATAATTAAATTCGCTAAAAACAACATTCCTCTTCACACAAGATAAACAGAATATTTTGCAAGATCTCGAATTAAAAAGAAAAGGATGCATTGTTGTTTACACGACGTTGCTTTCATTCATGCAAAATATTTTGTTACTGGACGAGTTGTCATCTCCGCGTATCAAGGCACCTATAACAACCAAGATTAATTATAAATCACGAAAATCACTTACGGTTCTTTTGTTTTAAGTTGTTTTTTTTTGTTTTTTTTTTTTTTTTTGTTTCGTTCACATGCTTTTGGAGTGTAGTATCCTACTTAACATACAATTTTATGAACTCGCTCGCGTTTCCGTTGTGGCAAATTATTTTCTACAACATACACTGTATTCACGCAAGAGCTTGCGATTTACTTTTTAAATTTGCAGACAAAGAGACATAAAAGAATTCTTTTACTTCCTTTCGGATTTCGGACATAATAAATAATAAATAAAGCGCGAATAGGAATGATAGAGAGAGAGAGAGAGTATTTTGCATAGCGAGATGGATGATTCAAGTAGATAAAAAGTTTTAACGAATCGTGATGAATTTGTTGGAATATTCAACGTTCTAAAGATTTAAATACTCATATATCTATTTCTATTTCTTTTACAAACACGCAAACGATCTTTTTTCTCTCGACGTGTAGGATAAATTTAGTGAAAAAAAATCAACGTTGCGTATTTCTATACTAATAAATAACATGCACGTTACGACGATTGAGAAGAAGCTGTAAATTTTTTAATATTATTAAGTTAATAAAATTTATGAAATTTAACTAATACAGCTATAATTTTATATAATTTTATAAATAATTAAAAATACTTTTTGTGGCTATTTTGAATGTTGCGATAAAAACAACAAAATTAAAAAGTATAGAAAGGTAGTGTGTACGTATGTACGCCTATAGAAACGACGCATACGTATGAACTTGCGCGCGCCTCTTGTTTATGAAAGAGCTTAGACATAAAGAAAATAATAATAATATTAATAATAACAACAATAATAATAATAATAATAACAATACTAATAATGCTAATAACAATGATAATATTAAAAATATCTATAAGAAACAACCGAGTCGTTATAGATCGATCTAAAGTTGGACAGGTAAATTACGTAAAAATCAGTTAATTATATTCATAATTGAATTATTTATTATAAATCCCAAGTAGTTCGCTTTTATAGAACATTTCTGTAGGATACCGTACCTATCCCACTGACACTCCCATCCTGGAGGGGCAGCCGTTTGTTCGAGTCTCGTCAGCTCACAGCCAGTACCGACCAGCCATTTTCGTAAGTACGATTCTTGAAGATCTCCGGACTCCCAAGCGCTCACCAAAGTCTAAAATTCATTCAAAACAATTGATTAATTAATTAATTAATTAATTGATAAATTTTTATTTATTTATTTATTAATTTATTATTATTAATAATAATAATAATAATAATAATATTCTATAAGCACATGTTATTTTAAGAATATAAGAATAATTTAAGCTTCAAAGTAATCATAATATCCTATTATACTGCAAATTTTTCTTTTATCTGTACAAATAAATAAATAAATAAATAAATAAATACATGTAGTCGTGTAATATACTTGTATTTGTATAGCCATGACTTGAACGGCTGATGTTGCAGGACTGCCCTCGGACAAAAACTTGAGCTTCTCAATGATGGGTTCGGTGAGACTCTTAAGTTCGGGCTCATCGTTCAGTAACAATTTCGGAGCGGAGTCTTCGTCGGGTGTCGTCTTCGTGACCGACGTTGCCGTTGGCGCCGATTTTTTTATCGCCTCGACTTCTGGCTTGACAGAAGACTCGGCTGTCGGCGAAGCGTCATCGTTGTCTTCCTCCTGGCTGGTGTCCGTATTTTTTCGCTCTATCGTCTCGTCATTGGGCGACGACTCGCCGGCCCCCTTGACAACAGGGCTGCTCTCGTGGTTCTCCGGTGTCAATTTACTTTTATTCGGTATAACTATGATTCAATAAGGCGATTATTACGTGCCATTTGATAAGGCGAATGAAATTTATTCACATTTACATAAACTACGTCTTACTTACATGCAAAATATTCATCGCTAAATAATATAATATAATTTTTAAAGTATTTCATTAATATCGACAACGACTCACCATCAAAAGCTATACGTTTCTTTCTTTGAAAAGCTTTACTCAGAGCATCAATATTTTCAAGAAACTTGTTCGTCTTGTACTCTTGCTCGCTCTTGGTCTCCTCCGATTGTTCATCCGCGTCCCCGTCGCTCTTGGCCTCGTCTTCTTCGGGCGTCTCTTCAGGCTCCATCGGCTCGGCTTCCCGGTACTCGTATATTCTAGTATTACTGGCACTCGATTCGATTTTCTTAGGCTCGGATTCGTCCACTTGACTAATGGGAAAAAGAGGCTTGCGGCTTGTGTTGGGCACCTCCTCCTCGGCTTCCGAATCGTCCTCGTACCCTGGCACGAGCGACAGCTTCAGTTCTTTCGTAGAATTTGATCCGATTTCGGCATTGATCGACATTTTCCTAGTCTCCTCGTCAACGTTCTCTGGACTCGGAGGTTTGCTCCCGATATATTGCATGAGTTTCGCCTGATTTTTCATTCGTGACAAAATATCATCCTCCGCACTGGTTGCATTGGCCACTGTTGATTTATTCGATAGCACCGTCTAGAAAAACGCATAAAAAAACAAAAGAAAAAAAGATAAATATTTATACTTCTATGACAAAAATCTCTATATTTAATCGATACGAATTCGGCGAACGTGATTGTCAGTATTTGATTTTCTTTAAGCTTTACGTAAATTAAAATACGTAATGTTTATATTAATAAGATAATAATTATATTGCGCAGTAGTAATCGATTAATAAATGTAAATTAAAAATACAACGGTTTTTATTTATAAATTTTATAGAAATTTTATTTTAAACTGTAGTAATTACGAAGAGGCGACGCGACAGTTTCATAAAGCTAATAATAATCTAAGCCATTAGAAAAACATTCAAGTCAAGTCTATCAAGTAGTTACGTGTCTGCATAAAGTCCGCTTTATGAAATTATTATACGTCAGTGGATTTTATTTACTAATTTAATTTAACGCGGCACTAAACAAAAGTTTATTGCCCGTACTTTACGTTAATTTTTATTTAAACGAATACTTTTAAAGCCCGCTCTCAACAGATTATTAAACAAATTTAATTAAAATAACGAGTACGATGTTTTAAAAGACGATTTTTTAAATTATAAATATCTTAAAGACTCGGATATACGATTCATTTTATTTTAGATAAAATTATTAAATTCTGTTTTTGCTAAATATGATTATTTACGACTGAAACGTCGTAAATTTGATCTTGACTATGCAAAGCTTATATGAAAGAAAACAAGTAAACAATAACCATAATATTACCTGCATCTCCTCGGTAGGTTTTTCCTTATTTTGGGGCCCGTATTGAACCATTGAGGGATTAGACTTCATTTGTGATTTGGAATCACCTGATTCTGAGCCTTTAGATGATGAATCTGCGGATGATTTTAAGCTTTGACTAGTTTTAATTAAGTTCTTCTTGGAAGATGATTCTTTCTTTTGAACTTCTTCCTGTTCACTTTCATCGGAGTCACTTTCGTCATTACCGAACGACGTTATCATTTCAATTTTCCTAAAAAAGAATCGAAATAATAGTTTTTTTTTGTGAAAATTAACATTTATACGTTTCGTAAAATATCTCGCAAAACATATATAACTAATTAATATAACTTAATCTGCAAAATTTGTAGAAATAAATTAATTTATTTACCCGTCATCTGAACTATCATCTTTTTTAAATCCTGGAGACCTACAACTATCTGTTTTCACTGGTGGTGTTACAGGTTTATTTAAAATACCAGCTTGTCGGTTTCTATTTCTAACAACAACTTCTTTTGGTATCATACCTTCTGGAATATTGCTTTGCGACTGAGAAACTAAAATATAATTCATAATTTTTTGTTTTAAAACATTTATTTTACAAAGTGACTTAAAAAACTACATGCATTATATAAAATAATAATAATATATTAATAAACATAGAATTCAAAGTACTATTATAATATATTACGAAATCTAAAAAAAAAAAAAACTGATAATTAAAATAAATTTTAAGATTTTAAATGTTGATATTACGTTTTTAAAAAACAAATTTTAAAACTTACATTTATTTGTAGAAATTTTTGACCACTGTGGAATGTGTGAACCATGAGGTATAATAGTTTCTTGTTGGCATTTTTCATGGAACAATTTCAGTTCGTCTGGCATTTCCCAAGTAACCTGATTAGTTTCTGTGTGCCAATAGTATGGGTATCCAGTTTGTTCATCATAACATTCTTGCCAATCTTAAATGAAATAAAATATGAAAAATTAAAATTTTTTATCAAATTATGTATCAAAGTTTTTTAAAAATTTAATTATGAAACATACATGACATTGAATGTGGCATAGAAGAGTTTCGGTTATCTGCATTTAAATCTTCAGGAGCAATCGATTGTATTTCCTATGAAAAGTAGAATTTTATACAATGTAAACTATTTAGTCATTCCTAATAAATACTTGTTTTTTTTTTTATTTTAAGTAAATTGCAAATTAACCAAATAATCAATACCTTGAGAAAATCGTTAACTTGATCATTAAGCACATGTGATACTGGTTTAGCATCATCCTCTGTCTCACTGTCGGAATTATAATGTCCCAAAAAATTTGCTAAAGGATTATTTGGAGATCCATTTTGAGATTGACCTAAATTAAAATCAAATGAAATTAGAAAACATTATATCTCTCAGTATGAAAAAGAGTTTTATTAAATTAATCATCCGTTTTTCAGGCCAAAGCTATATTCAATTAATTTAATACAACGCTTTAAGAATAACATTGATAGGATTATCGGTTTACGTTCGTTTGTCCAGCGTCTTCTTGACAAATCATTTTCGCCGTTAATATTAAGAACAGTCTTCCTTTGCCGACGCTTCATTTTACTTTACGTGGTTAAATATCTATTAATACACATCACTTATATATCCCTCGTATTTATCAATTATAAAAGAGAGTATTATTTGGATTTCATCAGGCGTGCGATGACTATCATTCGTATTTAACCTTAATGTAGAAATTTCTAAGCTTCATCGGAAGTACTTTTAGTCGTATATATTAAAAAAAACTCTCTGCACTGCTATTAACTATTCTTAATATTTAAGATATTGTCATAGAAAATTGTATATAAGCTTGCCAGATACGCATTTCATTCGTAAAGATAATGCTAAGTTTTTTTTCCCCCTTCTTTATTTCTTCAAGGAGGATTTTAGAGTAAAAATTGCATATACTGCGGAATGCAAAATTGCAATGAAAAGTCCAAAACACACTATTAACGTATGAGATATAACCTAAAATGCGCCATTCGATATCATCGCGAAGAAATTATTTAACCGAACAGATTCTGCGTGGCAAATATGGCTAGATTTAACACAAGTAACCTGAAATACAAAATGTGATTAGAATTTTATTTTTTCCTTTATAATACAACAATTCAAACTAAATTATCAATGCAAAAATTAAGTATATTGAATTTATTATATTATTTTATGCTATAGTTTATGAATTTCGTGCGATATTTCAGTAAGTAAACTAATTGTCGTATTTATTTAATTAAATGTAAAAATATGGTATTATTACATTTATTATTAAATATTTTAATATTCAAATAAACAATTTAAATTACAATAAGAACATAATTAATAAATCTAACGTAGCGAAAGGGAATAAATTTTTAACTTATAAACTCTACAATAATTAATATCTATTTTACATATTCGTTACGTGGTTTTTAAATTGTATTTTAAAATTTTAAAATATGCATAAAAATTTATTGCTAACGCTTTAATTTCTTTTAAATGTTCTTTTAAATTTTTTTTACCATACATATAGTCAATAAATTAGTGTCAATACCTTAATAAATTTGCATATCATTTTTTTAATTTTAATTTCCTTGAATAAGAAGAATAATAATTTTATAAATTTTTAGCACAGAATAAATAATTAAAGGTATCTTTAAGAAATATAACAACATGCATTAATGTATAAGTATGTGTAGATATCATGTAAAGCAAATATATTAAATACATATTGTTATTTTATTGAGTCAGTTATTTCCTATTCATTGTTTATTTTTAATTTTATTCAAAATAAATTTTTTTTAATTATAAAAAGATAAAGGCTTTATCAAAATATTAGAATTAAGAAAAGAAAAAAAATGACAAATCAATTGAAAATATATATTATTACTATGTGTATTATCATTTATAGATATTAAGTATGGCAGGTCATGTGAATTTATCAGAGAATCTAATTAAATGGGATTTGGAAAATGGACCACTTGCACCATTGACACTAGATCAAAAGCTTAAACTAACATCTTTAGAAGATGAAATTGGGCCCTTAGATCCCGTTAATTTAAATAAATCATCCCTTACAACTGAGTCTTTGCAGGTATAATACATACATATATATATATATATGTAACAGCCAATGACAACTTTTTTAACTAATCACAATATACCATGTTATTCTTGCTCTTAGATTTATAATAATTCATCTTTGATCCTTGATAATGTTGAAGCCACTACAGATCCAATTGATAGCTATCAGAAGCTTTTGTTATGTTTCTCCGAGTTAGAGCAAAAGTATATGTCAAGAGAAAAGATAAAATATATGTCTTACGTAGAACAATTAAAATCAAGACGTAATGAATGTCATAATTTATGTTTACAAATCGAAAGTGTACTAAATGACTTTACCTCATTAGCAAAGCAATACACGCTTGTATCGGAAAAAACCACCTCTTTGCACGAGGTAAGCGAGCAATTGATATCAGACCAAGAAAAATTAATTACATTTGCCGAAAAAATAGCAGAAAATGTTAAGTATTTTAAAGATGTAGATTATATAATGGACAAATTGGATGCTCCAACACTATCTGTCAATAGTGAAATCTTTTTCAATTTGTTAAACAAAATCGACGAAAATATGGAGTTTATGTACAATAATTCGAACTTTAAAGAAAGCAAAACTTATTTAGTGAAATATCGACATTGCCAGTCGAAGGCAATAACCCTTATTCAAAATTATATCTTTAAATTATTTAGCAAAGCAACAGAGAGCATAATAAATCCTAAGGATAACGAAGGCATACAAAAGAATCCGGACGCGGCTTTGGCCCTTTTTTACGGTAGATTCCAATCAATATTATCAAAGGCTAAACCAGTGATTGAGCAACTCGAAGAAAAGTCGAATAAACGGAAAGAGTTCGAGAGCTTGCTTCTAGAGTGTCAGCAATATTTTTTAAACCAGCGGGGTATAGTTTTAGGTCCGAGTGTTCAAAAAAGCTTACAGTCTATAAAAACGAAATACAATGGGGATCATTGTAGTCTTGTTAGGCACTCTTGTTCCCTGCTGTTGCACGTCTCGATCGACGAGTATCGGTTGTTCTACCAATTTTTCACTAAACCCTCAACGGCTCTAGCGTCCTTCTCGGAGAGCCTGTGCACTTGCTTGTACGACACTCTCCGACCTTTTATAATCCACATAAATCATTTGGAGACCCTGGCCGAAATATGTTGCATCCTGAGGATAGAAATGCTCGACGAGCACGTGCAGAATAATACGGAACCCCTAGAGGGCTTCGGTAACGTCTGCTTACAGTTGTTGCACGACGTCCAGGAGAGATTGGTTTTCAGGGCTCACTTGTATCTGCAGTCAGATGTTGCTGGATACAATCCATCGCCGGGCGATCTCGCCTACCCGGAGAAGTTAAAAATGATGGAGGATATCGCGGAGTCGATACGCGAAGAAAATCGGCAAATTAGGATGAAAAAGATTTCCTTGTCGTCGTTGGAAAGTGGTGGAAATAACAGTATCGTCGAGCCCATATCCAGAACTCACGTAATGGTAAATCCAACTAGCCGAATAATTACAATCGACGTTATATATTAAATGTGAATACGTCTTCTTGATTGAAATTGTTTTTTTTTGAAAAAAAGGGAATCGATTCGATGTACCAGCGCGGTGCGCACATGGGCAACTCCCCGGCCGATCTCCACGGTATGTGGTACCCGACCGTACGTCGGACCCTGGTTTGCCTCTCGAGGCTCTACAGATGCGTGGACCGTCCGGTTTTTCAATCGCTCAGCCAAGAAGCAATAACCTTCTGCGTACAAAGTATCGAAGCTGCCAGAAAGCAGATACAAGGGAGAGCTTCGGCTCTGGATGCCGAGCTCTTTCAGGTGAACGCAATCACAACATTGCGAACGTCGATCGCTTATTACAAACAAGAGCGCCCTCGTCCCGGCGAATTTTAGCAGGGCTCAGAATTTTTATTCATTACAGGTAAAGCACCTGTTGATCCTTCGGGAGCAAATAGCGCCGTTCCAGGTAGATTTCACGGTGAAGGAGTACAGCCTCGATTTTTCAAAAGTAAAAACGGCCGCGTTCAGCCTTTTGGAGAAGCGCTCGCGTCTCTTCACGTTGTCGAACAACGCTCTCCTCGAGTTCTTATTGGAAGGCGCGCCCCAGATGAAGGAACAGCTCATCGACTCGCGTAAGCACGTCGATGCCAAACTCAAGTTCTCTTGTCAAAGATTCATTCAGCACGTGACGCATCTGCTCATCGAGCCGGTCCTGTCGCTCCTCGACAAAGCCAAAACGCTTCCTCAGGTATCCCCAGATGAATAATCTTCATCGTATTTCTAAATCATTTCATTCGCATACCGAATTACGCAAGCGGCTCCATTGTAAATTTCAGGTATCGGCGATAAATCCAATAGGTAGTGCTGAAGAAGTGGCGAGCGTCGTCAATGAATCGGTTCGGCTAATTAAATTCAAGCTGCCGTTGATCCAGCAGTCGATGCAACTCTACCTGGCAAATCGGGAAACCGAAACGATCTTGTTTCGGCCGATAAAGAATGGCATCGTCGCCTCGTTTACCCAACTGTCGCAACTGCTTAGTCAATCGTTTAGCGGGGAGGAGCTTATTTTGATTGCGTGTCCACTACCCGAACAGATTTCTGTCATGCTTAGCTCGACGACACTCGTCCGAGCATCGCTAGTCAATCCCCAGGAGTCAGTTAATGCTGAACCGAGCAAGCGCCCCGAGCAGAATAAGCAAAGCCAAGAGGCAATGGAAGCCAAACAGGA
The DNA here is from genome assembly GCA_018883505.1 of Ceratosolen fusciceps. NCBI lineage: Eukaryota > Metazoa > Arthropoda > Insecta > Hymenoptera > Agaonidae > Ceratosolen > Ceratosolen fusciceps. Next base: position 5,279,685 of record RCIC01000002.1, read on the forward strand.
AGCGCAGGTCGAGCAACCGAAGAAGCTCGAGGTCGAGCAAGCCGAACGGAGCAATGAGAATAGCGCGGAAGAAGAAAACGTCAGTGGTAGACGCGAAACCGCCAAGACAATCGACGTTATAGACGTGTAACTTCTTTTTCTTGGTCAAAAAAAAAAAAAAAAAAAAAAAAAGATCTATATTTATTTTACTCTGAAGCTCCATTAAAAATAACGATTTCCGTGTAAAATACACTTGTAACTTGTAAATATATTTTTTACTATTATTAGAAATTAAACATTTTTTTATAACTTAAAATTTTAAGACCAAGTCGTTGTTATAATCTGTTGTGTAAATTAAAAAATATAAAATAACATTTTTCCTTATTCAGTTCGAAAAGGCATGGCATGAATATTAATTAGTTTTTAACTAATGTAAACTAGTAGTGATAATAATAATAATAATAATAATAATAAAAATCAAAACGGAATATTATAACTTTACGGTAAAAGGATAAGAACTTCTGTTGTATATGCGAGTTAATCATTTAACATTATATTGGCAATTTTTAAAATGAATATATTAGATTCATAGCCTTCGTTTTGTTTTTTCTTTAAATTAATTTTATCAATTGCTTCTACGAATGTTAAGGATAAACTGTTGTTTCTTTCGGTTCCAAATGAAACATAAACATTATCTCCGAAATAGAGAATTTAAATAAGATTATTCTCTGTGTAAGCAAAAGATTCTATTCGTATTAAAAAATAAATTGTTAAAATAATTTTATTTATTATTTGCGGTGTTAATATAAGTTTTATAAATTATTTTTATAGTAATGAGAACTAAGTTCGAAATGACAAAATTGATAAGTATTTTCAAATTCGTACGATTCAAAGCTTCATAATTCTATAAAATGTTTTTGTAGTAGTAATAAATTATTTATTTCACTTATACTTTTATTACGTAAACTAGATCGTGAGAATATTTTGTAAATGATGCAGAATACGCATTCATACGATCTCTTACACTTTTTAGAGATTCGAATAAAAAATAATATTTCAATAATAGTGTCCAGTACCTAGACTTTTATTGTTTTAACTTTTAATTATGATTCGGTCAAATTCCAAATACATCTGATTTTATTTATTTGAATCGCTTATTTACTTCCATTCATACTATTTATTTTCATAAATTTTTATAATGCTTAATTTTAATAAACAAATTATTTAATTTAAAGGCTAAACTTTTCATAAATTTTATCAGTTTAATGATGTCTTTTTAAAAACTTTCTAGGAAGAGTAAAATAAAACTTTATTGACATTCAAAACGTTTTAATTATTTTGCATAGTATTTATAATATAAAAAATTTTGCTTTATAAATTTTATATAAATTGAATAATGGATTTACTCGAATAAATTTTTAATTTAACCATCCACGCGTTTTGTTGTTTAACTATTAATTATGAAATACTCAATATTATAATTTATGAAAAAAAAAAAAAAATAATATAACAGGAAAGTTTTATTATAGAAAATTATAACAAAAACTCGATCCTCTCCTGAAAGGCTATTCATCTAAAAGCTTAAATACTTGACAAATAGTGACCTCATATTTGAAATAAACTTATTTTTATATATTACATATTACATATCTTATTAATTAAATATAATTACGTATTTATATATACGATATTGAATTAACTTTGAAATTATAAGTATATTATATCAATTTAATATAATAAATAAATACTTTTATCAGCGTAATAAAAAGTTATCAATCAGTTAATAAGTATAAATTCATCAGGTCAATAAAGATATATGTAAATAATATTAAAGTTATATTTGTATATATATTATTTTAATATAAAAGAAAATTAAAAATCTTTCTTACACAATAAACATTTGTACATTTATACAAACACTTGCATTTTAAATATATGCACTTTTACTAACGCCGCAATATAAAAATACATCTATTATTTACAAAGATCACATTTCTTAAATAACAATAAATAATTATAAATGCTAGTAGACGATTAAAATAGTAAAATAAAAAATAATGTCAATCAAAATTATGCCTAGTATATAATTGATATATCGTTTTACTAATAACATGTCCCAATTTTCGCTTCGTTGCTCCGACCTCGATGTTTGCGAGCAAATTTTCGTCTCCTTTCATAAGTGCCTCTGTGATACATTTTGGAGTAGGGTAGAGCCGTACAATTGCTAATGCTTTCTCTACCGATACTCCCTTCAATTGCAACAATTGTCGAATGAACGTTTCTCTGACATTAAAATTCTATAAAAATAGGGCCATTAAGTACATTAGTAATAATTGCAAGAATATCTATTGGCAATATTTTTAACATGTAATATATACGTATACTGTTTTGTATTTTTATATAAATAAATTTACGATATCAGGATAACTAATGGAATGATATCATATAATTTTTAATAGATAAAGATACGTAACGGTGTAACCCCAAATAATAATAATTTCTGAAAAATTCGTTAATCTGCTGTTTATCTCTCTATTAAATTTATCATCTAGTTTATATCCAATACTACGTAATATTTTTAATTTTCGTAATGTATAGACATCTCTGAAATGATCAAATGCAACTACAATAAAATAATATTTAAACATACAAAATCGTTTAGAATTTACAAAACAAGCATTTTTGTAGCGTTAAAACGAACTTATCAACTTTTCTTCGAGTTACACCGCTAGTGATACAAAAGTTTTTTCTTCTTCTATGAATTACTAATTTTTTTTTTAAAATTTCATATATGCATGTATATTACACGTATGTTTATACGATGATAAAAAAAAAATGATTGGTTTACTTTTGTTTTAATAGCAGATTTATTAAATGACGTAAACTCCATCAATTTTATGGAATCATCTAGAATATTAAAATTTGTGGCGAGCAAATCCTTTTTATTACAACTGCTTAATTCCTTGCCCTAAAAATGTTTGCATAAATTGACAATACTTATAAAATATGAATATAAATGTATATATTAAAAAATTTTTTCTTATACCTCGTATATTTCAGTTAACATTGTTGTCATTACAGCTAAGTAACGTAATGAGTCTTTGTGATCCGTTGTGAATTTAACATTAAAATCATCTTGAACTAATGTATTCATTGCAGCTTGATATAAAGTTGTCAATGGTATTGCACCGTGATAATTCTTTCCATAGTTTTCAATCAAATATGTAATATTTGGTATACCACATTCCTTTAGTCGATACTACACATAAGAGAATATAATTATTATTAGTGTTCTAACATTCTTGTTTGAAAACATTTAATATAAAATAATTAAAATACATTTCACATTTATATTAACTCATTAGTTTCTCTAATCGCAAATCATTGAAAGTATAGTTGCTGTTGTTCAGATAGAAGTATTATTACATCATTTCTACGGTCCTATTTATAAAAAGTATATCATAGATATTAAAAAATGTATATAAAAAAAAATATTAATAAAAAATAGAGGATATAAGGAACGAATAGAGTTAATCCTTGTAAGAGTATCAATTGCGAAAATTATATCGAATAAAATAGATTAATATGATAGAAGGATAAAATTGTACCGTGCGACAGATATTAAATTGTAAAATTACAATTTCATTACATTCATTGTTTAATCGTAACATAAAATTTATAATTATTTGCCTAATCAATTGGCAATTTTGTTTCTTCAAGCGGCTCGAATGGATTTCACGCGTTTTTCCCAAAAGTGTGAAAATTGTACGTTCCGAGGCTCGAATCGCGCGAAATTTCATTTATTGTCCCGAGACTTTAACGAATTCAAGAAACAAGCGTAGAAACAAGCGACTGGAAAAATAGAGAAAATCATATTGAAAGAAAGGGGCTCAGAGGAAAGATTTGTAACGAGCTTTTGATCTCTTATTGTATACTCGGATATTAACGTATAATTATATAGAATAAATTTATTATACCCAACCTTTTGTTCATGATACCTTCCATCCTTGATACTTGAACTTAAATCATCAATACGTTTTCTTTCAACGATATACGGAAGAACAAGTTCTCTATTTGTAAATTTACATCTAGCGATCCACAAAAAATCTCCGATTTTCAAGTTTCTTATTTCATACGAAATTTTATTTTTATTTAATTCCAACATTTTTTCATCGTTATTAGATTTTGTTTTACTTCTAAAAATAACAATAAATCTTAAGTATCTCCAAAAACATCACTTTTTTTAAAATAACTTACCTACTAGTTTCTTGTGTATCTACTAATAAAATAATACTGAAGTTATTTGGTAAAAGATAAAAGGATTCACTAGATGCATCATCTGTAAAAATCATTTTTTTATTTTGTTTATCAGTAATTTCATCTGTTGTAAATATTCTTTTTCTATTTTCAATTCGGCTTTTCTGCACTACTTTCACATTATGTTCCGATTGCATTTCCTTATAATAAAAGGAAGATATTATTTATTTTAATTTTTAAATTTTAAAACATTTTTAGTACATAAATTTTATATATTACAAGTAATAAAATAATGAAAAATACCAAAAATTCTGTAAAGATACAATATGCAATAAAATAATATTATTATATTTTTCTTACTGTCGAAAATGATTCCGCATTTTCTTCACAATATTTTTGAAAAGAATCACTATTGCATTTAGAATTTTCTATTCCAGGCATTTTCTTTGCTCCATCAAGAGAATTTATGTTTAGATCTTCGCTTTTTTGCTGTAGACACTATATGTAGATTAATATTGATTAATATTATCATATTTATGTTAGTTATTTTAAACGTTTATCTTAAACATAAATAATATATTTACCATGTTATTGTAATCATTATTATCATCATCATCATCATCATCATTAATAATTATAATATCATCTGCTTTGTTAACATTTTTTGTTGGTGATAAAATTTGATCAATAGAATTTAATTCGTCAACTGCTGTTGAAGTTGAATTCTTAGTTATCTTCTCGTTATATTTAAAACTATTCGATAAGTTGTCAGATGAATTTGACGAATTATATTTAGATTTGAGTGATGATGGTGATTTTTTTTGAAAACTTGGAACACTTTGTGTATCCTTACATAAGCCAATATCATCAAAACTATTAAAAGATTCATTCTCTCTTTTTTGTAATAGCTTTGCAAGAGAGATACCGGTATCAGTTAAGCTATATTTTGCTGGATTACTTTCCTTAAGAATTAAATTTTTTGCAATTAAAGTACTCATAGAAGACCAACCCGTATAATAATCCGAATTAGTTTTTTTCATTGAGCAGTTATATTCATTTTCAACTTGTGACATTATGTCACTTTTATACATATAACCTGCAAAATATTATGCTATCAGCAAAATTATTAAAAACATTACACTTTCTTTACTTACCAGGGTAATTGGGTTTTTTCGTGTTCTTATACATTACAATTAAAATTGCATAAGAAGCAGAACCAGCTTTTGGAATGTATGTCTTATGTGACTTCTGTAAATAAAATATTAAAATGCAGTTATATTTATAAAATAATTTACCGTTATTAAAAAATTATAAAAAATACATTTTGTTTTTCCTTAATATGATTTTGTGAAAAAGTACTTTGTTCAGAATTACATGGTGGATTATGTGTAGTATTGTGTTCGATCAATTTTTTATCAAGCATACTGCATAATTTATGTCCAAAATGATTTAGTATGTAACAATCTTTTCCAGATGCTAATGGCAAAGGATATTTTCTCAAAGAAGTTAAAGCTTTTCCAAACGAATGTTGAATTGATAAATTTTTTGCAGCTGCCATTTCCTTCCATTCTTCAAGCCATTTTTCAAATAATGGATTTGGAGATTTCGGGTAGTTCCTTATTCTTTCCATACTTTCCATTCTTACTAGATTTATAAAAGTAGATTTTTTTTTTTTTTTAATAAAAATCATGTATTTTTTAAGAGTTTTTTTATTAGAAAAAAAAAAATAAAAAAATATATTTAAGAACTAACCTTACGTATTAATTTTTAAGTCTCATTTTTTCTTTTGGTATACGTGAGATTGAATTAATGTCTGTAATAGCAAAAACATGTAAGCATTTAATTTTTAAACTAATCGAACTCATTTGGAACCTTTACGATTCTATTTGAAAATAAAGTTGAAGTTTCGATAAAAGATTAACTTTGGAGAGTCGCACTACTTTTACAATCCCGCCACTTTCTAACGCAATGTTAACGCGCGAACGTCACTTCCGTTTTTTTTCTTTCTAGCCCGTGAATCGTAGTGATTTCATATAAATAATATATATATATATATATAATTTTAATTATTATTCAAGATAAGGATTACATTTAGAATCGAGTAAAGCATCCCTTAGAAGACCTGTTACGTTTACTTATTGTTTATTATATGAGTTACGTTGTGATTTATAGTAAAATTGGAGTAAAAAAGGGCTACAGAAGCGCGAAAGAAGGCCCGACAGGCCTAAAACTGTATATAATTTAGTAAGCATATGTACACGAGTTTCCTTTTAAGAGCCCTTAGCACCTTCGATTTATTATTACTTACGCACAGGTCTCGATAATTTTTTACATCGCTATAAAGGACAGTATTTTACACTTCACTCAACTTCTTTTCTCAAACAATCGTATATTATCTAAGTTGACAAGAGCAAGTTTTATTTTATACAAGTTTTACACCAATTTTTTAGTCTTTTTTTCAACTTCTTCTTATTCTTCTTTTTCTTCTTCTTCTTCTTCTTCTTTTACAATATTGCTCCATAGACCGAAGGTTTTTCAGGTACATAAATTGCTTACGTAAATGTTTTTTAAATAAATAAATACAATCGTATTGTCTCGTTCGATGTATAAGAATAATACATTATGATCCAGCCACGGCTAAAGCTAAGGCTCCTGAAGCATAAATATGACGTTTACTACTGAGATTCATGCTCTTTAAGAAGACTTAATGATATGACGGTCAATAACACCGAGGCTTAGTCAAAGCCCCCTTATTCTTATGGATAAGTAATACCTAATAGATCGAGATATGGATAATAAATACTTACAATTCATGTGACCGTCAAACTGTGAAAGTTAAACGGCACAGTGTGAATGATCTAAGAAGAGATATTTATTTATGAAAATGGCGGACGGATTGTTAAGAGAATTGGAGGCTGCTGCACAAGTTATTTTAGTGAGTTTATTTTTAATTTTTAATCATCCACATTGCCGAGCTATTGCAAATTAACTAGAGCTTCTCATATTTTGAGAAAACTGTAGTCGATCATAATTTCCCTTAAAAAGTAACTATCGTTTTCTTTAAGGTTAAATTGCTTCACCTTAAAAAAGTTTGTTTTGAAACAGTCTGACAATAATTTTGCGTTTTCAAGTTTCCAATTGTATTTTTTTTTTTTTATAACAATTTACATTAAAATACAAATCGATCGTTTAGTACATTTCTTTTTCTACGTGTTTTTCCATTATTACGAAAATTTTCATTAAAAACGAATGCCATTTTTCATTATTTTTTTTTTTTATTTTAATATTTTAATGTAATGCACGTTAACGTTAGACTTAAATATAATAAAATTTATTATTCGTCATTAAAAATTGCAACTTTTTCTTCCATTTAAATTGTACTTTGTAAGTTATAAGTTATAATATTCTATATAATGTCCGTACTTTATCTTAACTTTGAATTTTTCTAAGGTTTCTAAAGTTCAAAGCTTTTCTTCAGTATTGAGGTGAATGCATAAATAACCTATTGTAATTGATCTTTTTGTTTTATAAATTAAATTTTTCTCCTTAATTAATAGTTTGCTAGTAGTTATTTTGTTTATTATATTAAATATGTAGTTTTATTATATTGAACGAGACAAAGATAAATTAATTTGATATTTTATTAATATTTATAATTAATTATTAATTATTATTTATTTTATACTTAAGACTGTATAGTTTCGAAATCCATAATAATTATGAAATGATTTATAAAATTTAAATCAAAATTATATAATTGTAAAAAACCAAATTATGATACGTATAAGGTTTTCTTTTAATTTTAAATAAAATAAATTAAATATTTCATAATTATTTGTTAATCAACAAATTATTATTACTAATAAACTTTAAAATTTTTTTTAGGCACCTTCAAATCTTATCACTACAGAACAACGACGTTCAGCAGAAGAAGTATTTTTAAATTTTCGTAGAACAAAATCACCTTATCAGTTGTGCAGACAAATTTTAGAAATCACTGCAGTAGACTATGTTCTATTTGAATCAGCGAATGTTATTAAAGCTGCAATTATCAAAGAATGGAATGACCTCCAGAAATCTGATGTTATATCATTAAGGCAGTATTTGTTGCACTATATAATAAGTAAACCAACATTAGCACCATTTGTGAGGGAGAGAATTTTGCAGGTTATTGCAATTATGGTGAAAAGAGGTAGTGTTGAGGATCATGGCGAAGAAAGGATAAAGATTTTGAAGGAAATTGAAGGATTGATCTTGAGCGGAGATATGCCAAGAGTAAGATACGAGTCTTAATAATTTTTTAAAATTTTCTTTAAAAGATTAATATATATTAAATTAAAATTTGATTACACGATTATGTTTTAATACTAATATGATTTAAAAATGTTTATACAGCAATTGTTAGGTTGCAGTATAATTTCAGCTTTAATGCAAGAGTATGCTACAACTGTTAAATCGTCAGATGTTGGTTTGACTTGGGAAATGCACTTCAAAGCAAAAAAGCAATTTGAAATAACATCCCTGAAAAGAATATTTAAATTTTGTATTCAAGCACTTGAAGAATTAACAAAATCTGACATACCTGACACTCTGTTACCCTTGATAAAGCATTTGCTCTCTATATGTGAAAGTGTACTGACATGGGGTTTTATACATGTTAATTATATCCTTTTAAGCAATCAAATAATATAAAATACTTTAATGTAACGGCAATAAAATACTCTTAATATTTAATTTATCAAAGAAATTAGCTTTGATTAATAACAAAATATTTAGAGTACTTTACAATGTTAAGGCATTTTTCTATTTTAATTGTTATTTTCTTTTACAAAAGATACATTCAGTATTTTAAAATTAAATTCTTTACGAAACGTAAACAAAAATTACATTTGATGCTATCCATATTTAATTATTACTTATCAATACTGAATAAATCTTTGCGTATTCATGATATAAAAATGAAGGAATTTATAGTCCTTAACTCGAAAATACTGCCAAAGCGATTAATAGGAGTATTTGAGTCTGCTTACGAGTCGGAAAGCAGTTCTACACTTCGCCTAACTAGTATGTGGAGAGATGTTATATTAGATCCGTTAGTTGTGGAGTTGTTTTTCACATTATATTGGAAAGTGAGATCGAATCCTCAGCTAGCCCATCATGCAAGAAATTGTCTTGTTCAATTAGCTAGTCTTAATGGATTAATCGTTCAAATTCCTACAGTAAAGTTTCAGTATCTCAATACATTTATACAAAATTTTCTCAAACTCTTAACGAATATTAAAATTATTGATGAAGAAGCCATTGGGATCGCCAACGTATTTAAAAAACTTATCGGCTGCTTCAGGGCATCGATACCGAATCTTCCACAAGACACAAAAAGATCGTTTATGGAACATATGACACAACTTACTTGCCTATTCGCGGACGGCGCTAACCAAGAGGAATCTGTGAGTTGATAAGCTTTTTCTTCTATATTTATATTGAGAACAAATCGGTCAGTGAATATACAATAATTAATAATCCAAGAAACAATAGATATTTTCATTTTAATAATATTTCAAAATTACCTTATAATATATATATATATATTTCATAATCATAATTTCTATAATGTGAACAGTTGAATAATTATAAACATTAACTAAGCATTACGTAGTGATTAAAATTTATATAACTTTGTAATTACTACCAGTAAATAAATGACAATTATACTTATTATACGCTTGACTGTTTTTTAAAAAATAAATGAATAGTATTACAAAAAAAAAATGCAAATTTTAAATAATAGGTATATTATAGAATAATTTGCTGTGGTAAATTTTCAGAATTGTACGAAACTATATACATTTTAAATTATCAAAATGTGATCCTGAACCTGTAAAATAATTAGTTAAGTAAATTTCGTATTTTTCAATATATTTTTCCATCACGAGTGTTTGTGTTTGTGTTCACAGCTTCACTACTTATTTTATTGTTGAAACGGTAACAAAATATAAGTATTATATTGTGGTTATTATCTGCACATTAATTATTCTTCGTGAAATAATTAAATTAAGATTTTTTTTCTTCGTAAAATGGAAGTAAATTGTGCAGCAGTTTTGACCACGTATATTATACCTATGTCTCTATATTTAATTTTGGCAAATATTAAAAAAAAAAAAAAAAAAAAATAAAATAAATTTAACAGAAAATGCATTATTCGCTCCTCTGATAATTTATGTATTATGTATATTTTAAAATTTTCATTTTTTTCTGATTTCCAAAGACGCAGTAGTGTAACGATTGATTTTATAAATTTTGTAGATAAAGTATCAGAAAGAATATGAAATAAAAATAAGTAAATAAATAAATAAATAAATAAGGATGAATCGAATACTTATTAATATTCTTTACTATAAATACGAAGTAGAAATTCATTACAAAATAAAAATAAAAATAACGTACTGTAAGAAAATATCACTCGTCGAGTGATATTTTCATCTAAAAATATTCATTGAGTTTTAATAAAAGGATTAGCTATGAACAGTTAGCCGATAATTTAATTATTAAAATACCGTTGCCTTGTATTAAACGTATATTTTTTATGCCAAGCTTCTGAAGTATTTCCGAATGGAATTTAAATTAAAAATTCTCTCTAATTATAAACAACGTGTGCGCGAGCGTATTGATCGATTTAAGCTTATTGCGAAATAAAAGAAATTCTAGCTAAAGTATAAGAGCCGCCCTTTAAAAAAAAAAAAAAAACAAGCTTATACATACAAAAATTTGTAATAAATTTTTACTTTTTATTTTATAAAGTATTTTATAAATTTTTTTTTCTTTTCTTTATCTCACGCCAACTAAATGTAACGTTTTTTTTTATTAAAAGGAAGTCTGTTATTACTAATATTGAAACCATTTGGTTTCGTCTAATGACTCATGGTTAATGCGAAAGTTTTTTTTTTAAATAAATTTATTGAAAGAAACGTATTTATTGAATTTACTAATTACAATAATGAATTACAATAAACGAAGGGGAGGAGAGAAAAAAAATTTTAAAAGTAGATCAATGTTCTCGGGAAAGTTCGTCCCTAACTCGGTTATCCTATAAAATTCCTCATCGGCGTTATAATCAACAACGATTCTAAAATAATTTTTCAGCTCTGCGCCGACGACTGCCTCTTCATGGAAGCCTTCGAGTGCATGCTAGAGACGTGGATGTCGGTACTCTCGTACGCGCCCCTCTTCCCCGCCGAATTTTGCCAGCAGAGTTCCGTGCAGATATTCAACACGTATTTGCAGAACCACTTGTCGCCCCCCGACGGACGCCGTGGCCTGGGAAAAAGGGACCTGAAAAAAGAAGAGATCGACGGCAACGACGAGGACGATCGATCCAAATACAAAGATCAGCTCCAAACTATTGGTAATTTGTAATTAAATCATTTGGAATTTTTTTTTTTATAAATTGCACGGGCCTCGGTTAATAATTGCCATTTGAATTTTCAGGTGTCTTTGGAAGGCACATATTGAGCCATTCATTACCATTGCTTTCGCGATTGCTTGAGAACGGCACGGTAAAGTTGAAGGAGCACCTGAATCGTTTGGTAGTTCAACCGGAGTCCCTTCATACCGTCGATCACGGTGCCGTTGAAAATCTCTACGAGGACTTGCATTGGCTGGTGCTTATAAGCGGGCATTTGCTTTGCATGGAATCCATAGGCGAGACACCACTCGTGCCTTCGAAAATCATGCGCTACAGTATGGAACAGGTAAAGGACAAAAAATGATCGAGATTCGTATAAACAATATCAAATTAACAAGTAAGCTTTCTTTTTTTTTTTTTTTTTTTTTTTTTTTTTTTTTTTTTTTTTTTGTTTTTTTTGTCGACGATGACGTTGATCGATAGGTGCAGCGGTGCCAAATGGATCTGAATATAACGTTGCAGTTACTAGCCTCGCCTCAAAGTAATATAAGCGACATAAACGGGGCAGAGGAGTCGGCCGACCACGTCATACGGCTCATAGCCGCGGTGTTCAGGTTGAGCGAGGTGACCAAGACAGCGATCAATTTTAACGCCGCCAAGCACCTCTCGCCCGAGCTTTGTAATAGCATCATTTGGTTCTTGCATCGATGGTCCGTCAGCTACCTTTTACCTAAGGAGAATCATTACTCGGAGTTGAGCACCACGCTACTTCAAGCCTTCGGTGACGATACTCCAGGCAGTCAGTGGACGATGAACTTCCTTGTCGAGAAAATCGAATGTAATATCAATGCATTCAAGGGCGAGCCTAACCTTATGAAAGAGACTATACAACTCATGAACGTACTCGACGAAATTCCTGACAAGTGAGCAATTATCCTTTATTAATATCAACTACTAATGTATTCTTTATATCTTATATTTCGGGAACATTTTACTTTGAATCTGTACACCTATTTATTTATTTGTTTATTTATTTGTTTGTTTATTTATTTATTTTTTATTTTTTTTTTTTTGAAACAGAGCTTTATGCCTGATTAAATCCGAGCGTTTCGGCAATCTCGTCGATTTGGCAACGAAGAGCCACGAACTGCCACAAGTAGCCAAACGTGGCTTGATGCGGTCGATCATTCACGTTGGAGCTGTGTTAATCGATGCCGAGCAGCTACAACAATATTTTTCCCAAATACTACAACCTTTGCAAAATCGCTTTAAGAACATCATATGTCACAATGATTTCCCACGCACTTATCACCAAGAAGAAATACGCTTGCAGTTTATTGAAATTCTAGAGTGTATAGTCGGTAAGTGTCATTACCTTCTTACTATATTAATTAAATGCTTAAATATTAATTTTAATTAAATTAATTGTATTACCCGTTTGAAAACGTGAAGTTTTGAAGTACAATATTGCCCGCCATTAGAAAGAAATTATTTGAGTGATAAGTAATACGGGCAGTATGTTAATATAGTGGAATTTCATTTGCAGGTGTCATACAGGGAGTTACGATCGACACGGCGAAACTCACTTCTCAGTATATATGCACCATACTTCAAGAGCTTCCGCGAATGATCACTCTATACCACAATTATCAGCAGATAGTTCAGTTAATTCTCGAAATGTTTTCTGAGTTTGCAAATAGTGTTTTGAATTATCTCCAAAGCAGTGAGAACGTTTTGGCAATCTACTTACATATGATGCAGGTAATTACGATATTACGATAATTTGACCGAGTCTCAACAAGTTTGATTGTGCTTAAATAAATTTATTATACAGTAAGGTGTATTGTAACATTTAAATTTAATATAATTATATTAAATACAGTTTTTTTTTTATTTTTTTATTTTTAATCGAAATAATTAATTTTTTAACGCTGCCAATTTTGTAAGTTTTTGATATAATAATTATGTATTGTATTGCGCTGTTTGTAGTCTTATGCAAACTGTAATCGAGATTGGCTGACGAATAACTCTACATCTGAGGAAGATACTTTTCAAGACATTTTATTACTTATGCAGCTACTTACAAATTTAGTGACTAGAGATTTTATTAATCACATCGAAACGTTAGACGCTGGATCGAGTCAAGTGAATTCAAACGTTTTTCTCTATGGACTTAATATTATCATGCCCATGATGACGATAAATCTTCTCAAATTTCCTTCCCTTTGCCTTCAGTACGTTATTTTAAAATATATATATATATATATTCTTTCTATGAAAATATTTATGCTGTCAACACAAGATTAGAAAATAAAAAACTAATTTTCAAAAGAGTAATAATTAAATATTTGAAAGTAATTGTTTAAACTTAAATAACTGTAACATTATAAATAGTAAATTATGTTTTCAATTTTAAGAAATCAATTATTTAAAATTTGTACAAATAAAAAACTAATTTCATACTCGTAGTAAATTCACTCTTATATAACGAATAATATTATATATAAACGAATATCTAATTAAATATAAGATCTAATTGTCGGAAGATTTTACATAATTTCAACTCAATTGAAACATTTAATATTACAGGTATTTTAGAATGATAACCTTTGCCTGTGAAATTTATCCAGAAAAAGTTTGTTCCTTGAATGCTGAAGTTTTGCAAAATTTATTAGTTACAATAGAATTAGGATTGTTTTCGTTTAGTGATGAAGTATCTATACATTGTTGTAACACTATTCAAGCATTGGCTAAACACATATATACAGAAGTCAAAATGGGTAAGCCAAGGAATCAGGCCATGGCACCGTTTGTACATGTAAGTAAATATGAAAAAAATATATAATTAATACAACAACAACAACAACAACAACAGCAACAATAATAATGATATTTTTATTTAAGTGATATATCTTATTTTATGTATAAATTAAATTTGTATTTATTTTTAATTTATATTTATTTATATTTTTAACGTCGGTCTACTTTTGCTTTAAGCTGCTGATGAACCTAATAATTACGAATCGCATAAATCCAGAGCTCTTCTCCAATATAAGCATACCTCTGTACTATCTGGTCTGCTGCTATCAGGACGAGTATCGACTATTAGTGCAGAACCTGACATCGCAGCAAAAGGAACCGGCGATCAATCAGAGACTGACGGCAGCATTCTACGAGCTTACCGACAATGTTGCCTTCAACACTGAACGTGTGCATAGGTTGAGGTTCCGAGACAACTTTGACAAATTCATTATTAACGTCCAAGGATTTCTCATGGTTAAATAAAATAATTCTTAATTTCCCTGCTTTCTTAAAGCGCGACCCCTTGTGGAATAATTTATCAAACCATTTTCTTTTCTTTTTCGTCGTCTTGATAGTTAACGTTAAACATTTATAGTATATTATAATATACTATTATTTCTCGATGGGCAAACTTACTTTCTCGTACTTTTCATCTTACCGATACTTATTGCACTAAAATTTATTTATTTATTCATAAACATAACACTCAGTTTCGTTTCATAAACAACGATTCGTTTAATTTCTATACTATTTTACATTAATAAAATCATCACGATTATATGCGTATAAATGCTTAGAAAAAAGTATTTACGGTCGATAAACTATTTTTCGACAAACGTGTTTTAAAAAAAATAATAAACCGTATCGATAAAATAAGACTTGTACGAAGATAATATTTTTTATCATTTTCAATAATAAAAATGTTTTATTATTTTTTATTAATTACTTATTAATAATTAATAATAAGCTATTTAATATTAGTCATTGAATTATCAATGAATAATAATATGTAAGAAATACATTTTTTTTTTTTTTTTTTTTTTTTTTTTTTTTAAGAAATTGTATTTATAAATAATACTTGTAAAATATAAAGTATAATAATTATTTTTAAAAAATAAATATTTCTAATTGATAATGAATATATTAATAAGTTAGACAATAATGTTATATATTTAAAATAAGAAATGGCTAATTAGCGATTTAAAAGGAAATAATTGGTTTTTAAATTATTTAAAATCATAGACTTCTGAAGACTATTCTACATTAGAACGTATTCTTTTTATTTAATTGATCACATTATTAAATTATTCCACAAGGGTTTTTTTTTTTTTTAATTGCTTTCTTATTTACGTAGAGTCAGGAGTGAATTCGTGAAAAATTTCTGGATTGATTTCGATTAGCGGAAAAATGTATAATGTTGTTGATGAAAATGTATTCTAACCATTTCAATACCTTTCATTTTCTAAATTTTATTTTAACTATAAAGTTACAAAAAAATATTTTCAACAATATTTAAGTACACTTTATCAAATCAATTTTAATTGATGAATAAAAAAGTGATTTGATTTCCAGTCTTGTGTGACGGCTTCATAGACTTGATGAAAAATTATGTTATCAAAAGTTACCTTGTATTAATTTTTCATTAATTAATATTACTATCCTTGTATTTTTTTTTTCATAAACAGTATATAGCATAGCAAGTATATAAAGTATAGCATAATAAGTATTAAAAAAACATCTCTCTGAGCCTTTTTTATATTTTGTTCGACGCACTGGAAAATGTAAAAAAAATTTAAATGAATTTGTTTGCAAATAATATTAATAGCATTAAAATTTAAGTTCACTAATCACTGCATAAATACACGCAATATATATATATATATATATATATATGTACATACATACATCATGTTATACATACGCATACGACCATATTATACATGTAGTAAATAAGGATACTTCTCTGCAGAATTAGCTACTTTTATATAAAACATAAAGTAATAATAATAATTAAGATTTTATAACTAAGGCTATATTAATTAATTAATTAAGGCATCATATCATTTTAAAACAAATAATGAATGCATAAGGTACTTCTATTAGTTTTCGAAACCTCAAATATAAATATAATACATTACAAGTGCTACTTATATTAGATTTAAAATTTAAAGCCTTACGATATTTAAACATTTAAACTTTTCACATTTTATTTAATGTGGCTGAAGGGTCCAAATACTAAACACCATTCAATAGCGATAAAATATACCAAAATAGGGATTTTCAAATTTATTGTAAAACATCAGCGTTCGGGTCGTATAAAGAATAATAATTTTTCTTTATTATAAAACGACGGGAATTCTCTCTCGAGCCATATTGTGGTATTGTAGAACGTTGTTAATATAAGCTAAACCAAATAATCGAGAAAAATTAAAGCTGTAATATTGACAAAATGTGCCTTCGTGGTCTAAAGTTCAAATGAAATGGGAACACGTGAATGCCATCATTATCTGTAAGAAATTTTTGGACACGATCAATCAATATTGTTTCGGCCGGTTTCATTACATAATTCATCAATACAAAATTACATAACGATTTTTTTACTGTATAATTAGCACGACTTGATTCATCCGTCTCAGTCAGTTTAATTAATCAATACAACAATAAAAATCTATTTTAGTAATTTCCTTTGTATAATCTAATAAAAAATAATATGATTATTTGACGGAGGGAATAAAATTTAATTAACGGATAATTAGATTCGCAATATTAATTTAATATAAAAGCGTTTTATTATTAAAAATAAGTATAAAATTGTCTAACGAACCTTTTTAAAATCTTATATAAAAGCACCAGCGCACGTACGTAATAATAAAATGTACGGTACAGTAATACAGATGAGTAGGCTAATGATAAAAAGTAATTAAAATAAGTTATTATTTTAAATCAATTATAATGTGTAAATTATAAATTAGCTTGTAAATTTAAATTGTAAATTTAAGGAGATATCTTACACCTCGAGACACATTGATTAATTATAAAACCAAAATAATTTTAGAATTTATGTTTACTGACTTGGCCAAAAAGTTTATTATAAGATTTCTGACATAAAAAAAAATAATGAAAATGAATAATTTTGATTTAACATCTTATGTAACAGTTTTATATTTTACATTATATTGATATGTTTATTTTATATTAATCTCAAACAAAAACAAAAAATAGTACAATGACGTTAATTAACTTTTTAAATCTTAAAGCTGTTATTTCAAATACTTAATATCAACGAATTATTTTAGCTATAACTGTAAAGTATCGAATTAAAAATTTAGCTTTTATTTATTAATATTTATTCAGTTTTTAATCTTTTATTTATTTAAATAACTATGGTGTTATAATTCAAATAATGAAAAAAAACGAAAGTTACTGATTATTAATAAATAAATAAATTAATGATAAAATTGGTTAAAATTGGATTTATAATAAAGAAACTAGTTTTTAACTAACACGCGAACTACCAATATTATTTAAAATTGAATATACACGTAATATACATTTCATATAATTTAACCTGTGGCTAAAAATTTTAAAATCCCATAGCAGATAAGAAATACAATATCCACTATATTGAAGTATATATTCTAGTATATTCTAATACATAATCAAATATTTTTACTTTAATGTAAAGATCTGATTTGTTTGTAAAAATTATATTTTACTATCCCTATTGTTCATAATTAAATACTAAATTAAATTTTTGTACAGTGACAGTTATAAAAACATTTATATTTCCATCAACACATTATTAATATTTTTTAAGCACAAAAATTCAATGATTCTGTTTAAAACGAATTCACTCCCTGTCACGTTTGACATGAATTTTTTTCACATCGTGTGTAAATCGTACACACACGCACACACACACACACACACTTATACATATACACATATATATTTAGAAGCAAAAAATAAGGAAAAAAAAAAATAAAATAAAAGACACAGTACGAGAAAATGCTTATGTATACATATGTATATTATATGTTTATATATATAGATATGTACATGTATGTATGTATATATAATCATAAGTCGTCTAGTCAAACCTGTGTTCTTCGAAAAAATGAGAATCCTACTAAGTTTAAAGATCATCATTTTTATTAAAGCACAAACAACATCAATAACATATATCGTCCACTCATATTACGATCATTTATGCATATGATCTTATATCTTGGGAATTTGTAATGTTTTGATTCCTTACAAAACATTATTTTAAAAGTATTTATACTTGAGGCACATTATCCACATTTTAAAAATTATTAACTGTTTCGTATGTATTCTTTACGTTAAACATTTTTTATTCTTACTACGAATAAAAATTTTAAAACGATATATAATATTAGAATATATATATATATATATATATATATTATATTTAAGTTATATAAATTATATAAAAATGACTGCTCGGAATTAAGAAATTGTAAAACTCATAAATACTTGTTAAAATGACATCGAATGCCTGTTTGTCTACTTTTGTAATGTCCATTATGTCTATTAAAAAATGACTACGTGATGTATTATTACATGTCGTATTATTGTAGATGGATGAATATATTGAAATTTGGGAAATAATTAAATGAATGGCAAATGAAGCTCTATGCATGCATTAAAAGCATAAATTTCCATGCATAAATAAATGTACATATTTTATATTATTTAATTGCCAAAGCTTTGAAATTGATCGAATTCTGGAAAGCTATTAATAGATATGGAAAATATATAGTGAGCGACACTTTTACCACTTAAATAGCTCAATAAATTATAACAATGAATCGAATCGTTAACAGATTGAACTGTTTTGACACAACGCAAAAAAAAAAAAAAAAAAATAGAATACATAAATAAAAGTCTATTAATAGCTAAAATCAAAACAAAGAAAGCCTGTCCATTCGTATATTAAATAATAAATTAAATGTCTAAGCATGGTAAAATGAGAATGATATAAATATTTTCTTAAATTTAATAAATCATCTAATAAAATGCACGAAGGTGACACCAATTAGAGTGGTATGGCATGATTACAGAAATAATATAAATAACAATTTTGAATTATTATGCAAAAGAAAAAAATAATAGAACGAAAAAAGAGATTTAAATCAAGAATGCTTATTTAAATCCTTTTTTAAAATTAATGAAAATAAAAGTTTATTAATTTTCGAAACGCAGACACGGTGATTAGTTTTTAATTATTTTTTAATAATGTGGTTCGTTCGGTAATGCGGTAATGTCTTGATGATCAATGACACTAAATTAAAATTATAAAACTGCTTTATGATATATTAAAAACTAATACGGTAATTGTCGAAGGGAGAGGAAAAAAGGTTGTCAAAATTAATTTCATATCTGTGAAAATTTGTAAAATTGAGTATTTTATTGATGCTACCATTACTACTACTACTACTACTACTACTACTACTACTACTACTACTACTACTACTACTACTACTACTACTACTACTACTACTACTACTACTACTACTACTACTACTACTACTGCTACAACTACTAGTACTAGTACTACTACTACTCTTGCTACAACTACTACTAGTACTACTACTACTACTCCTGCTACAACTACTACTAGTACTGCTACAACTACTACTAGTACTACTACTACTACTACACTACAACTACAAGTACTACTACTGCTACTACGACTACTACTACTGCTACAATTACTGCTACAACTACTGCTACAACTACTACAACAACTACTACTACATTTAAAATATGAAAATATAAGTTTATAAACTCGTGCGGAATTGTTCTAAAATATTTTATATTATTTAAGCGAAACGGCGAAATATGCTTACTTGATAAATACATCTTATAATCTAAGATATTTTTATAAATGTTGAATATTCTGAATCATTAATGTGAAAGTTGTTTTTTCAATTTGTAAAGATTCAACATAATCTATAAGCGAGTTACACCATGTAGATAAAATAAACAAATTAAAAGAAAATTATTTCGATACAAATAATTCTTATATTTATACGAATATATCCTAATTTTTATAAAATCGTCATTTTCTGAATATCCGTTGCATGTGTATGATTAAGTTACATTAAGTATATACATATTTAAATATATATTTTCTATATATATATATATATTTAATAACGTAAAAACACTGAAATGGAATAAGTAAATGTATACGTTTTAAACCAAATAATCGCTGGTGCATTATGTAGCATGTAAAAAAATATTTTTATGTACACAGTGCTTAGAAAAACTTTTCTATTGGTGTGTGACTTATTTCTAGCGTCATCCCGCTCAATATGTAAGATATGTACTGTACAAGTGGGATAAAGTACATTATTAATAATACTATAATTTTGCCTTGACATTATTATCATTATTATTATTACTATTAAGTTTAAAAATAATGTTTATCCAGTACTGACGTTTCCAATTCAAAATTCAACTAATTCGCTGTTCGGGCATAGATTCTTAATTTTTATTAATATTTCATACTTTTAAAATAATCGAAATATTTTATATACATTATTTATATTTTAATTTTTCATCAATATATATATATATTAATAACTAAAAAATAGTTTTACCTATTGAAGTACAATAAAAAACTAATTTTTTTATTAAGGAAAAATAAAAAATTTATTTTTATGTATAAGTTATTTTAATTTAAATAAAGTATTTTATTGTATAATTCATTTTGCCTTCTTTACCGAATAGAGCAAATGAATAATAGACTTTATAAAATAAAATAATAAATATTAATGAAAATGGCGGAATGGACTTCTTGTAATCATGCACATGATAAATTAATAAAAATTTTTTTTGCATGATTTAGCCAAGTGCTTTCGTACGGTCATATTGAATATATTAATGCTTAAGCATAATAATACTTACACTGTATTATTGTTGAAAATACATTTTGCATTTACAATATTATAACAATTAAGAATAATCAGCTATAACAAATTCTAAATTGACTTCTTATACATTATTTACTGTGCAATGTGAAAATATAATATTTGAGATTTTATTTTGCAATAACATTATTTAAATTATTAAATATTTTTATCTAAAATGTAATTCAATACACTTCAAATTATATGAAAACGACGATATTAACATTGATAAATATTATTAGTATATTTTAGTAAATTATTAACTTCAACGTAATGATAATCGATAAATAATGGTAAGTAAAATAAAATAAAAATAAATTTGTTTCCGTCGTCAGAGTGTAGAGTTTCGTAATGCATGCAGGATCGTTCATTAATAAATGTGAGAACGACATTTAATATTAATATTTCGAATATCCTAAGAAAATCGTTATCTTCGCCGCTAAAATTCAAAGTTGATAACTTACAGTCTTAAGATTTTCAGCATTAAATTTGACGATAACACGGAAGCGAGCCTCGGCATCTTATTACCATCATCCCAATTCCCTATTAAATAGATATACTAAGTAGATAAAGTTATATAAAAAAAAAATGTTCAGAACGGTTACTCGTAATGTCGATAATGTATAATAAATAATGAATTTTATTATATTCTATGCAAATAATTTGAAATGAACTTTTAATCACTACGGAACTAAGGAAAATCATAATAAATATTTACAGTTAATATTTTACATAATAAATTAATTAATACTTAAAAAGTTGGTTCATTATCAAAAGTTCGCTATTTGAATTTACCGGACAATGCGATGAAAAGGGTTTATCTTTATATCTAGAACGCAATTAAAATAACATTGTTCAACGTCTTGGCAGATTTTAGAAATAAAATGAGCTCATATAATTCTCAGGGTTATATGAATTTCTATTTATATTCCGTTAACTTGTTGTAATTTTATTATTTTTTTTATTATATATATATATATATATAGTGTATACGCACACGTTGAACTGTAGTCAGAAATGCGAGCTTTCCGGATACAAAGTTTGAGTAACAAAGTTATACATTACGTACACGTACTTGTTCAGGATGTCCCAGAAGTCCGAGGACGGTCGACTAACTCGGAAGGACCAAGTTTTCGATATAACAGTTTAATGCAGAAAAGCTGTCGAGTTAGGCAGGGATTAATAAATGAGATTACTGGATTTGAAACTTATCGCAGTCGACTTGGAAACTTCAAAATGGAATCCTTATTTTGTTTTTTTTATTTATTTATTTATTTATTTTTTTATTTTTTATTTTTCATCGCGCACTCGCGATTCGTGCAACAATCACTTTCGCCCCGTAGAAGTTAATACTATCAAATCTTCGAGCGATCCGAGCCCGAGCCTGTATCAGTTCTCAATTATACGATATTATTCATTGTAATCTATCTGCATTTACGTTGACGCAGCTGGTCTATGGCGCAATACAACAACACTCATGCAGAATTGTAGAATTAAATATTAATCAATGAAATCAATGGGAAAGGAGTACTGGGCCTCCTCAGGCGACGATGGGGTTGGGTGGGGTTATTGGGGGATGGGGTATGGGGTATGGGGGGGATATATATGTATATATATTAATACAAAATATTTTACAGTAAATTTAATAATTATTTTAATAATTTGCCATTCGAGCTCTGGCTACATATCGTTAAATATTTTAATAATTCCATATCCACACTTTTACCTTATCCATGGATTTATTAATGAAAACTTTATCCGACAAGAGATTTTTTCGTTCTAGCCCCCGACATTTTCCTTCGCTTGCTTTCACTTACTTTCAAATACCTCATTTACATAAGAATTTATATTTAAAAATGTCTTTTACGTCGTTGTAACTGCTATGTTGGAATTGATTGTATTTTAATTGTATAAATATTCTTAGATAGAAGAATACGTTAAAGTATGACTAATTTCATTAGCTACGATATTCTTTTTTTCTTTTTTTCCTTCCTTTCTTTTCTTTTTTTTTCTCTCTCTTCTTCCCCTACTAAGAATTTCAATCCTTACTAATGTTTTTTTTCCCTTCTTTTTATTTATTTATTTATTTATTTATTTTATATTATTTTTTTTATCAGTGATCATGTATCAGTCATTTAGATTACTGGATATACGAGCAGTCAAAACATCAGGCACCATTATGAAAAATCAGAGGACAGACGCGACCGCTCCGTTCACGTGACAATAATTATATTTAGAAGGGAACGGAGAAATTCGAGTTTTTCAGCCTGCTTTATAACATTAAGCAACAAATTAAAACGAACTCAACTGTTTCGGTTAAGAGATTCATTACTCGCGCACGGGCTCTCGTCAGTTCGAAAATTATACATATTCCATACGTTCTTTTATCGCTTAGCGGTTAATTATTATTCTCGATAAACGATACGCATAATCAATATAAAGGGATAATCCGTCGACTAGACTAACCTTTAAAAGTATTATATAAATACAATATTTAATTGTAAATGACACCGTATAAGTTTATAACAACTGGTCAACTTTATTCGATTTCATCCTATCAAGGCAAATTCCTATATTCCTACTGTAAATCTTCTAAATATAGAAGTTTTAGAAGTATCTCACTCGTTTTTCATACATATTATATATATATATATATATATGTATAAAAAAAAAGAAAAAAAAGAATTGTTTTTTTCTTTTTTATATTCATTATGAATATTGAACATTAAAATTATATAACATAACTTATTTTATTTACGCAATAACATTTCATTAAGTTGTTTAACAAACTTTTCTTCAGAGACTCGTTGACTACGTTGTAAGTACAAATTAAATATTTTCACTAACAATAGTAGAACTGTTCGCGTAGATGTTTTTTTTTTGTTTTTTTTCTTCTTTAATGCGGAATCGCGATATGTTACTTCACTTATTTTCAGTATTATAGCTGTGCTCGTACAAGGACTGGTTATAATTATTTAATTCATTCTTTAAGATAGAACTATATAAAAAAATTACAAAAATCTCATTACTTTCTTTATTTGCGTAAGATTATCGTAAAACAATTTTGAACCAATGAAATCGAATCTAAAAAATTCTAAACGCTTTAGTTTTTTTCCCTTCCTTCTATCATTCTCCCTTTTTAAAATTACTTTTTTCGAACAATCACAACGTATCATTACAATTTATTGTTAATATAATTTAAAAGGACAAGTCCGGTTGAACTCTTATGACTGGATTATAAGTTCAACCGACTTGTTATATTATTTCTCTTCTGTTTTTATTAAACTTAATCGCTCTTGATATGCAACGTGTGTCTTTCAAAATTCTCAACCGTTCAATAAATCTATCTGTTTGCGAATAACAATTGCAATTTTTCATTCCCATACCTCAAAGTTTAAGATACGTTTACGTTCACCGGTAAAAATAATTTTATTACAATTTATTTCTAAAGGTATTAAAGTATAATAATACGCCCTAATATTGCACAATATTTGACGTGAATCTTAGTAAAAAATTGCAATTACCATTAGTATTACCATTTTCCTTTCAATTCTATTCATTGTATATATAAATAAATGCACACCTTCATACGTAAATGCATACGTACGCAACGACGCATCGAAGTAACGTAGAATTAATCTTCCTTTCGATAGTTCTAAAATAATATTAATTTATTACAGATTTTTTTTTCTTTTTTTTTTTTTGTCTTTCTTAAATATTTAACATTTATTTGTCCGTTAAACTACCGTTAAGATTAAAATGAAATTGAAAATGACAAATTTATTCATTCTGGTCTTAACAATTATTTTTGGAAGGTTACCCTGTAATAATTGAAGCAGGGACCAATTATTGTCTATGAATAATACATATTTATTTTAAGCAAGCTACATCAAAAAATTTTAAATTAATTTTAAAACAGCTCTGGGAGCATAATTAATTTATTGTGTAATACTAAATAATATTTATTAGATTACGTAAGTTTCCGGGGGTTTAAATTATAACTGGAATCAATAAACGTACGTAAAAAAAAGGAATCAATATTTGTTAGAGATTTTATTATTTGTTATTATAAGATTGATGCTTTTAATACCAAGTTTTCGTAATTTTTATAATTATTAATTAATACTTATTAAATGAAAGCTTGTTTTTAAAAGTTTTAAGTTCCTTTAATATTTCTGATAATGTATTGATATCACTTTAAAGACTTTTATTAAATTGTAATTTATTAAGTTAAATCTTGAAAATATCGATCCTTAATAAAATTACTTTTAATATTTTATTAAAGCGGAATTAATTTAAATAAATCAATAAATTGAAATTTAAACTATATAAATTTCTATATATAAACGGATTTTAAAATGTACAATAATAATACATTGATATTCAATATTAAATTATAAATTCACATTAAAATTTCAAATATTACTACTCAAAGCAAGAAATTTGTAGCGAGTATATCAAGGATTAATTTGTATGAAATATACCGAAATAACATGTTGTGCGTAACTCCATTATAAATAAGAATTTATATGAAAAAAAAAAGTTGAATGAGCATTTTTTATTAGATATACCTTTGTCGATTCACTAATTTCGAAATTTACTTGAAATAAATTGAATTCCATCACCTTTATTAAATAGAGTCGTAAATATTAATTAAATGTAAATACAAAATGTATTATAAGTTATTGCGTTTAATTGTACACGTTGGTAATATTAAATAGAATTATATTTCAGTACGTATCAGAAAGCAATATTATTTATTAATTAATTAATGATAAACTTTTTGCTGTAGCTATATGTACAAAATGTAAGACCACCTAAAACGGTATGCCATTTATTCTATTTTCCTCCTCTTTCGCCGTCTCTTAATACACGTCCGAAAATTTATTAATACAACGCCATTATTGTTTTAGCTTTGGTCGAAAGTAATAGTTTTTACTTTCTTTTTTTTTCTTTTTTTTTTTTTTTAAACCTTTCATACCGTTATTACCGTTTTTTTTTTGACCTAATTTTATCCACTGGATGCATTGGTCGTGTTCGCAACACGAATATCAGAGATTTATTTCTATAAGGGTGACAGTTTCATGTATTTATAGAATTTTAGTCCTCGGATATTACGGAAAGAAGTGAATTAAATATAATGTAACGCGATGAAATAAAAATTTCCCGAACGATTCTGTTCAATTGAATTTTACCGTCAGTATACCGTCGGCAAAACAATCGCATCCAAGGCCCTTGTCTATAAATTTATTTTCTTTTACATCTAGAGGCTTAATTCGTGTAAAGAATTTAAAAAAAAAAAAAAAAAAAAAAGCAATTCAATATGATTAAATAAAAGCTTTTGCGAATTAATATGAATAAAAATGTTTTAACCTTATCCGAGCTTAGCCAGGATTATTCAAATGAAATGGCAACCATAAAAAATTGACTGCCATTAAATTTAATTACAACGCGTAAATAATTCAGGCCAAAAGTTGTAAAAAATATAGGAATGCATCTTTTATTTCAAACGATGATTTGTATCGAGCGAGCCAATGAAAGATATATTATATATATATATAAGATCGTGTTATTTAAAAAAAAACTTTAACGAACTCAAAATTTTCCTGCTTTTAAGATACGTGTATTGGTTTCGATAATTGTTTCTCCCTCCCGCCCTCCGTACCTCATCGCGCCCCGTTTCTTAAAGTTTAATTTAAACTTTTCATCTCCGTTAAAATATTTATAAACGGGTTATTCTATATTCAATACGTAATATCCGATAATGATAAGGTATCGGGGAGCCTACTTTGCCAAGCTCTCCATCAATAAATACTCCATTAGATGTCATCTTTCCGTATTAAGTCCGTGCTCCATCTCTTATACGTATCTGTCACTCGTCATCCTACGTAGCTGGCTGACTACTACTACTACTACTACTACTACTACTACTACTACTACTAATCATCGGTCAATCATCCGACAACTCATTCCGTACGTTTCACTTAAAAATGGAATGCCGAGTCCCGTTGGTATTTTACAATTTTTCATTCCCCAGCCCCCAGCCCCCAGCCCTCAGCCGCCAGCTCTTCGTTTTCGTTACAAATTGAGGGAATTTCTTCAGTAACCCCATATCTATTTTTAATTTGTCAGGAGCACTATTTATACGCGTGCATACGGACAGGCTTGCAGCGGATATGTACGTGTGCGTAATATGCATAACCTTTGTCCGATTGTTGTCAGCTATCGATAATCTGTCATCAATTGCAAAGCTTATCGTTACAAGCATTTTCTTTTTGTTTTTTTTTTGTCTCTTTTCATATTTATTTAGCGTGAATTGAAAATTTTGTATAAAAAAAAATTCGTTGAATGTCTTCGTAATACCGGTAGACATTGTTTCTCCTCGACTCGTCGAAAAACTTTGTAGGTTGATGATGAAAAACTAATAACTGAGATAAAGCCTGTTACGACTATCATTAATTTTTGTTCCATAGACGTTTAATGAATATCGATATATCGATTCTCCCCGACTAATTATAACAATACATTACGCATCCTTTATTAAGTCGGTACTATATACCGATAATGTTACATATGCTTTCACTTACGCTATTTAGATGATAAGAGATAATAGAAATTTGAAATATCCTGTATCCTTTATTATTATTATTATTATTATTATTATTATTTATCGAGCCCTCGAAAAATAAAGGAATGATTAATAAAATATTGCAATAGCCGCTCGCGAGACTTTTGTGAAATTCAATGTCTAAATTACTGAATTAATATATAGATTTTTGACCATTTTTACAAAATGATACGTTCACGCTCTTTAGTACTCTGGCTCGTAAACGTTTTTTTATTTATTTCTGTGCGATTCGTAATTTCGTGCACTGGCTCTCGTAATTATTGCGAATACTTTTGTCAGAAAACTCGTTAATTTGTTAACGCCTTACTAATCTTAAGAGTAGGATATCGTATTTTATTATTTAATAATAATAATTCGGTCGCTCGAATATGTATCTTAAAAGAATGGTAATATCAATTGTCTCGTCCAATCAATACGAAAAAAGTCTAAAAATGTAATTCCCTATTAATTTTTACGGAAATCTATAAATACAAAGAAAACCTTCCCCTCGCTCGCTAATTTGATTTAATTATAAACTTTTTTTTTTTAAAAACAGTCCTTTTATTTTAAAACAACGCGCTTAATATTCATCGTATTAAAAATTTCTTCCTATTTGAAGTTGGATATATTTGTTTTGTGTGACCGCGAGCTTCGCAAAAGTGGATTAGAATTAATTAACGTACGTTACGCGTAATTAGATAATTTTTAAATTACTCGAGCCTCTATTAAAGCGTCGGAACGTGTTGTATAAAATACGTATCGTTTTGCCATTAACGTTGATGTTTATATATAATTAATTATCAAACGAGCGATAAATATAGCCTAATTAATCCCCAGCCCTACATTCAAAGGGATAAAGAGAAGTGGGAAGAGAAAGTGATATTGCCATCGAGAACGGGAAAAGTCTCATTGTAGATTGTAAGCTAGGCTTTGCCTCGATTAATAATGCATAAATCTGCGAGGACCTTCTTTGGCGAATCGGCTTAACCTCGATCCCGCTCGATTTAGCTTGTCGGCGAAATGCTGCACCCACCACTTGGTTAGGTTCATATAGAAGTCAGGACCCTCCGGCTCGTAGTCCAGATAAGTGAAGTCCTGGTTACTCGCGGGTTTCGCCGGCTCGATCTGCGTGCCCTCGTGCCATTCGTTAAACGACGTGACCGAGATTACGGAAGCTCCACTGCTCACTGCGCTTCGCCAAGCGAACTCGTAGTACTGGCCGTGGCGACGATGCCTCGTGTTTTCTGCATTCCAAGGCCGAATCTGCGGACATTCGCGTACGCCCTCGCCATTAATCCTTTACTAAGATACGGCTAATCCTCCCTCCCCTCACCCCACCCCCTCGGCTCTCGAGCGAATACAAAATCATTACAAATTGTTATACGAAATAAATAAGTTAAAAATAATATTTATACCCCACCCCCGCCCCCCCCGTTAGTCCGTTACTCCGTTACTCCGTCTGTTTGTTGCCTGTACGTATAATCAATGGAATTACAATCGAGTTGAATTGATTGTAAAAAAAATATTCTTTACGGACTCTTTGTTACTTTTATCATTGGATAAAGCCGTTACGTTAAGAAAATACCATTGAAACGGGATTGGGTAAAGAAATGACAGAATTTGTCGCTCAACAAAAATAGCGGATTACATTCCACTGAATTAAAATAAGATTAAACTTAAATTAAAATTAAATTGAATCGGGCTATTGAATCACCTGTTGAGCATTAAGAAAAAGTGTAGCGCGAAGAGGTGGGGGGGGGGAGAGGCAAGGAATCGCTCTCTTGAATGCTAGAGAAACTGGAAAGGACAGAAGTAATTTCTATTTTACATTTCGAGTATAATAAATGTTGTGTACCGCCCTTCCCTTTTGACAATTTCCATTAAATTTTAATTAACTATAAGCTACATACAATACGACTTTCCGGCCAATTACATTCGCTATTCAAGAAAACGAAATCTTAATTAATGTTTATTAAAATCTATCGGTTAATTTTACGAATTGACGTTACAACAATATTTGTGCCAAAAATATCGAGGGGCGCTATTACTTATTACTTTTTGCTTTCGATGCAATCAAAAGATGAATCTGAGCAATATGTCAATATAATACATTATGCGTTCGACTGTGAAGTATAAAACGAAAGAGAGTAGACGGTAAAATGAAACTTTTTTTCTTCCCTTTTTTCTTTTTTTTCTTTTTTTTTTTTTTTTTAATAAACAACGTTTATTGCCTTAGTAAAATAACGTCTAACGATAAATTATATGAAATTTTTTTAATACACGAGATAGTGAATTGTGAAAAGAAAGAAAAGAATGGCATTTAAAATGCGATAAATTATTTTAATCTTTGGGGAAATCAGTCAAGACAAGGCATTAATCTATTTGCTAATAAAATTTACTGCAGAGCATACACGACGTTGTTTGAAATATCGATACAAAAGTATAAAGTTTTAGTAGCATAAGTTTCTATACGTCGTAACGTAACTTTACGTAATTTAATCAGAATTTCATATATATATATATATATATATATATAAGCGTGTCAATATAGAGGAAAACTAAAAGTTTATAAGTAGTTAGTAAAATTTATTCGGACCTAAAATTCTCTATCTGCAGAAAATTAACATTTTAAAATATTCAGATTCTTCACTTCTCATTCGTATATTCTCCCGCCTCCCCTCCCCGCCCCATTCACCTTTCCTCATAAATCTTTTCTGCATCCTCCTCCTCCTTACCCCCTCCCTCAACCCTTGCCGATAGCTACCATTCAGCCACTCCATCATTCCTTATTCTCGACCTTTTCAACTCATTCATTTCCATTCATTTGTTTTCCAGCCGCTTAATCTTGTTCTACTTTCTTAATGTCTTTACTCTTGCCGAGGAATTCCTTCCACCCCATTCCCATCACCCCCCCCCCCGCCTCACCATGCCGGCCTCATTTCCCCGAAAGTTAACAGCTTGTTTCATTTTCGGCAGCCTCTTCTCCTCGTCCTTCTTTAAATCTTCCTCCGTCCCCCCCTCCCCGCCTCTTTTAAAAAATATCAAATTTTTCGAACGCTCTGCATTTATTCAGGGGAGCATAAAACTTTTCTGCATTCGTAAATGGAGATAAGACGACTGTCCGTAGATCGGAAAATTGAATTTATACCGAAATCCTTTTTAAAGCATATGCTATAAATCTGAAAGAGTGAAAAGTAGCTCTGTCGCCAATAAAAAAAAAAAAAAAAAAAAAAAAAAGAAAAAAGCGCGCCCGTGTTTGATGCAAGTAAAAACGATATCTGATTCTAGTAAATTATAGTCTCGCGCAAAAACGTGATAAATGCCGCCATTTTCCTTCCCCTCCTTCCCTTTATATCGTCTAATAATTGAGATCGATGCAATAACCATATTCGCCCCGCGAGCCCCTCATCCATAAAATAGCCAATTAACGTAAATTGGTAAACGAGTAGTAAACTTCGTTATTCAGTCAGACTCGCGATTTTATTTCCACGTATCTTCTATTTACGTCCTTCCCTTCCTTCCCCGATTCCTTCCACTTGTACGAGGTAAGACCTTCCTAGCTTCCTTCTACCCTTCCACCTAATGCTCATATCACTTGAATTAGAACCCACACGCCCACAATTAAAATACGAACGTCTCACCGGAATCCGTCGATGCGAGGGACACGAAAGGGTCCGGAACACTTTTCTCCCCGTTTTCATAAGAAAATGACAAACAATCACGAACTTATCTCGCTATTTGCAGAACTCATCTTAGTCAGATAATATGCACTAATGCATTTACACTCTATTTTCTTATAAAGAATCCACCCACTCTATTGCTTTACCAACATTTTACAAACACTTTTTTCTCATATACGTATAAAATGAGATTTATATTTTTTATATATGGTGTTATGAAAATATTTAAAGCTGTGATAAATAAAGTAGTATGGGTAACAAAATCTAATATTCGAACAGAGACATAAAATATAAATTCGTTTATTTTTTTTCTCTCTCTCTCTCTCTCTCTCTCTCTCTCTCTTTATCTCTCTCTTTTTTTTCTTTTGTTTTTATTTATACTGTTTCGACCGTCGTAAAGTCAATGTATATAGCATGTAATTCGATATATATATATATAAAAATTTCTTCAATTTTCAAAATATTTTATTAATCCATACTATAGAGTTACAAAAGATTTAGAAAAATATAAATTATAGCCCAAGATTTTCAGGACCAAATCCTTTTTCTGGCCGAATGATCAGAGTTGAAATCATTTTCTTTAAATAGAAAAATTTTTCATTGTATTTCGTTGTATTTCATTGTAAGGAAGGAACTATGTTTTAAGTAGATAATAGTAAAATTCATGCGTGAGGTTATAAGCCCATATTGCGGGACTATTTTTCTTTTATATCCACACGGATACAGTAAAAGCGTACATATATTTTATAGGCAAATGTGGCTTATATTTTTAAAACATTCCTCACAAGCCTGTTCTATAACGAACATTTTTAAAGAAGTATAAAAATTAGTATCAGTTTTATCTATTCTTTTAATTAATGAAATAGTATGAAAAGCGTGGGCGGTAATGTTTTCTTACAATTTAGCGAAAGTTAAAAAAAAAAACTTTTACCTTTTTTTCTTCTTCTATTTTTTTTTTTTTTTTTCATTTTAAGAAAACGAAATCTAAAAATTTTTTCTTTGACAGCGAGAGAAAGAAATAAAAGTAAATGCCGTAGGGGTGGTTTGCACAACGCAATGCGACACTCGTTCGCAGTATTATTCACGTCTAAATGGATACACCCCGGTGAATTTCAATTCGTATATACGTCGATTATTGTGATATTCGTAGAAAAAAAAATTTGACATTCGTACTCTCATATTCGAATAGTTTCGAAAAAATACATTTTTAACTTTTATTTAGATTTCAATTTCATAAAGTACGCTACGTAATAGATTATAATATATTATTTTTAATATAAAATTTTACTGCTTAATACCCGCATCGTCAAAATTATTTGAATAATAAATTAAAAAATATTTCTTTTATTTCTATTTTCTCTCTCTCTCTCTCTCTCTCTCTCTTTCTACATGTGTTCTATATGTGTGTATGCGTACGTGTACTTATTAATATCTTGTCCTTTATATTTATAATTTAATATAACACTCTCACCGACTCCCTTTATCTGTTTAGAATTCAATTACGTAGAATTGTTCATCTTAATTTATTTACATCGATTCTTATTACCGCTATGAGTTTACCAGTCTTTTATTCCATTATTCTCTATAAATAGCTTTAATTTTTTAAATTTACTTTCTTAGATGATTGGAGCTGTAGACTTTATAGTTGCTTTAGCATAACTATATTTAAATCGAATCGAATCAATCGATCGCTTATTAAGAATATACGTATTTGATTCGTTTTTAAAATTCAAATTCTATTTATTTTAAATTTGGGCAGAAAATACTTTGAACTTACTTTGTATAAATATTATTTTGATATATATTTTTTAATTCATTTCGTTAAATAATTCAATTCATTGAATAAAAATGAGTAATGGCTTCACTTTTTCACTTGCTATAGTCCAAAGAAATTCAATATGCTTGATAAATTAGATTTAATGGAAGTCTTGTGTTTTATGTAAAAGTATTGAGCTTCAACATTATGATAAATTAAAAAATTTTTTTGCGGTATAATGAACTACAACATTTAGTTTTTCCACGGGATCGATTATATCATATTCTTTCTTTTCATCTATTTAAAAAGTCCTTAACCAGAAATAATAAAGTAAATATTAATTACAGTTATTTGTTTTGATTATACTTTTTTTTTCTTTTTTTTTCTTTTTTTTCTTAAGCCTATGTAAAATATTAAACTTTTAGAATCAATGCAGAATTTATTACGACTTTTTAAATAAAGGATTTTACTAATTTTAATGAAAGTTAGATTCTCTAGGGTGAAATAATTAAGAAAAAGTTCTATAGAATAACAAGGATAGTCTAGCCCTCACTTATTATTCATTTAGAAACTTGCAAACGAGAACATATTCTCATTTTAGTCTCATAATTTTAAATGAAAAAATAATATTCTTTTGCATTTATTTTATCGACGTTAAAGCGTAAGTGAATTATAATTATTTAATAAGTTAATCTTTAATAAGTTTATGTTTATAAATACCCATATCATGCTTATAATACTAATTTTTAATAAATTTATCGAATAAAATGAGAAAACCAACGACTAACGTGAACAATATATTTTTGATTTTATGTCGCATAGATCAAAAAGTAATTCATTTAGTTATAATGATCTGTCACGTCTTAATGGACATAAAAAAATTCTTAATATTATACATGCTTTTATAATGTATAAAATTCATTAAAAGTTACAATAAAGATTAAACTTTTAAAAATTAAAGATATTTCCGATAATTTAAATCTCTAATGCAAAAAGCCCACTATTATTGTAAAGAATTAATATTTAATAAGATTATATAAACTTCGGAAGTAATTACTGTTAGTAAGTAATATCTTTTTTTTATAATTGCATGCAAGTGATTCGATTTAAATTTCAAATGCAACTTGAATTAATTTTTTATCCATCCTTATTATGTTCTTTACGATACATTTTTTTTTTTTTTTTTTTTTTAAATGAAATGCGTTAATATAATACTTTAAATCGATTTACAGAATTAAGTTAAAAATTAATTTTTTTTTTGTAACCTTTTACGTTAGCATATAATTAAAAACAATGCGTAGAAAAAATTCTACTGTGAATTTAATATCTTAATTAATTATGGATATTATTTAAATTTATTATTAATTATAAAATCCGACTGTAAAAACTCTCAAATTTGAGTTATACGAGGATATTTAGATTAAATTAAAAGATAAATAATAAAGAGATCGTTCGTATGTATTCAGTTCTGAAAATTGAGGGAGAAGAATAAAAAAAAATAGAAATAAAAGAAGAAGAAAAACAGAGAGATAAAATTAGATAAATCGCACTATTTTTTCGCACAAAATATAACATTTAATCGTGATTAATTATAATGAAAAAATTGCTTACGTGCATGAATTTGGAAAAATATTTTAATTAAGCGGCATTTGCGCGTCGTTATAGTAACGAATTTAATTAAAGTAATAAATCTGCCGACGGATTAAAGCGATTTGAAATAATTAATGCCGAATATTTAAAAGTAATAATCGTTAATGATACTGTTATGATATACATGTATATGCGGGGACTCACTCGTGTGTCAATGTATCCAGGTCCCAAGCTCGGTACGAAGAGCAGGCCATTCTGATTGGCGAATTTGTTGAGGTCCTTCCAATTTTTCCAAGAGCTGCCGTAAGTAAAGCCGTTTATGCCGAAATACGTGTAAAAGCCGTCGAAGTGGGACTTCTTGATGTAACCCTTGTGCTGCGCATCGACCAACAGTCCGACGTAAATGGCGTCCAGCTCGGTTCCTCGGAGCGTCAGATTTCCCCGATCCGATAGCAATTCCCACCAGGCGCTCGACGGGAACACGTACGAATCGTATATGTAGACGACCGGCAGGATGGCTCCGCTGGAACAGTGGAAAGGCAAAATTGCTTTTGTCCTCGTCGAGGATTAATATTTCGCCGGGGATCGTCGTGGATCGTCGAGGGCAGATTATTACGGTTTCAATTGAAAAACGGGCATTGGATTCTTTGATCTAAGGGAAGACTTACTCGGATTCCCTTTGTAGCCTGTAAAGGGCTGGATGCGATCCGTATCGGCTGAACAGGTATCGCAAATGTTCTATAAGATTGATCGGATTTCTGCCCTCGTAAGGCTCGATGTGCGGAGCAATTTTTAATTTGTATCTGTAAGCGGCGTCCAAGAGATCGGGCATGACGGAGTCCGTGTTCTCGGTGGAAGTCGGTGGACTCCAGGAAACCACGGCCACTCCTACGTGCCATGAAATACATATTTTTTTTTTTTTAACGAGCGCGCATAATTGATTACTTTGTCGGATAACGGGTAACGTGATCGAGACTCACCAATGCCGATCTCCTTTAATTCTCTCATGTGGAGATCGATGATTTGCGGATCCATGGAGCTGTAACATCCCAGATTCGGGTAATAGTTGGCACCTATGTCAGCTGGCGGGGAGTGGGCACCCAGAGGATAGATTTTCTTATCGTTCCGTTTCCAATGCGGAAGGTAGTCGTGGTTCCAGTGCCGCCAGACGCCGTCGTGCTTCTTTGAGCGATACCACGCGTAATAGAAAATGTGTACGTTGTAATTCGGCTCGATTGCCAAGCCATCGTCCTTTATAAGTGGCAGCGAGGCTTTGTTTCTCAACTGCTCGGCTATTTTCGCTACCCTTTCCTCGGTTATTTGACTCGGGCGACGATCTTCATCCTTGCCCTTACCTCCTCTGTCTTTTTTACTTTGTATTTTTTTTTTATTTTTTTTTTTTTTGAAAAATTAAAAAAGAAAAAAATACGTGAACCTTACAAGTTATTCGATTAGTTTTATTAAATGTTTCGTCGGGCACGTGCTCCATTAATTCATGCCATTATCGTAATTATTTTATTTCATATCATTTAATCGAGCTAATTCTTAGTTCGGGCAGTTAATATTGCCTTTATATACTTTAAGTAAATCCATTAATCATTCGCTTTAATTATATTCTATGTAAGATTTAAATCTAGCCATTAGTCCTTTCAAAATTAACGTACAATCACGCGACACTCTCCTCCACCATAACCGTTCACAATGACATGATTTTATTATTATTATTATTATTATTATTACAAAAAAACAAAAAAACAAAAAAAATCTATATACATACGTACATACATACGTACATATACATATAAATATATATATATATATTTAAGTGAAGAAACGTGTAAATAATTCTTACGTGGTAGTACTCTCTAGGGTGGTTGTAAATTCTTTATTTGGATTATTAGCCAGGGTGCTCCACTCGACAGCCGCTGTTACGGTCTCCGATTGGCATTTAACCGATTCCAATGGCGATAGCTTGATAATAATGGCAACAGCCACGAGTGTCGATAGCACGAGTACCAGTGCTGATAAGTAAAAGCATTTTCTCAACGATACCGCCGTTATCAGATTACCCAAGTACATCTTCTTTATTATTAATTATTAATTATTAATTATTATTACTATTAACACTTTCCCTTTAATATTTCCCTTAAGGACGTATTCCGAGCAGCAGCAGCAGCAGCAGCAGCAGCACTATTACTGTTATTCTTACTTTTATTATTGTTATTATTATTATCGTATATTCGAGGTGTTTTTATATTGCAAGTTTTTCCTGGGGCTAAATTATTATTGTCTCTTGCGTAAAGTGCGAATTTAAATGCCAACGGGAGGTGGAAGGTCGTGAAGGGCCGGAGAGAGGGCAGAAATGATTAGCGAGTAGAAAAGAATAACGCATGAGAAGGAGGAGAACGTTATATTCAGCCTCTGCAGCAGACCCGTATGCAGGTAAGCCAAAAGCAGCAGTGAAATCGATATCTCGGTGGTCGGAATGCCAGCGGTCGCTCGAGCTGATCCGGACGACGCGTAAACAAAGGCCTGTGATCGAGGCCGCCGGGGTTTCGAGACCTCTTCTGACAGGTGGATTACTTTTCTCCAAGTACTGGTAGTAGCAGTTTCTGGTAGCAGCAGCAGTAGTAGTAGTAGTAGTACTAGTAGTAGTAGTACTAGTAGTAATAGTAGTAGCAGTAGTAATGGTAGTAGTAGTAGTAGTAGTAAGGGATGGTGGTGGGCTTTATTTGAATCTGCAGGAGAACGGCGAGTGAAGGGGGTCAGTGGGAGGAAGATGAAGATGAGGAGAAGGAGGAGGAGGAGGAGGCTATATTACTACGAGTATTCCCTTATGAGAAACGGGCAAAATGATGGGGGAGGGGGAGGGGAGTTCCGCGAGCGGTAACTTGACGAAAACGTTATTCTTTTATGCCAGAGTTACCTCCAGGTTCCTGGCATGACGGAAGACGGGTTCCGTTCGTGGCCCGACTACCTCCCCTACGTATTCGTCTACACGGTAGGCTCGCCACCGTGCCACTGGCCTCCGCCGGGAACTCATCTCCCGCGCGTACCCCGACGACGTGTTCCTTACGGAGGCGCGCACGCGCTCCTACATCGTACTCCCACCCCCACCTCAATAACCCCATCCCCATCCCCATCCGCATCCCCATACCTCCCTACCCCATGCCTCCCTACCCCATGCCCCCTCACCCTCCCCCCGCCCCATTATACGGGGGCCGGAACATCGGGCGCAAGCGCTGCGGCTTACCCTTAATTGCCGCTATCGCTGAGAGGGTACAAGATTTGTTAACTGCATTAATGGTGCAGCGACTGTCGCGCGATGAATATTAATAGTACAGCTAGTGACTGCAATAATGAATGGTAATGGTAAATTATGATTAATTAGGAAATTAAAAGTTGGGAAGCCCGTGATGGAAAGCTGTGACGGAAACCGACTGGAAGTACGGATCCCGAGACCCCGGAGCGCTATTCATTCGACCTTCGGCTTATTATTCTTCTGCCCTTTCAAAGCCGTGCGGAAGAACTTTTTAAGCTTAGCCAAATGTAACCTTGGTAGCTTTCGGCAATCATCGATAATATTAATGAATTTCCTCATTGAAATCTGTATTATCATGCGGGGACGGAAAGTAGCCCGGTTACTTTTAATCGTCAATTTTTCAAATTTATCACCCGCGACTTGTATAAAACTTTACCTAAGAAGCTGATAAATTGTCGCGTAGCTCGGGAAATTTTACTTTCTCATAAAACTAATCTCGTAAATTGAATCCCCCCCCCCTGAACAAAGTACTCGCCCCGCGATATTTCGACTTGGAGTCAATTTCCTGTGAACCCTTGCTACATCTCAACGATATATATTATATTTAATTTCGCCCCCGTTTAGATCTTACGGACAGGTATCGTCTAATTATGCCTGAGAAAAAATTACTTCGTCATACGTATCGCTACATGTATATATATACGTAGACATAAATTGACTCGATGTGGAGCAAACTTAAATGTACATTATATATAATTTGTATTCAATTAGTCCCTATTGTTCTGCTCATGGTGCTCCGTAAAACAAAAAAAACGAATAAATAATTGATCGAACGAGTCCGTACTAATTACTTAAGAAAAATCATATAAAATCTTACGAAATAATCGGCATTTATGTATATAAATAGTATAGAATTATTCAATAAATAAAAAGATACATTTTCAATACGAAATAAGTAGAAATAGTCTTGATGACAAAATGTCAGGAAAATCATTCAATGTGTACGCAAACCCCCGTCTAGACTGATATTAATTTATTATTAAGGGGTTGTTGTCCAATTTATGTAAATTAAAATAAAGGAATAACTTATCAAAGAACGTAAGATGTTATAAGGCAACGATACCTCAATAATCTACGACAAACATTGCATTTTAAATTAATAAATGTATTTCGCTTTTATTCCGTGTTTTCACAAACTTCGTGTTTTAAGAAGTGCATTAAATCCTATTTTCATCAGCTAAACTTATAAGTTCCGTACATAAACATGGAGATTTACTTTTTAACTTTAACAAGTGCATGATTTCACCATTATTTCTTATTATTGCCTTTGAAAATCCGCTTTATTTTTTTAATGCTTATACCTCGATGTGTATTGTTTAAAATGTATGCATTTAATCGATAAATCGATATTGATCTAGATGAAAATAGAGTTGTCTTCGTTCAAACGTTAAAGAAATAATGTAAAATGTTAAATTATTGATATGCATGTACTCATAATGCATTCAATCTACCTTAGAGATAAATCAATAAGTCGAAACTTGAGTCTAATATTTAATTATTATAATAATATAAAATGAAAAGATTTTTGTATACCGTATTTAATAACGGTTAGTAATTTTATTAGTAATATATTCTCTCTCTCTCTCTCTCTCTCTCTCTGGCTCTATGTATAAATTATTTTAACAAAAATAAATAAATAACCTTTGCATCTTTTGTATTTATTTTTTGGTTGTTTCGTTCGATTCTTGTGTGCCTCTCGATCCTCGTACAAGAGTATATTATGTAACATTACGTGTAGATTAACATTTTCAAATATCTCGTTCGTAGCAATATTAATTAGAATAAAATTAAACAAATTAGTTAAAATATAGATTTTATTGATATTGCTTT
The DNA here is from genome assembly GCA_018883505.1 of Ceratosolen fusciceps. NCBI lineage: Eukaryota > Metazoa > Arthropoda > Insecta > Hymenoptera > Agaonidae > Ceratosolen > Ceratosolen fusciceps. The sequence continues at coordinate 5,319,848 of RCIC01000002.1, forward strand.
GTCACAATAAAAAGTAATACAAGACTATACTGCTTTTTGTATGCTTGCATTTACTTGCAACTATTTGGTAAATTATAATATTATTGAAATATGCAAATAGGTTAGAAATTATTTTTAATATTCAATGTTTTCAAAAGCAATGTTATGATTTTTAATTTTGAAAAGGACTGTTTTTCATTAAAAACTAATTATTTTTCTATTCGATTTAACTCGTTATTTAATATTAATTAGTTATATTTTGTAATGAGTTAATTTTATAGTATACCCTATGTAAAAATTTTTAATAGCTAAATTGGAAATGTGATGGATCGTTGCGTAGAAAATAAACTAGAAAATAAATTCAAAATCAACGAAAAAATCTGTTTCGATATTATATACATATTTTCAAATTCTGAATAAGATTTTTAACGTGCTGGTTTCTGTTGGATCATTCAAGTAAACAGCAGGGAAAATTTATTTTTACTGCCATTATCGATTAAATTCTAAAATATCAGAATGAAATTAAATTATTGAATAACCGTCAAATGGCCATTATTGAATTAAAAATGGATTGAATCCAATTTAAATTAAAGGGAAAAATAAAAAAAAATAAAAATAAAAAAAAAGCACGAATATTTGAATTTTCGTAATTGCAATGTTACTGAACATTTGTCTAAGATGACATTCTCGCGTATCATCTTAAATCAATGTATTTGTTCAACTGGTATTTTCAAATGCATATTATCGTAATGGATCTTTCTTTTTTCTTGACTTCTTTACCTCTTTTCTTTTTTTTCTGTTTTTTTCTGTTTTTTTAATTCGAAGCCGCACGATATTTTCTCACTAAAATTATGGTTATAAATAATGTAAATGACGTTAGTTCGTAAAAATTGCGTTTTTCATTGTTCATCTAAAGTTTTTGTCTCTTTTCCGACAATAGACATCATTCATTGTGTAAATATATTATTATATCGCTTTATTGAGCTAATAAACAACATTCATAATAATACTTATAAAACATGGTTTTCCATATCGAATGGTAATAATAGCTTATACTTTATATATACGTACAATGAAATATAAATTTTTCGTTCTTTTCAAATATACGTACAAATATACGTACAAATATAGATATAAGTACGTAGATCAATATAACTATTATTTATAATTAATAATAAATTTATATGTATTTTTTTTTATTATCAAATCAGATTATTCCTAAATAATTTGTAGTTTGATATCTCTAATTACTTACTTTTTATAATTACATACAAGTCCAATAATGATCCATAATGATCCAATGCTTTACTTTCTTAGTCAATAATCTGAATTTATGATACTTTTTTCTTTTCTTTTTTGTTTTGTTTTTTTTTTTTTTCCAACAAATAGAGAATTTCCATTCAATTAATACAACGTGTTTGTTTGAGTATTTGCGAATGGATCAAAGATGGATAGATGTATTTAATATTTTATTGAAAATGTTAAATATAAATGTGTCGCTTAAATTAAATGGAGTTTTGCCAATAAGTGCTTTATTTGAAAATGTACATATTTGTGAATAAAATAAGTACGAATGAATTTATAGGATAATCGTAAATATTTAGGGACGCGATGATTAAAGTATTTCTAAAGTAATTCTTTTATTTTCGTTACAGATATTAAAGCTTATTATCATCATTCATTATCGTGCGTCAACGTAAACTTTTCTTTTTCTTCCTACCTTTCTTTCTTTCTTTCTTTTATTGTCCATTAGTATTAGATGAGCAGTTCGTTCACTAATTCAATAATATTTATTCATCTAGAAAATTGACGTGGTTCTTTAACGAGAATTATTTATTCGTTTATATTCAATGGTACGTTAATCAGATATGAAAAAAAAAAAGTTCACGAGATTACGATTGAATCGGGCATTAAGATCGATCGATATTAATTCGATTTGACTTTAAGATAAATTGTATTAACAATTACAGTTAGAATAAGTTATTTTCGGAAAGTTGCTACCAAAAGCCTCTTTATGCGTGTTTCGTTATATATTTTTTCAGTATTCAAGTCCGAGCTTTTAATAATAACCAATCTAAGAATAGTATCGACTGAAGCTGTCATTCTTACATTTTTAAATGTTTGGATCATTTTAATAATAATATTAAGGCGTCCTATTGCCATTGGCCGCACGGGTTTGCAATTTGTATGAGCAAAGGTAAAACAATGAGAAACGCAAGTACGTTTGCTTGTCGTTTGCTTGTAATTGTTAAGACCAAAGAGTTATTGTCGCTTGTTGTTGCAATACGGAATATGAGGACGGAGAGACGAAATATTGGATCGATAGAAGCAGCTTCGCTCGCGATGACCTCTTTCAAAGAAAGCTTTTCAACGGTCATTCGTCATACGTAACCACGCTTTCTCCATGGGGTCGTCGAGCCAGGTGCCATTAAGTCGCACTTGTGCAACGAAGCTATGGGTACGAGTGTCACTGTGAACCTCTAATAAACATAACAAGAATGATTAATCAATGTATCCTCGAAAGACTCTGGACTCGATGCGTTCAGTTTGCGATCCAGCGAATCTCAAAGCGTCGATCACTCTCTCTCTCTCTCCGTCTCTCTCTCTCCGTCTCCAGCACGTCCCGATGATATTCGATGTATACGGCGTTCACTGGCGAAGGAGTAGGCCAGAGGAGTAGCGAGTACGGTCGCGGGGCCTCCTCGGGGCTTCAGGATGGCGAGTTAGTTTCGCCGAAGGAGGAGAAAGGACCAGGAGTCGCTCTCTCTCCTCCTCCTCGTTATCGATTAGTACTAGTCCGACGGGGGGTGGGAGGGGGGGTGGTTGCGACACGGGCGGCGGGAGGCGGGAGGGGATGGTAGCGGTGAGACACGAGGGACCGAGGACAGGAGAGCCGGCGGCCACTCGGGGCGGCACTTGGCGCTTACCGCGCGCGGATTCTTTTAACGTTTTGGTGGAGCAAACATTTGTCGCGATAAGGCGCTGCGCAGCCGCGATGGCGCGCGCAACGCGTTGCATGCCGGGAGAAGATCGGCAACTGCGCTCGGCGCCGACTCCGCCGCAAGTCCGCTCTTGTGCATATACAGGCACGGAGCCGGCGCCATCTTGGATGGCATGGCCTCCTCGCTCTCTATCTCGGTTAGTCCAGCGCCCTGTGCCGCCCGTTCCAGTTCTGTGATTTTGAGGCGATCGTAGGAGCCGCCTGGTGGTATGACCTGCGCCCGCGGCTGAGGTAAGTCCCGAGCTCGGCCAGGAGTGCGCAGGACCAGAGGACAGCCGAGAGCAGCAGCAGCAGCTCCGTCCCGGGCTCACCTGTCTCTCCCCTTCGAGCCGCGCGTCCACTCCTCGTGCTCGAGTTCTCGCTCCGGAAACCCTTTACGAGGACCGCTGCCTGGAATTAGAGCACCCGGGGGAGTATTAAGCGGCGCCCGATGCAAACCGTGTGTATTTGTACAATCACGACCACCCAAGCGAAGAATCATGGACGCCGTCAAAGCCTTCAACGCCGAGGTAAGTCACCGTCTCGGGACCACCCGTACCCGATAACCCCCTACATTCCTGGTTCCCATAATTAACATTCCGGTCTCCTCCTTCTCCCACCCCCTCTCCCTCTCCCTCTCTCTCTCTCTCTCTCTCTCTCCGAGGATCAACTTCACCGATCTCTTAGTTCCCATGGATTTTACGTGCAACCGCGAGCGAGGCTAATAATCCAGCCTTACCTGCTCTGTAGCCAATTTCTTATAATTAGTTACGGATTCAATCTCTCTGCTGTTGTTATACCATAAGACTCGTTTCTTACCTATTCCTTTTATTTTACAGCTTTCTGGCCTTTACGATGTGAAGCCCCCAATCTCAAAGGCCAAGATGAATTCGCTCACTCGAGGAGCCATAAAAGCCATCAAGTTTTACAAGCACGTTGTTCAAAGTGTGGAAAAATTTATCCAAAAAGTTTGTTTCAATTTCATATTATTCTACAAGCGATATTCCTTTTGCTTTACTTTACTTTACTTTTTTTAATGCCACTCACCGGAATATCTTGTGCATGTAATCGTGTTTCATTAGGGTTTACCATCATTTATCTTTAGCTTTGAATGAAGCGTTTAAAGATCATAGAATTAATTACTAAGGCATATATTGTTTTTTTCAACAAACTTCTTGCTCGTCGTATAGACGAGTAAATTAACGTATCCATTAAAATCTGTATCAGTTGTTAGTAATACTTGTTCTTTTAGAAATGAATTAATGGTTTAATATTAAAATTTTATTGATTGTTTTTTTTTTCCTGTTACAGTGCAAGCCAGAGTACAAAGTCCCAGGATTATACGTTATAGATTCAATTGTAAGACAGTCAAGACATCAATTTGGTACAGAAAAGGATGTGTTTGCCCCTCGATTTGCAAAGAACATGCAAACGACCTTCCTGAATCTTTTGAAATGTCCTCCCGAAGACAAGAGTAAAGTTATTAGAGTACTCAATTTGTGGCAAAAAAATGCTGTTTTTCCACCAGAGGTTATACAACCATTATTTGATTTAGTTGACCCCAATCATCCTATTCACAAAGAACAGTCAAACGGTAAGTTATTAGTAATAAGTCGTGTTTTAAATAAAAAATAATTTCAAAATACGCAATTATTAAAAAATTTTACAAAAAAAAAAAAAAAATCTTTTTGATTTTTAAATATTTTTATTGTACTTAATTGTTGCTATTTTTATTTTATCCTCACTTACTGTTTAAAACATCTCAAATACTTTAAAAATTGCGTAAATCTTTCTTTACGATAATGTGCGTAAAAATACTTGTACAGAAATAAATATCGTAAGTAATTAATGTACAGTTGCGAGGTATATTATTTGAAGCAAATTATGTAAATGGATCATTTATTCGTTAAAGCTAATGATGACTTTTTTGTTCAGTCTGTCAGTCACAGATTATTTGGTGATTTATTTTTAATTTGCTCCTGTACATTTTAATTTGGGATGATTTTATTTTTAGGAGTTTTAAATACTTCTACAGGTAATAATATAAGTAACTTGAGTGCTGTATCAAAGACCTCACCATCCACTGCAAAAAGTACACCAAAGGACCTAAAACTCTTCACAACGGCTAAACCCATAGATCCAGCATGGTTGGCACAGACGAAAATGGAGACCGCCAACATTGTAAATGCTAATAAATTGCTGGTAAGAAAACTCACAAAAACCGTGTTAAGGGCATGATAATACATTTAGACATATTATTCATAGAGCTCTGTTTAATGAATTCTTTGCTTTTTATTGAAAATTTAGGTTATAAAATTTTTTTCGTCCGTCATATACTTTCTATTCTATATTTATATATTTCCGTATAATTAACTGAAGTTTTATTACTAGTAGACAATTAAATTTAATTTTAATAAAATTCGGGATCATGTATGAATCTTATTTATTTATTTATTTTTATACGAAAACAGTAAAAAGCACTCAAACCCCTTATTAATTACGAATGAGTAATAATTGGCTTATTGTTTGTGCAAATGTATTATTAGAATATTAAGTTCCATACATGTGTATTAGTTTTTACAGAATAACACTGCAAGGCTGTTTATAAATTTAAGTTATTGTTTAAACAAATGTAAAAGTTTATCAAACCTTCTTTATTTATAACCTAGTCTTTATTGAGCCTTTAACTTTGAATAAAGTTGTTTATTAAAGCTCTGCTCGTTTATTTAAAATAATAAATCATTTTGTTGTTGGGGTTCAAGTTATAGGCGAAGGTATTGTGTAACCGATATGTTTACCAAGAAAATGCACAATATATTTACTTTGCTTGTTTGCTATATTATTTGCTTTTTAGACCTCGCTCCTACGTTTCGATGTTTAATCAGGCAATGAAATAATTTGTAAAGCGAAAAACAATCATTGTTCCAGACGTAAATATTTAATCATGTATGAAACTATACCTTTTCTCTACTAGGGGCAGGTCAGTACGAATCAAATGGACGTTTCATTCCTTGATCAATTGCAGCATTTACAGCAGTTGCTGTTGAAAAAGCAGGAGGCAGCGAACGAGGCGTCCCAAAGCTCGGTCAAGTTCGACAAGAAACTACTTGATTTTGACTACGGCGAGGAAGAAGATGACGACGTACAGGTCACGACCTCGCCGAAAATGAACCAATCCCTTATGAGTCATAACGCTGTTACCACGGCTACTAATAATCTCGAAAGCTTAGGACTATTACTTACGAATCCAGAGGTCCGTAAAATTATTCATGACTATTTTCACCATTAGGTGCACTTAAATACAACTCTTTATTGCTTAATTGCTTAAGCCGAGCGAACGGTGTATGAGCACAAAGCAGAATAACTTATTAACAATTTGAAAATTTTATTTCTTACAGGTACTAAGGCAATTGCAAACGCTGCAACAAACAATGCAAAATAGCACTAATACTCTGCAGCATGAAATGGAAGAGAAAATGCGTAAATTGCAACAAATGAAACAACAGGAAGAAGAATTTGATAAGCATCTGGCCCAAACTGTACCGGTAAACATGAATTCAATTGCTATTATTAGATTCGTATTATGAATTCAAATGCAATGTAGTCATTCTCGATTAATATACGCGCAAGAGGTAAATTAATAAGTTATTATATTTTTTATATTACGTTACAAATAATTTTGTATATAGATAACGGATTATAATTGTTATTTCGAGTTCACTTAAATAAATTTTTCGATAAATCTACATAACATATGTTTGCGAAGTATACGTAAGAAAAGTGTGTAAGAAACTCATTTTTTACTTTTACTGAATTCGTTTTAATTTTTAATAGATGTATATATATATATGTGCTTGTGTATTATTATAGTCTTTGCCATTTGCATCGGAGTGTGAACTAAAACCTACTGATATAATGAAGCCAGCACCGCCGCCGCCGCCGCCTCCCCCTCCAGTTCCTTACGGATCTGTTGTCCTAAATCAAGTAGTCATGCAGCAGGATATGAGCCAACCTCCACCTGGTTATCATCCACCAGCCATGCCCTTTGTTTCACAACCGCCACCGCTACTCAGAGCGGCACAGATGACGCCTATTGTCGTGCCCCATCAAAGTCCACGTCACGATGACAAGTATATATCGAATAAAAAAAGAGACCTAGAATTCTTATTTCACGAAACATTTTTAATGAGGCAATTTTTTAATCTGTAATTCATATCGATACGGTGATTTAAACAAATATCCATATCAGAGTTGAAAAGTCGCTTCTTGTTTCTTGCCTTTAAGAATTTTATTTATCATTATAATTGTAAGTAATTTATATTATTTATCTTATTGTTTTTCAGTAATTCGCGTCGAGAGAATAGCGTTGAAATTGTAAATTGCGACTCGGTGCGCTCACAAAGTAGATCTCCAGATCGATTTAGAAGACACAGCAGGTCTAGATCACCTCGGCATCGCGATAGAGATAGAGGCAGAGACAGAGATCGATCAGATAGAAAATCTCGATCACGATCAAGATCGAGACGTCGAAGGTATTTATTAAATCTCTGGCAATTATTATGCAAATTAAGTATTAACGTAATACATCGTTAGGTAATTTATTTATTTGCGAGGGAACTGAAAGACGTATATTACGATATTATTGCTTTTACGCTAAAGTCTTAAACGTACATTATATTAAAAATATTTTCTAGCAAGTTAATCTAGCTATTTGCATAATTTAGCATTCGGCTTGAACCAACTTGCCAAAGGAAATTTGAATTTTTGAACTGTGCCAAAAAAAAACAAATTGTTGGCATAGCCAAGCAAGTTCAAAACAAATCTTCCAACCGAGAAATATTATGTTTTTCATTAATATTACTTGCCTTAGATTTTATTTGTTGAAAAATAATTATTATGAAGGTCTCGTTCCAGAGATAGAAATGACAGGAAGCGAGACGACAGTCGGGATAGATTTAATGACGAAGAGAAAGAAAAAGAACGAGAACGCCGAAAACGAGGACTTCCACCTTTAATGAAAGATAAACTTAGCGGTACGTACGTTAAACTACGTTAATCCCATAGTTCAACTTCAAGATATATTTTTTTTTATAACTGCATTGAAAGATAAGTCGTTAAAAATCGATTTACTGAACGATGTTATTATATATATATATACATATACATTTGTAAATTCATTCTAACTTTTATTTGTTATTTCAGTATGCAGTACGACATTGTGGGTAGGGCATCTGTCAAAATTAGTACACCAAGAAGAGTTATCTGACACTTTTGGTGAAATTGGTGATATAGTCAGCATCGATCTAATTTCTCCGAGAGGTTGTGCTTTTATTTGTATGAATAGACGACAAGACGCGTACAAAGCATTAACTAAATTAAAGAACCACAAAATGCAAGGAAAAGCTATAACGGTGAGCCGTAAGAATATTTTAACAATTTTTTTTTTTATCGCTTATTCGTTGATTAAATTAATTATTAGTGAATCGTCTTTGCTTTCCTATTGTATAATGAATTAATCGATTATAATTTTTGACGGGCTTAATACGTTTCTTAAATCTAAAAAATGATCTTAATCAACGGTTGAATATTATTGAAATTAAGCAAACGATTTGAATCGAATTCATTTTAAAATATTTTAAAACTTTTTAATTTTAATAAAAAAATTGTTATACATTACAATAATAATCCTAAATCCGCGATTTATAGTTGGCATGGGCACCTGGAAAAGGCGTCAAAGGTAAAGAATGGAAAGATTATTGGGAAGTAGAGCTTGGTGTTAGTTACATTCCTTGGAACAAGCTGCATAATATAACAGATCAGGATCTGGAATTACTTGAAGAGGGAGGAATGATAGATGAAGATACAATGCCTCCGAAACTGAAAGGTAAGAGGCAGATCTTAATAAATGTAGTATCAACAATAACTTGAAATTCACGATACGACGTAGCTAACGAATTAACATTTTTTTTAGGAAAGAGAAAGCGAATGTCCGAATCCGAATCGTCACAATCAATAATGTCAAACCAAGTCTCCTTACCATCCGTTGGTGATGGTATCGTTCAAGTCTCAACCAACGCTGCACCTGTACCTCCTCTGGTAGACATGAGTCAACCACCACCAATCAGGCCACCTACACAAGCACTCTTACCACCACCCAATCAATTGCAAATGATGCCACCAGGTTTTACAATGCCACGTGCGTATACGTCGTTTGTCGTAACATTTTCATTAAAAGTCTTTAATAGTTTTCAAAAGATAATTAATGCCTTCGACAGCAATAATAAAAATAATAACCGCTGAGATAAATAGTTTTTAAACGTAAATGCATGTATGAATGAATGTTAATACGCATTACAAATTGTAACGATGAGTTTAATTAATTGCGTAGCTGGTATGTTGGGGCCTATGGGATTATCGATGCCTCCAGGCCTTATGCCAAATGTACCAATCGGGGTGCCACCCCCTAACATGCAAGGTTTAATTGGACCACCTGGGATGATGCAGTCCATGATGCAAAACTCGCCTTTCGGAGCTGGTGTTGGAGTCGGTCTGCTCACGCAGATACCGATGCCAGCGCCGGCAGCTCCTTCAGACAAGCCTAATTCCACTGGTAAATATCTTGGTATGCCTTTTACGGCAACTTGACACAATAAATCGCTGCCGACTTTATGCCGACTTTATCGTTACACAAATTATAATACTTTTTTCCCTATTTGAAGTAATAAATATTCCATGTACTTATCTAAATAGTTCACGTGGTTCTAGAAAAATATAAATACCAACAGTGCACGTGTTAAAATCGCATCTCTATCAAATATATGATTTAAAAAAAAAAGAAAGAAAGAAAGAAAGAACGGTCAGGATATGATTTCAATATGAAAGAAATTAACAATATATGTCTCTTTGTATTCGTTGCCTCAGGAATGCCACACAACGTGCCACCCCTGGGTGTACCGCCGCCGAATTCCGAGCCAGGTATGCCGAATTTACCATTAATGCGCCAGGCGTATGGCGTCGGGCCACCGATGCCGATGCAGCAAATGCCCCCCCAGCCGCCATCTCAGCACCAGCAGCGGCCGCAACAGCCCCCGCTACCTCACCAGCAGCACCCGGACGACATGGACGTAGAGATGGAGGACGCGATGATAATACCTCCGATCAAGGAGTCCGGCAACGGGGCGAACAAGGCTCCGAGTCTCAGCGATCAGCTTCTGGCGGCAATGAAAGCGAACAGCACCGATCGCCTGGATAACGAGCGCGACAGCTTCAGGGACCGGGAGCGCGACCGCGACCGTGACCGCGAGCGTGACCGCGATCGCGATCGCAGAGACAGGTCGGATCGCGGCGGTGGCGGCGGCCTCGGCGGTGATCGTTGCGGTGGTTTGAGTGACCGGGGCGGCGGCGGCCTCGGTGATCGAGGAGGCGGACTTACCGACCGGGGTGGCGGTCTGGGCGATCGCGACAGAAACGACAGGAACGACGTGAACGACTCGAGAGGCAGAGACAGAGCACGTGGAAGAGATCGGGGTGGACGAGACAGAGGCAGGCGGGACAGCAGAGACAACAGAGACAGGGACGACCGGAGAAGCGATCGAGATCGCGACAGTCGTGACATGAGGTAATTCGTCACAATATATTTATAAATAATGTAATATAAATTTTAGCCAAATACGATGCTTGTATAAGTGAAAGCAAGTAAAAGCAAGTAAAAGCAAAAGGTTAAGTAGTAATGTATGTCGTTGGAATAAATCGCACACGCAGGCACTCGCCAATGAGACAAGACATTCTGGGCCAGGAGAACGACTCCCTGGTGAAAAAGGAAATCGGTCCGAAGCCATCGCTCGCGGACCGACTTCGCCAACTAGCGGATGGCACGCTGCCGCTTATGGACGATAGGATGGACAGAGACATGCGCAGCAGAAGCGAGCGCGCGGGTGATAGAATTGATCGAAAGTACGACGAGCCGTCTTCGAGGCGACCAGCACTGGACGGGCCCCCGCCCCCGCCGACCCAGCAACAGCAGCAGCAGCAACAGCAGCAGCAGCTCCAGTCGTCAAGTCTCATGGCCAGTGGCAGACGACCGGGCGAGGGACCCCCTTCGCTTCTCGACTTGCCCGCCAAGTTTCCTGGCCCACCCGACAGGACGGACTTTGGTGTGCCGCGAGACTTCGGACCCAGAGTCGAGTCACGCGATCTAAGGGAGTTCTCGCAACGTGGGCCTGGTAAGTTTCGTTCGCCCGTCAATCTTACCGCTTTCAACAATCGCGTAGTGCGCACACGGACGGCTAATGAAGTATTGACATATTCTTCAGGTCTCGGGGATCGTGACAACCGGGCCTTCGGATTACGTCGTGGCGGAACTTTGGACGACTTCCCGGAGCCACCGCGAAGCCTCCTGGAGCGGAGGTTCGCCCCGCCCGAGGACTTCGATGCGCGCATGGGGGCAGGGGTGGGCGGAGGCCCGCCCCGACCGGAAGTCGATTTCGATATGCGCCACGGACCACCGCCGCCCCCGCCCCCCGCAACAGCACGCGACGCCGATTTTGACAGTGTGAGGGGTGAGGTTAGGGGCGGGCCCGTGGTCACGGGTGGTCCTGGTAGCAGGCTCGACGAGTTCGAGCGGCAACAACGCTTTGACTTCGACATGAGGCAGCGTAACCCCAGCGACGGGCCCTTCGATCATCCCCGCGGCTTGCCAGACGACTACGAGATGAGAGATCATCCGGACTTTGACATGCGCGCGCGGAGGGATTTCTTTATGGAGCCGAAGTTCGGGCATCCGGGCATGATGGGCCCGAGGGGGCCGAGGGGTCCACTCCCACCAATGATGGGTGACGGCTATGGGCCACGGGGCGGACGTGGACACGGTAAGTGCTTCCTTTTCTTTTTCTTTTTCTTTTTTCTATTTTAATTATCGAATTCGCATAAAAACAATTTTCAATTTTTTATTTATTTTATTAACCATTCATTTATCGTGTTAATTTGAATAAAATAACTTTTTTTTTTATTATTATTATTATACTTATGAACTTTTGTCGAATGTTAATAATTCTATTATTACTAAAATTTGTTTCAATATTTAATCGAATATACAGATCTCAATTTCAATTATTTAATTATGACTTTGATCGGCTTCGGAATTTGAAAATGTATTAAATTTTTGTGGACTCGGCATCGATATTATTTACTTAAAAACTGATGAAAGAAGAGTTTTTATATCTTAAGTCTTATTAATTGTCTTTATCGTTTTACATTTTTATATGCTAAACTTTTCTTTACTAAAGTTGAAATACGGCTATTGCAGTTTTTAAAAAAAAAAAAAATAATAATAATAAATAGAGTAAACACTTTATTATTATTGTTGTTGTTGTTGTTGTCGTCATCGTCGTCGTCGTTGTTGTGAACGAGTAGTTTGAAAATAAAATCATTATGCTTTTTTACAAGTTGGACTAATTGCGTAAATTATATGTACTTCCGATCTTCTTTTCTTTGGGAAAATTTTATATTCCGATCGATTTATAAAAATATTATATAAAATTGGAACTTACGTCATATTAAATTAATATCTATACAATTTAAGGCATTTTAAACTACTAACAGTTTGAATAATCAATCGGAAAACATACATTTATTCGTTATTTTCCAATACTAACATTATACTTACAATCTATTTCGTTTGCTGTTTTTTACCAGTCAGACTTATTTATTCGTGCCGGAATAATCAAATCTTTTAGTCCTTAAATGAAAAAAAAAAAAAAAAATGTTATTGAAATAATGATTAAGAATATATAAGCAGAATAATAATACACTGATTGGACGAATTGACATTAGAAAGAAATAAAGCTAAGAAGAAGAAAGGACAATTCGGCCAATTCAAGTATCCTTGAAACGCAGAAACTTTTTGCGGGGGGGAGGGGCAATAACGAATGGAAAATTGAATATTTACTTTCAGGTCCGCCGATGTTCCATCCGCGGGGCATGGGCCCACGGGGTATGCGACTGCCGGGCATGAGACCGCCCTTCGGGGGTCCCGTGGGACCTCGAGGCGGTCCATTCGATCCGCGCGACGGTCCGGACTCGCCGTTCTTCCGACCCGGTGCGTACGATGACAGCCGTGGCGGACCACAGAATCTTGGCCGCCCCAACATGCCACCTTACGTCCTCGGTGGCTCTCATCCTCCACCTTTAATGGGCAACTTACCTGGCGACGGCCCTTGGAGGAACGAAGCCGGACCCCCACCTCCTCCTCCGCCCCCGCCTCAGCAACCCCAACACGCTGGAGAACTCGGTGGAGAAGAGGTCAACGATTCCAGAGACAAAGCCAAGAGAGCCGTCAGTACTGATAAGGACACGAGGAGGAGGGAAAACAGAAAGTCCAGGTAAGCCGCAAGCATTCGATAAACAATAACGTGCTGGCGTAGCCACTGCCGATGTCATTCAAGAAGGTATTACTAACGTAACGTTCGAGAACAATATTATCCAACGGTAATGTTTAGAAAAAAAGAAGAAAAAACGGGAAAAAAGACTATTTTAATCGCTTTCGACAGGTATTGTAGGATAATATAATAATATCGTGATGTTATGTATCTGCTATTTATTCTGTATATTGTATATGATAGTCTGAGATGTCGACGATCGGTCGTAATAATAAAAGAAGATTCCATCGGTAATGTAGTGTAAACGTAATGTTTTTATTTTACAATTGCACGGGTATCTAATAAGTATTGAATTTAATCTAGATTCGTACATATGTACGCTCCATGCGTTGTTCAGCGCAACGTCAAATAACAGCGAAATCTAAACTAATGTTAAGAATTATTTGTATTTGGTGCAGTTCGAATGATTGTAAGGATACGTTAATTGCGTATAAGCAGCGAATTTATAATGAATATAAAAAGTCTTGCGTAAGCTCCGACGGTGTCGGGATTGATTATTCCCTGTCCAAGGAAAGACCTTTTAGCGCTTCGTATTAAAAATAAGCGTTAAGTAAACGCCATTGGCCGAAGCCGAGCTCTCAAAGCGAGATCTTACCAATGACGAAACCAATGACCTCGTGCAAATTGAAAAGTATTCGTTGGACTTTGCGGCTTCGCAGGTGGGGCAACGCGAGTCCATCGGCCGAGCAAATGGACGAATCGTATCAGCCATCGATGCCCGAAGCCTTCGTAAATACGGAAGGGGACTTGGCTAATGCCGATCCTCCGAATAGCAAGGAAGACGTAGACGTCGTTACAGCCTCGGTGACGCACGAGGCCAGTGCCTATCCGCCGCCCCCCCAGAATATGTGGAGCGAACCCCAGCAGATGCACGAGGAACCTCTTAAGGATGTAGCCATGAAACCTCTGGAGACCTCGGAACAACCTATCGAGCAAAACATCGAACGTACTCAGCCAATGCAACCTCTTGAGAAGGTATACTTTAATCAATTTCTCTCTCTCTCTCTCTTTTCTTTCTTTTATTCACATCTATTTACTTACACGCATTTGCTTATTTATTAATTAACACGTACTCCATATAAAGGCTCGACTCGTCGTAATCGCGGTGCGAGTTCTCTTATTTAAAAATAATATTTTCCCTACGGATTGTGTATATATATATATATATATATAATTCCTAATTGTTATTATTATTATTCAATTCAATTCATAAAAAACTTCCTAAACGATCGAGTAAATTTTTTCCCTCAAATATTCTACAATGTTCAATCATTTTAATGCTTGTATTTCATATAAAATGTAAAATTCAATATGACATGCATGTACACACGTGCAATTGATTTATTTATGTTTGTCTATTAAAATTTACCATTCATTAAACAATAAATTCTTGCATGCATAAATGTTTATATGACAATTTATTTGCATGTATTTATAACGACGTTATGAATATTACAATTATTGAAACATTAGGCTTTAATAAATTTAATATGACAGAATAAATATTATGATACTTTCAATCGAAATCATATAAATTTCATTTGAAGTAAAGACAATTCACAGCAAATACAATAGGTACAGTATTTTTAATTATTATATTAAAAATTATTATATGAATTAATGGTTGAATGTAACACTATGTAAATATGGCCAATTTTTTTATAAAATTAATATAACATATTGTATAAAGTAAATTTTCTAGGACTCTCTATTTTACCTAAATAATAAAATATTTATGCATTACAGTGTTATTAGCTATTTTGTTGTTGTTTTTTTTTTTTTTTTTTTACAATTATCGCGTTAATTGTAAACGATCACTATGAAAATACCAAGTCAATAGCATTGTCGAAGGATCTGAATATGAATATCGCTTTCATTCTTATAATTAATTTTTATATTAATTCTAATTTTATGAATTTGCTTCCAAGTATTATTCGGAAATTAAAAGTGAAAGAGAGAGAGAGAGAGAGAGAGATAGAGAGAAAACGGTCCAACGATTTAAATTAAAATCTTCATTTATTCGAAGATAATTCAAATAGCATTGAATAAAAAGTTCTGTGAATCCGGTAAATCATTCCTCGCGTTCGGTTGAGAGAATATCGTTGAAAAGTATTCGTGAAAAAAAATACTACAATCTTTTTTTAAAAAAAAAAAAACCCCCCACAGTCGCAGGATATCTACGGGTCTCAAGGAGAGTACGAAGTCTGTTATAACAAGGTGAACGAACGGCCTCCATCAGAGGAGAGAACCTCGCCATCGCCGGTCCATCAGCACACAAAAGTCCCGTCAGCAGCACTCGATCGTATAGAGGAGACAACATTGCCCAAGGCGATTGTGGAAGATCAGTCGCATCATCATCATCACCATCACCACCACCATCATCAGCAGCAGCAGCAGCAGCCGCCGCTTCCTCCCCAGGAGCACTTGGAGCCTCAGCTTCAGGAACATTTAGAGTTGTCCCAGCCGCCGCCGCCGCCTCAGGAAGAGTTCGAGCCCGTTGTCGAGGGTCGCGAACAATATCAGGAGTCAGAGTCCCAGCAGGAGGCGCTCGTCGAGACACGATACCAGGATCCGATGAACGAGCCGACCACGGCGCACGAGCAGCCGGCGCAACAGATCGAAGAAGAGCAGCAACAAGAACAAGAAGTGACGTCCGAGTCTGCAGAGTCGTAATACAGGATCGCAATTGCGATATAATAAACTGTGTATTATAAAGGAATGCAAGGGAGTGCGAACGAGCGTGCGTTTAACGAGACTTTTCGAACGTGTGTAAATAAGGGACATGTCGTTGTTTTCACTTTTTTTTTCAAAGGGGCGGGGTTCACCTGCTTTATTTACTCTGCGTTCAATAATAATTAACGAAAGTCAATCGATACTCTTATCCTTATTTTCTGCACGAAGATTAAGGATGGGGGGGGGGAGAACGAGGAGCGAGAGAGAGAGAGAGAGAGAGAGAGAGAGAGCTTTATTAGCATGTGCACAAAAAGTAATTAAGCGACACTCGGAGTGGTGAGAGAAAACTCGAGTTCTTTCTTTATTCCATTGTAAAACTTAAGATTTACATTTATCATTCATTATACGGCACGATCAAGCCTACGTTCTACTACATACATACGTTCTAAACGACGATTTTTTCTCATTTCTTCTCGATATTATTTTTCCATCTCAACTTCTCATCGTTTTAATTATACGTCAAATTTAAAGCTGCATCAAAACAAAACAAAAAACAAAAAAACAAAAAAAACAAAAAAGTAAAGTTAACGAATAGCTCATATTATTTTTTATTATTTTTGTTTGTCAGACATGTTACCGTATACTCCCATTATTAGATCACGATTATTTGATAATGTTAACGTAATGCTATATTTTAAACATATTATACAAAGCTTTTCAGTACTACGTTTATACACGTTCGACGTACATCAATATAATTAGAAAGCTACGTGCTCAATGTATTTATTTCCTTTTAATTATCTTATCGATTGATAATTTTCTCATACATTCAAGCAAACGAATGATTACGAACGTGTGAAACCTTACTATTCGTATAACTTTGAAAATCTGAAGCTTCCCATGATCTTTCGTTTGAAATTCAGATTTACTTTTTTAAATACCGTTAGTTGTTCTTTCTTCTTTTTTAAGCATTGAATTTAAAAACTACGAAGTGAATGGAAATAACAATCTAATGTACCTTCTGTTTTAAAAGTGAATATTTTTTCAAGCTCAACCACGGTAACAATCTATACTTTTAGAGACAATACTTGTTTGAGTGCATGTGAGTGCAATGTATATGTGTAAATGGAAGAGATAAGTGCAAGTCCAGAGTTCCTTAAACTGCTTGCTAATAAGTCCGATGCTTGAAGTAAACGATACTGCTGTGATAGTGAACACAGGACCTAACGTCCAAACGTGCGCAAAATATATAAATATATAAATACATATATTATATAAAATATTTTATAGGTTTAGAGAACGACGGAGGCAAACGGCTAGTCGAATGCTTTAAGGATAGCCTCGAATTCTCGTTAGGCCTATCTACTTTTTCACTTTGTTTTTTTTTTTTTTTTTTTTTATATAATTTTGTTTCCTTCTCCCTCTTTTTATTTTTGTTATCTTAAAGATTCTTTGAAGGAAACAGTTCTTATGTCGCCCATTGTGTGTTTGACGACGTAATTTTGAAAGGCTTATTTATTAATAATGTACATAGATTTTTTATATTTCCGCGGGCTGATCAATCAAAATGAAACAATAAATATTTTGTACATATATTACTTTAAAAACGAATTTCACTGGCGTTCTCATTCCAAGCTACTTGACCCATTGTTAGAAATATAATTCAAAGTTTATTTTTTTTAAACTGAATGTATTTCTTTTTAAACGACGCTCTAAATAATTGTTTTGTTTTATTAGATAGATAATTGAAAAATTATATTTTCCAAACGCTATTTTTTATCATTATAATAAGTTGTCTTCCATCAAACAAACGTATTCTTTTTTTTCCTTGTTTTTTATTGTAAAAATGCTCAGTAAATTCATTCAAAACACTACATTGGCATTATTATAATTAACTTACACATTGAATTTATAAAAATAGCTATATATTTTTAATGAATACTTATTTATATAAGATAAATGTATGCATAAGGTTAATTACAGTAAATTCATGTTTGATAAAGTCATAATTTTTATTTTGTATATTAACGTTTTCGAATTTATTTATGTTATTGAAAAACATAAAAGTATGTCTATACATAACGAAAAAAGTAAGAGGTGAGAAAATACAATATACGTCATGCATCCTGTGTTCACGCATCGCAACATCCTTATTAACTCACGGCGCAGCGTTGGAGGACTCGCGCTTGCGCTCAAACTGAGTGACAAGTGCAAGGTACTGTTTTATACATTCACATTTATAAAATTTGCGATAGATGTACTGCTATTAATATTTTACATATGGCAGTATTATTTATAATGTGTGTGTGTGTGAGAGAGAGAGAGAGAGAGAGAGAGAGAGAGAGAGAAAGACGAGATGTCTCGCACCACTCTGACGAATTGCGGACCCTAAAGAAAAATTATTAGGTAGAATGAATGAGAGAGAATGAAAGTGTGTCTCTTGTCTTAAATACGTTGGTACTTCTTATAAAGCTGATATTAGCATTTTACATTGACATTATAGATATTGTGAATTTGTAATTGTAGAACAGAAATAGGTAATATTTTATTAATACATTAATATTAAAATTGTGAAATTTATTAAGAATTGTGACCGAAAAATCGTTTATTATATCATCCACGAATGATTTAGTACACATTTGTGCATATTATTGTCAATATTTTTTAATATGTATTTCAAACATTTATACCATGTAATAATTACAAGAAGAGAATTTCTTTTGGGAAGCATTAAAATACATTTTTTCCAGTACTATTTGTAAAAAAAAAACAAAAAAAAAAAAAAGTAATTTGCAATCTTTTCTTTTTAAATTAATTTACATATTACTGCTTTAAACGCTCGTTGAAATAGTTTATTGTAAGAAAATGTAGAAGTTAAAAGACAAGTAAAGGGCAATTAAATTTTATTAACAAAATTTTTCAAGATATAAATGGTATCTTAGCTAAGAAAAGATGATTTATTATTTCATTGTAAAGAAAGAGAGAGCGTATTTCTGTTCTACTTTACGCATATTCTATTTATTCTTGGAAACTATGGCTTCAAGAAGTATCCGATTAACAATACAAAGCATCCCTAAAATAAATTTTTCAATTATATATTTGTCATTGTAATTTATATGATAGATTCAATTACGTAATTTAAAACATGTCTCATACAGAATAAATTGTTAAGTTGTTGATAAGTAAGCTTGAAATTAACTTCAAGTATTGTAACATTTTTAAGTAATTTACTAAGAAGTAAAGCTATTTATTCAGAACAGCAGAGGCTGAATTATTTTTCAAATAATTTTTCTGTAATGATACCGCAAATTTTAGAACTGATAGACATTACGTGCATAAAATTCGCGTCTTTGATTAAGAAAGAAATTTATATTCAGATTACTGTGTAAATATTACGATACAAGAAAGAATTTAAATATAATTCAATGTTAAATTATAATTTGGTTTACTTGAGCGAAAAAACTTTATTTCATACGATAAAAATTACCATAAGGTTTATAATTAGTTAATAAAAACTGCTGAACAATTGTTTCTATTAAGATTGAGCAAGTGTTTCAACCATT
Source organism: Ceratosolen fusciceps (assembly GCA_018883505.1). Taxonomy (NCBI): domain Eukaryota; kingdom Metazoa; phylum Arthropoda; class Insecta; order Hymenoptera; family Agaonidae; genus Ceratosolen; species Ceratosolen fusciceps. The sequence continues at coordinate 5,339,479 of RCIC01000002.1, forward strand.
TGAATAAATTTTAACTTAAATCGTACATGTCTGCATATTTTTAAGAATTGGCTTGAAAAATTTAGTTTTATGTCAGCGCGTTGGGTGTATTATTACATTTACAAGAATATTTATGACTTCAACAATATTAAGTAACACACGAATAATGGCTTTATGTTTTGCATGGTACTAAGAAATTCATAATCTATATGGCTGGCACGAATGATCTGCCCTGACATAAATTTAAAATCTTCGAAATCATTTGTTATTTGAGATAAAGTAACCTTTCTTTATTACAATACCGATAGACATCTGTTATATAATTATTTTTAAATTTAAGAATGCCTTAAGCAATCATTTACTCTCACGTAATGCAGTGATTATTATGAACTTTTCTGATTAACAATTTAAACGTAATTAAATTAAAATTTCTGTGAACTGGTTTAACAAGCTCAATTAACAAGTGTCTACTATCGTAGAGTATTGAATAAACGAAAATCTCCGTGTTTAATAAACGAGTATTCGTAACTAGTATTTCTATTTATGATAGTTTACCAATTGCAATCACTCTGACTCAAAAGGTATATGTATATATATACATAAGTCAAGCGAACGATAAAATATTGACAGAGTGTTGCGTGACATCGTGATCTTAAGTTTGTTTCCGAAACTAATGCACAAGGAATAATAATAATAGCCAACTAAAATTAGCTAAACTAAAAAATACCATTCAAAACAAAAGGAAAATTAAATTAAATTTACTAGGATTTCTTTACTATAGTCTTGTCGACGTGAAAGTGGATAAATTTTTCAATGCTTACGTATATAATTACAGGAAAAAAAAAAGAAAGAAAGAAGAAGACAAATTATGCGTATAATAATAATAATAATAATTAATAATTAATAATAAAAGAATGATATAATTCTTATCCGTTGCTGAAACATTATTTATTTTCGAGAAAATATTAATGAGGATAATAAAATAAAATAAATGATTAAAGACGACGTTTTTTACGCTACAAGAGTTAATAACGATTTGAAGAATTAGTTATGAAAAAAAAAAAAAAAACAATGTCATTAATTCATAAATAAATACCTTTACGAAACAATACAATTCACGAAGATAAAATAACGATTTTCTGTACAATACCAAACGAGTCAATTTCAATTAAAGTTCATGTTTTCCGATAATGTATAATAATACTAAAAGTGATCTGGACTCTATAATTAATTTTTTAAAGATTTAATGCACGCTATAAGAATTCTAATATTTATAATGTATTTTTACCAACAATTACGGACTCTATTAATTTTTCTTAACATTACGAATAACAACTTGGAAAACTTAAGGAAATCATTTTCAGTTTAAGAGACAGAATATTTGAAAATTCGTTATTATTAGCTTTTCTATGTTTTGTTACAACAAATAATACTAAGCGCTATCTTACTATAATTTAATTATTAATAATAAACGACATGTAATAACGAGAGTTGAAATAAAAACATAAAAATTAAATCATTATACAAAATTGAGTAAATCCAAGTATTTCATGTGTTTTTTAATCTTGAAAATTGGATATTCTGTTAAATTATGAATTTAAATATGTATTTAATTGAACCATATTTTGTAAGGAGTTTTATATAATAAAATGCGAACTAGTTCGTTGAAAGAGATATATTGAAGGATTCAGCAAAACGTATGCCAAAACAAACATATTATTTATTCGTTTAATTTTTCTACTGAACTAGGGACATTTTAATTGTAACCTTTGATTATAAAAGTTGGAACAGCTAATAGTTATTCTTAATAAAACAATGTAGTTTTTAAACAAATATCGTTTTTAAATTTTAATAATTTCATTATTAATCCTATGATTATAATACTTGAAACAACTTTGCCACGAGGAAAAACTAAAATACATACGTTAAAGTATAAGCACTTAAATTCTATATATTTGGGTTTAAAAAAAAAAAAAAAAAAAAAAAAAAACCTACGCATAAAATTTTATTAATAAATTATATTATTTACATCATGATTACTATATAAAATAATAATTACTAAGCATTTATGTGTTTGTACTTTAAATCGATGAAACAATTTTTAAAAAGGGTAAATAAATTATTTAGGTTTCTTTAACTGAAAAAAATTTAGTTTATTTACGATCAGAATTAATTTACTTTACTTACTTTACTAAAGAAATTCTCTATTCTAGCTATTAACGATTAGAGTAAATTTATTCAGTTATCATTAAATAAGTTTTAAGAATTAAAACAATCTTTTACCAAACTAATTTAAAAAGTATCTTATTTTTTTTTGTTTAATTGTTAAGATAATATTATAATTCTTGAAACTATTTTTATTTTATTTTTTTTTTAATCTATCGGCTTATTTGCGCGCACATACGCACACATTAATCTATATATACATATATATATATTTGTGTGTGTGTAAAATGTTACTTTAATTATACGTTTACATATACCGGAAATTAATTGAAGTTATAATAAATTTGCGCGTAATATCAGCTATAAATCATTACCGAGTGAGCACAGCTAATTAGGATTTAATGACAGAATTGTCCGTATACGCATTATTCGCAAGAGAGTAATAGTAGATTTCAGAGAAGACCTTTGACTTATTGCAATTTGTATTGAATTATTTTTTTTATAATTGACCTATACTTTTTTTTTGGCATAAAATTTTACAAGACATTCTATTAATTGATTGGCGCTAACATTTCGTAATTGTGAGGTAGATATCACGAATGAGTGATTTTTTTATTTTTCATTAAACGAACTTTCAAACTCTCGTGAAACTAGTTTTTAGTTTAATTTTTATTTTTCGTATAAGCTCAGGACAAATTTTACGTATTTTATAATTATTGATCGATAAATTTAAATGATAATTTTTATTGAGCTACAGTTACGTTATTAAAAGTTTCGTAATGTAGAAAAATGTATTAAGTATTAGAAGATAATTGTTGAACAATTTAAGATACGAAATACTTTTTTAAGAATTTACGGATACTCGGTGAAACCGAAGAGTCGGAGAAACAATTAATCGAATCGGTGATTTACATTTATTATTAAATGCAAAATTTATGTTTAAAATGACAAAGTTGCAAGCTAAAGTGTACATTGGGGTCGTGAAATGATAAATGATTTGTAATTATCGATTGGAAAATAATGCTAGAATGAAGCTTTCGCATCACTGTATGTGGGGAAAAAAAAAAAAAAAAAAAAAAAAAACAAATGTAGACCATACGTTGTTTCTCATTTTCTGTGGATTCATGACGTAGTTGCAAAATATTCACTCGCACGGCGAATAATTTGTACACGAATTGTACCGACATTTGCAATTTCATCGAATGCCGACTGGAAAGTTGGGGAAAATGTTGCTTTGGAAGTGCAGATCGCTTCCCGTTATCTGTAATCCGTTCAATTGATCGATTACAATGTACACGTCCTTTCAAGCAAGTAAGTCTGAAGATCCCTTAACCTGGAATTTTTTTTAATTTACAAATTTCTATTACGAGGTCTAATCTAATGTCTGATCTAATTGGAAATCTTCCGTTTCGTTAGGGATCCCCGTTATATGTAATGCCATTAGTTATTACAGATTCAGTACTTTTCGATGGTATTAAAAACAAATTACACAATACCCATTCTGAATAACTTCGTTAAATTTTGAAATTGAAATTTTAACAATTATATCTTAAAGATTTTTTTTTATTATCAAGCATTTATATAAAAGTCATTTATTCAGAATACAAGGTACTGGATAAAATAGGAGAAGGTTCGTTTTCAGAAGTATTAAAATGTCAGAACCGGAGTACGGGTATATTTTACGCAGCCAAACGTCTTAAGAAAACCTATCAGAAGTAAGAAAATTCAAATATTCTTAGAATACTTTAAATATCATTCTCTTGATCTTCATTAATATGTAATTTACCTCTAATTGAACTAATTGAATAAAATTCAATTCAATAGCCTTACGCATGTTAGGAAAACTTTCTTCAAAATTCAAAATCCAAGTTTAATGTAACAGGATTTTCACTTAATGTGTTAACCCCATGTTAATGTATTAATGTATTAACCCCAATGACCTAATACTTTAAATGTTTAGTGAATGAAAAAATTACGCATTCGATTTTCTTAACGTTTTTTTTTTATTTATTTTTTGAATACTCTTATATATATATATATATTTCGTATTGCTAGAATTTTATTTAAATAATCGAAATTGTTTTGTTTCCGACGATTCAAAGATGAAAGTAAATATTTGATATAAAATTTTCCGCTAATTATATTCTACGAATAATTCTACTATTATCGTTTAATACATATATTATTTTATATATAGTATATTGTTTAAAATTTAGCGTTAAGGAGATATTGAAAAGTCCAGAAGTAGCGGCAATGCGAAAAATTACTAACCATCCGAACGTTCTGTACATGGTAGAATCTCATTAGTAAGTACAATTCAATGATCATTTTTATCTTTTAATTGGAAAATTTATCTACAGTTATATATATATATAAATATATGTACGTATACTCAGTTAATTTTTTAATGTTGGATAAGCTAAAGTTAGATAATCATTGTTTCGTAGCGACCCGTTGCCTGGGAAAGTGACATTGATTTTCGAACTGATGGAAATGAGCCTTTACGATTTGATGAAAAGCCGAAACGGGTAAGAATAATGTAATTCTTACGTACATCAAGCTTAATAAATAAATAAATAAATAAAATTATGTTGTGAAACTGACGCGAATGTACTTTCAGCCGCTTGCTAATGGAAATTCGCGTGAAAAACTATATTTACCAATTACTGAAGGGGCTCCATCATCTTCACACGCATGGTATTTTTCATCGTGATATCAAGCCAGAGAACATTTTGTTAAAGGTTTCTCATTTTCTTATCTACAGATAATGACAACCTTTCGTATACATTAATTAATACATATACATATATGTATATTGTTTTCGTTTAATAATATAAAATCCTTTTAAATAATTCAACGATCTCGATTCAAAATATTCTCCAATTCGAATCTCTGCTTTCTCACGCTATCGTGCTCGATCCGAATAAAAAAAAACAAAGATTAATAATAAGAGAAAAAGAAGCAAGGAATATTAATAATAACAATAATAACAATAATAACAATAACAACTTACTAGCCAATGAAACGGCTTCATTTACAAACATTTAATCGCGTTACATGTGGCTGCGCGACGCGCAGGCCGGCCTCGTGAAAATTGGCGACCTCGGTTCTATACGGGGCATCTACAGCAGGCCTCCGTACACTGAGTACATATCAACGAGGTGGTACAGATCGCCCGAGTGCCTGCTCACCAACGGCTACTACGGGCCCAAGATGGACATTTGGGCATCCGGCTGCGTCTTCTTCGAGCTACTCGCGTTAGTACGACGCCATACGTTCTATTCGTTACTTTCATAACAACTTTCATGGCTTACCCCTTTTACCTTGTAGCGTAGAGTGGCGATGATTGTATGGGATTATTATGACGAGACTTTGCGCGTCCAGCTTAACGAAACAAAAAAAAAAAAAAAAATAAATAAATATATAATATTGTTTAAAATTATAGATTGGAGCCACTATTCCCGGGAAAGAACGAGGTGGACCAGGTATCGAAAATCCACAGTATTTTGGGTACCCCGCACGCCAGGCTCATCGCCAAATTTCGACGAATGTAACAATTATCAATTTACATTAAGCGCTGTACAATTAATATCGACCGACATTATACTATTTGCCATTGGCGTTAATCTTGCCACGTTAATTTCACGTAATTTTAATCATCGAATCGGCCCTCGCCGCATTCGTAGGCAGAAGACTGTAGTGGTAAAGCGGCAAAGCATTACGCGTCCCTCCATAACGAAGAGGGCTTTACCAATTCAATTCAATAATTTTATTTAATCATCCGATCCCGTTGTTAAAAATAAAATAAAAAACAAACAAACAAACAAACGTCCCTAACGAGCCCGAATTCTCGCCAGAGAAGCAGTAGGACACGGAACGGGAACTTTTACTTCCCTGCGAGGCAGGGCCGGGGACTTGCCTCCCTCCTCCCGGAGATCACGGATCTCGGACTCGAGGTGCTCAGGCTCATGCTCATCTACGACCCGGAGAATCGCGCCAGCACCAGTAACCTACTTGAGCACGTGTACTTCGCCGACGCGAGGTGACCGCCCGGACGCGTGCACGGCTTATACATGGCGCTCGTCCGCTATATGATTATACGTATTGTTTGTTCGAATGTAACGTCTACGCGTTGCAGGGCAACGGATACGTCGAGGCAGAGCAAGAGCACGTCGCTGCCGAGTACCCAATGGAAGGAGTCCTTGATCCTGGGGTACTTGTCCTCCTCGGAGAAGCATTGCAGAAAACGGGTACTGTCGCGATAACGATAACAATGGAGTAACGATAACGATAACGATAACGATATTTCACAACAATCGGCCAGTTATTTATTGCCGATCACTAACGCGTTTGAAATAATTTGCTGGACCGGTTGAAGCTGGGGAACGGGTGCCAATCGACCTTGCACCGCGCCGAGTCTTCCGAGACGCCCAGGAATACCGAGGCGAGAGCCTGCCAGCGCAACTCCACCTCCTTCCTCGACGCGTCTCGCGAGTACCCGGAATCCACGATACCGCAGTTGCCGCGTCTCGAGCACCTCAGGGACACGCAGGTCGGCAAGTACTTTTTGAGGAAACGGCCAAGTCACCAGAACAGCGTAAGTCATATACCTTACGAATATCCATCCATTCGTTAATCGGCCAACCAATTTAGCTTATAATACTTTTAAGGATAACGATAGTCCGAGCTATTTATAACTATTTAAACTATTGGACAGACGAGCATACTTTAATTTTGTAATATAATTCTGTTTGTAATATAATTAATGACCTTTAATTACAAATTACGTATTAAACTTAACAGCGCTTGCATTTACAATCAAAAAAATGGTACGACTGTAACGAAAGCTCGTCGTTGTTAAAATATGTTGAAAAAAAGCATCCGCAATGTGAACAAAATGCTAAAGAGTCGTTGAATGTATTGCCATCCAATATATACTACCAAAGATTTTTCTTAAATAAGGGATCGAAATCGCACGAGGATCATGAAAGAAATCGCCTGACTGGGTAAGACGAATAATAATATAAGACGATAATAATAATTATCGATTTCGCGAATTACTTTATTATTACTGGGCTCCGTGAGAAGGTAATAGAAATGGATATTAAAGTATTATTTCAAAAAGGAAAAAGAAAAGGAAAAAGAAAAAGAAAAAAAAGAGCATATTTCGAATAAGAATCGAATGAGAAATATCATTTAAATATTCAATGTTAATTTACGTGAAGATCTTCAACGTCAATTTTATTTCCTTGTTTTCCATTTTTTAGGAATTGTAAACTTCCGCATATTTACCTTCAACGCAACAGAAACTCAAACTTGGCAAGAAATGACAATTCTTATAAACTAAAGTCTACAACTACCGGAGAATGCGCGATATACAGTAAGGCGATATGTATCTATTCTATATAAATTCATTTTTATACAAACGCCCCGTTAGTTGCATTATTATAATAAACAATATAAGTTATAAGATAGTACTTTGCACTTGTATCTATTGGCTTTTATTTTATTAATTAATTTTTTTTTTTTTTTTGTAATAAATCATAATGTTTGTAATATTAAAAAAAAGACCTTTTCAAAATCAATGTTACAATGCCGAGTAATAAAAGAATACGATAAAGAACTTATTGAAATTATTGAAATCGTTGTAGAATGAGACAAAGAAAGTAGTGTTCTTCCTTGGTTTTGCTTCAGGTCTGCCATTAAGAAAAACGTCAACAAGCACCAGGTCACCAAAGACAAAAATAACTAAACGGGAATCGAATGACTATTACCTGCGATCGACATCCTTCGATTCATCGAAACTCGCAACGAAGAAGTCTTATGAAAAATGCCGATACCATGCCAATTGAAATAACAATGAATCACGTGGTCATTAAAAATTGTCGTTATAATAATGAAATTATAATAAGCAGAGACCCCTTTTGTAAACATGTAATTATATATTTCGATTTTTTTTTTTTTTTTTTTTTTTTTTTTTTAAATACAAATCGTTTACAATGCATATTTTTTAAAATAATCATCTTTGATTTAATATTGTTATTACGCTGTAATGTGTGTCTGTGTCTAAAAGAGAAAAAATTCAATTTCTTATTTACTGTATAAAATTTATAATGTGCAATAGTGGTGTAACGTTACAACTCAGAATAAACAATTTGAACCAATCAATACAATCAAATAACTTACATCATATTATAATTATTAATATTGACAATGCCTAAAATTAATATAGCTTCGATTAAGTGCAATGACGTAGCTATTTTTAGTTTCAAGCTTTTTTCTTTTTTTTCTTTTTTTTTATCTATATTAATATTTTACACGAATTGAAAAATATCGAAGCCTTCACCCGATAACTACTCACATTGCACTTTCTAGTGACTCTATGCGTTTAAAAATGGATACCTATAACGGGAATTTATATATCTTTTAAAAATTTTAAATTCTAATCTTTTACTCATATAAGAATACTTAATCCTATACACTCACGAAATAAACACGAGTTCAGTTAAAGCAAGTATCAAATATTTGTTCTTGTATTGCCTGATCTGAGCGTTATATTTCGTAAGTTTAAAACACGCATAAAAGTCTATGTGAACGTAAGATCATTTCGTTAATAATTAGAGTAAAATAAAAAACATTATATTTTACAAATGTTTCGTGTGTTAATAATATCTATACGTAAATGTATGTATGTATGCATATATATGTATATATATATACACACACACGCACATTAAAATACAATACTTTATGAATTAAAGCATCGTACCTTAAAAATATCCGTATCCATTATATTTACGAAGAAAGCTAATACTTTTCGTTTTAAAACTTGAATTTCTATATCGCATTTCATGGAAAAATCTACTAATTCCATAGATATTCTTGAAACTTGAACATTAATAATAGCACGGCATGATAAAAATAATTTCAAATACAAAATAAAAATACTTTACATCTAAAGTGACCGCAATATCTTAAAGCTAACAACTGTTTTGTAATCGTTGCGTTTATTTGCCACACATTACATAACGGTAACTATTTTTTTCGTAAAAGTGCTTTTAACATTCCTGGATTGGCTTCTGAAAATCTGTAAAGAATAAAAAAATACAATGAAATTGCATTTTAGACAACCAGTTTTTTTAATAACTGAATTATTTACCTAATGTTTTTACTGTTCAGTTTCCTCACAACCACAGGCTTAATTTTACTTTGACCGTTGGAGCTCCGTGCACCTCTGCCCGTGATTATAAAAATATACTTTCGCCCGCCCTTCGTCAATTGTCTTAATTGATATTCGATAAAGATATTAAGAGCTTGGATAGCCTCGTGTACGTGAAAGAAGTGCAAGTCGAGCGTATCATCGGCCTCGAGTGTGCGGGTTTGGGCGTCAAGGAAAGCCGTTGCCGCCATTGAATTTGCGGCCTCCATATTTCTTATGTGCAGTTTCGCCTGTAGACACAGAAATCTACTTTGTATACGTTTCATTTTTTTATTATTATTATAAGAATAACGGGACTCCGTGTTAAATATAAAATGTAATAAATTAAGTAAACGAAAAAAAAAAAAAAAAGTAATAAAAAAGTATTGAATTAGATAATAATACGTTTTGAACGTGAGTCTGTAATGTGAATAAAATTGAAGAAAACGAGCTCGTACCACATCAGAATAATAAGCAGCAACCTCTGGATTTCTTCGCCTATAAGCTTCCGATGCCTTTTGATAATTTTGATTTCTAAGAGCGAGCTGCCGACGTGCTTCAGCTCGCGAATTTCGCGCTACCTCGATGGCATCTTCGTACGTGGATAAATTTTCGCCGGCATTACAAATATCTCCAGATGCCTCGTCGCAATTCTCAAGCGTTTCCTTCAATATAGAAAGCACAACAATATTTATTCAATACAACAAAAAGGGGGAATAATACGTTACAAGTTTTAAATTAACTTAATTAATTATTAATATATAAAGAGAAAATAAATAAAAATAAATAAAAAAAAAAAATCGAGGCTGTTGTTTAAATAAATGCAAGCGAGCAGAAGTTCTTGGTACCAATTGATTGTGCCTGGAAGTTTGATAGCTGCTCTCCTTTTGCAATTCTTCGATGAGATTTTTGCGTTTCTTCAACACATCCGCCATCGTTATGGTTGATTTAATGGAACAATTTTCTTCGATAACCTTGACGGTTTCGTCAAAATTTCTCTCGTGAGCTTCGTATATTTCGTATAGCATTTCAGGGTCATAGCCAGGGAACATCTCATGCAGCGTCTGTTGCGTAACGTGCGAGGCCAAATCGTTTTGCGTCTTCTTCATATATTTCTGTTTAACCTAGTGAGTGAGTTTTTATTTTAATAATTAAAACTTGGCATTAATTAAACCAGTGAGCTTAAGCATAGAATGAGCATCGATAATTCTTATTGTTATTTCAATACAAATTTAAAAGATCTACGTAAAATACGTAAAATTTTACGCACGCAATCGTTACTGTAAGTCGCAAGGGCCATCTCCATATCCATGATTTCTTTCAAATTAGGCACATCTGATTCTGTAGTCCCTTTCGTCTCTTCCGCTTCTAATAACCTCGCATACTCAGCATCTAAAAATTTTATTTGTAATTTCGATTAGCTTATTGCCTTTTAATTATTAAACTCAATTTACCTTTGTATTAATAGATAACAAATATTTATTTAAACCTTTAGCAATCATAGTGTCCAGTTGTTCCTGCATGACCCAAAGTTGTTGTTGTACACTCTCAATCCACAAAGCATGTAATTCCTGGGCCATGGACCTTCGTATCTGAATAACTGGGAACAGTCCTTCTGGTGCTTGCCAGTTAGCGCTGCCGAATTCCGATTCGAGTATGCGTATGAAATCGTAACCAAGCCTTAACTCCATCGTCTCCTCTTCTACGACTTCGTCCTCGATGCTGTCCTCGTCTTCTGTCGGCTGATCTTCTTCCTCCTCCATGGCTGGATGATCGAGGCGCGATGGTTTTCTTACGTCTGGTACTTTCGGAACCTCTACCTACAAAGTTTTCAAATGAAAAATATCAATAGAGCTCGCGTTCTTGCTTGGCTGTTCCCAAAACAACAAACATTCACGATTAGGTACAAAATTCGTTTACCACGACATATCTTGTTAATAATATTCATCTAACAATAAGAGATAATAAAATTAATCTTCGTTAGATCTTAAACAGAGCGCTGCAGTAATTAACTTTTAATCGAATCAATGGAAATGAGCTGAAAACGTGTTTGGATTCTAAGGAAAAAATATTGATAATATGAGATGACTCACGGCAGTTGACTGTTCGTAAAAGTTAATTAGGTCACCGGATACAATCTCCGGCTCATCGAATTCTCGTCTTTTCCAACGCTTGACGCGCAGTGTATTGGGCGCATAACTTTCTTCGCTCATGACAAACTTCTCTTCAAATTGCTGTTTCAGAGCGAGTAAATCATCCGAGGCTTTGTACCTTTCGCGCTTGCTTCGTGGGTGTACATTTTGAATTTGTTGTCGTGGAGCTTCGTACGCTTCTGTCGAGGACTCCGAACTGTTCGATTGAGCTGTTTTTTCTATCTCCGTCGCACCCGTAACTACTACATTCATTTCCAAACAGAAATATGTTGATAAATAAACACACGGCCAGAGAGTACGTTTTCTATGTAAATGTTTAGTAAAAAAAATACTACGATTTATTCAATATTATTGTTCAGCATAGTTTTTTTTTTTTTTTTTTAAATGAAATACTCCTTTAATATTTATTGATTATACCTCAATTTCTAGTATATTAATTGATTTTACAAAAATCTTATTTATTTACTTCGACCAATTTGTCTATTCGTTAAATAATAATAATAATAATAATAATAATAATAATAATAATAATAATAATGGCCATTTAAGAGTATTTACTTCCAGTATCTTTTGAGACATTGTCTATCGTTTCATACATAATGACATCATCGGGTTCCATGTTGCTTAGATAATCGAGTGCCCAGCCGTAATCGCGTCTGCAGAGATTCTCGTAAATGTCGAGGACACAAGCGCGGGGAAGATGTGAGAAGCGATCAATGAGTTCTTCACTGTAATCCTGTTCATCGGAGATAATGTCGATGTCGAGCGCGGGTCCCCTTAACAGAGTAGTTGAGTTCGTCATCGTGCTCTTGTGCAACATCAACTTCTGCATCAACGGTTCCTCTACTCGTATAAAATTAATTTGTTCGATTAATAATTAACGTGTTAATAATTAATGTGTTGATTGAAGCAAGAGCAGACTTAAAGCAGGATGTAAGATTACAGAATTACAGGACTTAAAATTTACATACTATTTTTTTTTTGTTTAACATTTCATTGATTATCGAATCCTGAGATGATCTCGGGCTCGAGCATGTAGCGTTATTTAGGAGCAAGCAAACAATACTACTGCATGCATTGCACTCGTCGTATTACCGAGTTTTTTAATATTCGTTTTTTAATGTTGTAAAAAATTCTTGTTAATTGTGAATTTATTGCCAATGTGACGAATGCGAGAGTGAGAATGACAATGACTCGACTCGAGGTACAACTGTGGGTTAAATTATAAAAATGTTGTAAGCGTATTGTAAGAGCTTGTACCCATCAACGAGTGATGACTTAAGTCAGTTATGCTCCTGTTGACACCCTCTATGATTACGTAATCGTCGGTACCGCCGACGTAGGCGACATTAAAGTCGAACGGGTCGGTGTAAGTTCCGCGATCGCAACTCTCTGGCTTTGGCTTCGCCACTTGGCTCTGCGCTGTAGCAGCTAATGGGACCTCGTCCAAGGGGAACGGCGACTCGTGCCAATTGACGAGATAAACATTAGCTACGTTACCATTATTGTCACCACCGCTGCCGTTGCTTACCGGAAGATTCGATGTTGCCTAAAAACGAGATAATTCATTAAGGATTACTTGGCAATTTTCTTCGCCACAACACCTGAGCAACAACTAATAATAACAACGACACCGACAACGACGACGACGACGACGACGACGACGACGACGACGACGACGACGACAATAAGCCCAATGACATTCGGCCAAGTAATTATATTGTAAATTTTCTTTTTAAATTGTCCAATCTTATTGATGTTTTGAACAAAATACGAGCATCGTCGTAACGGCATTTTAAACTCACTACGACTGATAATTATTACGACGCGAATTAACTTAACGTTACCCTCTATTCTTTTCTTAGCTCATTACTTTGGCCTGTCACCGGATATCCGGATCCAGAGGCCAATAAAATCTCGGACCCGATATGATTATACAGGGCACATGGCATACTTCTCAGCCCCGTCGTCTTTGGGGCTCGATGTCACCGCTCTCGGCGAAGATTTACATTAAATGAAAATAACTTTCAAGTAAAACGTTATTAGAGAAAATTGCAATAGGAATTTTATACTTCCTTAGACGATTTACCTGTACTTTTTCAGGAAAGATATTCTTCCCGCCAAAGACTAAATGTATCGGTTCCTTTGATACTTTGTTCTCATCTTCATCCGACTTTGCCCGTATATGTAAATTCTAAACAATTTAAATATTCACACATGGTTATCTTTTCTTTCTTTTTTTTTTTAAATATATATTTATACACGTATATATATATATAAATTAATGTACGTAAACCTATTTATAATTATCCACGCGAAATATAAGCATGAATTTCGAATCAATTTAATAAGAACAATTTCGTTTTTAACCAATTGACAGGCGCCGGTGGCACTCGGAGAATAATATCTGCCCTGCCGAAAAGCCCTGGCTCGTCTCCATTTACTCCCGACCTAACGGGACTCCGAACGGGAATGACCCAGGTCTCACAAATCCGGCGCGCGTCACAATGTCAATTAAATATATTAATTTGCCGACGACGAATTGCAAAAGGGCGAATCAGCAAAAAAGCTTTGAATAATATAACGAATGCCACAGGCGAGACATCAATCGGCATATAATTAATTAGTTTAAAAGTTTAATGTATTGCCGAACACGAACGTTCGTATTCTTAAATAACAATTCGTAATTATAATACTGATTATAAATGTGTCAGTTATTCGGTATTACCTCCATACGCTCCCTGATATTCTTTTCTAATTCCTCACTTTTTGTAGCTGTTTTTCTTTCCGAAAAATCAGGTTGATCGATCAGCTGAACATCAGAACTGGCCTCCAGAAGCTCTTCTACAATATTCATCACGCTCTCCTTTTGCGGGCTCTGCGATACCTCGAAAAGTTCGTTGCCCCTGTCAAGATTCATTGAAGAAGAATTGGTAATGGCAACGGGTGACAAGTTGTTGTTACCCTCTTTATTTTCCTTATTTGCGTTGACGGACTATTCGTGCAAAATCATAAAGGAGATTAGTTTTTCACTCATAAGCTTCTGACGATATTATACATACTATTGGCATTTAGTTGTAAACTATTCTCATGTAACTTTACAGTAGATTATTCAATAAGATTTAATAATATTGCACAATTACATTATAATTTTAATCGTTTGACGAATCATGTTTAAAAAAAAAGTCTCAAGCATCGTTATGAATTATTAAATAATACGCGCAAGACTATTATATAACGTCGTTTTATATGAGTTTCAAATACAAGAAAAAAAAGAGAGAGAAAAAAGTACGAATAAAATTACGCCGAATTTAGAATTTACTAGAAAAGCGATAAAAACTATTATAAAATCTATTCTATTCACGTACTATAAGTTTCAATGTTATTGCTTAATAAATAAACAAACAAACATATAAATAAATAAATAAATAAATAAATAATAAAAATGGAATCAATGATTTAAATTATTATGTAAAATATGATTTTTTAAATAAATAACGTAGTATTTTCTGATGATTATTTTACTGCAAAAAAAAGAAGAAAAAAAAAATTAAAAATAGAAACCTCAGAGGTAGTGGTAGTAGCAGTAGTAGTAGCAGTAGCAGTAGTAGTAGTAGTAGTAGTAGTACTAGTAGTAGTAGTAGTATTGTCGTTGTGGTGGGCCTTCTTACTGTCGGTTTCCTTATCGCTACCGATAATGGAATTCTTGATGATGCTAAAAAGTAATCCTAAACCACTGCCAGTCGATTGTTTATCGGAATTCGCGATTTCGCTCGCTGAGTCACTGTTTGGTATTTTCTTGTCATCCATCATTTCTGCATTGTACATTTCAAATTGCGAGATATCAACATCGGAAACGCGTTCTAGACTGCTGCTGTTACTGTTTGACTTAGACTTGCTACTCGGTGTCGAGATTTCTTGCAGAATGTCCGGGCTCGGGATCTTATTAATCAAATCAGGCGTCGTCTGCACGTTTACATTCGATTGGATTACATTATCTGACGAAGCTTCCGCAGGTCTTTCAATCTCGTCGCTGGATAACAAATCATTGTCGATCTTTGTTGATAGTATGTTCGATACTTCGATGTCTTCCGGGATACTCTGGGACTCATTTGAATGAGATTTTTCCGTCTCCGTAGTCTCGACAGCCGTTGTTACTCTCGTCTAAAAAAAATTCAAGCTCTTAATCAATACCTTCCTTTTCTTTTCCCTATAGAATTTACGATGCCGTATCGTTTAAGTACTTCTTATGTAAAATGCAAAGACACAATCGTGTATATCTCAGAATGATGCGGGAGCATGAAAAATCCCGCTGCTGAATTTTATTTTAACCAAGTTCTCTTATTGTCAATTTAAATCCTTTGTTATGTACACTGAGTCGACACGCACATCGTTTAAGTACATTGTATTCCCATACACGTGTATATTATGCTTTTTCTTTATGCATAAAAAGTTTCAATAAATTGTGTTCATCGTTAGAACAAAAAAATGTACAATCGCCTGGATCTTGATATAACGAGGCCAATAAAAATTAAAACGGCTGGACTTTTCTCATGGCTGTTGTTACATTTAAAATTATTAATGAGTGTAAAGATGGTAAATTCTGCATTTTGAATTTCTTTCTGTGCAACGTGACTAAAAATTCTTTGTACCGGCTAGCGCGCTTGGATTCCCTTCGTTTCTCAACGATTTCATTCTTTTTATATTATTTTATGTTTTTCTTTACTTCTTTATTTCAGATATGGTGAGAAAATCGGCTTTAACATTTCATTATGGCAATCAATTGTTTTACGTATTTTCTTAAATGTACGCACAAATGTATACTAGTTTATAATAGAAAGGAAATAAATAAATAAAAAAAAAAAAAAAAACCGTTTTATATGAAAATACATGTTCCGGTTTCGATTAAGTATATTCTGACAAAAAAAGAAAAAAAGAAAAAAAAGAAAAAACATCCAAAGATTTATTAATCAAGCTGTAGTTTTACTGTCCTTAGGTTTTCAAATATTTACGAGTATTTTTAGTCTCGAATGACTATGCACATAATATAAATATAAAAATGTATAAGTTTTGTATATAATTTAAGAGGTTTTACGAAATATTACGAAATATTACGATACGCGTTCTGGTCGCTCAATCCCTCAATTATAACGCCTAAAATGAAAATATTTAATACTTTTTAATGCTGGTACGCGAAGCCTTTGGGGGTCGTAAGTAATATAAATAAAACGAAAACCTATTTTCCGTGTTAGCTTCAATCTGAATACGGAGGTAATCTCCACAAGGACAAGACAATGGATTGAAAATTGAATATATTAATACAAGCAAGCACAATTACAAATAACAATACATTTCATATCAAAAATAAATAAATAAATTGCATTCGATCGAGCCTACCTTGTCAATGTCTTCAAATTTGCTGTGTATTTCCACGCCATTAAGAAGCAGGGTAAAGTCCCAACAATTTCCTACAGAACTACCCTCGATTAACTCGAACTCTCTACTATTGTTTTTATCGCAATTCTTATTAACGTCCTCGCTTAGTTCGTCCGGCAGCTCCGACTTGGATTCCACCTGCAGTTGTTCCGGTTCGGCTTCTCGATACTCTGCACGCGTGTTAGCAGTGTCGGTGCGATAATCTGGTTGCAATACCCGTCTCTCGGAGCCGATCGCCCCCAGCTTCAATATCATCGATTGGTAATGTTCATTGGTGGCTGGGCCACTACCACCTTCTGGCCTCGATTCATTTACGGACTTGCAGGCATTAGCAGCAGCGTTATCGTTGGTCCCAATAGAGGCAGAGTTGTTCTGCTTTGCGAATTCCTCGGACAGCTTATTTAAACTCTCGCTCCTTATTACTTCCTGCGCATAAATATTTTACACCAGTTCATACACTTTGTCAATTTATTCAAATTGATAAAATTCCTTATCTGTTTAATTTTTTTAAAACAATTCAAGGAGAATTCAAGGTCAATCCAAGCTCGCTTGGGTTCTTTATGGTGAGAAGGGGTGGGGTGGGGTGGGGGGGGCCGATTCCCCCTATACACGTATTAAATATCATTTAAATTTACAGAGTGATTATTCTTGACAATAAATGATCTTATTTAATTATGTGATCTTAGTGTTACGGCAAGCGTAACTATTTACGACGAATGCGAAGGTAACGGTAATAAGAAAATATTTAGAAAATATTTTAGAACGAAGGGAGAAATTTAGACGAAATAACCCCTTAAGCCTTTAAGCGGTGCAATTTACAATATTATTGTTATTGGTTTATGGTGAGGACCGTGGACGTTGTAGGCTGAGCGGGTCGAATATTATATTCTATCCAAGACAAATAAGATAAAATAAATAAGTTTTCTTAAAAGTAAAATTCCGATAAAAATAAAACAACCAGTAAAATATGGCAGGGGGTCTGAAGCCGAAAAGGGATGTTCGACACATGGACCCGGGGGCGGGGACAGCAGGTCCCGCCTACCGAATGATAACGATTCGTCTAGGCCCAACGTGGTCAGCACTGCAGGGCCACGCGACTTCCGCATCCCCTCCATGAATTTTGCCGGTCAATTATATACCGTCCGGTAAAATGCCTCAGGCGGGAAAACAAGGAAATAATACAACGAGTAAAAAAAATGAGGGGTCGACGCTTCTTTTTCGTATATCCTTGTCCGAGCAGGAATTTTCAATACTTCTTCGCTCGCGAGCAATTATTGTATACGTTTAATTATTGCTAGACTATAATATATATCTATATATATAGAATCATTCGTTTATTTGCATTCGATCGCTCACCCTCCCAAACGTCCCGTAGATCAGGAACGATAAAGGCCCTTGGCTTTATCGAGTCGCAAACTAGGTATGGAGGGGAGTATTAGGAAGTAGGAGACCGAGGGCGAGAATGAATTTGAATACCACGTGCACTGGTGATGTGGCGAGAGGTAGAAGTAATGTGCACGGGTCCGCGTCCACGAGAGAGTTCGTGGACCGGACGGTGCCAGCCAGAAGGCAATTGTTTTTTCCTCCTTCGCGTTGCGTTGATCTCGCCGCCCCCCTCCCTCCCTCTCGCCCGCCCGTCGCCCACGGTCCTGGTTTAACGTACCTTTCTTTCTTTGTACGGCGCATCGTAATGAAATTAAGTGCGCGCAGTGGCGATAAGAAGAACAATGTACAGAGAGAGGGAGGGGGGAGAGCTCGGATTCCCCCTTGGCGCACGTCAATTGTTCATCATGATTCGCATCGCTTTATAAATAATAATTGACGTTCGAAAGCGGTAATTTTTGTATCGAAGAAGCTCTTTTTACGAAAGGAGAAAATAATTTTTTTTATACAAAATTTATCTTAGGTAAAGCACGCTCGTGTCACATTAGAAGAAAACTGCTACAACATTATCAATGCGTTTCAATATTATATTATTTTCAATGGCCTGAAATGATTATGAATAAGGATAATTGACAGGGAAGTCGGTACGAACCTTTGGTCGATCTGTCCGTTTGGAATTATGTGGCTCGCGGTCGTCTAAGTACTGTGGCACAGGATTCGACGGTTGGTCGGTATTGTATGGCGGTATCTGGCGTATCTGGGGAGGCTGATTGTCCCTGTCATACTTCAATGAGAATAACTTTAAAAGACGTTCCCCTGTTAAATTCGGCTCATAGCGCTCGAGCATCATTCGGATCTTCGCTTTGGGTACATTATGAGTGTTTCGCTTATCCAGCTCGTAGGCGTTCCGGGACCAAGGTGTATCCGGCTCCAGGGTTTCCACCATGTATCCATACGTAACCTAATAGAAAAAGAAAATAAAAAAAAAAAAACAAAAAAAATAATGAATTTTTCAGCTTTAATAAAACGATAGGCATTGCTTAATTATTTTAAAAAACAAATCAAAAGCAAATATTACTGCTATGCTCGTATAATTCTGCATCTCCCAAGCTCGGGTGTTAGTGTTGTCGACGATGATAGGACTTATACCCTGACGTACAGCTTGCTGTACCCTTTGGTAATTGAAATTGTGAGCCATTTGCAGCTGCGATGAATCGAATACGTAAACGCCTCGGTTTATCTTTAAGAAATAATCGTCAACGCTAAAGATGTGGTTAGCGAAGTCACCGTTCATCGTCCGGGATATAATGCTCCGAGAGAGGTACGTCTTACCGCTACCTGGTGCACCGCGCATTAGAATCATGATTTTGTAACCTTTTGTAATGTCTTCTTCGAGGTGACTGGAGGCCGTCGGGAGCATAAGCGATGGCGATCGTTGAACAGCTTGGAGTGACGACGACGACGACGTCGACGACGACAACGGCGACAACGACGACGTATTTATATAGTTCACCTGCATACATGTTCTTTTTTTTAATAAAGAGTTATTTAAAATGTATTTTTTTCTTAATCGTTCGTGTCAATTGATGGAAAATGAGACCATTTTCAATTTTACGAACATATAATGTAGTTATTAATTTTAAAAATTATCCATATGTCACATGAACAAGTTTTTTTTTTTTTTTTTTTTTGTTTTAGTAAGAATCCAGAGAAAATTAACGAATTGTAGTTAAACATATACATTCATTCTCCTTCAGTATGTAATTTTTCCTTATTTTTTGCTCCTCTTGCAAAGAGAAAACTAAATGTTTCAAACAACGGTAATACTTTATTACAGTAAATAAATTATGTGGTCATATGGATTGTCTCATTTTCTAAATTCTTGTATCGATTACTTATAATACTACAAAAAAAAAAAACTTTACAAAACATATAGCTTACAGATGAAAATAATTTTAATTTGATTATCAATGATTCCTTTTATTAAAAATATTAATATCAACGATGTTATAGATTAAAATTAGCAGCTCATTGACTTATATTTTTAAAATGATTTGAATTTTATTTTACAATATTACGAAACATTAAAAGATATTAAAAAATAATTAAAATTTACTTTAAGTAATAAAATCTCGCTGTTTAATACTTATAATGTTAAATGTATACAAACTTTTTAATATTAAATTATAATGTTAATTTCAACATTACAATAACGTAAAAAAACCGAAAACAAAAATTGCAACATTGAATAAGGTAAAATTAAAAACCTTCGGGAATGTGTTTCTTGGTGGGCATTGAGTGGGCGCGGATAGGAACTGGCAAACGTTGACACGTTCTGGTTCTGGTGTCTCGATTCTGTAATCACTGGATTCCTCCTCTATGACGACGTCTGCGTCATCATCTGAATTCTCGGTACCTTTCAACCGGTACTGTACTTTTAATCCACACAAAGACTCAGTACCCACCTTCTTACTGGGCTTGCTTCTGGGTAGTTCAGGAAAATCATCTCTGTCTATTTCGTATTTTTGCTTATTTTTTAAGATAGTCATATTGGATTCGTGTGGAGTTGCATAAGTCGATGATAGAGATATGAGTGCATCAATTGATGGTTCCACTGGAAAAAATATTTAATGCACAAGATTTTAATTTTTTATTAGAATGAATAAAAAATGTTTACATAAATTCGTTATTTATTCTAATATATATTTTACTAATTATATTTTAACATTTATATGGCATGTAAACTATTTTCGTTAAAAAAAAATATATTTATAAATAGGTACAAGTTTCAATATTATTCTACTTACAATGCCAATTATAATTTCGTGCCACTGATTTTATAATATCTGATTCAAAAATTGAACCAAACAACTCTTCTAATTGATGTAGTGATTTATATTCATTTTCTTTACTTTTCTTGTGTGAACTATTTCTTTTTTGACCTACTTGAATCCATTCATTATTTGAAGCCATGATCTTAATTTTATTTTATTAATTTGAATATACAATTTTCCTAAAACATGTAATATGCAAAAATAATGTATATAATAATTATTTAGAAAATGTTCAATAAAAATTTCTCTTTAATATTCCAATTTTAAAGACAATTAGAATCAATGTTAATTCTTTCTATTGATATACAATCGTATATACAATTTTACGTACATAATTTTTTTATATCAATACTTTTCTTCAGTAAATAATTAATTCTTTATTCTCAATATATATATATATATATTATTTCTTACATTATAAAAATTGTTATAAAATGAAATAGTATTATAGATTAATTATATATTTATCATAATATAAATGATATCAATTTAGCATTGATATTTTTGTTTGAGTGTGAAAATTTTGGATTTTTAAAAATTTAATCTAACATGCTTAGATTTTGGTACATATTTTTTTATAAAAAGAAAAGAATCAAATTTCATTTTGTATATTAGGATTTAAAAAAACTATAATTATAAATTAAAATTACAATTGAAAAATTGTAAATTTTATATCTAAAGAAATATAAAGTATAAAGAAATATAAAGAAATTATAAAGAAATTTTATATTTTTATATTTTTTAATATGTTTTTTTATGCATATTTTATGCACATATAATAGCAGAGAGATCATTTATTAGAAAAGAAAAAAGAACGAAACTATGATTACTTTTTATTTTAAGAATAGAATTGCACGTCTTCCGACATTGTACGCAGTTACTGAATCAAATATAGCATTTTCACATTTTCTTTTAATGGTTATCTTCACCTTTTATGCAACAAAGACCTAATTAACGATGTGTGCGATAAACAATGCGTAGGCAACTAAGAGTATGTTTCTTCATGTTCCCGTGAATTTATTTATTCTTAATCGATTTTTTTATCATGTGGGCAAAAATAATTGAAAGTAACAAATAGAAGATAAATGGCAATGTGAGATGGACGACAACAAAGTTAACGTGGATCTGTTTGAGACCAGCTGACAAAAGACAACGCTAAATAGAGTAGTAGTAGATGCTTCCTGCTTTACGAGTGTCCAAATTATCTCATTCCCATTCCATTGTTTAATATATATATATATATATATACATATATATATATACATATGGACACGCATATATGTATTTTAAGACTTTACCTTTTGCATTCCTCGTTAAATTTTTACTTCGTATGTCACTCCAACTCGTCGGATTATTTAATAAGCTCGAGCAACTGATTAGGGGACTGAAATTTCTGAGAAAGATCCTCGTCTTCTGTGACCACTGGGTACAAGCTGAATGTTTTCTGACTTACCAACAGAGCCCGTAAAATACCCGACCATACCCGCGTATATTACGTGAAGTATTAACGTGCATTAAAAATAAATGTGTGTCGTGACCTACCCTATAGCGCCGATTCCATCGACTCACATGCTATTATTAATCACATTAATCCGTGGATCAGCCCATTTTTAATACCGGAAATCTGATCTATCCCCTAGATATTTATTTACTGTTTTAGACAAAGAAAAGTAAGTTTGCAACCTCGCCGAATAAAATACCATCCCTGCGAAACAAATAATACAAATTTTCAATTGTTTTTAATTTATCAGCAGTCGAAAGCCTTACGTTTATTATCGGACAATTGTCTACTTATCGCTGTTATTTTTACAATTCCGTATTGTCGTTCTTTGTAAATGACGACGACTCACTGGACAATCCATACGTAATTCTTACTTATTGCTTTATAACATTATTAGTTGCATGCATGACACACGCTCGCACGCACGCACGCACGCACGCACGCATACGCGCGCATATAATTAGAGATAAAAGATATTAGATGATGGATATTTTACATAGAATACTTATAGAAAATTTGAGATTCATTTAAATTCACATTACCGTTGGAGGTTCTTAATGGAAAATCACCGCGCATTACCATGCATACAATATTAATGAATATAAATAAATATAAATAAATAAATATGAATATTATATGTTTAAAATTAAAATTTGCATTTTCTCAAAACTTCAATCATTTAGGTTAAGTCGACGTATTGTTCTTACGATCATTGCACATGTACGTGAACGTTCGATCATATAAATTGCATTGTTGGACAAGAAGAAAATAAGGAAAACGGGGAATTCGCACGAAGTCGGCGAAGTACACGAATTTTATTGAATTCTTGAATGGCATAAGGAAAATGGTAGGCTCGCCGATCGATGGACAGATTCTTTTTGGATTCGAATTACCTCCCCTGAGAAGTCGCAATGATTTTATCTTCGATTCTGCTGGCTTTCGTTTACCAAATTTAATGGATCCGGACAAATGGCAGAACCGTATAGTTAATAATTTACTTTACTATCAGACGAATTATTTCTTAACAGCCATTATCATCTTTATTACAAGTTGGTATGTTTCATAAATTCTTTTATGGCTCAGTTTGATTTAGTTTGAATAAAAAGTTATAATACACGAGCTTTTAATATGCTAAGGAATACGTGTATCTGACAACGTTAATGGCAATAATAAAATTTCTCACTTTCTAGATTTGCTAGCAATGCCTTTAAAAAATACTGTAGGCATGTTTATAATACGTGTATGAGTGTAAACTGAAAAATGGAAGAATCTCGTTTTGATTTTTTAAATAAATTAAATATTTATAAATGAACAAAAATATTTTTTTATATAGGTTCTTTTATACCAAGGAAATATCGTGTGGAATATTTATTTCTGGTATGCTTTGGTTACTTTACCAATATAAAGGAAACTCTATATACACATTTCTAAAACAAAATCCAGGTGTTGGAATTTTAATAATGCTAATTAAAGGCTATTTTTTAACTTATTATTTACATACTTTACTAATATTTTGTGCAAGCATTTCCATACCATATCTAGGTAAATATACCTGTCAAAATCATAATTTTTTTTTTCTTATAAAACATCTCCATTAATTTAAATTAATTTAAATTTCTATCCTTTTTTCTTTTAAGTAATATTTATACATGCATCTTTGAGACTAAGAAACTTAAAGAACAAAATTGTCAATAAAATAGAAGGAGTACACTTAAAACGAAGTCCAATGGGTTGTTTATTGAAGAAACTTGGTATGGAGTCATCTCTCTTTGAATAAATAGAACTTCTCTAATATTGTTCTTAATTGCTATAGCTTAAATCAAATTAATGAAAAATATGTATTAACACGCAACTTTAATATTAAGGGATAATAATATTATTCAATTGACTTATAATTTTATATTTTTAGTCCGACATTTTGTAAATATGTATATTAAATGTTTTTACAAAAATTAACAATTCAAAGTTATTATTTCGAATTAATGATTATTAATGAACAATTTTTAGTTTTTTATGATTAAAAAAAAATTAGTTTTGCAAAAAAACGAGTTTTATTGAATTATTGAATGGAATGAGGAAAATGGTAGGTGTGCAGATCGATCGACCGGTTATTTGTCGAATCAAGATACCTCCTCTGAGAAGTCTCAATGATTTTATCTTCAATTCTGCTGGTTTTCGTTTATCGGATTTAATGGATCCGGACAACGACCGTATAGTTAATAATTTACGTTACTATGAGAAGAATTTTTACTTAACAGCTATTATCATTTTTTATATAATCATGTAAGTTTCATAAATTCTTTTATGGGTCAGTTTGATTTAGTTTGAATGAAAAGTTATAATACACGAGCTTTTCATATGCTAAGGAATACGTGTATCTGACAACGTTAATGGCAATAATAAAATTTCTCATTTCCTAGATTTGCTAGTAATGCCTTTGTAGAATACATTGAAGGTTTTTATGGAATAATTGTTACTGGTATGCTTCGTCTACTTTACAAATATAAAGGAAAATCTAAACACACATTTCTAAAACAAAATCCATGTGTTGGAATTTTAATAATGCTAATTAAAGGATATTTTTTACCTTATTATTTACGTATTTTACGAATATTTTTTATAATCATTTTCATAGTATTTGTAGGTAAATATACCTGTAAAAATCATAAATTTTTTTTTTTATAAAACATCTCCATTAATTTAAATTTCTAATCTTTTTTCTTTTAAGTAATATTTATACATGCATCTTTGAGGGTAAGAAACTCAAAGAACAAAATTGTTAATAAAATAGAAGAAGTACACTTAAAACGAAGTCCAATGGGTTATTTATTGAAGAAACTTGGTATGGAGTCATCTCTCTTTGAATAAATTGAAGAACTTCTCTAATATTGTTCTTAATTGCTATAGCTTAAATCAAATTAATGAAAAATATGTATGAACAAGAAACTTTAATATTAAGGGATAATAATATTATTCAATTGACTTTTATATTTTTAATTTTAATTTTATATTTTTAATCTAACATTTTGTAAATATGTATATTAAATGTTTTTACAAAAATTAATAATTCAAAGTTATTATTTCGAATTAATTATTATTAAAGAACAATTTTTAGTTTTTTTTATGCTTAAAGAAAAATTAGTTTTGCAAAAATATGTCCAATATTTAATTAGAATTTACAAATGAAACGTGTAATTTTAAATTTTTATTTGTTTAAATTTTATATGTATATTCAAATATAACGTGCACAGTATTAATGTTAATATTAGCTTAAATAAATATAAAATTGAAATATAAAAAAAAAAAAAACATTGATTTTGAGAAAATAAAATAAAATCGGTTTATTTTTAATTAAATATTATTTACTTATACTATTAGATAAACATAACTTATTAACATAAGTTTTTAAAAAATATAACATTCGTTAGATTATCCGAATGTAATTATATTTTGTATAAAAGTATAATTATAAATCTAAATTAAAATATTTTTTTTGTACTGTTAAATTAACACAATATAAACAAAACATTTGTGTTAGCATTTTTAAATCAAGCTTAATTATAAAAACATTTTCTTGTTACATTTTTCTGATTTTAAAATAAACTATAATATTTAGTTGTTAACTTTGAGTATATTACTAACATTATTAAATCTTTTATCCAATATTATTATTTAATCGTTTTAAAAAAATCTATTGCTTTTACTAGAGCAGTTGTAGATGTCAAGGCCTTTAAGAATCCTAATAAATTCTGGCTAAAGTGTTTATTTTATTCATAGATAATGAAAGTATTGCGTTTTCATTATATTTTTTATCATAAAAATGTTATTTTAAGACTAATCCATTTTGTTTATTATGCCCAACTTTTACGATTTATTATTATTATTTTTTTTTTTTATAGAAAACATATCGGGTTTGGCATTGAACGTAAAAAATTCTTACGCTTACAAGTTACAGTAATTTGATTCAAAGCATTAAAAGACTCGAAAAATGAAGAAATCATGTATCATTTGATTGCTGATAGATACCCAGAAATAATAGAAAAGAATACTTAAAAACAGTCAATATTGGCAACATTAATAATTTGTTGGCTTTTTTTTAGAGATAATGGCTAAATTTTATCCATGGTCTTGTATAAATAAATATATACTTATTCTTTTATGACAAATTAAGAATATTTTCGTTAATTGAAAGTGTACTACATATTTTTTAGTTCAAATTTTTAAAGGTGACCATACATGCAAGTGAATGTATTTTTCAAGGATATACGTCGAAGTCAAAAGTATATTACAGAAATAAGTTTTTTTATGTACAAATGACAAAAGTAACATGAATATAAGTTTCGTAATTTTATTCATTGTTTTCTTCCTTATACAATTGATTTAATCTCTGGCTTTAACGAAATTTCATTTGAAATTATTTGATTCTTATAGAAATTCCTTATTACCATATTTTATATTATTAAGATCATTTTTTTTTTTTTTTATTGTAATAAGTTTATTTGCATTGGTATTATTTATTATGTCTGCATGCATAATTTTTATAACTACATATCCAATAGATAATTTTATAAAACAAATATTCTAATACTAGAACAGTTATGCTATAAATGCTACCATTGTAGAAAAAGAAAAAATAGAGCGTATTGTAATAATCATTAAGTGGCAGTGTTTTAGAGTATAGAAAGAAAAAAATCCGAAATTTCATTTATGTACAATCACAACCAACTTTTTAATAATCACATAGGGGTATAAGTACGAAAAAACTATTCTGAAATAAAAAAAATGACTTAATAATTTAGTTTAGATTTTGTTTTCTTTCAATGCAATACTTTTGATATTAAATATTTCAAAATGTATTTTTTATAATTCTACTTAAATCAAATTTTTAACTAAACTTTAGTAAATCGGTAAGGATAAACTGTAATATGTTTTACATATTTAAATTCTGAATTTTTTCTTTTAAATTTCTAATTATCTTAATAAATTTGATTGGATTTTTTAAGTATCAGTAAGAATTAAATATAAATTTAGAGCATACTATAATTTAGTACACCTTAAAAGTTTTTATTTAGTCCGTTTTTAATATTTTCGATGCGTCGATTTTCAAATGGTATTAACTAAATTTTTGTTATAAACACCGTATTAGAAGGATAAAGAATGGTTTCTGATAATCGCAAATTCATTGACAGTTCACCAATATTTGTTTTTGGAAATGGTATAAGATAAATATATTCCGAAGAATGATAACCCAAGTCTTCCATTCTTTTAATGAAATCCTATAAACAGAAAATTCATATAATATTTATATTAAATAAAATTTTGACAACATATAAATATATTTTATCATATTTACGTAATTATCAGTTACATTTAAATTTTTTAATACTTTTTATTTTATATTTTATAATTAGCTAGCTGTTTATGATTTTAATTCTTCGAGATATTCTTACGTATTAATATTTAAATATTAAAATTATTGTAATACATCTTTTATAAATTAATAAAATTTCAGTTGCAAAAAATATTGTAATAATTTTGTAGTCCAATAATATGTAAAGCAAATTTTTCACGATTTTATTTGAAGTTATAATATACTAAATAAATAAATAAATAAAATTTACATTTAAGAACTTAGTAATAGTCATTATAGACAGGTTACTTACAGATATTGTATTATTAGCTGATGTAGATATAGTTTCTTTACTGCCATTAGGCAAACGAAGACAAAGTTTTATTGTTGGAGCATCAACATCTATTGGAAGCTTTGATTCATTATTTTTTTGCATTTCTTGTTCTTTTGAACCCATTTCATCTATTCGAGATCTTTTACTAATAAAATTAGGTGTGCTATTTGTTGTACTTATGATACTTGTACTTGGTTTCATGTCTCTATAATCTGCCAATAAAAATCGTAAAATTAGAACATTTTTTCTACTTATTTTATGTATAAATTTTATTTTAATTACCTGAGTTAGAACTACTTGCTCCTGCGTTTTTATCTAATGTTCGCGATCTTTTTGTATTTGAAGGAATATTCTGCGCAATTTAACCAGCATAAATATTAATTTTATTAATTATTTATAAAAATAATGATTATTCAAATTAATCGGCTCATTTTAAAAAATGGAAAGATTACGTAAAATTGAAATGTTTCGAAAATAATTTAATATTATATATTATATTGTAAAATTATTCCGGATCATTATCTTTACTTGCATAGTTTGAATTTTTTTTTTTTTTTTTTTTGAAAATTTAAATTAAATATTATAAAAGGCTTAGACATTTTATTTATAATTACCGAATTAGAAATAGCATCACTTTGCAGATTTTCTGCAAAAGCTAATTCTGAAAGATCTACTTTCTTCTTGTTGGGTGAAAACTCTACATTTTCAGGAGACGCATGTGTGCTAAGCATATCATTTAAACCGAAAACTAAAGTATCAACTGTTATATGATTATATGATCTCATACATTCTCCAGTTCTCGGATCAATAATTGCTAAATAAGGATATCCAGAAACATTGTAAAAATCAATATAACGTTTTCCATCAACAGAATTTGATAAAACCTTTAAAAAAAATTTATGTTTATTTATAATTTAAAACACAAAATTTTTATTTATAGTCTTAAAATAAATATTTATTTACGAACCTGCCATAGAACAAAATGATCATTTATAATTTCTCGTATTTGTTGATTCGGCCAAACATCTCTGTTTAATATTTGGCAAGCAAATTCTTGTTGATTTTGTACATTAACGAGTAACCAGCGATTAATGCTTTTAGCGTGTTCTCTAGCTTCATTAAATGTTCCTAGAAATAATATATCACAGGGTGGTCTGAATAAATCTTCTAATCGTTTTGACTTATTACGTTGAGATGATTTTCGAGCTCCAGATGCTCTTTGTGTCATTTCTTCTTCTTGTCTTCCTAAAAAAGATAAGATTATTATTTAAAATTGTATATTTATAATTATTTAATTCATACACTTTATGAATATACTGTTTATAGTTAAAAGTAAATGAATTGTAAGGATTTGAAATCTTTAAAAACGTTTTATTACTTCATTTATTTCTTCATATTTACCGGGATCATTTATACATATTTGAACGTATTATTTAAATTTTAAAAAGAATATTACAATTTTTTAATTTTAGTTCGATTAAATTTCGATTAATTTAATTTTAGTCTAAATAAATTTCGATTGATTTAATTTTAATATAAATAAGGTACAATTTATTATGATTGTTAGAATTAATTCTATAAAATTTTTAAATTTACGTTACACAATGAATTTATATAAGAGAATTTGAGTTGGAGTAATAAGGAACACTTTTATTTAGTGATACATAAATTTCTATTTGTAGTGATAACTTAATAAAATATTTACTTTTTATTAATAAATATATTTTTATTTATATTTTGTAGTAAGTTTTTTAAGAGTTTAATAATGTCGAATAGAGCTTACTAAATAATAAAGTTATTTCTTTTTCACGAAGTTTCATATCATTTATAAATTTTTATATAGAATAATAGAAATGCCTTTTAAATACATATTTAATTTAATTGATCGAATAAATATATTAAAAAAAGAGAAAGATGTCGCAAGGTAGAATGAAAGCATAATTTTTACTAGTTTCAACTGCAAAATCTCTGAAGCGATCAAATATACTGTTGGAAGCCCTTGGAAAAGAACATGTAACATCTGGTGGAACAAGAACTTCTTGAGTAGGTAAAATGGGTGCCCGAACTTCTGGCTCATCTTCAACATTTACAATTGGCCTTTGTTCTACACTTGGTACAGAACTTCCAGCTTCAAACAAAAGACTTATAGCAGATTCCAAATTACCATCTGCAAGAGCCAAGTACTGTGCAGCTGTTTCTTCACCTTCACCTATTAAAAATATTATTTTAATATTAAAATCTACTATTCAAGGACTAATTGGAAAAATCAATATCTTTTAATTCTGGATAAATGTTAAAAAGAAATAGTTATTACTTTTATAAAATATAATGTTTAAATTGAAGAAAATTTATTTCTTAATAAATATTAAGCGATTTCAGTTAACATAAGATCAAATAATTTTTAGTGAAAGGAAACATTTTAAAATTTTTAGAATTAATTTTAATTAATTTTAAGATTTTAAAAAGTAAAATAGGAATTAGAAATAAGCTCTAAAAGAAAATATTTAATAGAGAATGTTTACCAATATTCAATTATAAAATTGAATGATATTAAATATTATAATAGTAGTTTTCAATTGTTATTACAACAAATAAAACATATTTATAAAACGTATTATAAATATAACCTAGTAGAAATGTATACTTTCAGGTATAAAAAGAAAATCTTGTGGCGTATGATTAAAAAAATTTACCTGTAACTTCAATAAACTTTTCAATCAGCTCGCGATCCATAATAATATATATTGTTTTATTATAATTTTCGTCGTCCTTGGGACGATTTTTCTCAGAATCGCACGACGCTACTAAAACACACACATACACAGTTTCGCATAAATGCGTGCAAGTGAGTATAAAATGAACGTATATTCACAAGAGAGATAGAAGATATTGGGCTCTTCGTGATCTCAGCTCCTCTTTTTTCTATTTAGTAAATTATAATATTGTGCGAATTATTGTCAGATAAGGTTAGTTTTTATTCTCCGCACCTTATATTCTGTCTGTTTACAGTTTATTCTAAAAATTTGTTTGCCCGTATTTCTTTATTTAGTTAATATTTAATACGTAAAGTACGTTATCATTTTTTCCTCTTTTTTCAAAAAAAAAAAAAAAAAAAAAAAAATACTTATAAAATATATAAAAATTATACAATAAAAAATTAAAAATTTTTATGAAATACCTATTTTTTTAAATACGTTGTAAATATTATTTTAATAATTAATGTTAACTTTTTTTTTCAGATACATGTACTTTAATAAAAACATTCACTTTTTTTTAAATAAAAATGTCAATAAATAAAAGTACCTGTGACGTTTTATTGTCGATTATAGATGATATTGAAATAATAGCTAAAGAATTAATTGAAAATATAATTGCTCAGAAGCACTTAAAACTATCGACTACTGAATATACACGTATCATTGAACTTTTAGTAAGTAAAGATAATGAATTAAAAGTAATTTTAATAAAGGCTGACGAACAAGCAAAAATAAATTTAAGAATAGAAGCTTTAAAAGCTGAAGTTCATCGTCAAGATCAGGATATTCAACAATTGCAACATCAGCTCAAAGAGGCAGAACAGATTTTAGCAACAGCCATTTATCAGGCTAAACAAAAACTACAATCAATTGCAAGAGCTAATAAAAGGCCGGTATCATCTGAAGAACTAATTAAGTTTGCTCACAGAATAAGTGCATCGAATGCTATATGTGCTCCACTGACATGGCAACAGGGTGATCCTAGAAGGCCTTATCCAACAGATATAGAAATGAGGCTAGGATGCCTAGGACGCTTGAGCGATCTTCCTTTAAATGGTCAAATGGTTGGAACACATTCTAATCTTTCTTCAGATTTACATAGAACAGGGCCTACTGCAGAACCTCTTGCTACTCATGCAACTCATTTTGCATGGCATCCATCGGGTGAAATTCATATGTCAGTGGCTGGTCAAGGAACTGTACCAATTAATACTCATAAACAAGAATCGGAAGACGTTGAAGTTATGTCAACAGATTCATCAAGCAGTTCATCAAGTGATTCCCAATAATTAAATAACTTAATTTTCTAGTTATTCTACATTTAATAAAACATAATTTTTATAATAACATTGATGTATATTACATGGGCGTTAATAGTAATAATAATAATAATAATAATGTGGCATTTGTTCAAACTAATTCAAAAATAATTTAATTTGTGAGCAATTTTTATAAAAGAAGTACTTTTTTATTGTAATTATTAAAAATTATTTATTATATAAAATAAAAAGTTTCTTAGTTGAAAGTATATTGTAATTGTATTTGTAAGCAAAATTTAAAAATTCAACCGATTTTTTGTATGTAAAAAAGTCGAGATGTAATGTTGTAGTATTAATAATGTTAAAAAATATATATATATATATATTGATATATTTTTACACTTTTAATTTATTAATTTATTGGCAAAGTTAAAAAGAATTTACGCGTAAAAATTATTTGAATCCGTTAACGACATTAGCATATATGTAATTCGATAAAATTCAGTAATTGTTTCAATTACACTTTGATGGAAATTTCTAACACGATTCAAATAACTGGTATCCAGCCTAATCTTAATGGCGCGCAGGCGCGCGTAAGACCGGAGCTAACGGAGGTAGCGGCAGCAGCGGCAGCAGCGGCAGCAGCAGCAGCATCTTCTCCTGTTGTAAAGAAGCCGCATATTTTTGTTTATGTTCAGCTATCCGAAGCCGCTATAGGTTCGAAAAAGTGCTACAAGCTTCTATAAATTCGTCTGGCTTGTTCTCCAACGCTCGGAATACGCAACATTCACATGATAAGATTCAAACGATAATATAAAGAAGAATACATTCGAAAGCATAGAGTAGAATAAATCAAACGACAAGAGTATTATTCGTAATAAAATCCGTGCGGGATAACGCGAAGGGAAGAAGCCGAGAGAGATCCGGGGAAGAAAGATGACGGAAAGAGCGAGGATAACGCTGATCCTGGGAGATATACGTTTCCACGTCGACAAGAAAAGGATCATCGAGAGGAGTCGGTACTTCGAATCGTTGTTCAACCATAACTTCAGTGACTCGAAGGATAACGAGCAGACAGTCAATTACAAAGTCGCGCCCTCGGTTTTACAGGTGATGCGAATAACAAATATTTATTTCACAGTTCTGTAGATTATTATATTTTCTATGATTTTTTACAAAGACCTTTAGCCCGATTATTATAACGAGTTAAACAAATTACCTTCACCGACTCCTCATTCAGCTTATGAAGAATATCATCGTCCTTGTACTTGCAACGTAATTAATTATCTCATGCGTTTCTTCTGTTCCAACGAAACGACACAATAATACTCTTATACAATTTTATTCAACGTTCCCTTGTTATTTTAATCCCTTTTTTTTATTGACATTCACACAACACATACACATACATTTTTTGTTTTGTTTTGTCTACTATTGTCATCATTATTATAATAAAATAATAGAATGCCTGTGATTTATCGAACGATTTGAATATTTCCTCATAACAGGTAAAGATTCATTATTGTTTTATTTATCAGTTAGTTATTTAAAAATATATATTGTAAATATTCGCTCTTGAATTTGCCTAAACCATCACCGTCTCGTTTCTTTTGTCAAGCGATTCAAACCATTTTGAAAACTCCAAGTTTATACATGTGTAAATCAAACATGCTTTGCGAATTAAAGATTAGAATGAAGACGAAGTGTTATTTCAAAATTAATAATCTAATTTTATAAGGTGAAATACATACATTTTAATTTGAACTACTTTTTTACGTTCACAGGAGGAAAACAAATGAGGTTATACATTTATATACACACATGCGTACATAATGCATTCTTTGTAAGATTCCATGCTTGTTTACATGCTTGCAAATATTTGTGTACATATATATGTACGCGCGCGCGCACACACACACACACACACACGCGTGCTCCTACATGCACTTACGATTAGGAGTGGAGAGGAAAGGAAATTTGAACTCTAATCGATTCTCTTCAACGTTTAATTATCGCAGATAATTTAAAGTTAAAATGTATATTAAACAACAACATTAATTAAATATTATGTCATACAACGAATTACATAGATAGTCCACAGTCCTATCATTCCTTAATAAAAAAATTTCAATTTGTATCGGGAATTAAGTTGCCGCAAATATTTATCGTAAAAATGAATTATGAAAAATGTGCGTTAATTTATAAACGTTGTTTCTCATGGGATCTTAGATCTTTTATGGGAAAGTTGCTGCCTGTACAGGATTGGAGCAATTTCCTTTGAATCAATTATGTTCATTCTTTTTATTTCATTTTCGTCTTATTTATCATTGATTTCTATGATTTATTTTTCCGAACGTAATATTATATTATTATTATTATAATCTAAAGTAATTAATTGAATGCTATTTACTTTTTATTTCTCAATGCTCGAACGATACTTTCGTTTGAATGGATACTTGACAACATATAGTTGCAGTTCAGCAATTTCAAAATTCTATTTGCATCGGTACGGGACATTTTTGCTCGTTGTTCATATTTATCATTTTTTATATGGCCGTCCGTACTCTCAAATATGCTCTTCTAAGAGCATTAAAAATTCAAGCTATACTTGTTTGAATTATTTTTATATTCTTCACAAAGAAACATTATATATACATACATATATATATATATAATATTTTTACTATATTCTAAAAGAGCCCGTTACGATTTAATTATGCATCGCTGCACTCCTGAAGAATAAAAAATTACACACATGAATGAGTTATATACGTTACTTATAATAATTATTTTAATCCTCTTCCTCTTTACTTTACTTTTTTTTTATCTCCATATTATTTAGTACTTTTCTATGTTTTAATGCGTAATCAAATAAATTAATTACGTAAAATTTGTCGTATTAAAAACCGATCGATTAATTTGTATTGAATCGATTGACGAACGATTGATTATTATTTACTTAAAGAAACATATCGATTTCAGGATTTCTGTGACTGGATCGAAGAAGACCCTCCTCGCGTGCGCCCAAATGAGTCGCATCAAATAAAAATCTCTCTGCAGAAATTTCTGTCGGACAGCTTCGATTATCTTAAGCAGCTGCTCGAGCTCAGTATTATTTACACAGTCGAGGAGTTGAGCCTCGAGCTAAGCGACATAATCATTCAGCATTGGCTGAAGCCCGAGCTTCTCGTAGATATCTGGAAATTGTCACGGGAATTAAGCCTGACGACGCTCATAGACGTCACGTACTCCTCGTGCCTCGAAAGATTCATGGAAATACCGATCGACGAGTTGCTCGTTCTCTCCAATATCGATTTTCTCCAATTGGTCTGCAATGTCAATGTCAAAGCCACCGTGGATTATCTAACGTGCGTAATAAACGAGCGGCTGAAAAAGGAAAGCTGCATCGAGGAGCACGAGGCGCAAATGAAACTACAGCTTATTAAGCTCATGGAAGCGCTGCGTAGCCCGGAGAGGAAGCAGTCCTTGTTGCACTGCTTCTTCGCGGAAACCATCAAGTCCGAGAACGACGAAGACTACAATACGCGGGCGGTCTACGCCTTTCAGCAGAAGATCCCGGCTAAATTCGGAGAGCTCATAGAAATTTGGAGAATGGAGGAGCCGGGGAAGGATCTTGCCGGGATGGGAGTCATTGGACGTGGTAAGGGATTTTATTGTTTCGCGGACGGAAACTGCTGAGACTGACGTTTTTATTTAATAACAATATGTCGACAAGTTTTTATACATTTATAAATTTATAAATGTAATTATTTATTTACACAGCATTTATAAATGTTATTATAAATATGATATTATAAACGATAAACGTTCGGCTTTTTTCCCTGCCTAGAATAATGAAAATCCAAAATTTCGATTTAGATTTCAGCATTTACAAAATTGGTGGCGAGATACGCCTCGGTTCTTGCAAATTCAATATGAACATATGGCGGTACTGTCTAATCTCGAAGAAGTGGTATTATCTCGCAAGGTAATGTGAACGATTAGCATTTAAAGGCCATGTTAATATTAGAATGAGCACAATGATAAGGTTATCTAGAATTTTGGCAGGCTTCGGAAGGCTCGCAGGCACATGGCAGTGGCATTGGTCGATGATAAATTGGTCCTCATTGGCGGGGTTGGACGCTACCGGCTCAAGCTCTCCTCGGTAGAAATGCTGAACCTGAACACCGGCTTGTGGATCAACGCGCCCGACATACCGGAGACGTTCACTGACGTGCCACCGGCTTGTGTCATTAACGGCATCGTCGCCCTCTGCGTATCCGACATATACATGTTCAATCCGAGCTCGAATTCTTGGATCAAGGTCGACCATCGGTTCGATTCCAGTGAATTTTGCGGGGTCAAGTGCTTGGCTTCGTACAAGAATACTCTCTATCTAGGTAAGGCCGGTTATATATCATTTGATTCCTTCTGCTTACGGGATGTATTTTGTACCAGCCATTTTCACGAGCAATAATTAATATTTGGCAAAACAACCATAAACGGTACTGCGTGTATGAATTTTTTTGTTTGTTTGTTTTTTTTTTTTTTTTTATATAAAAAAAAAAAAAAAAACAAAAACATTGTCTGTTCATTAGGTAAAGAAGGCGGCTCATTCGTAGGCTACGACGTAACTTGGGATTCAAAAGTCTCGCAAAACGAGGGCACGCTGACTATTCGCGGAGCCCAATTAATACGTTCGATGTACAAGCAGTTTCAGAGCACTTGTGAGAAAATTTTAATAGGAGACGAGGCAAGAACGATCGGCATCGCTTACGGCTTCCAGAGGGTAATGGTCGAATGCGGATGGCTAGATGAAGCTACTGGCCGTCTCGAGTCCCGTATGCAAAAATTCGCTTTACCCCTCGCCTCCCTCATACCCGTCAACTGTTTCAATCTCATAGATCCATCTACCTTGTACAAACAGATTATGCCATGAGCTGTTGGCAGATATTCATAATCGAGCTGATAATGGTCTCAAAACTATAGAATCAATTTATTAGGGTCCAAGATTCTTATAAAATGCTGTAATAAGAAGATGTTTCATCTAATTTCTTAGAAGTAGTATAATGATTTAGTTAGTATTAAAATATTTTCCTCAACATGCACGTCTCTTATATTAATGAAATAGTTAATTCGAGATTAAAAACAACCCTTAGTCAATTAGTAGTTTTTACAAAATAATCGTAATATTCAAAGTCTACTCTGTGAGTATAGAATGTATCAAGAGTGGTTGATTTAAATATATTTTTACAATGAGTAGCCTATAATTTAAACTAATGCTTCATAATGTATTATCAAACAAAAAACGAAATATATATATATCGAAACATTATGAAATATTAATTCGTGCAAAAAAACTGATTAGCATTTCGCGAAAAATTATAAAATGAAAAGGCAGTGCTTATGAAAGATGAAGTAATAAAATTCAAAGTATTTTAATATGTAATGCAATTTAATAAGAATACATTGATTTAATGATTACGATTATATAAACATTTTAATACTAGCTTTTTAATAATAATTCATATGCAGGGTGACCAATAACTTAGGTAACTAACTTTGAGCGAGTCAGTAGGTGAACTTTAAACTGACCTAGGATTCTATTTTCTTATGGATATAATATTACATGAATTTATTAATTAAATGATTGCTTAATATCCTTTTTAAGTTGAGTAATAATACGTTATAATTTTCGTTATATGGTATTACTAATGTATAAAAATAAAAATCACAAGTTAAATGTACTTAGTTAGTTTTAGTAAATATTTAAGAGTATTTAAAGTAAATGACCGCTACGACAGTGTAGAGCTCAAGTCACATAATTATTTATTCACGCATGTCTGCCGAACTTGACAGTCAAAGAAAGAAAATAAAATAACCAAAGTTTATGTTATACAAGGAAAGCCATTGGCCTTGTTAAATGATCTCAATCGTTAGTATTTCATAGTTAAGATAGTTTTATAAATTATTTAGTAATAGTTCGCAGAATTATTTATGAGCTTGAAATCCATAAGGAATAACTAAATACAATTATCAATGCCTTTCTTAAATTTTAACTCATTAACTTCATCCTTTATTTATTTTTTTCTCCTTTTTATATACTTCGGGCATAATAGAATATAATATTACGATGTAAACGAATTCTCATCTCTACATTCATTGTTATTTAAATATTACTTTACTACACTATATGACCTAAAATATGAGATACACGATCATGTGCTTCTTCTAAAACTTATAAACTGATTTTATGTAACATTTAATACAACGTTAGTATCGCAATTCTTATTTAATTAAATACTTTGATGTACATATTATGATATTATTTAGTTATTTTATTATTAATAATTTCGTTTACGTGTTTATCTGATATGTTCCTAATGAGTGAAGATATAGCTAACTGCTGGTATTGGCACGTCACTCCTTCTCAATTAATGTTTACTGCATTAATAAGTGCATATATTCCAATT
This sequence comes from Ceratosolen fusciceps, assembly GCA_018883505.1. NCBI lineage: Eukaryota > Metazoa > Arthropoda > Insecta > Hymenoptera > Agaonidae > Ceratosolen > Ceratosolen fusciceps. The sequence goes on from RCIC01000002.1 coordinate 5,378,301, forward strand.
TATAAGTAATAATATTTAGAATATAATTTTCTCTAATAACTAATGTATATTACGGGGAAAAAAGATGTTATTAAGAAATTGTAATTCTTGCAACTTAAGCCAACAAGATGCAAAGTAAAATAATCCATACAATTACTTTTTGATTTTATTTTTTACAACTATTCTAAATTATAATTATATTTTATTGAAATCAATAGCTTATAGGTTTTTTACTTTTTATTAATTTACTTGGCAGATTAAATTTAAAATTACTGAATAACAAAATTTAATAAACACATCCTTGTTCATTATTCCTTCACACTTTACAAGTTCTTCACAATTAGAAATAATATATATATATATATATATTATTCTAATAATTCGACATTCACTAGTAGTGCCGTTTTTATTTTACATTACTTTTGAATTGATCAATTTGTTCTGTAATTAATTTACATTTTAAACATTTAAATATTTAAATATTTACCAAAAAGACATCATATAAAGTCTTAATCTTTAAAAATCTTAAAAAAAAAGCAAAGTATTGTTTCACTATTTTGTTACCTGATACTTAAAAAAAAATGAATCGAATTAAAATCCGATTTAATTTAATTTAATCGGTATGTGAAACTACCACGTCATTGTCATTGTGGTCAAAGCAAATAATGATTTTGTACTTAATTAAATCATTTATTTAATTCTTTTGAGAACGGGTTGCGATTAAATCGATGATTCTCGTCTATTTTACAAATTTCTTAAATAACTTAAATAACTATTATTCTGACTATTAAATTAAATTTAGTTATAATAGGAAATTCTTGGTATGAATTTTACAACGATTGAAGAAAAGTTGGTAGTAGTACTTTGGTGTTCGCTCTACGGTTTGAAAAGGAGCAAAAAAAAAAAAATTTAGAATGTATAAATAAAAAGTTCGTAAATAATAATTTATAAATATGCATGTCGACAATAAAATACAAGTATTTTGTCGATTTTTCTTTCGATTACTTTCGGCTTATAGAAAATACCAATTCTATTTATTTTCTTTATAATAATATCGAAACTAAATCGGAATGAAAACGTCATATAATTTTAATTTATCCCTTCTATGCTTTTTTTTATTATTATTTCTATACATTATACTGACTTATTATGTATCACAATATAAGCATTAAAAAAACGTAACGTTAACAAGTGCGTTAGAATTTTAGTACTTTTATCATACTATGATGTTGAATTTTCCATTACATTAGTTTGCATTATATATAGTTTGTTGATTTTCAAGAAAAATATAAGATAAACTAGCTAGATTTAACAAAAAAAGTAATAAATTTTTTTTAATTTTTCGTTATTAGTGAAAAAAAATTTTTGTTATTATATTTGTACATATTATATTAAACTTATATATTTACGTAATTACAATAGACAATAAATGTAGATGTCAATATTGAATTATCGTAATTACATAAAAAAAAAAAAAAAGAAAAAAAGTTGAAACAAATAAATCGACACTGAATTAATTCATGCTGCCTCTTAGGTTATTGTAAAAATAAACGATTATCTTAAATGGTTGAATATTAACTTTACCTTTTTCTGAATAACGGTGCACCGATTAATAAAAATCTCTTATTATGCAGTCCGATAAAGTTTATTACATAATTTATTCCCTTATTATACGATGACTTGAGATACGGAGATTCGTATAGAAGGTGGAGAAGGAAGTGGAAGGACCCCTTCCACTGAATAATATAATTTTTTATCAATAAATATCTGTTAAATAAGAGGCGTTAAATAATAACAAGCATTTAGATAAATATTTTTATTTGACTTTTTTAAAACACAAAATGCATTGCAACTTTTAAATATGTCTTATGTATTAATTATTCGTTTATTATTATTCTGTACATATACAATAAAAATAAGCAAATGCAAAATCTCTATAATACTCTGAACAACATACCCTTTTTAAAATCGACTCCGATTCATTATCTCAAGATTGTATACAAAAGAAAAATCATTTATATCTTATATATTGCTCATAATTTGTTAATGGTTATATTAGATTTTTGTTATGTAAGAAACGTATTATTTTTTTTATTTTTTTTCTATTAGAATTTCTAATCTGAATTTTTTAATATCTGAAAACTTAAAAAGTTATTTTAATATTTAAGAATTAATTGATTGATTAATTAATGGTCACCCTGTTTTACCGTAAATTTATATTTACTATTATAATTAAATAAAAAAGTTTTTTATGCATTAATTAACATAGAATTCTCTAATTCTTAATTGTATATGGAATTAATAATATAAACGGACAAAAATTTAAATACATTTATTATTTATAAAATCCTTATTAAATTATGTAATATTATCAATCAAATTTATATTAAATTTAAATTATTAAGGTTGAATTTTATAAAATTGCTAAAATAATTTATTTTATACTACGTCGTAGTAATTATTTTAACTTAAAAGCATTCGTGAAATAAAGAATAAAATAATAGGCCGTGCAATGGATCAATATAACTTCATAATACTCAGAATTCGATCTTCATATACAATAAAATCTCATTTTGCGTAATTTTTCTTATAAATATTTATTTATAAAAATTATTAATAAAAACCTCACAATGTATAACTCTTAAACAATTTATTATGATTAGTGTGTATACTAGTTATTATTACTATTAGGTAGCGAATTATTGGATATGCGACCACGTAAGATATTTTTACATGTTCGATAAAGGTATAGAGAAAATAGGTTTAAATAATAAAAATATAATCTAGATTAGAGTAAGTTAGGAAATTCTTATGTCCTTTAGAAATTAATAAGGGTTTTTGAACTTCTATTAAGTATATTTCGTTAACACGACTAGGCAATCTATTAAATAAAAATCTTTTGATATTTATTTATTTTATAATTATAAATAATTACAATAAAAAAATAAATAAATAAAAAAAAATATGACAAATATATTTTAAGCTGCGTTTGAATAATATTTTTAGGATTAACCGCTCGTTTATTATTAAAGTAGTATTTTATTTATTTTATTGTACGAAATTAAAAATAATAATTGTAATTCCGAATGTACTTTTGATACAAAATACTTATATTGGAAAAGTAGCGTGACTGATCATGTGAACTGTAAACAGAAACAAAATTACATTAGTTGGGAACAAATTTCAGCGCAAATAAAAGTTATTTAATAAAAAAAAAAACTCGGGAGTGCCTTTACATATCAATAGACTCAATGTATAACTTATATACGTTTTGTAATAACATTTCCTTATCAGTATTTTTTTTACAAATAGTGGAATAGTACATTTTTACAAGTTACAAAATACCCTTGTAACCATAAAATCATAATAAATATATACCAAAAACTGTATCCCTTGTGTTTTCTTAAATGATCTTTTAAACCTTTTTTTTTTAACTTATCACAATTGAAAAATATTTATATCTAAATGAGCATTATTCCAATAAAAAACGACAACAACAACAACAACGTAAGTGATTAGAATAATTTAGTTGGTATTTTCAAATTTTATATCTTATACACTATTCGAGAAAAAAATAATCTTATAATTATAATTATATTTTTAATTAGATATTTTTTTATTTATTTTAATTGCACATTTTTCTAAGTTCTTTCATTATAATTTATAGTAAAGTTTTTTAAAGTGAAATTTAAACTTCATGATAATTCTAAAATTTATGTTAAAATTACGTTTAAAAATTTACTGACAATTATTCTTTATTCTATTGTGCAGATTTTATTTATATCTTTAGCATATGTTAAATAGTATTGATGTAATAACTTATTTCTACTATTTATTTAATGAATGTTAAAGTAAAATTTATGTTTTCGTGCGTTCTTTAGGTTAAAAATAAATAAATTATTAATTTTACTCAATTTATTTAGTTTGCAGGGTAATGAATCGTTACTTCTCGTACGAATAAAAGCATTCGTTGTAAATTAAATTAATTAAGTCTTGCAGGTAAATAATATCAATCAAATGTTTTTAGATATCCGTATGTATTACAAAATATGCACAAAAGTACAAATTATCATAACTGTTTTTAATTCCATAATTTATAAAATTAAGACTCTCATATTTAGAATAAGAGGAAACTTAATAATTAACGTTAATTAATTATTTCTTACGTCCTGCTAAATACACATTACTTGTTTGTATCATTTGGCAGTGGTTAAAAATAATTGGCCTGAAATAGAGTAATTAATCGTAATATTAAAACAACGTCCATTTAAATAAGGTTATTTATTAAATGATTCAATTGTTGGCATAAAAAAAAAAAAAAATGTTAATAAAAATTAAAAGACTCGGATGTGGAATTAAAATTAATCCCAGTCGGTAATTTGTCAAGTAATTCGCACAACGAAATTCGCACAACGAAAATGCACGATAATCTTGTATCGGATGAGCGCGCCGTTAACGTAGAGCGCCAATCTTGATCCAACCTGGGCACGGATTATAAGATGACCTTATCAATAAAAGACCATGGTTGTAAAAAAAAAAAAAAAAAGTCAAAAAAGTAAAGAAAAAAAAAGAGAGAAAAAAAGGAAACAGTTAGTTTCTGCCTTTTCGAGAAGATTCTTTATAATGATAAAGAACTTAAATAAAGCGTTTTGTCTCTTGTATCCGCTGTGCAGGTCAAACGTCGACCTTGGCATAGTCGTCGGTAAGATCGTGCACAAGTTGCAGTAGTATTAGAGGATTGGTATTCTTGGACAACCGGTGGAGTAAGAACCAGTCACCGAAGCTGAGGTTGCGCACTAAACGGATGGCCGTCATCCGCGATAGACCTGGGATACTCGCGCGCACCAGGATTATGCGCAGCCAGGATTGCGTCAATACCGCTACCCTGCAAGTCCATTGCCGATCCCCACATTACATAGAAAATATAATTTTTATTTATTTTATTAATACGAACGCGGTCCTCAATCAATTGTCCGTAAATTATTTAAAGACCCGAACTTTTTCTTTATCCTAAATACGAGCTCGAGGATTAATTTTATCGATTATTGCCTGGAGCACAGTCCCAATATATATATATGTATTAAAGAACTGTATGGGGACATAAGAACGTGTCAGGGAGTAATGATTATATTTTGTAAAAATGTACACGGTACCGGTAAACGAGGGCGAGCGCGCCAACGGTGGCAAGGAATATCAACCAGAACCAAAGCATTATGAAGATCTTCTCGTTGACGACATTGAGTGGCAAAACGCAGAGGGCATCGTGCGTCTGACTGGAGCCGCCGGGTCCGAACGTGTGAATCGTGCACTTGGTCAGCTTCGGGAAAAGTCGTGCCATCGGGTCGATTCTCTCGAAAGGCTTCGTTTCCGAAGTCAGGCCCATCACGGCAAATCCATAACGCGAGAACTCGCCTTCCAGAAATATGTTTAACAGGTACATCTGGATCAACTGACGGACGATGCGTGACTGGATTTATCACGATGACGGATCGTTCGCGATCGTCGAAAGTTCCCTAAACTACGTTAGCCCGCGAACGATCTGCATTGGATCTGCTTCGAGCAGATAATTAAATTAAGTTCTCCGCCGAGAATCTCTTTTTATCGAACAACGCTCACTCACAACTACTGCCTATTTGCAATACGTGCAAAGGGCATTTTGCAGAATTAATGCAAGCGCGCCTGTAATCCGCTTCGTTGCCGAAAATGTAATGAGCGAATTAACGTTCGCATCGTATCTTAATTACAGGACGGGAAATTAATGCCGTAAGCGGACTCTCTCTCTCTCACCGTATTGAGAAAGTTGAGGAGCTCGCAAACGAAGAACCTGATGGCGTAGATATTGTGGCCCTGTGCGAGGCTGTGCGAGAAGTAGCTCAGAATTCGGTTTCGATGCTCATTCGTCCAGCTGTCTCGGACGAACGGTGACGCGAGATCCTGGGCGAGGTAGCTGACGATGCCGCCTTCCCACGCCTGCCAAAGGGCCTGGGGCGCATAAAACGTCGTTGCCTGCAGCGCCAACACGATGCACACCTGCATTGTTTATTTATTTATTATAATATAAAATACTCGTACGTTTTGTTTTTCTTTTTTTTTCTTTTTTTTTCTTTTTTTTCTTTTTCTTTTTCTTTTTCTTATATACAGCGCGAGCTTCTCGAACTATTATTGGTTTATTATCTATTGTATTTTAATGCATAATGGAATAGATAGAGGAATAGGAAATAGAATGTAGATGGATAGACAGAGGTGCGAGTCGATAGTGATTTATCAATGATAAAAGTATCTGCAAAACGAACCCACTGATAGTACCGGTGATGAAGGATTTCATCTTTCTCCAATGCTTGACCGACCCCTGGGGCCGCAACTTCGCGACCAGGAATCCCACGTAGATGCCTTTTTACGGTAAATGTACTATAGATCCAACAATACGCATTCACTGGCTCGGACTCTATCGGTTATTTTAAATCAGTCGATCTGTTACTAATACGTACGGTACGTTGACGGTGCGATTCAAATAAATATGAGCTTTATATATATATATCAAGATCTTTATATCGATCAAGAGATTCCATTCGATAATATACTGAATAATTTTACCATATACATGCAATCAAGATGTATAAAAAAATTAGCTTTTACTTCATTATTCGTAAAAGGCTAATGAGTGAAGCGAATGAATTGTTTTTTATTAATGTCCGCAGCTTTAATTGCGAAGTGTACACGAATATCAGGTTAAAAGGGTCACAATAATGTCTTTAACGTCTCAAAGAGCTTTATATTATTTATATTATTGATATTATTTATATTATTTATATTAATTTAACTGTAGGCTGTAATCGGTTGTCAATTAGTTGAGAATCGAAAATCTTGCTTGTAAAAATACACCGCACGAGGAGTATAATTTATAGAGTATTATTTGTAGTAACCGGTGGCAAGGCTCACCGAATCCATTGGAATCGGTGATGCAGGATATCGGATCACCAACGAGTTGCTTAGCGGTGACAAGGATTGCGCAGACGATAAGTAAAAGTACCGTGAGCCGCGAATGTAATCGAAATACGAGGTTATCAATACGTATTGGTTCAATGAGCAGAAGCTCCTTTAAAGGCGTGAAGAGTTCCAGCATTCTTTTCTCAAAGCTGCTTCACTGGCCTTGTCGTCCTTGTCACCCTGGGGCTTGCAGCAGCTGACCTCGGTCGCTTGCCTCCAAGCTGCGCGCTTTTACGTTGGTTCTCCTCTTGCCGTCACTAACAGTTGACGGCAAACCGAGGATTGACAGATATATTACCTACCAGTCACATCACATACTCTGGTGGTCGAATCACTAACTGCCGCTCATCATTTAATTCTCTCTCTCTCTCTCTCTCTCTCTCTCTCACTATTTCATTCGCTTAATCTACCGATTAGCTAGCAGTATTGATTTATGGTGATTTTTATTTAAAGGCCAGATTTATTTATTCGCCTGTTCTCCTTGTAAGTAGCATTTTATTTAAATTCAATTTAGCTCACTTCCCGCTCTTTCGATTAAATTGACGGTACGTTAATTTTGAAAGGGCAAAATTTAATATCACCAATCAATGTCTACAGATTCGTGCATTACATTTATTATAAAATCATAATGCGTTACGTATCAGTTGCGAGCGCCTGAAGTGACAAAAGGGTTACGTATTTAATTAAAAAATATATGTAAATCGCTATTAGAATTATTTACATCTCTCTTATCTTTTTCGTTGCGTTAGAAAAATTTAAATCGGCAAATTCGAGTTAAAAATAAAAAATTGAAGTTCTGCATTATGTTAATACGAGTGGACGCCGCGGGGGAGAGAAGGTTATTGGGCTACCGAGACAATAAAGGAGACACGAGGCGAATTTTGTTTTTAGCTTTTATTATTTCAGTCTCGTTGAGTCCTCCTCGGGGGGCAAAGGTCACCTCCCACGCAGTGGCCCGAGGTGGAAAGGAAGGGCTCGAACCCTTACCGACCGGGTAAATTACGATTCCGGGGGCGGTCGGTCCCAGTGCTCAAGTAAAAATATTCTATTTATATATATATATATATATATTTTCTATAAAGTTTATTGTAAAAAATAAAGAAATAATGACACAATATTAAATGTCATTTATGAGCTAGGAAGAAAAAAGCGTAACGTACGTTAAATTGTAAATGTTTTCTAAATATTCTGGCAATTATAAAGTTTAAGAGACTATGAATACTATGAATGTGCCTTAGTTGTAACTTTACATTTAATTCCATCAAAGCATTTGCAACGTTTTCGCAGTCCAAATTGTTCCTCTTTAGACGGAGGCAAAGCAAAGCAAAAATTATCACAGCCTCCGTTATTTTCGGCACAGGGGTTACGATTACTATCGGCACTGAAGATTTTAGGACTATGTAGTCTGATGTTCGTTGACATGTTAGTACCGTAAGGGAAAAGGTTAATATCGGCTATGTATTTGCCGTTCGTTTTGTCAAATTGATAAATATTCGTATGATTTTTTATATAGATCGATTGGCCGTGCACTAGTAAACCAGTTACGTTATAGATGCTACTTGTGTTTGCAACTTTTATTAATCCCAGGCCTCTCGTATCGGTACTCAAGATCAATGATCCATTTGCATTTAGAGCGTAAAGCTTATCTTCCACGTAATCCATAGAGATTAAGGTGACTTCGCCAATCTCGGATATGACCTGTATAAAAATAAAAATATCCTTATAACTTCGTTACTACAGTACATTTAATACACTTTCCCTTACTTATCGAGACTTGTATTAAATTATAGTAAACATTTTACAACGAACGTATTACAAAAAAAAAAAAAAATAAATAAATAAATAAATAAATAAATAAAAATATAAACGAGTACATACCGACAAATTTCTCGCGTCAGTATTTAGTCGAGCCAATCGATACCTCTTCATCTTATTGTCGAAGGTTGAAACAAACAAATAACCTTTATTCGGGTGTATAACCAACGAGTGTATCTTGCCGAATTCCCATAACAAGGACGTTGATTTCCCGACCCAATCGGGATCCTCTTTCCGTACGGACATTGCTTTCAAAACGTAGAACGTTATATTTCCTCGGGACTCAATCTCCGTGTAATAAAGATTTTTCGTGATCCAGTCGAGTGCCATGGGCCCGTAAAAAACTCCCTTCTGATAAAGTAGTCGTTTGCTTTCTGCCGTGTCGATGTCAACGGAATATATGGACTCCTTAGCACCGTAATACAATTTCCTGAAACAGGCGTTACGCGTCGCGCGATACATTATTGCTTTCACATTATTTATTTGGTTTGTAAATAACGGTTTTCAATGTGCAAATGGATATATTTATACCTCGTTGTGGAATCGTAGGCGAAGCCAGTGCGCTCGTTTCTTTTGAAGCGGATCTTGGTTTGGAAGGGTTCGATCGCCTGACACCAAGGGAACCGATTGTCCTGGTGGCATAGGCTACGGACGATACGATTGTCTTCGTAGATTAAAAACTCGCTTATTCTCGCGCAGCTTTTCCCGTCGTTTATCAAACGCCAACCAGTTTTACAAGCGCAGCGCTCCCCCAGCCGAAGATGTTCGCAAGTCTCGGTTGAATTTACAGTCTTGTCACTAGTATTGCGATTCTGATTACCCGCATCGACGGATTTCACTGTTAGTACGCGAGTCCCAGGAAAGCTCTCGTGAACCTTGGAAATCGATGTATTTTTGCAGCCTTGGCCGTCCATGTAATTGCACTTGTAGACGCTTCCGTCGACGAAGGATGTGCCGTAACTGTCTTTGTTAAATCAGTTACAACGTTCATTAGAATTATCGGACTCAAATACGTTTTGTTATATAAATATCATGTAAAAGCAATACTCGAAAGATTTTGAGACTCACAATAAAGGGCGTTTACCCAGAAGAGCTCATTGCTCGTTATACTCATACCGAGTACACCATTTTGCGGCTCCAATACCGTGTGGCAGACTTTCCCGTGATAATCTATGGCAAAGATTTTCTTTTCCATCGACGAAGAAACGAGAATCTTTTTGTTGACTCGGTCGAGTGTCATTTGACTCGGCTGGTCCATTATCCTGCTAGACAATCGATAGATCACCAAGGGATTCGAGCCATCCATATTTATTCGTAATATCTAAAAGGCGTGAGAATTAAGAATTTTAAGAAGATTTTTTTTTTAAAGAACGTTTAATCCCGCGACTCCAGAGGCTCCCGTAGCCTTTAAATATAAATATAACTGATTAATCATGAATCCTTGAGGATTAGGTGAGAGAATGATCGAGGCCGTATGAACGAGGAAAGAAAAACAAATGAAGAATTACACTTGCGTGTCCGTTTCGATTGTCGAGGAGGAAAGCGTAGCCTTGGCTCGGGTCGAGCTCGAGGTACGTTGGGCGGAAGTACCTCGCGCCCACGGACAGTACCATGGAATGCTGAGCGTCGAGAGCTACAAGCCGTAGAGTATTGGCGGTCGCGTCGATGAAGTAGAGCCGGTCATTGAGGTAATCGACGGCGACGGCGACGGCTCGCCAATTTTTCCAATCGAACATCAACGTAGCGTTTCTTGGTTGATTGAGGGAGCACGAGTACACGGCACCGTCCGACGTCGTCCAAACGAGGAGGTCCCTCGGATGGTGATAGTCGAGGGCGACCGCCCGCTCGCCCCCCTCTACAGGCCAAACGGTTCCTGACTCGGAGCTCGATACCTGGACGAGGCCCGTATCCTCCTTTATGTAAAATAGCTGCGGCTTTAGGTTATCCACGTAAACTGCACGGACAGAACATTCGGATCCTTGAAATTCATTATGTTTCTAGTATTACCACCACCACTACTACTACTACCACTAACTACTACCACTACTACCACTCCGACTACTACAACAACAACAACAACAACAACAGCAACAACTACTACTACTGTTATTATTACAATTATTATGGTCAATTTAAAGTTTACCTTTTTTATTCATTTGATTGATTACAGTCGCATTTATATAGATATTCAGAACTTTTAATAATACGAGTAATTTTAAATAATTAATTATCATATTGAGTAAATTTTATAATTATTTAACTTTCAAGCTTGAAGCCGCTTCGCTGTACTGGGAATGAAATCTTAATATTTTTCTTGCACGAGATATACACTAACCTTTTTACTAAACTGGTGAAACAGGTTTTACCATCATATTTTTAATTTTCTTTATTGTACAGTTTAAGGTTTTATTGTTTTGTAAAGTTTTATTACTAAATAAAGTTCGTTTAACGCGCAATAATATATTTAAAGTTGTTCTTAATATTAATTTATAATAACATTAAAATTATAACAAAAAAAAGTTTAATTTAATAACAGAGTATCATTATTGAAAGTTGATGAGATTTTAATTAAAAATTTTGAACTAATAATACAAAATTTCATAAAAGCTTATTTGATCTTATTATCGCATATGTAATTATACAAATATATAAATAGATATTTGATTTATTTACCTTGATTCATTTGCACAAAATAATTTATTAGGTATTTAAACCGCATAATTAAAAAATAATTTATAAAACAATATTATTAAAAACAAAACAATGTTTATAACAAACATATTTAATAATATTATATACACGGTATCTAATTTACATATTATGTAATAGACGGATAATTATAATGATATTAATTAATAATAAAAAGATTCCTTAATTCTTTACTATTTTGCAACGGCAGATATTTTTTTTATTACAATTATTTTTTTTCTTTTTCGGTTCTAAAGATTTTCTAACAGCTTCTTTCTTTAATAACAGCAATTCTGGAACAATAGGAAAATTAAGTATAACCATTTTCAATAAAAAAGTATGACAATGTACACATGTAAATTTAATAAATTATGTAAACCTTCTAATTTCTTTTGATTGTAATCCAATTTCTTTTTATATTTTGTTAAAAATAATTCCTTTATTTTTTCAGCACATTGTTTTATACAAAATTGCTTTTCTATTTCATCACGTTGCGCAGTTTTTTTCAATTCAAATCTAAGAGAGCAAAATAATATTATTCAAATCGTATTTAAATACGTTTAATTGTATATATTAAATTCAATTACTTGTTAAAAGATGCAGTTATTTTATCGTAGCGTTTTTTCAATAAGTTTTGTTCTTTGCTTTTGCGTAACAAATTGTCACGTTCGTGCCACTTATTAAGTGTATTCAATATTTTTTGCTCTGCTTTTTCGGCTATAATATTTTTTTTATTCTGGATGTAATCGTATCTCTTCTTCGATTCCATTATTTTTTTTTGGGTAATTTGATACCTCATTTTATTAATATTCTCTATCCTTTGATCAATTTCTTTATGCTTTCTAAATATTTCCTTTAACTTCATTTCCTGCTTAATATTCAGTTCTTTTAGCAAGTTTTCTCGAATTTCCTCCTTTTTCAACCTGATTATTCCATAATTGAACAAAATTAATTTAGTAATAATTTTGTTGCGTATTTAATTTAGTAATTAATTCAAAATCCATACTACAAGATTTATTTTATTTTTATGCTTATAATTATATATTTTTCGCAATAATGATATTTTTTTTATGAAATCATATTGTTTCTTAACTAAACCATTGAATAATGCATTACTAAAAAAATAATTTAAGAAATATTATGTAATTATTTTGAATAATTATATAATATCACTTTTAATGATGACATTATATAATTAATAACACTTTCTAATATAACCAACATTTATGGGTATAAAACATAATAAAATTTCTTTGCAGAATTATGAATTTAAATGAATAAGATTGGGAAAATAATTTTTACACTCGAGTAAAAATTTAAGAATAACGAAAATGTCTTACAGTTTTAAAATTATATATTTTAATGTTATGTAAACAATAAAAATGTGAGGAAATTTTCGTGATATTTTTTATAAATTACATTTTCAATATAAAAAAGTATTTTACAAAAAATCTTATATTTTCTTAAAATATATATTCCTCACCTCTCAAGTTTTTTCAATATTATTATTTGACTATCATTTATAATCTTCTTTTCTCTGATTATTTTGTCCCTTTTTTCCACTTCATTTCTTATCGATTTTGCATACACAACTCTTAAATAATTTCTGTAATTGTTGTATTCCTTTAAGTTACACTTGACATCCAATTGTGGCGATATAAGCCCCATCTTAAGGTATATTATTTAAATGATATATTATTGTAAACGCTTAATTGCTTAATTACACTTAAATACACTGTCAAACGTAAGTGTGGCTACGTTTGGCTACAATTTTTTTTACAAATGACCGAATTCACAAAAATATAAATTGTTTTCGAAATGTCCTCAGCTGCTTGCTGATATCAGCGCAATATTCTTTAACAAAAGTAATCGATACCTTGTTAGCGTTACCTTTATCAAACCTTCTTGTACGTGAACCGAGTTGCGAAAGTAGTGAGCTAAATGAACATCATGCATAGCTGCATAGGGCATCTGCACTTCGTTATTGAAGGGATCGCTCATGTCAAAGGGTTGATTCACAGCAAATCGAATTCTAAGAGGCTTTCCAAGTTTATTACGAGTGAATGCGTACATTCTCTCCTGTAGGCCCGGAATCATCGGAATCTTCGATTCCAGGGGCAAGTACTTCCATTTCGGGAGACCAAAGTATGGTACATGAACTTTGAGCCTTGGTACCGTCGTCCTCAAGTCGTTCATATACCTGGTGCAAGTTTCAAGCGTTATACGGTTTATTTGTTATACAATACGCATAAATAAAACGAAACTGTTTTAATACTTTGTCTTGAGAAAAAAAAATATATTTATGAAATAGCATTTTTTATAAAATAGATCTGTTTTAAATTACATTATATTCTTGAAAACGTATCTCTACTAATAATAAACTTTATTGTGCTTGTAATCATTTCATAAATCAAATCAAGTCATCATACATAGAATATGTTAAAACTTCTACATTCATACTTTAATTACTTAACAATTACTCACATTATCATATAATTATAAAAATATTATAAATTATTATAAGTTATTACGTTGAATTTATTAGATGTTTTTTGTAATTATTATAAACGTTAACAAGGATAATTCGTTTTGATTTTAATTCAATATTAAAATTTCATATCATTGCTTAATATGAAAAATTGTAAGAATATAATATTATTAGAATAACTTACGGAGATTTTTCGAAAGTAATTAGATCTAAGGCGAAAGACTGAGGATTAATCATTTTGATTTAAATATTATTAATACTTTTATCGTTAATATAACCAACAATTTTGATGTTTATAAGTAATATGAATTGAATAAAAACAAAAGAAATTTCAATCTAAAGTACACGTATTATAAGGTCAATTTATAAGTTTGTTAATATTAATTTAAAAAAAATACGAGAAGAAATTAAATAAACAAAAAATTAAATAAATTAGAGAGATTATGTGTAAAAACTAAAGAAATTTATAAAATATTATATATTAAAGCAATTCAATGTAGCAATAATATGTAAATTACAATAAGTTACAAAAAAATTACAATAAAATACAATATTAATGGAAAAAATTGAATAAATTTCGATAAAATGCTTTTACCAATTCAGTACTTTTGATAAACACCGAATATTTATAAATGTAAAATATAATATAGCACTTAACTTGTTTAAGCACTTTTAATATTTAAATAATTTTTTAATTTTATAAGTTGTTATTTCCTGTACCAATATTTCAATGCACAAGCACAAGCCTTTACAGATAACGTTCAAGTATAAAGTTAACTTCAATCTTAATAAGTGAATCATAATACAATAAAAATAATTATTAAATATTTCTGAAATATTCTGCCAAATTTACAAAATATTATAGTACAAAATTTGAGTATAAAATTTGAATGTTTTAGAAGAGAAGAGGTGGTCAGAGATATAACAGTAACAATTTCAAATCTTATTCGGAAATACGCTTACATGTATTCGTAAAAAAGAACACTTTCATAATTTTTTAAAATAATTGATTTAAGTTGGTATCGGTGAAAAAATCGGTATACTCCAGCCGTTCTAAAATAAAGTTTAAATAAATAACTGACTTCTTCCTATATAGAATATTATAAAAATTATAGAATCGAGATTTGAATTTGGTTTACTGTTAAGGCGCAGTAAAAATATACTAGTACTTGAAATAAATGTAAGTAAATTGATTAATTATTTTATGCGAAATATAAAAAATAAGTATATTTTTGTAAAATTGAATTTTTTCAACGCTCAGTGTTACATTGTAATGTTTTATAAAGTAATTATTTTATAGAAATTAGAAGCAATGCCTTTAGAAGAAGATTTAATCAGTGAGTCCTTATTAAATTTGGATTTCGATGAATTTATAAAAACAATAAAAATTAAACACGTTGGAAAAAATTTAAAATATTCTGCTAAAATAAGGGAGAGAGGTAATAAACTCTATATAAGAAAAGGCCATGATGCCGAATTACACAAAGAAATATTGAATTTCTACTCCATGAGTGTTGCTTTTGCTCCCGAAGCATCGGAAGAATTAGCTTTAGCATACGGAAATAGATCGGCTTTATTATTACATTTGAAAAAATTTAAAGAAAGCCTTGAGGACTTGAACAAATCACTCAACATAACTGTATCCGATTCTTTGAAAGTAAAACTATATTGTCGTAAAGTACAGTGCTTGGCTTTCTTAGGTTTAAATAATAGTGAAATTGCATTCAAAGAAGCTGTTAAATATTTTAACAAGATTGAAAATAACAAAGAAAAGGAAAGTCTTGGTGTTAAAATTAATAAAACTAAATATATTTTACAAAATCATAAATTAGAAACTATTATAGCAAAGCACGACAAAAGAAAACTTGTTCTTGAAAATCTATTAGAAAAGGAAAAAAATATTTTTTATAATATTGATATAAAATATTCTGAAAAATATGGTAGACATTTAGTTACTACTAAAGAATTTAAACCAGGAGAAATAATATACGTAGAGAAACCGTATGCAATTTGTTCAAACAACAAAATTTCATACATTTATATTTATTGCTGTCATTGTTTAGCTGTAGCATGGGCTGGAATTCCATGCAAGTATTGCAGTTGGTGTATATTTTGTTCAGTAGAATGTAGAGAAGAAGCATGGAAAACATATCACAAAATCGAATGCTCTATTTATCCATTTATTAAATGCCTTTCTAAGAATTTCGTACAATTATTTCGCCTTAGTATAAGGATTATAATGATGGGAATTAATGAATTTGAAACTATAGATAAATTTAAATCTGAAATAAAATATATTGACAATTGTACTGGTATAGTATTAATATTTTCTTATATGACACATTTAAATTTTATAAATTAATTATAAATATATTTTTTTACTCATTAATAAATTATTAAATCTCTAAATTAAAATTATAATTGTGTGTAAAAACAGAATTTTATTAATAATGATATTTTAGATGTACATAGGAGAGGTTTTTCAAATGATGGTAAATTTGTAAACAGTAAGTTTAGAAGTGTTTACAGTTTATTCAATAACATTTCTAAGGAACAGTTAAAGGCAAATACTTATAACGTTGTTGTATCATTAACTTGTATGATTAAATACACATCTTTTTTTAATTTAACACTTTCTAAGAACGAGGAACTTAAAAACCTGGTAAAAAATACAGAAGTTATTTTTTTTGGAGTATTACTCTTACGTCTTATTAATATAACTTATGTTAATAGATATCGAGTAAGTGTGATTTGTAAATTAACTAAAACAAAAATTAAATAAATTTTGATTTTAAATTCATAATACTTAATTATATTACAATGAAAATATTTTCTCTGATATATATTTTAGATTTCAAATTCAATGCGAGCCTGTAAACATTTTAAACAACCTTTCAAATGTTTAATAGCTGAATGTTGCACTAAAGGTGTCTGTTTAGCTCCAATTAGTAGTTTAATTAATAACAGCTGTATTCCCAATATAAAAAAATGTTTTACAGAAGATAATAAGATTATTATTTATGCAGTAGAGCCAATTGAAAAAAATAGTCAGGTACAATACAAGTTAAGAGTAAATATTTTAGAAAAAAATTGATGTATAGAACTGTTTTTATTATATTTTAGATATTTGATAGTTATTTGTGTAACTTTTACGATGCACCAATTACATATAGAAATAATTTATTAAAAGAATATTTTCACATTACTTGCAATTGTGTGGCTTGTGAAAGAAATTGGCCTGCTTTTTTAAATTCTATAGAACCTGAGGTGAATCAATTAATTTAACTTCAAATTTATATTATTACTATTTTTTAAATAGTAAAATACTAGTATAATATTATTTTATAAATAATAAAGATATTTTTTACATATTTTTTAGAAACAATTTATAAAAACTGACAATTTTTTGGAAAACAAATTTATTCAGGAAAATAAAGAAACGTTATCGTTAATTCATGCAAAAGATGCTAAATTCGATAAAAATATTTTACAAAATTTGATAAAAGTTATCCAAAAAGCAACTAAAATCTTTTCTCAACCTTGTTCAATAAGATGCATATTAATTTTTTCTTTGCAGAAAATATTTGAAAAAATGTATGGTAGTAACGTCGAATTATTTAATCATTGTCAAAAACACATTTAAACCTTAAAAATTTTCCCATCACTAAGTAATATTTTTTTTATATTTGTTATTTTGAATTAGAATTTTAATGGCTAAGATTATTTTATTATAACCTCGTTATTTTATATAAGTAATGATTCAAATAAAAAAACTTTTCCATATACTTGAAACTATTTTACTTATTTTATTGTCGTTTCATAAATATTTCAATAGTATATTATATATAAGATTTTTTGAACTACAATTTAAAGTTTTATGAATTTGTTGGATAATATATTGTAAGACTTAATTGCTAAATGCAAAAATATTTAAAGTTAAAAGTTTAGATTAACGGAAATTAATAAAGTATGGTAAAGAAGAAACTGCTTTATTTAGTTATCTGGAACTATTTATTATCAAATTACATAGAAGGAACGATGCCTACTGTTGAATCATAAACGTATAAATACAATGTCATTATAGATTTAAAATTAAAATAAAGTCCGATTAGTTTCATATATATTTAATTACGAAATTAAAATAAAAATATAATGTTCTCGTATCAGTAACGTTAATAGTTACATGAAATATAAGCAATTGATATATTTCATTTCATTGCAAAACAATCATCAAATCTTTTTGCAATAAAATTCTTTTATTTTAATCTATATATAAAAAAATACCTACGTTTGAAAACTCACATCAATAAAATGCATCTACAGATGCCTATTTTTATCACCGTAGAGCACAAAATATAGGCATCTTCTGATGATGATAATGAAATTCGTTTTTATAATTATTTACGCTTTTATTATATGAAAATTCCTAGTTTATAAAACTGTAGAAGTACATGTTTATTTAGCCAGTAAAATAAAAAATACTATCTTAAGTTTTGTTTATAATTGACTATTAATTAAAATATTGATAACATCTGTGAATAAGCAATTTGTTGAATAATACAATGTTGCGTACATTAAGGTAAGGTATTTTGTTGTTACTAATCATTCTTACACTTAAAATCGTACAATATTTCTTTCGTATATTTGCAAATTTTGTATTATATATATATGTATATATATAATTGTACTACGACGTGTAATCACTTTTCAAACTCAATTTTCTACTTTTGAAAAAAATTTAAGTTTGGTATGAATAATGGATGCTATTGTCATAGATATATCCTACAAATCATGTTGCTACTCTGGCAGTGTAGAAGTGGATTCAAACTACTTTTTGTTCTCTTTGTTTAATACTTGGAAATATTTATTTTATAGAAAAAAGATTTTTTTCTGTAATAATTATATAAGAAACTATCATCCATACTTGTCGGAATAAATTATTCTGAACGAACCAGACTCATAATCTTCATTAGATGATATATAAGTAGTTATTCAATAATGAAAATTTAAGAAACCTGCAGTCTCATTTTTCTTAACTTTAACAGCAGTGATTTTTACACTGCCTCATAAGGTCTTGAAATTATGAAATACTCTAATATATGTTTGATGAACCACAATAAGATTTAGTCAGTGGTAAGAAGAGTTTTTAAAAAAAAATTTAAATTATAAAACTATTTACAACAGAAGCTTAGTCACATTTCCAAATCTAAGCGCCATTCGTATTCGTAATCTTGCTCTTCGCATACTCTTCAAGCTCCGCATCAAGTTCCTCCGCCGTCGGCATCTGCTTTTTTATCGAACGGTTAGTCTTGGCTCCGCGTTTTCCAGGGATACCCTGGCCTCGAAAACTACTACGTACGAGTCCATTACGATTTGTGCCCCGTCTCTTAAAACTGCCCCCTAAATTAGATGCTCCACGATTTCCGTAGAGCGACTTAACCCCGGGTATCTCCGACGTTGCTAATTGTATGTTCATTTCACGGCCGTCGAGAGGCACACCGTTATACTGCGTCATCGCCTATAAGAAGAATGATTAACCGTTTAGAATTACAATTTTTATTAAATCAAATTATATTAAGAACCTTACAGATTATTTAGTAGCGAATATACAGGTAGCGCAATTTTGTATTTAAGTAAGAAATTCAATTTAGTATCAAGTGGCGAATAAATAATAAGTAGTTGCTGAATCCCGATACAGACCTTAATAGCATCTGCTCGCCTCTCGAAGATCAGGTCTGCTGAACCTAAGGATCTCCCGCTTCGGTCGTAATGTACTCCTGCAGATTTAAGCGGACCGAACTCGCTGAAGAGCTCAAGAATGTCAGAATCCGTGACGCCGAAGTCGAGGTTCGATACGATGAGCTTAGTAGTATCCGCGTTCCCGCTGTACTTGCGCAGGGGTCCGCTGCTCCCGAGGAAGGCCTCCATACGCCTCGTTCCGCTAACGCTTCGTCTCCTACCGAAGCTAGATCTATTTCTCGAAATACCTCCGCGACCACGGCCACGCATCACCCCGCCCCCCGGTCTTCGACCTCCTCGACTAGTGCCGGGTCGCCTGAATCCACCACGTCTACCGACTCCTCGTGGCCTTCTGCTTTTGTTCTGTTTAATGATCTCATCTAGACTCATCTCCATCTTCATAAAGAGTCCGGCACTTCTTTACCGATCTTTGATTAAACGTCTCTCTTTCGCAATTCGGCGAGGCCTCTTAGTCGTACCTTGAAAATATAAAATTTATTTATTTTATTTATTTATTTATTCTATCTATTTATCTATCACGTAATGGTTTCTCTCCACAACTGACGTGATTTTAATTTCAAAAATAACGATAACAAACGCGTAATTTTCTTAATTATAAGAGACAATACAAATTTGTAATGGTTTCGAATCCTAAACGACGCCAATCCATTAATAACGACCGTTACGTTATCATTTAAATTAAATACATTCGAAACCTAACCCGTTGACGACGTTGTTAATATTAAAAAATCATGTCGTTATCTATAAGCTTTGTTTATTTATTATTTACCATGATTTTATTAATAATTACCTACGATAGCTTGCCTTCAAAAAATTTATTTCCCCAGTTATTATACATGAACGTATCATTTGCCATACCTTTACATGGAAACAAAATATTATAACTGACTTTTCTCAGAAATTCTTTAACATGGTAAATTTATTTCTAATGAAATTATCATCGCCATTATGATTTTGTATTTACGTATTTTATGATTTCGTATTGATTACTGAAGCCAATCGAAAGTCTCCCAGCAGTTAGATAAAAATATTTGTTTTCACATAAAAACCAGCAAAATTAACGTTTGGCTATTCATAAAAAAAAAGTGTAAATTACTCGCCATTACATGTATCATTATATTATTTTAAATTGTTATAATTGCCTACTCGTTATTTTCTATGTAGAACCAAAATGTTTTAGTAATAACAACAATAATAATAATAATTTTATGATTGTACTGAATATATTAGTTAATCGATTACGATGCATTATTTAAATACGATAAAATAAATACAATATTTCTATATTAGATTGAGTCGTAAATTTTGAAATTTATTCATTTTTTACGCTTTAAAGTAATATTTATAACGTCATTGCGATTATACAGTTTTAATACTTAAGTATGCTTTATTCAAGGTTAAATAATATACAATACTGTTGTATAATCAATCTTAGAAAATTATTCAAAGTATTAAATTATATGATGCACACCATGTGCATAATAAAATATACATAAATTATTAAATACTTTTTATACACTATTTAATATTTTATTTTGTAAAATTTATTAAAATACGTAATATTAAAAAAGTATAATTTGAAAACAAATACAATTAATATATTTATAATAAGGCATTTGATAAAGAGTACATAATAAAGCATTTTAATATACCTATGTCGTACGTGATAGGTTAGATTATTTTTCTTGAAAAACAAGAGCTTACACTGTTACAAAAATTTTAAAAATCAAATGCTAAGTTACCTCGATCAATTTCCTAATTATTAGTTTATAAATTTTCAAATATATTAAGATATATAAAACATGATTATACTTATCAATTTGGTAAAAATAGGCAAAACAAATATACAATACGTAAATTAACCAGAAGCATTCATTTATAATGTGAATTATCTTTAATTAAATCTTCACAACCTTCATTTATTCAATTTTTTTCTATTGTATAAATTTAATATATCAAATATATTTTTCGTAAAAATTACCTAATTGACAGTCAAAGGAAGTAATAGAAAAAAAAATGACATTGATCCTTCACTTATCCAACAAATCTTGTTAAGCCAATGATTTTATTTGCCTTCTTCAGTGGTAGTTGATCCGAACGATGTACATTTAAAGAAATAATTAGATCAATATAATTTGATCTAAATTTATATGTAGACATTTATACGCATTTACTAAGTTCATAAGACAATTCCATAAGACAAATATATACATTTATTTTTTTACTTAAAAAATCGCAGTTGTGAAAAGTTTTCAACAACGTATTATGTAATACGTACAAATACATATGCATTAAAATCACTATATATAATATGAAAACAGCGACACATAAATATAATTTTATGGTTAAGAATATTGCCAGCAAAGCATCGGGGAATAGTTATATTTCAATATAAAAAAAAAAAAAAAAAAAAAAAAATAATAAAAATAAAAAAAAAACTAGAATTACGGAATATCACAATTACTAAAATTACAATGTAATGCAGATCTAGCCATGTTTAAATCGAGGGAATAGACGCCTTCGAAGAAAATGAAGGTTATGTTATACTCTATTTTATAGAAGAACTGATGGACCGATATTACTTCTAATGATAAATATAAGAGACCCTAATGTATTCATAATAGAATAAAAATATTGACTTTTAAGTTGTATAAAAGAAAAAAAAATTTTTAAATACTTACGTAAATGTAATTAATTAACTTAATCCCGTCTTGTTACCGGCAAAAACTCTATACGACTGAACACTTTTCAATACTCAACGTCGCAATATTTTTGCGCATGTGCAACTACGCAATTATGGAACAGCTGATCAAAGCTACATAAAAAATAATTTATGCACATTGCTCAAATATTTTATGTGAATAGTATATTACCTAAAACATCTGATAAATATATTTGCACGTGCGTATTCGGAATTTATAAAAAATTACAATCTGTACATATTATATGTAAAAAATTATGTCTTGAAGTAGTTTGTTTAAAATATGTAATACAGTTAAACTATTTTTAATTCAATGATAAGATTTTTACAAAAATATTTATTAATAAATCAACTCGTAATTTAAAAAAAAAAAAAATAAAAAAATATTAATTCATATTAGCTAACTGACATATTTTTTTTTTTAATTTATAAGAAATAATTTATTTATTATAATTATATTTTTTCAGAATTGAATGCAATAATTTGAACGATTTTAATCATGCCTTCCAAGGTGTAACAAGTAAGTGTATGAACCAAAAATATTTATTCCAAAAAAGTAATACAACTAAATGTCAAAATTATAAAAATATTAAATTAATAATTTAAATAGTACATGAATATTAAAATAATTTCTAAATATATTTTTTTTTAAATTAAACAAAATGTATGAAAAAACTTATTTTATAAAAATTATTTTTAATTTAGTTTAATTTTTAAAGTACATTTAATTATACTGATGAGATTTATTTTTTTTAAATAAAAACTTTGTAAATAAATTTTGTCTTGATATTGATTTAAAAAAACTTTATGAATTTCAAATATTTAAAAAAGATTGTTTTCTTAATTTCATTGCATTTTTGTATTAATAATTGTATTAGTTTATGAAAAGTATACAATATAAGAAATGAAATAACCTTTAAAACTAAAAGTAACATAATAATTTGAGCGGCAATTATTATACTGATCCTATATTATAGTTTATGGTTTAAATGAAATATGATAAAACAAAATCATTAATTTTCCTTATTATTATTAAATTATTATTTCATTTACTAATGTTTTTCTCATTATAAAACTTGTGTATTTATAATGCAATTTATAAGGAATTATAAACAATTTATTTATGTAGCTTTAATAAATTTACTTAACAAAGTAATAGTATATACAACAAGCAAAATACTGTAATTTATAATTTATGAATTTATGTAGTAGATAACAAAGATTATTTTATTAAAAATCTGTTTACAATGTATAAATTTTACATAATAGTTAATAATTTATATATTTTACAATACAGTAATATTGAAAAATATTTTATATTTAATTTGAAATTTATCTTTTTAATTGCACTCATTATTTCTTTATTTTTTATGTTAAATTGCAGATTGAAAGGAATAATATCAGTGTGTATTGATGATGGCAACTGTATCTAAATAATGCGTTTACATCTGGAATGTACATTGAAAAAGTAAGGCAATACAATTACAAAATCTGAATTTTTTGAAATCTATAATATATTACAAATACAGTTAAAATTAAATATAAAATAAAATTTTAAATATCTTAAATATTTCTAATATAAATTAGATATAAATTAAAATTTAGCATAAAGTTAAATAAACTGCAGCGTTTTTCTTTTTATGAAAGATTCGAACATATTAGTTTAAAATTTAAATTAATTTTTTACATAAAAGCTAGGCGCTGTAAATGTAAAAGAATTTAAAAAATTTTCTAGTACCAATTTATTAAGATTGTAAGGATTATTTTTAATCACATCCTTCGAAAATCGTAATGATTAACAAATCAGTTTTAATTAAGTATTTAAAATTTTGTCATTTAAAGTGTTCAGATTCAACAACTTTTTAATGTCTACAATTGTTTTTGTGAAGTTTGTACCTATTGTTGGGTATTTAGCCGATTAATTTATAAAATGAAAATAATAAAGTTTTTTATTCCAGATTGAAGACAGAGCATTGTTCTTTAGTGACAAACTTATCTTTAGAAATCTACATACAGTTCCATAAAGTTAATTATGGAAACTACAAAGTTAATTTAAAGTGACTTGTTACATAAAAACCGAATGCTTGTCTTGTAATAGAGGATATTTAAAAAAAAAAAAAAATGATTCATGTATGGAAATCGTAAAAATAGCAAATAAAGAATGTTTATTTCTTTAATTTAGCATTATCAATGCTCGTTCGTTATCAATATTAAAAGTACTGCGAAAAGTAATTAGTATATCAGTGTGGTAATAAATAATGATAAGATCATAAATAATCATCGGCGATTCGAAAGCGCATCGTTCATCTGAAAATGAGTTATGCAATTGATCGAGATCTCGATGACGAGGCAGATCAGCGCGACTATTGCCTCGTTCTGCACAACATGGTGGCGAGCCATCAGCCGGGTTGTACCTCCGAGAACTATATGCAGACGATCGAGCGATTCTTGGACGAAAGCGACGATCGGGAATTAAACGAGCAGGACTCTCGAGGTCGTACAGCTTTGCACGTGGCCGTCGAGTACAGCAACGTGGAAGCGATCGCCGGTCTCCTTATGTGCGGAGCTGATGTTAATCTATGCGATCAGATGGGTAAAAGCCCATTCACTTATTGCTTAGAGAAGTACGATATGCGTAACTATCAGTGCAATCAGATGTTTTACACATTTCTCGGTCACGTGCACAAGCTCATCGTCATTGGACTGTACGTGTGCGATGAAAATAAATTTTGTTACACGAAGGCGCGCTCCCGCCACGTTTTTAACGATAAGCAATTGCAGATGAGCTATGCTATCGAGCTTGACAAAATGGAAGATGTTAAGATCAGTAGGTACACGACTCTCAGGAGCGTCTTATTCGAAGGGGCCGATGAAATCGCTACATCCGTTTTGAAGAGGAGGACTATCGAGGAAATACTTACAGCCAGTGATTTTTACCAGGAGTTTCCCAAGTTGTGCTGTTTGCTAAAGCTTCAATACAGGCGGGGATTGACCAGAAGAAAGCTCATGCAACCGGTAAAGATTTCACTTGAGGTGCTTGCCGGACTCGGTTTACCCGATCCCTGCACGGAAACCATAATACGACACCTTAGCGACGATGACCTCATGAACCTCATGAGAATCCAGGTGTGACACCGTGAACTTCTTTTGTGAAACCTTAATATTTGCCACCCAAGACTAATGTATTATTTTGTATAATAGAGAGCATTTATAGATAATTGGCTATCGTTATTATCAATAAAACGATTTTAACGCATTAAATATTGGATGTTATAACTTTAATATTTAACATCAGGCATTTAATAATATATTTGTTATGTTTGTTTTTTAAATTTCGTACATAAGATAACATAAAATTAGAGGGATTTCATCGTCAATCGTAAAGGATTATCTTCCATTGCACTCTTTTCGGTCTAAAAACAATCTTATAACTATTGTATTAATTGTTTTTTACATTTTTTCAGCTAACGGAAAATACTCAATACAATGGGCATAAGCTATCGTAGTGTTTTAGTTTTCAATATTTATTAAAATAATATTTTAATACTGTAGTTATATAATCTTGACGGGTGTTGAGTATTAATAAATTACAATAATATAAGCTCAAGATTATTTAAATTATACTTTGGTTTTTATACTTTATTCAAAAATCAAATAATCGAAAAGAACGAAATAAAATAATTAACACTTTTACTTACATACTGAATTTTTTCATAGTGTCAATAGTTTTTCAGTAGTTTCAGTAATTCAGTTATGATGAAATAAATAATTATACATCTATTGTATACGAAACAATGCCTAAGAAATTTTAATTACGACTATTTATAGCTTTTATCGTTATATTTTTACAGTTTCACTTATATAATTTACTTTTTAATACATTGTGCTTAATTATTATATTTTTGTATACTTACTACAACTAATTTGCTTTTATTACCATTCTTTTTTTACAAACAGAATCGTAAAATAAAAATTTTTTAGTTACCACAGAATTATGCATTCAGAAATACTAACATATGATTTACGATTTAAAGAATGAGAGACGGTATATTTTAATTTTTATAAGAATCATTACGAAAATAGACTGTGCAACAGTATTATATCATTGCTAACACTTTGTAGATTGTTATTATATAAAATAAAAATGTAGCGTTATCATTAATAAAATAATGAATATTTCCTATACGCAAAATTGCAATTATATTTACTCATTAAAAAAAAAAAAAAAAAAAAAAAAAAAAAAACTATAGACTAAAGAATGTATTTTTTAAAAATATATTATTAATTTAAATGAATTATTTTAAACAATGCAAAAGAAGTGAGTCCTTAATTATATTAATACAGAACAAGCATAAGACAATTTTAATAATACTTTAAAATCTTATATGATGATTTAAATAGTGTTTTGAATTCTGTAAATGCGTATATGAAAACAATAAATTGCATATAGATTTTTTGCAAATTATTTATTTACGTGAAAATAATCAGTTACATTTTTTTTATAGTTTGGTATACAAAATATTGATATTTATGGTTGCATATATAGATGTAACAAACTTATATTTTTTTATAAAAATTATTTTATGTATCTTAAAGTTCCGTCTTTGGACGCTTTTCTACCCAAGCTCTAATCTTAGGCTCTGACAATACTTTATTTCGAATCGCCTTTAAATATTCTGCCTCCTCAATGATATCGCAATTTGACATGAAATTTAAATAGTCAAGTACACCTACAAAAACCATGTCTGCCCATGTAAGCCGTCCACCAACTAAATAGCCATCATTTTTCTTCGCTTGTTCATCTAGTCTTTTAATGTAAAAAGGTACAACTTCTTTTGCAATCTTCAACTTTTCTGCCTTCACTGCTTCATTAGTTTCATAATGATGTGCACCAATTTCTGTAATAGGCATTTAAGTGTAAGATTATGAAATTAATTATTAAATATATCTAATCTAAGAATTATATAAACCTACTTGCTCTGACATCATGGATGGTATCAACAGTAACGTCAATTTCAAGATCTTCCCAATCATTTTTTCCAGCAAGGCCATGCTGTTTGGCCAAATAACGACATATGGCACTTGACTGACAAATTTTTTTGCCATCAATTTCAAGAACAGGAACCTGACCAAATGGCGTAGCTGGAACATTATCATTTTACTTGATTTTTTAATCAATTTAAAAAAATAATAAGTATCTAGTTAAAGGTCACTTACTAGGCTTTATGCTTGGCCAATTATTTTTATCAAATCGGTCATCAATAAAGTCAATATCTGCATAACTTAATATAAATCTAATAGGTTCTGCAAGAGCCTTACAATCAAAGTAAGTCAATTTATACGTCGACATTTTTCTAAAAATTTAATATTACACTGATAATAAAATATATTTGTCTTTGACAAGAAAAATAAATAAACCGGTTCTAGCAAAATAAAATATTTTAATTTATAAAACAGCTAAGTTTATTATATTTTTTATCTGTAATTTTTAATAAGATAATGAAGATTTTAAGCTTTAGTTAAAGTACATTATTTATTAAATTAATTTATAAATTATATGAAAAATAGATATTATATTCTGTTATATAAATTGTATATTGTGCATAATTCATTAATATAAATACTTATATTGAGGTATTGTTTATTTGTAATTTAATTGCAAACTAAATAGAAATTTATTAATAACTGATATTTTTTTATATATATTTTATATATATGAAATACTTCATACGTATGTCATATTTTACAATTATATCAAATTACAACTGAGTATATTTGAATTTTATAGTATATTTATTTTAATAATAATAATAATAATAATAATAATAATAAATATTTAGTTTATAAAAGTATAGCAGAAATGTTTAAAATAAAAGGAAATTATTTCAATTTTCGTAATTATTAAAGTTTAAATTTGATATAAGAAAAGCGTCGATGTTTTAAAATATTATTATAAATCCTACTTTTATTGAAAATAATTAAAATATTTAGGAAAAACTTACTTTCAATGATAATTGAAAAAACAAAATTCAATATATTTTATGAAATCAAACTGGCGTGATGCACACTATGCAATTGATATATACTTTTCGTGTGAACCAGCACGACCGGTACCAGCAATTGTTAATAGTGATTAAAAGAACAAGGAAAGTAATATGTCGTATGTAAGAGATATAGTAATTATATCCTTATCTGAACGATTTAAAAAAGGATAGAAGAAAAGAAGCGAGTACAATTATTCAATTGGATAATGTAAAAATTAATTTTAATTATTTCTTAGAATTTAGATAATTACAAGAAAGTCGAAATATTATTTATTGGTAATTTCAAACATTTTCTTATTAGTAATAAAAAAATTATTTTGTAATTCTGTCTGCATATCAACAGGCGCTCATTTACACGCCTAGTTTTAGTACAGATTCTTATTATTACATAAAATGATTTTAACTTCTATAAAAAATATTTAAAATATTTAAAAAAAAAAACATACAAAAAATAGACGGCAATTTGAAAAAATTACATTTTAATATATTTTTTCATTTAATAGGGAATGACAGAAAAGTTGACAGTAAATGTCATAAATACGTTTCCGTTTGTCATTTTTATTTTTCAGGCGTTACATTTAGCCGACGATGAAGTAAAAATAAAACGTCAAAAAATAAAATACTTCGATATTTTAATTCTAATAATCAATACATATAATTTATGATTCTCCATTGTAATAGTTTATTGTAAAATAATAAGTTTGACAATGGTTTAAAAATATTTAAAAGTATGCTTTTTAAAAATAAAATACTTAATGGCCAATTAAATTGGATTTATATGCTCAAATGTTTAAGTATACAACAATTTTGTAAAATATAAAATTATTCTTTAAAAATATATTTAAATTTCTGTCGCCCAATAGCTACTACTAAATAAAACAAATCGTTGTACATTAAAAAATCATGTCAACGTATATTAGTTATACGAATTTACATTTTCTTCAATAACTGATTATTTATAAAAAAATTCGTATAATTTCTTTTAGCAAGAAATGCTTATCTATGGTAGTCGACTGCCGGATCATTCACACAATATTAATTAAATGAATTATCAAATTATCTTTTCGTACATGTGCGATTATATTTAATCAAATAGAACAGTAAGTACATGAAGATATCGTTTGAAAGCAATGATTTTTGTAATGCGATAATATTCCACGAGGAAGTGAGTATTATAAAATTACGATAGTTTACATTATAAAAATGAATATTAAAATTTTTTTTTATTTTTTTTTTTTTTACGAAAATTCGGGACAAATTTCTTTAAATAGCGAATATGATCATTGTAGAATCAGCACAGGGTGCGTTTACATTGCTTATCAACTAAATATATACATGAGTATATACAATTGCCTTACGCATGCGTAATACAATTACGATATACAGGAATTAGGATTTGGAATTTTTTTAATTTTCTTTTAATTTTTTTTTCTTTTATTTTTTTTCTGGATCATAAAATATTATAAATTTTCTGGATAAATTTTATAGAATAATAACAAAACAAGTCAATTCACGGGACATTTGTATTTGAAGGAGTAGTGGAGTTCCAGTTCATTAAAATGATCTAGCATTGGATTTATCATACCGAAAATGGATCGATACGTAAATTATAACAACGTTAATGATCAATTGAATATTGCAAAAGAAGTTATTTAAATAATATTAGCTCGTGGATAATGCTGATAGGGAGTAGGCCAGGCCTTATCCTATAGAGAAGAAGCAGCCTAAATTCGAGACTCGGTCTCGCCATCGCTAGACGTCGCCCTAAGCACGCGCCCTACCATCTACGTGCAGAATGTGTAAGTCGGGGCCGGGTAGCACTTGAAGGATAGCGGTGGACTTTGACCGTCGCCGGAGTGAGTGCGTGTCGACGTCCGCAGCGTGGGCTGTGCTGGAGTTCTCGTCGCGTGCGAGGCTCGCCGTACATATACATACACCCACAAACACACACGTATATAAATATAGATACATACATATACATATATATATACACACACACACATATATATATATATAATTTACACGCATTGCACACACACGCGCGACATTCTAGCTTTCTGAGTTCTACTTTTTATTTCCTTTCTATGTACGTCTAATACGTGCGTGCACACACGCTTTTATTTATTTATTTATTTATTTATTTGTGTGTGTGTGTGTGTGCATATATATATATATATATATATATATATATATGTATATATATGTGTTTGTGTACAAATAAATAAATTAATAATTTTTTAGAAATTTATACTTATATAAATGTATGCAGCATATATTCTTCTTTGCGTGGGTAAATAGAAGTGTGTTTGCGTGTGACTGGGCGCGCGGGTGCTTGCTAGGATAAAAAAGAAAAGTTATTTTTACTTTAAATTATATATATATATATATATATATCTATATATATATATATATAGCGCGTACGTGTGTGTGTGTATATACGTGCGTTTATATATGTAAATTCGGTTTTTAAAACATTTTGTATACGCATATATAATTACGCGTGTTTTTTTATGTGTAATTGCATATATATAGCACACATTATATATATACACGCAGTGTTGGTCACGGCAATGATACGAGCGTGTGCGTGATCCCATCATCGTGGAGGCTCGTTGTCTTCCCTAGTGCAATTTAAGTAGCGAGAGCTACACTATGGTGTAGCTTGTGGTCGTACAGCACAACGTGATCGTATATTTATAACATATATTTATACACTTATATATATATATATATATATACATATATGTATATGTATATATATATATCTATATGTGAACGTGCATATATATACATATATACTTATATATATATATATATTTAACGTATATATATATTTAGAAAATCCAGGGTTTGGTGAGTGTGGTGTGTGCGTGTAGATGTGCTGCTGTGAAGCTGAATAGTTGGAAGAAGAGTATCAGCACCGCCAAGGAGGAGGCAATCACGTACATAATATATTTACATGTGCATTACGTCTGGACATATCAATACGATAGTAAGAGACGCATCCCTATCATCGCTCGGTGCTAAGACTAAAAGAGGAAGCTGAACCTGCAGAGAATTGAACACACGCGCGCTCTTGCATGTTTGTAACTAACATTTTTATCGTTAAATAGATGATGCATGAGCGAGAGAGAGAGAGAGAGAGAGAGAGAGAGAGAGAGAGAGTTAGACGCTTGGCCACAGCTGAGGCATCGCCCCGGTAATAACGGTAGAAAACGTAAAAAATACGCTCGTTCATTTCTCTCCTATTTTACAAACACGCTTAGAGATTCATGTACACACTTGGGCTCATTCGTTGCCCCCTCCCCCCTCCCATTACCCATGCATTCCCTGTCTCGCTCGCTCCCTCTACTTGCCACCCTCGCGAGATACTCTTCAAGCGTTGGCCGCTATGGCTATCGCAAAACCTACCTCGAAAAGAGCTAGAAGGAGCTCTCTTACACCCCCCCCCCATCGCACCCGGGTTAACGAGATTATCTCGGTTCGACATGAAGCTTTCGTTTTTACTCGAGCGTTCTTCCGTTCGCCAAAGAGCGTGAGAATCTCGTCGTCGTCGTCGTCGTCGTCGTCGTACGTACGTACGTACGTACGTACGGACGGACGGATGGATGGACGGACGGACGGACGGATAGAGACAACTTTACATTACCGGACACGTTGTACGTACGAATATTGATGCGAGCTTTTCAGCAAATTGTCGAAAGCATGAGAAAGTACCGGCAACGAGCCACTTCCTCCTACTTGTATCCCTTTTCATGCTAGACCTCCCATTCCATATGGAATTCCGCGACACTTCCGTCTCTGTGTGTCCCTCTACATCTCCGTAAGCTGCTGGATCGTATACGGTAGTAGTGGTAGTGGTGGTGGTGGCGGCGGCGGCGGCGGCGGCGAACAACGCCCGTCTCGTCGTACGTCTCTCTCTCTCTCTCTCTCTCTCTCGCTCGCTCGCTCGCTCACTCACTCACTCACTCACTCACTCTCGCCCCTTCCGTCCTTCTGCCGTCAGCAGCACTCCCGCTGCCCCTCCCGTCGTCCTAACGCCCCATCCGCCTCCCGCCTCGATAGCTTCTTTCTTTCTTTCTTTCTTTCTCTCTTTCTTTCTTATTCTGTCTCTGTTTCTCTCTGCGTAGTGTCACTGGCACGGTGGTACATACGTACGTCGAATAGGCCTCTCTGCTACCAAGTTTGAATATTTCCAAATATTCCGAATGGCTTTTCCGATTCCCGGATACTGTCCGTTAAAAAAAAAAAATTACCGTACTTAATTAAAAAATATATACTCTTCTTTGGGAATTTGATTCTCTGGCTAAAGGAACGGCCGCTTTTAGATTTTACCTTCTGTACGATCACCTCCATTAAAGCCCATAACGTTATTCACATACATTTTTAAGCTTTTACATGCCTTTTTATTCATCACTTACTTGCACTGCTCGTATGAACTGCTTCCTCTTTGTATGCGTGCGTGTGCGTGCGTATGTAAAAGAGTCTCTTTTAATGCATTCGACTGTATTTTAATAAATTATAAGATATTTTTAAATTAAATACTTAAAGTTAAATCTAATCATGATTTCATTAGCAAAATTATTATACATATCAAAATTAATTAATCGATTTTTTGAAGATTGTTAAAATAATATAAATAATGCATGGTTTTATATATATATATATATATATCAATTTAGCTTGTTCAATGAACACGAATAAAAACTGTATATATAAATAAATCTGGAAAAAATGATGCTAATGAGTGATATTGTAAATAACATAAATGCCCATAAAGTCTTTGTAGCCCATGATCCAAATTAATCTCTTTGAATATTTTATTCCTATAGTTTGTTTAAAAATTTAAAAATTCAAAAAATGAAAGGTACAATTGAAACTAACTAAATAAAATATAAAATAATTCGGTTGTATATAGAGCGCTGAAAAGTGAGAGAGAGAGAGAGAGAGAGAGAGAGATGAGCGCAGGTGCATGAGGTTACATTGATACTAGTCGTCGGCACCCTATTCAATTTTCAACCTGTATATATAAGTTGAGCGCCGATGACAGTGAAGAGCCATCATTACAGACATAAACAATGTTACAAACCGAGAAAATAATTTCTTCGTTTAATTTTGTTAATTCGTGCTAGATCATTTACGATGAGATACACGTATTGAATATTTTTGTTTACAATACACTTTATCGTAATAAATGATCCGGATAATGATTTTGTCGTATTCAATAAAGGGAAAGTAAAATGGATTTTTTTTTTTTTTTTTTTTTTTTTTTTATGTTTGACACTAAGAAAAGCCGACGACCTGGAGAATCTTGAATTTTCTTTTTGTTTTTAATAAATTCTTGTTACAAGCTTTTATGTAAAAATTCATCCTTTATCAAGGATGTTACGATTTATTGAAATAATTTCAATTGCCACGATTTAAAAGTATAAATAATGCAGTTTTAAAGATTTTTATAAAGAATAAATTTAAATATCCGAATCTTAGTATTAGCTTTATCTGATTATCGGTTTTAAGAAGCAGCGGTCGACCGAAATAGTGCACGACGACGTATAATAAATTTGCCATGTAATAATTATTGAATCGTCGAGTGGTCGGTGTCAAGGTTCGTATTTAACGGGAAGCAGCGATAGGAGGACGGAAGGAAGCTCGAGTTAGGGGCGATGGATAATAAAATATAAAATAGGGTAACTCGTTAGAATCCGGAATTATAATATAAAGTGGCTTAAGGCCCAGAATGAGTGGGAATTCAACTGGAAATTTCCACTAATTGCACTCGTGCTTATACTTCTCGTGTAAAGGATTATGTACGTACGGTGAGTTTGGCAGTTTGCCGTTGAAAAACTTCAATATGGAAACGTTTGCGGATTATCTTAAATTAGGGTTGCTCATTGTTATTGGGGTCGCATGGATTATGGGAGGATCGAGAAATGTTGACGCTGGTCATATTGTCCTAGAACGGAGGAGAGTTCGCGATATTGCTTTTGCTAAACTGCTGCTCTTGGGCACAGCGGTCAAATTAATCCCGAAACACCATTACGAGATTATTACGAAACGATAAAGGTATTCTCACTTTCGATAGCAAATATAGATTTTACGTTTACATTTTCGAAATCTTTTACAATACTCGGACCAGATACGTAAATACGGTTGTCCCCCCACTCCGCTATTCATCCGATAGATCCGATAGACCGAGAAAGATCCTGCATGGCTGTTAAATAATTACGCTTTACTTTATATTTCGTTGCTTCCTTTTGACAATGTGTCCTCTTTATAAAGAATTTCATACGTAATTGCCTGTCTGCTTGTAAAGGGAAAGGAACATGCAAGTAAAGGAATCGGCATTATTAGAATGCAAATGATATTCGTCAGATAAAACGATAAAAATGATTTTTCGTAGATTGAAATAATCGACTGACGAATTTCGGTAATTAATATTTTTGCCGTTATCCCAACGCCCCTCTTAATACGTATATTATTTTAAAATTTCTATTCCATTATTGTTAATGATTTTTATGACGTAAATAACCGTTCACGGGCACGGCTCTCCCCTATTTAATTCTAATGTTTTATTCGAACCCCGTTATCGTTTGAAAATAAAAGAGTACGAAAACTATCGCGACAAGATTAATCACAATTTGAATTGATTTTATATATTGAAAAATGAATTGCGCATCGAAAACAAAAAAAAAATTGCAAAGATATTGCGAAAAATTGTGGAACCAACACGTTCGTTCGCTGGTGGTTTAGAAATGGAATTTCTTCCTTCTCTTCGTTATCGAGCGTAAACGTTGGGCGCAAAAACACCCGATCAAGAAATGACGCACAATGAACTTTTTTTCTTTCTTTTTTTCTTCTTTTTTTCTTCTTTCTTTTTATATCGCTATAACTCTTTATCAATGGCCGTTCAAATTTTCTTCTTTCGTATTAAAATCGAGTTATTTATTACCGATTTTCTTGTCCCGACGTCTTATTTTTATTATTAATTATACTTCGTCTAAAGCATTTTAACTAAATTAATTTGTTATATTAATGCCCGTCGGAACGATATCTTTTTAAATAATACTCGGGTTATATTCGGAATTTTAGCTTTAATCAATTTAGTTCTGTTAGTTGCTGTTATTATTATATCACTTGGATAACAAGGATTGCTTTTTCGTTTTATAAAAACTCGAACCGTAAAATGAAAAGGTGGAAGTTAGGATATATATATATTTATACATACATGTATGGGTTTATAAATATTCAATTAAAAGCATAAATGCAATTATTAATAAAAGTGTATGTTGTAAGCGTTGTGCGTTGTTGAGGACTACATTTTTCTAGAGATTTATATAAATGGATTAGTGCAAAAGCGTAATTTGCTTATAAATTCTCGTTTACGTTTTCATTTCGTGAAGATATGTACAAAGAAAAACGACGTTTGCATGGTAAATAAATTTTACATTGTAAAATTAATCGTTTTGTCTTCGGTTCAGAGAAATCTTACTGTTCCATTTAGAGGCGAAATGATCGATATTGTATATGTATTGCAAATAATAAAAAACAGTAAAATGTAATGCATAAATTAAAAATTCCTGGAGTCAATTTAATATACATTTTAATGTATAAATAAATAGTCATTGCAAATAACTGTACGAGTCATAAAGAAAAAAAAAAGTTTAAATCGAAGATAATTTTTATCTCCGAATATTACTTTTTCTCCTCGATTTATGTTATTTTTCACTCACTTTGAAAATAAACTAAATATCTCGCTCCTTCGATTCTCGAGATAAACATCATATCAAGCGCCACATTCGATTTCCTTTCGTCGCCCAGTTTAAAATTATAAAAATTTCTGATATAATACTACTATAGTTTGTCACTAAAAAAAAAAAAAAAAATTTTGTTGCAATACGTGTTAATAATACAAAATCTTTATTTTTCCCTTTCTAGAACAGACTTCCATAGTCATTTAAGATTATTTCTTGACTTAGTCATGATGCTGAGGTCAAGACGCTGATGACGTGATAAGCAGCAGCAAGAAGACGAATTGTGATTTGTTGAGTTGCCGAGTACAAGGAAGCTGATAAGAAAAGAAATAGCGAAGGGAAGCTTCAGACTACGACATTGATAAAGGTAAGATTGAGAGAGTATTTTTTTTTTTTCTCCTTAGAATGTTACGTTTACGATATCTCTAATACATTAATGTCACGTTATCAATGAATATGAAACTTCTCGTCTCCGACATACATACAGAACATTAAATATTTTTACATGAAATATCTAATTACGTTTACGCGTTTAAATGCTTTTACGCATTATTACATATACCGCAATTGTTAGGGATTATCTTTACATAGATGTTGAACTTTGTATTTTGAACATATAGAAAGAATGGATAAGTACGGTTTTTCACTATTTTTATATTTTATAAAGCTTATCATGTAATCGGAATTTAGTTTTAAATTTAAAAACCCTTAATTTTTGTAATATTTACGTATTTTAACTTGTATCTGAATTTTTTGAACGAGATTATATATGTATATATAGATATATGCACATATTTGACTATGTAGTTTGTCAACAATTTGAACAAATAAGGTGAAGAAGTATCGGACAAATCGCTTTTATCTGTAATTTGATCGTTACACTTTTGTACGGGAGCCAGAAATATTGTGCTGCAAATATGTGATTGATAGAGGAAGAAAAACTGTCAGATGCGCAGTAAATAAAAAAAACTTTTTTATTTTAAAGAATATGTTTAAGTCTCATCCCGTAGAAAGAAAATACTCCAATTTTTCAACTATAATTTAATAAATGCTTCTTCTTATTTAACAATCGTGTGGTCAATTTTATGTTATAAATAATTCTAGAATTAAATTTAACAATGTTTCAATGAAGCCGTACAGCGGTTAATAAAATCTTATAATACCGTCTTGTAATCAATTACATCAATTGCGGATAATTGAGCTCTTTATTTTTTTTTTTTTTTTTTTGCAATACGCAGTTTCTTAAATAAGGTATTGATCTTAAGCTGATGCGGATATCGCATATAATATTTTGGAATAATAAAGAGTTAATTTAACTTGCAGTTGTTGCGTAAGGGGTGTTTTTAAATAAAATTGTGGAAAAGGGCAGGAAAGGATCGTTGATTTTACAAACGTGTATTGATATTATAAAAAATTAATATAAAATATTATAAGCAATATAACATTGTGTATAATATTTCTCATAAAATGCTAATTATTTTTTTTTAAGATTATGAACTTTAAGCTTTAACATTTACGTGAAATGTTTTCATCGATCTGAGTACGTATTTTAAAAAAAATTAATTGTCCTGGAAATATTTGATGTTCATATTTGTAAATGATGAATTGTGTAGTTAAACTTATCTGAATAGTTATTGGGGGATGTGAAAGGTGGATATTTGATGAATAACTAATAATAACCGAGAATCATGATTAATCCTAATTACATGGATAATCAGTAGTAAAATTTAAATCTTTCATGTTGAATAAAACTGCTTTGTTCATTAGATCATTTTTTTAACATTTTATGATGTGAATATTGTGATCAACCGAATTCCACTTTTCTGTATTGTTATCCAAATGATCACGCATTCTTTTTCTTTTAAAAATTTCTAGTTTACTATTTTTATATATTATACCGTGTCCCTTTATTCAATTATTAATACGAGTTTATAAATAATTATTAATTTATTTATAAAAGATTGAATTTTTCTTTTGCTACAATGATAAATTCATCTAAAACATTGCTCCAGATTCATAGTATTCTATTTTATACAATAACTAAGAGCATATATTATCTAAGAATTTATTAATTGAACGAAGATACTTAATTAATTGTAAAATAAAAAAAATAAATAAATAAAAAATGTATGCTAATTTGAAGGTAAAAAATAAGAATCCAGATAAGGGCGGTTAAGTAGTGAAATAAAATGAAGGGAATATGATACTTTTCCTGCGTTAGATTCTTTCGGAAACACTCGGTGTTGCAACGCCGCATCCCGTCGATGACACAACCATGAGTCAGTGGTAGTTTTATTGCTCACCGCAAACGCTCAATTATAATTCGCCTGTGAGACAGGCGACTTCGGTTAAGACTATATTGAATTTATTCTCAACGGCTCAGAGGCTAACATATTTTTTTTTCTTCCCCCTTTCGATTTTGTTGGATTACGGAAAGCAAAATAAGTCGTTATAATAACTTATATATATATATATATATATATATGTATTCTATTACCATTTTACATGCATTTTTTACGCGCAGAACAAAAAATTTTCTTCTTCGAATAGAATATATCAAAGAAAATCAATAAATTGTCATTAATCCCAAGAATTTAATAGACATCGATCGACTCGAGTCGCGTCATCATGTTAATCGTAAATAAAGAATTACATTATGCGATTATTACACAATTTTATGTTATGCAAATATTTTAACGCGCTGTCTGTAAATTTAGGAAATATGTTTCACTGAATACGTATTTATTATTGAAAATTATAATTTTCTAAAACAGTTAATATTATTTGTAAGTTAATGAAATTTAAACTACTACATTTATATTTTATCTCGTGTAAGTAATTTAAATACAAAAAAATGTATTTATATTGATTGAAGATTTTGCCGGTATGTTTGAATAGAGGACTTGGTTGTAGGATGGTTATATTACCAGCGTTAAAACATTTGGTTGCTTCGAGTAGGATAGTTTGTCAGTTGCCTGGCTTAGAGTAAAGATGGCTGCATTGTTTGGACTTGACGAAAAGTTCGGGAGCTACGCTTTCCATCTTTCTGCCGTATCTCGCCTAAATCCACGATTTATCCTTGGAATAGAGCATACCGTCTTCTTGAGTAAGCTCTCTTGGAAGGAGAAAGTGCATGTGAAGCCAATGGTCGGAAAGGGATATTCAATCTAAAAATATATTTTCGTATGTAATTTGAATCTTAAATACAATAGATCCGAATGGAAATGTAAAATCTCTGAGCGTAGAAGTCGATCATTTTAACGGGAGGATAAGTTGATCGAGCGGCTAGTGAGGAAGAAGAAGAAGAAGAAGAAGAAGAAGCGCGGGGAGGGGGAAGATGGTCGACAAATCTACGTTGTCTAGCAGGTATGAAATGACGCTAAAATTCGTATGACAATAGAACTCAGCATGCACTCACGCTCGTTGTTTCGGGGTACGCGGGGAAGCAATGCGATGGGCAAGAGGGAGAGGGAGAGGGAGAGGGAGAGAGAGAGAGAGAGAGAGAGAGATTTTTTGTAAAGCATAGGGGAAAGGGCGAATCCCTACGGAGAGGATGGATGGGCAAACTCTCCAATATGCTGAGAGTTATGCGCTGGAGGGGGTAGAATCCGAAGAGACTCGGGACTTTACGAAATTGTGTCATTTCTTGTCATTCGAAAATTGCTAACAAATTTACCGTTATTACTAGCTAACGTCATGCGTTTGTTTTCAATCATTTTTTCCTAATTATATTTTGTAATATATGCATTAAAAGGAAAGTTATGTAAATCTTGAATTGCGGATACCAGATATATATATATATAGGTCTTCTCAATTCTTTATCATAGATGGCAGTAGCAAATGTCAGTCGAAAGCTAAGACAGATCATTTATTATTAAAAATATTTTAATTATTAGTAATTTAAATGAAATTTTTTTCTTCTCTGGTTATTAGTAATTTTCATAGGAACAATGAATTTATAATGAAGGCATTATAAGTTTATAGCGTATTGTATGCAGTATTAAATTAATTAGTTCTCAAACAGATTTTCACGTTGATTTATCTAATTTCTGGAAATTCTATTCTGTTCTATTTTCTAATATAATAATGCGTTTTTTACTTTTTTCCCTCTGCAGCTATTCTAATTCTAAATTAAAATGCTTTCTGCAGTCGTAATTATAACGTTACAATGAATTCAAAATTTATCTGTCTATGTATATCTAATTCTATTGTATACTTACGGTTTCTATTACATTTTCTATTACAACCCGTTTCATTGTAACGAAAATTCAGCAAAACGAAGTTTCAGTTAACGTTAATAGTTACTTAAAAATTTTGTTTTAAAATGCTCGTGGTCAAGAGTTACCGTAATTGGCGGGCTCTTATAATAATTTGCCTGATTAATAAATTATAGAATTAAGATATTTATTATATTTATAAAAATTATTATTTAAATTCATTTAAGTTTATATCATAGTATTAAGAAAGAACGTTATTTTGATAGTAGTAGACTTTAATAAATTATTCGTATTCAAAGAATACGTTGTACGTTAAGGATTATTTATGTATTTATCAAAAGGAAAAACTTTTCTTAAAGTCGAAATTTTTTAGATTAGTTACAGTGATGTAGGTTGGCGTTCGAGTAAGAAAAGCTAAATTATTCGTCTAGGCCTTAAGCCGTATACTTTCAAAAAATGTTAATGCCATCATTCGGTTCTGAAGCGCCGACCAATACACACGAGCCATTTATTATTCTTTGAAATGTTAACGTTTGTAATTATTATGAGAAGACAGGTGTATCGCCTTGACCAGCTGATCGGTGGAAATTGTTATCGGATCAAATGGCATTTTTAATCGGAAATCAATTACGCCTTGCTATTTAATAATAATTTGTTTGCTAATCAAATATCGGACTGTGATAGTCGTTGTTAATCTCTTCAGATCGTTCGTACTAAAGATAGAAAAAGAAAAAGGAAAAAGGCTGCATTATAAAAAGATGACTCGTCTTCGCAAGGGCGCATGCGTCGCATTGACGTCCTCTTCCGGAGTGTTGCTAGGACAGTAGACGCAGTTTTACCGGTGCAATAGCCGCTCAGCTTAAAGCTATCGACAGCGTTGTTGTTACATGTCATCGCTAGCTCGAAAAGAAAAAGAAATAAAGAAATCATATTGCATCGCAGCCATATTGAGCACCTCCCCCCTCCTTTTTTATTTTAATTGTAATATAGGCGGCTGTAATTGCACCTGTAGCCACGCACTGTTGCTAAGGTATTAAAACTTTTGGCCGGGACACATTACAATAACTTCGATTAGCCTCTGCATACTCGGTCTGCACTTCGGGTGCCCCTCCCCCTCCCCCTCCCACTACCCCATTTCCCCGTTTTTTCAGATGAAAACGAAACGAATCAGCAAGAGCGTTTGAAATAATTTACTTTGATCGTTCAAGATCTTTTTTTTTTTAATCTGGCGTGAATTTTTATCTCGTTAGGCTTAATTATTGTAGATATTTTATTTTAGCCGCAACGAAAGCTCATATATATATATATATTCCTTCGAAACCAAACAGAAAATTTTTACATAGAATAATTTAAACACTTAAATGCTTGAATTTATTGGAAATTTCTACTAATGTGATTCCGGAGTTTATGATTTTTTTTTTTTTTTTTATTGAAATGCATAAATATAAACGTAATACTTTAAATTAATAATTTGCGTCAGGAATCTTTATTAAATCGAATCTTAAATTAATTATGGATACGTAAAGTTTCATTCGCTTTAATATTTGCATCAATTTCATGTGTTCAGATAAAGGTGCTATAACGATTTTTTTTTTTTTTTTGTCGTATTGCTTGTATTGAGCAGCCAATCAGTGACTAATATTTCACTCGCATATTCTGTAATAACTCGAGCAATTACAGAACGTATACAGAGCCAGCAAAAAAACGAGTGCAACAATTAACATTTTTTAAATTCAATTTCTACAATAAAGTAGATTTTTAATAAATACTTGAAAACTCTTATCTTATTATTATCTTATTCTTATCTTACTTATTATTTATTTTAGAAGAATGAGTTTTTAACATTATTACAACAGTTTATAATTAATCTTAAGCTAGGCCAGTGGAGCCTGTTATGATTGAAATATCTTTGCTCCACATCTTTTTTATACTTAAATTTTAATAAACATAGTATTTATTGTTCGACATTATAAATGCAATGGTTAAACATTCTCGGTATCGAAATTTATCCCTTACAGAATATCTAAATTAAATCTTATGTATTTTAAATTGTATTAAATACTTTGAATTTGAATCTTAATTAATTTTTCGATCCTTCTCAAATTACACGCTCAGCTTCTTCTTAACATTTAATAAATTAAGTATTATAAATGAATTTAATAAAATACAGATAATTTTTATATCTTACGACGATAGAGTTATAAAAATTATAGAAGCATTTAAACGGTTAAATTAATATAATTTACGAGCCATAATGTTCTCGGTAATTATCAATGATCTTTAAAATATTTTAGAAAACTAAGCGTTAAATTATTCATATTGGCGTACGTAGTCTTAAAGATTATCCTGCCATTTATAAAGTAAGCTTATAAATGTTTCGATAGTAAAAAAACAAAAGTGGCTGGTAATTTAATGTACGTTTAACGATTTGTATTTGCTTTTTGGGTTGGTAGTAATGGGCGCAAGCGCTTGCAACTCGGCTATTGATTATGTTTCGCTTTCGTTCGCTCCCAAGTTACGTATAGAAACACCTACGTTTCGTCGTTGAAAAACGGTATCGCAATCGCATTTCCCGTTTCCCATAAGCTTCTATGCTACTTCCGATAAATTCTCACGTTTATCCAGTGCGCACGTTGAAAAAAGGGAAAACAACATAAATGCGACGATGGCATGATTGGTAGGAGCATTAAGAAAGAAAAAAATTTATCGATCGAGAGTAGTCGCGCTTACATTTTTAAGCACCTATTTTAGCTATAATTCGTTTCCCCATGTGCCCATGTGCTCTTGACGAAGGGAGGGGGGGCGGAATGCTACGACGTGCCGGCGGTCCATGTTCTACAAAAGAAGTATCGTTGCTGATCTACATGATCTGTTGCAATGCCCTTTTCAGAAATATGCAAGTGCGTCCATGTCGGCAATGGGATTTTTATTACTATAGTATTGTTACTTAAAATATATATATATATAGAGGCCACTTGAGCCCAACTACTCTCTATAGACCAATAAAAATGCTATCGACGAAACAGCAGTTTAAAAAAAAAACCGCCTTCTTTATTTTTAACAAATAAAGAAATAGTTCTAGCACTCGTATCTTATCCACCATTGTCGAGAAAAGTTTATTACATAAGGTTATTGGGTACGAGGCAAACCTAGATTATATGTGTGTGTGGGTGGGTGTTAAACGAGCAACTTTTTTTCTGCTTATTTACAATAGTTAAATTAATTGTATTGTCATTTATCATATCGATCCCCTATGTATCGATTTCCTTGTAAAGATTAGTTCGACGAAATTTTTATTGCTCCGTTAAATTAAATATTTTACAGCCATGGCTTAAAACGGAATATACAGAGTCAACGTGACGGTTATTTTATTCCCTAACACCATAACAAGCTTTAATCTATAAAATTTGAAGTACGTATTAAAGTATGCAAGCTTATTAAA
Organism: Ceratosolen fusciceps; assembly: GCA_018883505.1. Classification (NCBI taxonomy): domain Eukaryota; kingdom Metazoa; phylum Arthropoda; class Insecta; order Hymenoptera; family Agaonidae; genus Ceratosolen; species Ceratosolen fusciceps. The sequence continues at coordinate 5,422,173 of RCIC01000002.1, forward strand.
TATATATTTCCAAATTAACGATTTGTTGACAGGAAAATCTATTTTAACTAAAAAATATTTGCTTGCAACTGAATATTGCGTAGAGCTCATTATAAAATCATTTCTATATATATATATATATATATTTTTTTTTTTACATATAATTCATATTAATACACATGCATTCTTCCAGGCTCACAAGAGACGTTACATATAACTATTCGTCGATTTATCTATGCAATTCAATGAATCCTGATTATATCTTAAAGCGCTTTATTAGGAAAATCCAACTTACGTAAATAATTGTCTCTGGTTCCGTTAAATTAAATCATTGTGCTGTTATGCATGTTATGCCCATTTGTATGCCACATGTCATGCTTGACGTATGATGAATAAAATTGTACTGAATATTATTTATTTTGATACGTAAGAATGCCTGCGTCTAAAAAAATATTTTTCTCCAATATTTTAAATGTTATTTCATTTTTTTTTCTGCCTTATTGACTGTAATTTGTAGTATGATTTATATAATATAAATTATTATAGTTATAGTTGGATAATTAGATAATTAGTTACAGCATCGAGTTTATTTACTTGCTTGTTTCTTTTATAAATGCTCAGATTTTTTTTTTATTATTCATTAAAGAAAGAGCAGTTAGGAATAAGTAAATTTTTACTGTACGTTATTGTAATATTTTATAAATCGTAAAAATAAGTTACTTTATAAGTTTTATCTGGAACTCTGATACTTCATAAATCACATTTCTTAACATATATTTCTTTAGCGTATTTTAAATTAAATTATTTGATAATTAATTAATATCGATAATATAGGGTTTATACAAAGTCAATAATTTTCAACCGAATATTTTTTAATATTTAAATCTTTATTTTTTTTATTTACGTAGTAGTTACGTAAACATGAAGAGATTTAATTAAATATTAGAAAGAAAAAATAAGTAATCTTCTATATGTTATATTGGTTTACTAACATTAAGTAAATTGTTAATTGGTAAAGCATCACATATAAAAAATACATTTGCATTTTAATAATAATTGAATATCCTAAATGCAATATCAGTATTGAATACCTCACTGTATCAAATTGCAAAAATTACGTAAATTAAAATTACCCTCTCTATTATCCAATGTATGCTTAAAAGTTTATCCTTTTTTAAAATTCGATAGTGATAATTGCATGCGTAGTTATCGAAACATATTACGAAAGGTCATTACTGGCGAACTTTAAAATAAATATGAAAATGAAGTTTTAATTGGAAAATCCCATGTAACATCTAACAATGTTAATACGAAAAAATAATCCATTCGATTGAAATCATTCGGCGGTTAAAATTATAACATAAATTTCTTTTTTATAAGCTTTATATATTGCAATGTTAATTGTCGAATCATTATTCCCGCGAAGTTTAATAAATATCATTAGGAAATAGAAATGACATGTACATAAAATTTTAATTGTTTTTTCTACTTGATGCTGGACATAGAAATTTCTTTCAGATATATATTTTAGTGTTAAAATCTAAAATTGATTCTATATAATTAAATTTTCTTCTTCTTCTTCTTCTTCTTCTTCTTCTTTATATTCTCAATTTTTATACAAGATATACAATATGTATATATATACAATCTATATACAAGATAAACGAGTGCCTTTAAAATTATTCGTATTAATCATTCGTATTAAAAAAATGGTATAAGGTAAATGAGAAATATTTGAATGTTTGTGAGCTCATCGGAAAGCATACGAATATAATATAAAAATTTCGTAATTATTTTTCGAATAATTAATCTGAATATATGAGCGAAATGTAGTAGGGGCTTCAGATATTTATATCTATAGGTTCTATTTTGAAGTCTGTAATAATTGTCTGTAAATTTAGTCTCTGACATGCTACCAATACTGCTTTTCAATTCATTAGAATCGGTAATTATTCATTACATTTATTATATAAGTTGAGTTTTATTATGTAAATAAGGTTTTTGAAATTCGCTCTGCCATAAGTACTGAGATTGACGTTAAAATTCGATAAATGACAAATACTGGTTTGGAAAAATGGATATAAGCCTGCGTTATTACGGTAAGCTATAGAGGAAGTAATTTTCTCGTAAAAAGTAAATAGCGTATTAACTTATGTATGTCGATGCATTTGTGTAATTTAATGCTATGAAAATTACGAAGACGGAATTATTATAATTTTATTTGAAAGTTGTTGCCGCTCACATCTAAACATAACACCGGATGACTTACGGGATGTTAGAATGTTAGATGGAATAACAGAAGACTAATACGTGTACATGAGTTTTTAATGATCCAGTACTCGTATAATTATATAATTCCGATAGATTTCATTTGCATTAAAGTATAAATTGAAGCGTATTTTTTTAATCAATTCATTTTTTTTTTTTTATAGTTTTTACAATTACAAAAACTATTGTCGTTATTCGGCACTTCAAGTCATACTTGAATCTCGCATATTTTGTACTTCCAATTAATTACTAACGACACAGTCTCCACGTTAATAAGATTAAGGTTAAAACTTGGTATTTTCTACGTTTCAGACTAAGTAATCATTCGATTAGAGTCGAATTAGACTCGAATCTCAAGCCTTAGTATTAAAATATTTACAGTATAAAAACTTTGTAAAAATTCTACACTTCATAAGATTAAAATATAATTAATGTTTATTTAATATAAGCCGTGCTGCAGGTATTGTCCTCGGTCGAGAAAACGTATTTTAATAGTGAAAAGTAAATATTTTCATTTAACCTTAGGAGTGAAGGTAGTTTCGTTCCAGTTGATTTTAGACTTTATTCCAGAGGGATTCTGTTGCATTTGACATTGTTTTGGTAATGCCGAATCCTTTTTTCTGCAAATAATTTCAAGACTTTAAATTTTAGATGTTAAGGTCTCGTCCTTTATGGTTATGGAAGGAAGCTATTGGCACGTTTTACATTGTCCTTAATCTACGGGACTTCATTTATAATCTAATGACAGGAGGGGGGGGGTACGGGGAGTTTGAAATCGTAAATGGGTCACAAGCAGAGTATATTTTTCTCATTATTCAGTTAATTTCAAAGACAAAGTAATAATTTGTCTCCACATAAAATACACAATCTAAGAAGTTAACACGTAGCATAACTCTTGCCTGATAGGGACACTGTTTTTTTTTATATATATATACATAAAGAGAAATGTTCGGTTATTAAATCAATGTAGCCTGGCGTAGTAGGTGATAGAAGTCGTGCCAATTGTAAATCTGCAAATATAAACTATCCGAGTGAATGGTAATTCCATAGATAATAAAGTCATGTAGGCGGTCATTTATTGCGTATATTTAAAAAAAAAAAAAAAAAAAAAATAAAAAAATACATAATTTAGTTCACTATTTGCATTTTAATACAAGTACAAGTTTTTCTATTTTATTATTAATTAGAATGGGTGTTTATTTACAAAGAACAATTGCGTTTACATATATAATTCCGCATTCCCGAGTTATGACTCGTGCCACTTGTTATGTGAAAAACTGAATTTTAACAAGAATATAAGGAAAAAAAGGTAAAAATTGTATTCATAATATTTTTCATGAGTTTATTAACTTTTTACTACTTATTTATTGAAAGTAATATGATTTATTCTATTCGCGTTTTATTATATTCCATGATTCATTCAAATGTTTACAGAATTATTTAAATATTTTAATTATGTATGTTATTCAAAAAACATAGTCGTAAGCATGTAAATCATAAATTCAATTATTGTGTTATAATGTTTACAAAATTATTCTTTATTGTATTTCCTTTTCTTTCACTATGAATCAATTACTTAAGTAAATTAATTTAAATAATGTAATACACTCTCTCGTATGACGTAATAAGTCGTATAGACATTATTAAATACAAGATTATTTTATGAATACTGATTAGATAATGATAGAATTTATATTTTTTTTTAGTGCGCATGGTATATGGACATTTTAGCGAGAAATTAATGAAAATTTAATTTAATCACATTTGTGGTCGCATACAAAAGTTGTACATATAGTTTTCGTTTTTGAAGTTACAATTAAAATCGAAAAACTTCATAATTAGATATTCCGTAGAGTAACATAAAATTTTACGCAAACTTTACTGCAAATAATATAAATAACACGCATTATTTATTTATTATTAAAATTCTTTATAAAAATGACGAATCTTCATTTGCGCGGACGAAAGAAAAGAAATAAATGAAATTTATCTTGTAAATATTGATTTTAAGATTGTAATTTATTGCCTGTTTTTTCATAATCAAAGAAAGTAACTTGAATTTTTTGGCAATCCTGCTTGAAATTTAATATTTTAATTGAAATGTCATGAATTTCGAAACGAAATACTTTCGGGGTCAATCGAGTACTATATAAGGGCTTTAAGCAAACTATCTACCTCTAATCCATTCCTTTTGCCAATAATAAAATCGATTAAAATTATACCACAAAACGTATATAATGTAAAAAAAAAAATAAAAAAAAGTTTTCTCATGCTAATTAGAAATTTCCATTTTATGCGAGAAGAAATGCATAAAAGACTTGTATGAGTATTAAAGTAAATAAGTATTCTTTATGCTTTACATGCTAAAAGCATAAATATTTATTAAGCCAGATATAGAATTGGTTTAGAATCTTATCTGAAATTCCATTTTAATTTGATCATAAGTAAATATAATTGAAATTTATGATTTTAGTCCAAGTTGTATAAATGAAGACATATAGAGGCTTAGAGGTACGAATTAAGAATTCTTCAAGTTAGAGCTAAACAATGAGTCATTCTTACTTGGTATCTAAAGTAAAATATGACTGACAAGATTAGTATTTCTTAGATATCCAAAGTAATTCAATGCAATAAGTAAATACGATAATCAACATTACATTAATAGTAAATTACAAATTATGTGTATATACATTGTAACTTTAATAGGGATCCTTATTACCTAATTACAATTACGATACTCGTAAGATCTTTCCCAGAAATTAATTAACGAAAGACATTTAGATCGGTTATTTAAAGATGTAAATTGTGAAAGGGAATTCGTATAAAAAAAAAAAGCTCTCGATTTCTCTGATTCGTCTCGTATACTCGAGCTTTGGGGGGGTTCAATCATCCATCCACGTGGCGGACCCGATCAAAATCGGGTATCCGAAAAGAGGACGTGGCGCGACAGCGGGACGTCCTTCACCCCTATTGATTGCCAATAAGAAGCCATCGATGACCAACAACTTCGAAAGGGCCTCTCGCATAATTCGATCACGTTAGTCGCGTTGAACGTTGTCAAAATTTTAAAAAAATCTTCTTTGATTATTTTCCTTACGTCGCTCATCATCCGTAGTAAGTCCTCGGGGGCCCAAAGAATCCACCTCGTCGCCAGGACTAAGGACATTGCCTTGGCAAAAAAAGGCACAGACTCCTTGACCATCCTACACATATATATTCACCAGACAATACATAGAGCCGCGTTCGACCAATATTTAAACGTCGACGGTTATTGTTAAGCCCAATAATCAAGGGACGTACTCGCGCGTGTATTTGCACTTCATGCGCCTATTGTATAAAATTATTGTACCTCATACATTGCGTACAAATGAAAGTTCTTAAGTGAATTTCAAGACTCGTACTCTCACACTAATGTAAGTCCTCGGGACTTATCTACAGTCCTGCAGGGAGTGAGACTCAAGAGAAAAGTATGACCTTAGCCGGTGCTTAGCCTTTATGGATTAAACTAACTCTCGGCTTTTGATGATTAAATGGAGATAGATGTATCCGGTGATGAGGGAAAGGAGTCGCTTTGTTCTGAGAAGGAGTACTTGTTGGGGAAAATTTTGTGATCGAAATAAGAACGGCAGATCCCGAGATGAATATTTGTTGATACTGTGAAAGCTACAACATTCGAGACCCGCTCGTATTTATTCTTTTAATACACTTTATTATTCTCTCTTGCTCTTCGTCCAGTGAAATTATTATTTTCTTTAGTGTAATTAATTAATTAATGCGTTATCTTAGTTTTTCGATAATTTTTCGGGGCCCCATATCTTCTACGGATTATTATTATTATTATTATTATTATTATTGTTCGCGTATCATTATATGCGCGAAGCTCATTTATTGTCATGTGAGCACGAATGTGGATATATAGTGGTACCATTACAATGGCTAATATTAATAATTGTTCATTTTAAGTTGTTTAACTTATTTTATTTCATTCTCGATTTAGTTAGAATTATTTATATATATATATATATGATATTGTTACTAATTGTTTACCGATATGACTCGAATGCGAAAGCGTAATGTTTATAGAAACATTTTAAGATTTAATGAAAACATTTACGTTCACTAAAAATTAACTTTATTTTTATTTATGCAAGGCTGTTGATATAAGTTGTAAAATATTTTTGCATTAAAATCGTTTCCAAGAATAATATTTTCATAATTTTATAAATAATTAAGAAATCTACAAAATCAATACGATCGATCCGAATCGCTTGTATTGGTTTTAATTTATATATATATATATATATACGCGTATCATTCTGTATTAATTAGGTATTCATAAGATTTTTATTAAAAAAATTAGTAATATAAATTACAATATCTATTTCTTAAAAAGTCTATACTCTAAAAATATAAAAAGATAAGTGACGTTTTACGAGATAGTTCCGTTTATATTTAATAAACGTCAGAATTATATTTAATACTTGATAGGTGCAATAGAAATAAGAATTCCAAGAAGCACAATGACGAATAAGAAACGAATAAGAAAATTCGGTAAAACTTCGTTAGAGTTCACGCGTAAGCTATGATAATTTGATACGGAAATTGTTATAAAGTTTTAGACTTAGGTTAATAATAAATGAGGAACTAAAAATCTGCATTGATTTTGTTAGACGCAAAAATCAATAATTCTAATTTCAATGTCTGGTTAATATTTTTTTTTTTTTAATCAACTATTTTTACTTTTTAATGAATTTCATCTGGCCAGCGGTGATTTAAATCTCCCTGAAAATGTTCGATATCCATTACATAAATGAACCATTACGTTACGTTATGGATAATTCCTTCTTTTTTTTTGTGTTTTTTCTTGTTTTTTGTTTTTTGTTATTAATATAATTTCTTTTTTAAATAGGACGTTTCATAACATTTTTTAAATCCAGTGTATATTCTGAATTATATTATCGTTAATGTGTTCTGCACTAATTATAACGAGCTTACAAATGTTATAATCTTTATGAAGAGTTACAAAATTTAATCGATTTCATTAAAATTAACCGAAATTTAAGAATTAACCGGTCAGATTATTATAAGATGATTTTTTTTCTTTTACACGTACGGCAACAAGATAGAACATTATAAATGGCGAAGGCGAAGGCGATGAGAGAAAATCGTATCCGTAAGCTTCAGTGCTTTAAAATGAGAATTCAGGCTCAAGAGGGATTTAAAACTTTACAATTATATTTAATACTTGATGAATAGAATCGAAATAAGAATATCAACCAGAATAATGTAATATCAGCTTTTAAGCATAAAGTTTGTAAAATAGAAATTCTACATCGTTTATAAAATGATATTGCTTCACCGAATGACCGAATTCACCGAATTAATTGTTTCATATGGGCAATAACGTAATTTGGTATCCATCAGAGGGCTCGGTGCCGTTGCCGTTGGTTTATATTAATTGTACATGGACCGAGGGAATGTCGTTCGCTACGTACGTACTGGATTTTATATTACGGAGTAAAATAAAAACCAAGGCGAGCTGATATTTTAGGTTTGCCAGGTCATTTATACAAGGGGTGACGTATATCTTTGTCCGGACAGGGCTATATCTTAAATTAAATTATGACTAATGAGCATCTAATGAACGCTGGATCCCGTTAATCATCTCACGCGTCAGTTAATGAAAGTGAACGAGCATTTATCAGTGCCGAGCCGGGTCACTGCGTAATGTGTACAAGAGAAATAATGCGACTATCATGCGTCGAGAAATTTTCAACAATTCTACATTATCAGTACTTACTACTACTAGCCCCGCCGCATAACTTTTCATAATCATCAATACAGAATTATTTAAATGTGCTTGTTATGCGTTATGTAATTCTGAGGGCTGAGCGAGCGTGTAGCCGTTGTTGTAACGAAACGTGCTAGACCGATGGCAGTGTCGCGGTTAAACATTTATAGGTCACCATTGGTATAATACGTCACTGGTCAATAATACGGAAGGGGATTACGCGCACACGACGGAACTCTCGTTAATTCTTTTCAACGTATCTGGAAAAACATGCGTATTCTTAAATTTTCAGCCAGCAAGCTTACTGACATTACGTTTCCAATAGGCTTTGATATTTATAGAGGATAGAGCCAGATTCTTTATTAAACCATCTGTCTTATTATTCGTTATATTTCTATAAGAAAATTTCTCATTGATGAATTATTCTTTTGCAATTGCATAACTTTTCCTATTCAACGAAATCTCGTTTTCATTCTTATTATTCACCACTCAACGAATTCACTATTATTCAATGTTATAAAAATAATATCGATATTTATATTATTTTACATCGAGCGATAAATTTCTATGATAACCGAGCGGCGGGAGAAACAAAATAATAAGTTTTACCAATTATTTTCGAGTACCAAGTCTTCCTTTGTAAAAAAAAGTTACGTTTCCCCAATAGCTCTGGTGAGCTTTGAATTCAGTTTCTGCCTTAGGTACAAGGATTCCTTCGATGTGAGCATAATCTTAATAAGCAAGACCCTCGAGGTAGTACCGGAAATCGAACGAAACGACGCTATGGGTTTCAACACCACGCACGATTTCAGTTGCCGTTTACGGTTCCATTCCTGTTTTTTTTTTTTTTTTTTTTTTCTTTTCTTTCTTTTTCGTTTTGCCATTGCCAATACATTCATTAATCATTCAACGAACACTTACTTTCAAATCTCCTTTAACATTTATTAGATAATAATATAATGTAATGTAACGTAATTGTCCGTTACAAATTTTATTTATTATAGTGGAATATAAAATTCTCGATAAGAACGATTTTTTCTTCTGCCTTTATTGGGGTTATTTTGTTGTAATTTTTCGACGATTTGAAACTCAAAGTGGAGCATTAAAAATTAAAAATGTTTATTTCTCGCTCGAAAATACGTATTATATTTTATATAAATTTTTTATTGTTATCAAGGGCAATGTGAGTTACAGAATCAATGCCTTGCTACTTGAATTTGATGAAGTTTATAGTTATAAATAAAATAAAAGAATGTCGAGGAACAGAATTAATATAAGAAAAAAACGTGGGTGAATGCAGCTAAGGTGCGTGACCGTATTATATCTTTCCATTCCCTTTCACGGCAACTTGGATGTAGTACAGAGCCAAAAGCATCGTATAGCTTTTCTTTTATAAATATCGCTCTTTTTACAAAAAGTGTATGTATTGCCTTTTACAACTCTTACGCGTGACCTGAATTGTTTAAGAAGTATGACATACATTATTTCTCTTACAAGTCTCTCTCTCTCTCTCTCTCTCTCTCTGTGTGTCTCTCTGTAGCTCCGCCATTATGCCGTTACACTTTTACGTTGCAACCGTGAAGAATCCTCACTTCGGATAGATTTAAATTACTTTTCATTTCACATTTTGCATTTCTTTATTTCAGCGTGAAAGCTATTATCGAAATGAAAACGTGTCATTTTATAAAGATTTACTCCGCAGTGAGCCACAGTTTTTTTTATTCATTTGAAGGAAAACGCCTTTAGTTTTATATAAACAATTCCATTTTAGCGTTTAAATTAATTATACAATATATCGATAAGAAAATATACTAATTATGAAACCTTTTCGAGCATCGTCAGATTTGACAATGTTCAACTTGTAATTACAACTATAATGCTTATATCGATCGTTAGTATTTGTTTTATGCGTATCGCCGAAACAACAATTTACTGGAATTAATTTCAATTTTAATGTAATTTGAATTAACTTCGTAATATCCGTGGAATTATTAACTTTTTTTTTTTTTTTTTATTTGCCTCGAAATACTCTACTTTAATAAAAGGTGTCTCTTTAATCTACATCTCTTTAAAATAAGAAGATATATATTACTTTAATATTTACGTGCAAAATTATTAATAAAAGTGTTACATTGGGTCATCAGTTCTTAAATAAATTATAGCTTACTGTGGAAATAGGATAGAATAAATATTATCATTAGGCTAACGAGACTATTAACATAAAATATTAATTTATCTTATCATAATAATAATGTTACGAGTTTATTTTAAAAGTCAAATGCCCCATAAATTCTGTTAAAGTGAACCACAAATAAGTCTTTCACTAACTGTGTCTCGTAAAACAAACATTCAATAACGAAGGTAATGGAAAAGAATTCATTACACTGCAAGAAATGCGGAAAATATTCTGAAGTTTCTTTTACTACTTCTTTTACAAGTTCGAAAAGAATTCACAAAATGAAATACACACTCGAATGAGATATAGGAAATATTTTTAAAACGATAATACAAGCAAGAAGATTTAGTATGAAGAAAAATTGAATTACCGGCAGTATTGAGAAATTTCTGATTTATCCAAAGCAGCTCGACTTGTAATGTGCACATCCGAACATTTTTTCGCTCTTTTTAAATTATCTTTTAATAAATTAGCAATTCAAGTCGTACGATCCATTAAAGAAATTGAGCGAATAACGATCCGCTAGACGTGCTATCGCATATGGAATTTATAAAGGAAGCCAGCCGTATGATATTGCTCCGCGTATGACAAATGTTTGTATTTACACATCAAATACAAATCGATATTTGATTAGGGCATTAGAAATTAAGAATTACATCTTACGTATCTAATACAAAGCGCTGGAGCTGAATGTAATTCGATGGAGCACTTGCGAAAAAAACTTTTAAATGATTGATTTATTACTGAATATATAGATTAACGAGGGATTCTCGTTATCGTTATAAAAAAGTAAAACTGTCGAAGGCGCACGAAGAAAGATTATTATAAATGCATTTATTCGTACCGAAGAAAATCTTCAAGCTCTTGAGATTTTAATTCTTCAAATATTAAGCTTCCTTGTTCAGTATTTATGTTTACACGTGCACGCGCACGCACGCACGCGCGCACACGCACAAATACATACACAAAGAAATATATATATTTCTGTGAGTATACGTACGTAGCAGGAGAAAAACAATTTCGTTAATGTCCCCGTACTTTGGAAATTGAACTTTTAATTCAGTTGCTTTGACGACAAGCCTCATTCCTAAAACAAAAAAACAAAAAAAAAAAAAATGGTTTTCTACCATTTTTAATACTTCATTTTAATATTTCATTTGCTCATACTCGTATTCAATGTACATAAACATCTGCTCATTAATCGTTTCTCTTAATAGTAAATATCCAACGTGTAACGACGAAAATAGATCTTTTCCCTCTTTATCATAGACGAAATAGATCACTGCAGTACGTTATTAGTTTGTAACGTTGATTTACAACATTCGAAAGTCGGTTGTAACTTTACGACACTTTTATTATATGTAAATGTCAAAGGCATTGGGGGCGGGGTGGGGTGGGGTGGTGGGGGGTGATTATTCTATGAACCATGGCAATTGATTGGGGGACTATTATTTTCAAAACGTTTATTAAGTAATATTAAGTAATCTCCATAGAATATGACAAAAGATGTGCCAATACAGCGTCTATTTGAAATATGTTTATTATTTGCAGTATTGGTATCCATAGAGTCATCGGTTAGAAAAGTATTCGGCAATGCATTACAGGATCTAATTTCGGTAAATGAATTTTAAACGACATTTTGAAATATATCATCGGACGCGCGTCGTTCTCAGTAAATTTTTTATTTCGCGATTCTTTATAGAAGTTATTGACATATTTTCATGGAAATTATTCATAGAATAATAAAAAGGTCGAGGAAAATTGCCGTTCCGTTCGCATGAAGGAGACTTTTTTTTCTTTTTTTTTTTCTTTTTTAATGGTTTAAAATATTTGCGTATCACAATTTAATTTCATTAATTTATTCTCTTTATTTTTCTCTCGACAAATGCAAATTGGAATAATTATGATACGTTGTTACGTAGAGAGGACGTAAGAGGAACAATAGCCGTGGATTTAATTGCAAACTTCATAAATATGGATTGTTCTTTTAAGATATCTCGGAATGTCTTTTTCAGATCATCGATTTCAATTGTAAGAAAATTGATCCTTTTTCAGTGGCAGATTTCAAATGGAACGAAAAAAAAAATCACTTATACGCTCCACGGTTATTGGTTAATAAAACTCCCCCCTCCCTCCTCTCTCTCTCTCTCTTGAGTATTATCTTAAAAAGATTAAAAGGACTAAACAACTAAACAAAGTAGATGCTTTATTTACCGAATATGACGTACATGATTCAAGTAACGTCATGCGTTTAGAATAATATCCGATATCGAAGAAAATTGTAATAAGGCCGTCGATGAAAAAACTTTTACATATGAAAAGTGAAAAAAGCCATCTTCTCTCTTCTTCTTCTTCTTCTTCTTCTTCTTCTTCTTCTTCTTTTTACGTCGAGTTTTACGTGCGAGCCGTGCATGTGGCAACTGTGCGCAAGGGTTCACGGAAAGGAAACAGCGGAGAAGGAACGCGTTATCTCCCGGCTCGAAATATCGAGTATACTCGATTATCGCTGACCTCTGTATCGTGTTCGGATTTCAAACGAGCTTCGGCATGTTTTGCGGGTGTTACGATCAAGTACGGGAGGGGGCCGTTCATCTACAAAACATATTTACCTTCTAAAAATCTACTCCCATGCCAGGAGGCTCCACATGATTATCGATACTCGTTATTACTATTAATATTATTGTTATTATTCATTCATTCATTCGTTCATTCATGCATTCATTCATTCATTCGGGTCCGATTGTTGGTTTTCTTCTTTACGCTGCTCCAGTGCAATTCTTTCTGTTTTATTTTTACTTTTATATTTTTTACGTGTTATTAACGACCGGTTTACGGAAATAATAAATTAAGGCTATCGGCATATCACTTTTTTCTAAAAAAAGTATAAATTACTTTTTTCACCTTTACGATAATCGTTAAATATTGCAGGCTCGTCCAGTTATCTCGAAATCGAAAATCAGCTATCGATATTTAAAATTCACGCGAGCTAGTGGAGTATTAAAAGAAGTACTTTTTGAACTTGGTGTGGCCGAATATTGAGTGTTTCGATTGACGTGTACCGAAACGCAACAGAGATCGGAATCAATTTTGACAATTAAGAATATTTTTAATGCGATCCTACGTCTACTCGAATTGATCTATAAAAACAAGAAGAAGAAGAAGAAGAAGAAGAGAGAGAGAGAGAGAGAGAGAGAGAATCCTTCCTTCAACTGTGCTCGATCAAATCTTATTATATGAAACATTAATTATTAAGGCATTCCTTTTCATAATTAAAAGTGCAAAATATTTAATCGGAATGGTTTTATCTAAAAATAAAAGTTTGTATAATATTGAATATTCTGGACGATGAAGAGAATGTCGAAACATTAAAACAATGGCTGTTTACACAAACACTACTTGCTCGCGTGTGTACCTGGTCAATCGTACGAAGGATTAGCTCAATAAATATTAAATATTTTCATTGCCTTAATAAATACGTGTAATATTAATGCGAAAATATTTTATTGATCATATTGATGTTTTCTATCGAATTGTTATTGATCGAGTAGTATATGACTTGAATTATTATATAAATAACTTCGGTATTTATACACTGACAGATTCTTTTTAGACTTTTAGATATTTTAGAGATTTTTCAATCGCGTCTTTGAAATCTCTCTTGAAATTTAACGAGCTTATCTATCGAATGTACCAAATTTACAAAATTTCCGAGTATATCGGGAAGGTAAAATACCAAGCTCGAATTGATCGAAAGTGTGTATGTATTGCCTAGAGGAATTCCGAATAAGAAGGTTAATTGAAAAAGAAACTCTTTCTTCGATTATTTTTATACGCATTGGTTTTACATAACGGAAATAAAATAAAATAAAATAAATGTTGTTGACCCACTTTTCATAATATCGTAATTGGGCTTTATTCTCGAATGCATAGAAACGGCCAGGCGGATAATATTATTCTTCATTATTTAGATCCTAACAGCATATATCGAGCCAAGAATTTCACATCGAGAACAATCGAGCACTTATCTTATTCGTTTGAATGCTACCTACCCGAGCTTAAACTCTCCTCTGCTTTTAGAATTACCGCTTTTAATTCCCGAATGTAGAAGTCGTCTTTCGCCTCCGTCCGTATCAACGATCTCCCCCCGCCCCCGCCCCCGCCCGTTCTCCACATTTTTTTCTTGCCACCGTTTTTTTAACGCCCTCGCGTCTCCCCTTACAATTTCATTAGCTTTTATAGTTATTAGTTTATCGAATGTGAAATAAATAAGCATACAGGACCGAAACATAAAGAAGAATCAATCCTCGACTCTACGAAATATCATTAGAAGTGATTTATATTAATTATAGAATTAACGGAACTGAATGACGTATTAAGCAAACGGTTAATCTAGGATATTTTTTACAATATAAAAATGAATTCTTAGCGGATTATAATTAATTTTAGTCACTATTATAGATTTTCTTTGCCGTGTATAATGTAAAAAAAAAAAAAAATAATAAAAAAAAATAAATAAAAGAGAGAGAGAGAGAGAGAAAAGTACCTTAACGTAATGGACTGTGGTTTATGTTGTATAATCGATATATTTACGTGTTATAAGTTTAAAAGGTACCGGAGTGCAAGTAACGCGTTAAAAATAAAAATGTCCGTAAGGAGTTGATAATTTTTTTTTGTAAATAACGAGTTTATTGATCGACCTAACAAAGCACGTATATAATTAGTGAACATCGAGTAAGGAGATTTTTATTCCTTTTTATTATCCTCTAATAATATTCATTCGACCATGTTCATTTTACAAAAAGGTTATTTTTTATATTTCGACGAATTTTGTCACTTGATTATATATATTTATACAAAAAGAAAGATGGCTCTTCAATATTTAACAAATATTTAACAAATTAATCGTTAATCGTTAAATAAATTCCTTCTCTATTGCAAATGCAATACTTCAATATCTGATTTGTAAAACGTATTAGTATTATATACGTATAATATCTTGATTGTATACAATAGGTAATTCTAATAAAAAAAAAAAAAAAAAAAAAAAATCTAAATCAATGGTAACGTTAACGCATTGACATTTTCAGTTTATATGTATAATTTATAATTTGATTACTATTATTGAATGCTCGTCGCTTCTACGAAAGAATTTGATTTTTAAATGGATTTAATGACTATTATTATTTATTACCTCTGTCCTTTCTCTGTATTAAAATCACATAGAGCGAGCAAAGGCTTAGTTGACAATAACACGAGTAAAATATTATTTTCACAGAAAGGTCTGGCTGATTGGGAAAGCAGAGAAAACGTGGCGCATCGGTGACCCCCTGCAAGCAGTGCGACGCAACTTAGCTATTAAACCGAAGGAAGTCTGGTAAAAGAGCATAATGCGTGAATACAAGATCGTGGTGTTGGGCAGCGGAGGCGTCGGCAAGTCCGCGCTGACCGTCCAGTTCGTTCAAGGCATATTTGTTGAAAAGTACGACCCGACCATAGAGGACAGCTACCGGAAACAAGTCGAGGTCGACGGCCAGCAGTGCATGTTGGAAATATTGGATACGGCTGGCACGGTAAAATAATCGATTATTCCTGGCATTTCTGGTAGCTAAGCAGAAGGTAGGAGAAGGAGGAGGACGAGGAGGAGGAGGAGGAGGAGGACGAGGACGAGGAGAAGGAGGAGGAGGAGGCCTTCCCATTAGCACATAGTTTATCAACTTTATTTACGATTTACGAAACCCCTGCTTTACTCGTCTTTGCTCTACAGAATAGATTTTCTTTGGCAAATCTTTTTAAAATTTTATTCAGATAACCTTATCTGTTACGAGTGCCCCTGGCAAATATAACATATTTTTACTGAACATGTACACAATGTTCACTCGTTATCTTACGTTCGAATGTACTTTAGATTACTCAACGCTTTTAGCATTATATAATCGATAGGATGTTTATTCGAGCTTTAATGGGTTTAATTCGATAAAAAAAAAAAGAGAGAAATTTTTTTGCCAAGCTAAATTTTCTTTTTCTTTTTCTTTTCTTTTTCTTTTCTTTCATCTTATTACAGTGTCGAAATATATATATATATATATACCTTAAATTAATTACTTTATTAAATTATTAATCAATCAGTGCATGATCTATCGAATTAACTGTGCAAAAATATCGTTGGTTGCTTTAAGAACGAATTAGTTAGATTTTAGCTAAAATATAAATTGTACAAGCGATTTTGTTTTATCGGGAATGCAAACTACTTTTTCTTTTTTTTTTAATTAAAAATTACTATTTATCCTATTCTTTTGTAATTATTCTAATTGCATGAACAATTATTCAAAGCGTAGATCCTTCTTGAAGGCAGAAATAGATGATTTTTATAAGAATTACAAGATCAAAATTATATAAAATACTGATTAAATTCGGTAATTTTCTTTATTCTTACAAACGCGTTTCCGATAAGTTATTGATAATGTAGCATCATTAAAATTTATTTTGAACCAAGGAAATATTATTAACGAAATTTTAGTGCATGTTTGATCGATACCTTTAAATGGGACAATTTTACTAGTATAATTTTTAGTATCTTATAATTTATATTTTGCGTTTATTTATTATTTATGGCAGTTACGCCCTTGAACCGTATTAATTACAAATCAGGTGATTGTAAAAACTAATTGATTGGATTATAATTTTTTATATATCATATTTTAATAGCAGATTTTATATAAAATTTGGACTAAATCGCCTGTGTTAATAAAACGCTGTAAATATTTATATCTATTGCAATAATACCAAAGTATTTTAAAAATTAGTCCTTTTTTTTTTATATATAGGTCAATACTAATTATTGAAACTTAAGAACTCAGTTGCAATACTAATTAATTCAAATGCTGGTAGATTTCGAGTAAAAAGTAATGGCTTTGTAATACTCGACTAAATAAATTTGTATAACTTAAATGAAGAGAAAGAAAGTTTTGGTCCTCAATTTATTTATAATTGAGTTATAGTTATAGTTAATTTATTTATAATTATTTATAGTTGGTAACTTCTTGTTAGGAATATATGAGGAAGTTTTTAGGAGTAAGAGGAGTAGAGGAGTAGTCGATGAGATTAAAGACTGGCTAAATTAATATTCCGTTTTTGTAAATTTTGTTATTCAGGAACAATTCACTGCCATGAGGGACCTGTATATGAAAAACGGACAGGGTTTCGTCCTTGTGTACTCGATAACAGCCCAATCGACATTCAACGACCTCCACGACCTGAGGGAGCAAATACTTCGAGTAAAAGATACGGATGACGTACCGATGGTTCTTGTTGGCAACAAATGCGACCTCGAAGATGAAAGGGTGGTCGGTAAAGACCAAGGCATCAACCTTGCCCGACAATACAACTGTGCGTTCATGGAGACCTCTGCCAAAGCAAAAATTAACGTTAGCGATGTAAGTATTACATACTCATTACAATTAATCTGTATAATTTGGATAATTCGGATCTTCCTCCTTCATTTTGCCGTTTTTCATTAAACCTTCATCGTCTGCATCATCGTGTCTTTCATAGCTTCAGTGTAAGTTCTTTATTTGCTTTAGCACTTTTTTATTTAACGGGCCGAATAAAAATTTATTTGACAAATTTTTTGTGTCTGTATTTCCTTTTTAATATATATATATATATATTGAGGAAGCGAGGGTATGGCTGAAAATATTTTGAAACCGGGTTCATTTCTAAAAAAAAAATACGTATAAGATTTATATAAGGAAAAGCCTTGGTAATTTTTATATACTATAAATAATAATATATCATTACGATTAATGTCTATTAATTTGTTTTTAGATCTTCTACGATCTTGTGCGGCAAATCAATAAAAAGTCACCTGAGAAAAAAATGAAGCAGAAAAAGAAGTCTCTATGCATAGTACTGTAAACTTAAAACGAGGACTGTACTCTATGTTCTCGTATGTAAGAAGGAAGAAATAAATAGATTTAGAAGGTGGACAAGAGGAACAAGGCGCAAAGTTACAAAAAAAATTTATAAAAAGTATAATAAATGAAGGCCGAGCATACCAGTATGTCGGTCACGGGTTCACAAAACATACTTGATATAAAGAAAGAGCGATAGAACAAAAAGAAAGAAAAATATCACAACAAAGATAGACTATAGATAAACATTAGTTGACGACGAGCTGTAATACGCTAAAGAGATAGAAAGATAGAGAAGAAGGATGAATAAGGAATCGGTTATAAATTACGAGGGCGAGGTATACGGCCGAGCTCAATGACCGCGGTAACAAAAGGAATAATAATGTACTGATAAGAAAGTATAAAAAAAAAGAAGAAGAAAAAAAAAAGAAAAAGATAGAGTACTAAACTATGCAACCAAGAATAGAGAAAAAAATGGAATGCTTGGGAACTTTTATGAATACTTGTATATACACTTTATGGTCCCGCGGAGGCGCGCGTAAATAACGGCTTACGATGTGACGAAAGCGAACTGAGAATAAGAAAATAAAATGAATCCATAACGGAACAAGAACATTTTTATTATTATACGCATCGCAGCCACGCGTGGATTCGTACTTCCATTCTCTTTGCGACTATATTTTTTATTCAATAGTTTTTCTTTTGTTTCCCTTTTCTCTCTTTTAATATAAACGTTATCATTATTATGACTATGACTTTGATTATTATTATTATTATTATTATTTTTTTCTACTACTACTTTTATCATAATTATTATTAATGGGCACATTAACTGACTAAGAGCTGAAGAAATTTGACAAGAGCGCGGGATATGAACTATATTGTTTTACAGTATAGAACATCGCCGAAGCGTATAGCAGCACCAATAGTGTAATTTGACAATTTCTAGAAGAATTAATGACGATGATAATAGTATTGAAAATGCTAAACAGAGAGAGAGAGAGAGAGAGAGAGAGAGAGAGAGAGGGAGAAAGAGAACAAGAGAAATGAAATAGATAAAAAAACAAAAAGTTGGAAAAAATTTAAGAAAGTAGATAACACAAAAACAAAACGATGTTTGAAAATACGTATTCTCAAAATAAGGTCACACATGAGTCGCACCGTCAACTATGAGCATCACATATTTTTCTCTTACAGAATAAAATAATTATATATAGACGGTACAAAACAAGCAAAATGATTATTATTATTGGATCATCAAGATATTTTTAAACCAACTACCATTTATTTCTTAATAAATATGTTTTTCTATATCTCTCTATATTAAAAACATAATAAACATTCAGTAAATGTCGAGAAAAAAAAATTAAATAATTGAAATTGAATTGTATCGCACTTGGCGTCCTTTCCTGCCCACATCTTTTGAATCTAAAATGAAAAAAACCTTTCATTAAAAGTTTTCGTCTGGCGAATCTTAAGTCATATACTTGTTTAAGTGCCTTTTTTTAAGAAAGAAAAAAAGAAAAATAATAAACTAAGATTTTTACGTAAAATCTTTTTTAATACTTTGATAGTTATGTAATGAATAGACTTTTTAAACAGAATTCTTTTAAAATTATATTTAATATATACGTAGGATTTAAATAATTTACATCTTGATTTTTTTTATTTAACAACAATGAAAAATACAGATGGACAAGAGATTTCATTTCAAATAAAAGCTGATACTAGACATTATTTTTTTTAAATTAACTATTTTGTCCCCTTCGAATTCGATATCAGCAAAGAATTCCCTACTCGTCCGCTAAATTCCATCATTCGAACCTTGTGTTATATTATTGTACTTTCTCAGGAAAGTAAATTACTATGACAGTTACTTTTCCCTGAAAATAATCCATTATCCTCTTGACAGCAGTTACTACAAATAATACAAAATTTAAAAAAAAAAAAATTAATCTTTAAATTATTGTATAGATGAATTTAGATGTTTTCCATAATCCTTATAATGAATTGAAGCCTTGAAAATTGTACTCCATGACATTTCGATTTTATATAATCTGTGTATCATCTGTAAAAAAAAAAAAAAAAAAAAACCAGTAAATGAAAATTAATTCATGCAGCCCTAAATATGACTATATTTCACAATAATCGCATTCCGACTAGATTTGTTAGTAGCAATATTTATATATTCTTGTAAGATTTTCTTGTTTCTCATCTCTTCGCATCGGAATAATTATAAGCGCTATAATAATAATAGAACAACAATAACAACAACAATAATAATAATGATGATAATAATAGTAATAATAATAATAATAATAATAATAATAATATAGAAATGGTAGTACTAGTAGTAATAATAATAAAAATTATTATTGTTATTATTGTTATTTTGTTGTTATTGTCGTTGTTATTGTTACAATTGTTATTATTATTATTATTGCTATTACTATTACTTATTATTTATTATTATTATTATTATTATTATTATTATTATTATTATTATTACTGCACATAAATTAAAGTACTTGTATTAAAAAACAAATTAAAAATGATTCAAAGAGTCGATATTGATAAAATTAGTTTCTTTATTCGAAAAATATATGTCTCCTTATAAATTTTTTATTTTATTTATGAAAAATCGAATTGCCTATTACATTTAACAATAAAAGTCAAACTAGCAAAAAGCATGTTTTACCAAACAGAAAAAAACATTTTCTTGTGAATTTCTTCCATTGTATAGAATACAAAGGAATGTATGAACGTTAAACATGTATATTAATTTCATTTTATTTATGAACAAATAATTGATTAATAAGTAATTCATAAAATGGACGTATGTTTTGGATTCTTTACAAAGCATACATGAGTTCTATGTTATATATATATAACTGCTTTACAATTCTCCTAATTTATTGAAAAATTGATACCGTGACATTATATAATTAGGAATTAATATACTTGTCAGCGGAACTAATGCTTTTTATTAATCGTGAATGAAATGACAACTTTCAGCCATTTAATTTCCCAGTACACATTGCTCCCCATACATATTATGTTTTTTTGACGTGTTAAATATATATATATATATAAATAATTTAGAACGTTAAATGATTTTTATAAAATTACAATAACTACACATATTGCTATAACTTTCCGTAAATGAATATATAATAAAAACAGTAAAATGGCCGAAATTAAAATAAAATAATAAGACTTAAATTTTTAATTTTTTACTACTTCTAATAGACAATAGTTTGAAATTACGTTTGTTTTAAATTATAATAGTTAGATATGGCAATTGTAAAATGATTATTTTAATTGTTTTAAGAATGTGAACTTTGAACGAAATAACTAAAATAATCAATGAATATTATATATAATTTCATAATTGTTAACAACTTATGTAAAAAGACATTGCAATAATTTAAAACTAGTATAGTAACTTGGATAAATAATAAACGTAATGTTTTATCCAAGCTTTTTCCTTAAAAACAAGAATTCTTAATTTCCCTTTAAAAATTGTCCTTGTTTTTCATTTAAAAGTTTATTGCATATCATTTATGTGTATATATTATTCTAGATATTATATTATATATTCATTAATTGACAATTTTGAATATCAACAAAATTATCATATCAATATTACAATTCTAGTTTAAGTGTAAGACAATAAATATTTCTACAACTAATACAACTTCAATTAATTAATTAATTAATTATTATTAATTGAATATTCTTGAAAGAATTAAATATCTAATATTTTTAATGTTATAAAATATTTCATCCAATACTTTTACAAACTTCATTTACATTACGCAGTAATTATTATTATTATTAAATAGTTACTTTTCATATTCTAAAGTAATTAACAATAAATCCAGAGACTTAGTTTCATTTAATTAAATATTAATAAAAAGAGCTTATTTTGCATTGGTATAATCAGATGTGGATGTAAAATAATTATAAATACATACGTAACAAGAAGAAAGAAAATGTAGTTACAAGAATATTTCCTGTATAAACAGTAATGCAAAAGTAATATAGTAGATTTCATTCAGGCATCATCTTTAATTTCTTTTTATTTACATATTTAAAATATCTTTTGGTAAGTACTTATAATAAAATAATCCTTTCACAAATACTTGTAATCTTGAAAGAAAAAGCCTAATGGACATAGTTCGAGTGATTTATAACCCATTTATGTATCGCGATGATTTAATTTGAATTAATTATCTGTTGAAATAGTGTTAACGTATTAAAAAAAAAAAAAAAAAAAAAAAAAAAATGGACCCTTTTTAAGAACTGTACATGAAATTACGTATTTTGCCTTTTCATTTGATTAATTAAGTTTTCAACGTGAAATTTTCTATTCATTGTATGATTGAATTATTCAAAAAACGTTTATACTAATTTAATTAATTAAAAATTTCTAGAAGTTTCATTCGTTTTATAATTTCTTTGAATTGCAGATGTAAATTTTTATGTCTAACCGCGATTACTTTCTTATCCTTAAAATTTCTTATTTAAGTAAAATCCTTAAAGAATCTAAATTTCCAATCGAATATTTATTAAATAAAAATATTTTGTACATAATATTGCAAATGCAGAATGGAATAAAACTAACAATTAATTGTTATCTTTATAAAATATATTATAATAATAAATACAGCAATAAGAATTAGACATAATTTTACAATAATTTTTGTAATTTATAAATTGGATTTGAATTTTTAACAAATACTTTACGTAACGATGATATTTCGACAGATATTTCCTTGGTATAAGCTGGAAACTATTATCTGCATAACGAATTATCTATTTAAGATATAGAAATCAACAATATAAGAAATGAGAATAATAATATAATTTTAATGTAATATCAAAGTGCTTTAACATATTACTAATTTTTTTTCACTGCATAATACTAATTTTTTATTTAACAATCTTCATGTTATGTAAGTACTTGGATATTACATAATTTAATTAAATATCTCGGTATAATGTAATTTAGACCATTTTTTTCTAATGAAATTAGACTATTAACTGTATATTTATAATTTTAAATTAAATTATTTACTAAATAAAGAAAAAAATTATACCTCTTCAATTATAAAATATTGCGTAATAAGATTCTCAAAATTGGCTTTTCATTTGAGCAGACATATTTATTAATATATTTATCCTTACATGTTATTTTTAATTAACAAAGCAAGCTATATCATCTTCTCAACAAAAAAATTAGCTAAATGAATGAATTGTTTGATACGTAAAGGAATTATTATTAGTAAAAAGAGTATAGTAATGTGTATAACCTTACGTTATCAATCGATATAGTTATCAATTTTACTTAAGGTATTAAATTTTATTTAATAATTTGTCCCGTCGTCTCGATTATAATTTTTGTAATATGAGCGAGCATAATAAAATCTTCTTAAAAGTTGTTATATAAATCTTAGAATGGACTGAAAAAATGCCTATTGAATAACAATTCAACAATAGTCGATGAAATATTTATCGACAAATTTTTGATAAAATAAATTTCTACTGCAAACGAACGAACGATTCGTTCTACAAAGTATGGAATAAATGGCGATTTACAGTTTCAATGTCGTTGGGAAAGAATGTTTTTCATAGAAATATAATATTTGCATGTCCGTAGCAGTTATCAAGCTAATATGTACAAATTCTTACACATACAGTTATTCTCCCAAGGTAGTGAGTTATTAATTTATAATTAAGCTAATTATTAAAATAAAATATTCAAGCGTAATTGTAGGATCTTTGTTTTTTTTTTGTTTTTTGTTTTTCTTTTTTTTTTCAAATTCTCTCATTAAGAAATAACTTTTATTGTTTATACGTATATATTATACGCAGTTTATAAATTTTATTCTAATAAAGTGATTTTTATAAAACCGACTCGAGATTCTTGTCACGATTAATCGATGTGCAATGGTCGCGCATGGAAATTATAATGCTTAAGCAATAAATAAAATACGTAAATGAATATTTACAATAGCGAAGTTCGGTTTCGTATGAAAAAAAAAAAACAAAAAAGAAAAAAAGAAAGTTTTTATACCTTGCGCGGGTATAAAGTTCGTGTAAAGTTACTGTTCGAGGAACGATCGTCAGAAATAACGTTGACGACGATCGGCGATTTCCGACATAGACGTTAATGTCCATTCACCGGTACAATGGGCTACAATAACCTCATTTCCATGAGGAATTAAGTTCGTCGTCGTAAACGGAGCTTGCCACGCATAGTGAAGTTGAAGGAGTCCGTGTGAGTGTGGAATGGCACACGAGCTCGGCTCTCACACGAAGCGATTATTCTCAATGATCCGGAGGAGACCCAAGGAGGCTGCGATGTATATTCCGTTCCTAAGCTTCTGCAAGGACTTTGCTGAACTCGTGACGTTGCAGCAGTTGTTCGTGGCAGCCTCGACGAGATTGGGAAAGTAGTCGTTCCAGAAGGCGAGGGCTTTGTAGTCTATGACCCCGGTGTCGCTCATGTCGATGTTACGCTCGATTATGAGGATGCCCGGGCTCCGCTCGGCATAAGGCTCCCATTTAATACCCCCGGTCGATGGATTGCCGGTGCGCGCGAACGCCGACAGCATACTCATCATCGTGTCGGCCATTTTCTTGTCCGCGGTATTCCACTGGATGTTCGTACCCAGGCCGTAGGGAAGGCCCCAGACGAACGGTAGCTCGAACATGTGGGGCACGCCCGCCCACTCGGGCACGTCACGGGTCACCGCCTGAGTTCGCGCCCGGTAGTCGAATCTGTACACGAACGCCTGCACCCTCGCAGGATGGCTAGAGGAGCACCAGAGAGTGTACGCGCAGTGCGCGCGTATGCGTTAGAGACGAATACTACGTGGGTAAGGCCATGCGAATTACCTGGATATCTTAGCGGCCAGGTGCGTCAGACCGGCGGCGTAGTTCTTCTCGGTCTGTAGATCGAGGTACCTGTCCCTGAGGAGCTTCTGGTCCCGCACCGGCGGATGGGGCTTGTAAAAGAAGAGTACCGCCTCGGAGACGAGCTCGGGCCTGAGCTCGCAGGTGCTATTCTCATCGGGGGCGACAATCGCGGCGCTGCTCTCCTCCCGGATCATCCTTTCGAATTGGCTCATGGGCAGTCGGCCGTCGACGTTCTCGCTGCCGATGGTCTCGATGTACGAGAGCGCTTGCTCGTTGCTCGTGAAGCCCGTGACGAAGGGCACGGCGTACAGATCGTCGGGCTCGACCTCGCGCGGGTGCCTCGGTAGAAAGGGCCCGTCCGTCGAGTTGTTCGTCTCGGCGTCGACGATCGGCCCCCAAGTCTCGATGTCCGCCGTCTCCCGGATCAGAATATCAATGTCCACGTTACGGAGGCACTGCATCAGGTCGGATGTCTTCCGATAACAGCCGAACTTGTCAGCGACCTGAAGCCACGTAACGGGGAACATTGACGACCGACTCGCCAGGATAATAATATTACGTCGCTGGACAATGATCGACTCCTCACCTGGTCGACGATCGGCATCTCATCTTGAGGCGTCCTTACCGAGTTTATCGGGTCACCGCTCATCCCAATGACTTTGGCGAACTTGCCCTTACTCAGCGGACTCATCATGTGGAGGCCGACGCTGATTGCACCGGCGCTATGCCCGTAGATTATGACGTTGCTCGACGAGCCGTCAAACAGCTCAATGTGATCTTTAACCCAATCTAGCGCCGCTATCTGATCGAGCATTCCGTAGTTACCCGGTGATTCCGAGTCCGTCGTCGTGAAAAACCCAAGGATATTAAGTCGGTACGCTGCCGTTACCACCAGCACCTATTGAGCATTCACGGATTATTATTATTATTATTATTATTATTATTATTATTATCCGTATCGGTGAATACCAGCGATAAAGCGAGGGCAATTTGTCGGGGAATGTATTATTTTATAGTAATTGTGGCCTAGTTAACCGCTTAAAATTATCCCTATTTGAAAAGAGGGGTGGGGGGGGGGAGGAGAACGCGAGAGAGGAAATTGCTCAAATTACAGCCAATCAATATAATTATTTGCACAAAAGTACTTGCTTTTTAAGCTTCATACTGATTTCAACTGTATTCTCTGTCTCGCGCATTAAGCATTTCACGTATTCGATTCGGTTTTTCTTAAAATTTAAAATTTCACCTTAAAGCTTTTAATACAAAGTTAATTATTATTGTACCGAGGCAATGTAAAAGCAACGATCGTATGCTATAATTACCGACAACGATATATAATGTCTTGTGTAATATTTTATTAGAAGTTTCGCTTGCGTGAAAATTGTTTTTATCACTATTGTAATAAACAATTTTCAATGATCAATGTAACGAGCATCATTTGATCGATAGCTATACTTAAAAATTATTCTATTTGCAACCGATACATTGACCCATGAAAATATTCAATCAAATTAGCGAATAATTTTCATTCGAACCGACGACTACAACCAATTTCTATGCATTTTATTATCGCGAAATAAATTATAAAAATTCGTTAGGCGCGAGAGAAGATTTTTAAAATAACAAAGGCGCATTAGACTGACAGCAACTGAAATAATTAAATATTTCCAGGTTTAAAAACAAAATTAAGACTTTGAACCATCGAATGATTCTTGCTCATTGGGATAATAAATTTGACATATTTATTACGTGTAAGTGACGCGTTGTCTGTTTTATTATTATTATTATCCTTATTATTATTATTATTATTATTGTTATTATTAATATTAAGAGAAAAGGTTGAGAATAGGATAACTAGACTAATCAATTATCTATCTACATTAGTGTCATAAAAACGTTGAATATTAATACATGAATTGTGAAACGTAATTGAAATCATTATTTTAAATGTAACTACGAAACCAAATTTATTTAAAATCGTTTTACTATAATTTGCATTTATATGCGTTTGTTATAATGGATTAATACAAAGAGAAAAGTCCTTCGTTGAAAATACATTTGAAGTACCATAGTTTATTCAAGTATTTGGTGCAGACAATATGAAGTGAAGTGTTAAGTGCAGCTGTAAAAAAAAGGGGGGGGGAAGGAATCAAATAAATAGCAATTCTACAGATTAGTTTAAAAAAATTTAAAATAATAAATTGCCTCTATAAAATTGAAGGAATGAGTGAATTTATGAAATTTAAAGTAATAATTATCTCGTGTTGGCCATTAGTCTACAATCGAAAGGACATCGGTGCTTAGAATTTAGGATTTAGGATCGCGTTATCATAAAATGTTAGATTCAGATATTCATTCAATGAAATGCATAAGATACAAGCGGAGAGGCGATGTTATGGGGGTATCGGGTATCGATATACCGATTGTTATGGAGCGAAATGTAAGTCCATGTCCGTTCTGCCAGTGGATGATTATCTAATCGGCTTACCGTTCTCACTGGCTATGTTAACCTGGCAACCGATATCGACACAATCAGCCCTAAGTGAGGATGAGATGCAACGTTTCTTAGGCTCATCGCGGTCTAGGCAAGATAATTTAAACTCTTGGCGAACTTGACCTTTTGCTTGGTGACGAAGACGGAAGCATCCCATATCGCTGGCGTGCCGGTGTTAAAGTCGCCCCCGTGAAACCATACCATCACCGGCCATCCTTCGGGTGGTCGATTGCCTGCACATAACAAGTAACCATAATCATCCTGTCAACGTAAACGTGCCCCTACCCCTCTCCGTGTTTTTTTTTTCTTTTTTTATTTATTATTTCGGCCGAGCGCAGCGTGGAGCTGTGAATTCCGGTTGAGTCGAGCCCCTCCCCGCTCCCCCCTCCCTCAGCCCCATTGAAATTACGAGGTTCCGCCAGGTCCAGTGTCTAAATAAATATCCGTCGCGCCTTTATATATATATGATATATATATATATGATAAGAGGAGAGGGCCGCGTCAGGTCTCAGGGCGTCGGCTCCTCTGCTTTTCCCGCACTCGAGACATCCGGCTCGATACGCGAGGGCGGCTTTGGCTAACTGGGTCAGCGCATATCAGGCTCTAAGAAAGTGTCCGATAAACAACACTGGCTGGGGGTTTCGCGACTGGAAACCCCCGCAAATTGAGCGGACGCGTACGGGCGCTGATCACGCGACGCTTTCACGAATCGACTCGATCTGAGGATTAACCAGCCTGAGAGAGAGAGAGGAGAGAGGAGAGGGGGGGGTTCGGTTAATTATTTTCACAAATATTTCCTTGCTTTATCTCTGCGGCGTTTCGAATCTGCTCGATAAAACAATTCTTACCTATTGATCTTCCTGCCCGACTGTCTTAAAAAAAAAAAAGAAGACGAAGATTATGCAGTGATTTTTTTGTCTTTATAAATAATTTAATTAATTATGCTTGAGCCAATGCTCTTCTTCGTACACTTCGTATGAAACTGTAATTGTAAAAGGGAGTCGAAGAAGAATGATTTATATTCGTACGAAACGAAAGGATTAATTGAGTTTGATGAACTTTATTTAATCAACGCAAGAGCATAAAAACGTAAAAGTGTTTGTTACACAATATTATTAGATTTAGAAATATTTATACCAACGATGTTTATTTTCATATTTGTCCGTAACATCTTTTACTCGCTCGCACGTAAGTATAATCAGAATTTTTAAAATGCAATATTAATATACCTAGTCTAAGTTTTTTTTCTTTCTTTCTAATTAGATATATAATATATTTGACAGAAAACCCTAGAGATTTATTTGGAAATCCTCATATTTAATATAAAAATTCATTTGTTTATTTTAACTTTGAACCTCACTCTACGACAATTTATTCAACAGCTCGATAAGTACAATAATAATTATAACACTGCCATTAGCGTAAATAACATTAAACTTATTATTCTTACGCGGGGACATTTGTAAGTCATATAATATATTTTCAATTCATAAAGTGCCTGCTTATAATTTCTAGATCACAACGCATCTGAAAAAATAAATAAATAAATAAATAAATTTCTTATTAACGTAGAAAGTGAATTGTTTGAATAATAATTTCTATTCGCTGTCATTAAAATAGGATACCAATTAAAAAAATTGTATCGAACGTATCCGCGTATTGGAAATTGACGAGGGCTTTCATTTTCATTCAAGTAAATCAAGTAAATCAAGTAAATCGACCCTGCAATCCTTACTTCGGTAAATGAATCAATGAATCTTTAAGTAATATTTTTCAAATAAATCAACAGTTTAATATATATAAAAAAAAAATCAAGTATTTCCGCAATAAAAAAAACTTGTCCAGGTGATCGAGGAACGATTCGTCCCTCAAATTCTTCCTCGTTTCTCCTTTTCTCATTTAATTTATCTCATTCAGGTTAAAAATAAACAAATAGTTAATAATCATTCTGTGACTGCCTGACTCGGTTTGATTTTAAAAGCAGGCCAGATACGGACCCGGGAATTTATTCGAATGAACCGGATGAGGCCATGTTTAGCCGCCTCCATTTCAACTTTGTGCTTCGATTAAAGATCGCGTTCGGGTAAACGTTGCTTCCGCTGTACTTTTGACAGCATTTTGTTATTCTTATACGCTTTTATAAATTTTGCCATATTGAGGACAAAGCCTTTTACTTTTTAAGAGTAAACGATTAAGTAAGTGCTTGGTATCCATGGATTTTTATTTGACAAATCTTAATAAATCGAATAATGCCGCTTGAAATCTTCGAAATGTTTTGAAATTATATTTAATAGATCGACGTGCTGTAAATGTACCGTAAATGATCATAATAAGCTGACCGATAAGTGAGGGTTTACGCGGTCAAAATAATTTCATTCATTATTCGTAGATAAGACCTTGGAAAGCTTTTATAAACGATGATTGTATAACATTATACGTTATTATAATACGTAAAAATAATGGATATTATGAAATAAGAATAAATAGCGGATTATCTCCGACAGTATAAAAAAAATGTTTTAAATATTTCTTATATTTATCAATATTATAGCTGCAAGTTCACCAATAAATTTACAGCAGATTTGCATATCTTCCCCACCCCACCCCCCATCCAAATAACCTACCAGCCCTCCCCTATAACCCCTCGGATACGCGTCGAATAAAGAGAAAGTCCAAGGAAAGAACGGCCCTCGCGGACTAGTCGAGAAACTATAAAGTATAGCGTGATAG
Organism: Ceratosolen fusciceps; assembly: GCA_018883505.1. Lineage (NCBI taxonomy): Eukaryota > Metazoa > Arthropoda > Insecta > Hymenoptera > Agaonidae > Ceratosolen > Ceratosolen fusciceps. The sequence goes on from RCIC01000002.1 coordinate 5,452,445, forward strand.
TGCGGGGGTGCGGTAGCACCTCTACCCGGCGCACCTTCCTTCTTCAGCCGTCTCTCTTCGAGATTGCGTGTAACGCGCAACCCCTTCCATCGATCCGTTAAATCTTTTCTTTCTCGTCCGTCACTTTTCGTTTGAGGCTCATCCGCATGACTTTCTCTCGGAGCTTAAATTAACCGCTGGATTTCCCTTGACACCTGCCTATAGATTCCTTTCTTTCTTTCTTTCTTTCTTTTTTCCTTCTTCTTTCTTCTTTATTTTTTTTCTTTATTTATTTATTTATTTATGTTTTTTTGTTTTTAACGGGAAAAAGCAGCTTTCCTGCTTTTGCTTTGAAAACTTGACTTCGCAAAAGTTTCAGTACTTTGATTCCCCATTCGATCCGTCCTATCGATATTATCTCATTTTAATTATTCGTTCCTTTAATTCGTAGTTCAACTTTACGCTTTTGCATTTTAAATTTTCTATATCTTATTTATTTTTTTTATTCATTTATTTTCACATGGATACCGTCTATTCAGAAAATAAAGTAACACGTGTTACTTGTTAGTTCCCTGTTGTTTCTTATGGTTATTATAATTTTTTTAACGGCAGCCTGTAAAAAGAAATTAAACTTTAATTACCTCGGCATTTTAATAAGAAAATTTTAGAGCCATAAATCAATACTAACTCTTTATTAGAGTGGCTCTTTAATTTTCTCTCTATGAACTTTACAGGCGATTTTTTTTTTTTTTAATTTTATATATTTTATATATTTTTTCCTTACGTACATATTTTCATGTACTCGTTAAATTAATATTTCAATATTAAACACAAGTTTATAAATATTATTGTACTCTATGGGAATATATCTAATTAATAAGTATCGTCTGATGTTCGTAAGTTTGTTTTTCATTTAACGGTACAATCGCATTATTATACCATAATTACACTATTGCTCGAAAGCGTAATAAATCTTTACTTACAAATATCTATTTTAATTATCTATCAATAATCTTAGTTTTGATCGAAAATTTTTATTAATAACATTGGCATTTTGTACATTAACGATACATTTTGATCAATTAAAATATTCAGGACAATGCTATTTAAGCTTTATATATAATAAAATCCTAGAAACTGTGATAAATAAAAGGAAAAATTTTTAATCGTTGTAAGCGGTCTTATCTATTGGTTAGATCATTGACTATGTACACATTTTAGTAATCCCGTATAATTAGTTACACAGTTCCATTAATCCTTTAAATGATTTATACAAGAAAAAAGTTTAAATGAACATTAGGAAAGCTTTAATAATTACGGAAATGATTTGCATATCAGTTATAAGTTAGTAACGAAAGGAAAAAGCAGTCTAGTAGCACGAAACTCCCGAATAGAAAAAAAAAACCTTGGCCATAAAAGGACTTGTAATTATCTGTAATAAATACTTTGTCCAGTGAATAAGTAATTTCGACTTTTCTTTTTTTTCTCTCTAGAAAGTCTTATTTCCTGATTTAAAAGAAATCACTCGAATTGATACATTTTCCCGGATTGTAACGAAGAAACGTCCGGTTTCGGAAAGCTATTTTAACGACCAAACGATAGATCGACGATTGGTTCGGCGAGTTCTAAAAAAAAAAAAAAAAAAGGAAAAAAAAAAGAATAGAAGAGGATCGGCGACTGTAAAATCAAACAAATGACCAATTGCTTGTATGCGGACCTTAAAATTGAACCTGATATAGCCACGTTTTGACATTGCATGCAGTCAAGAACTCCGGGCGGATATGTGGAAAAAGGACAAGTGAAAAAGAAAGGTCTATTCTCGGGAGGTAAAAACGCAAACTCCGATAACCTCGCGTCGAAGGTGTACTTATTAAATAATTCGTCGCCGAATCTACATAAATTTTTCCTAGAGATTAGAGAGAATATGATACTCTTGACGAATTTATTGTATGGATTTAAAGATTATCAATATAGACTTTAGATTATCTGCTCGTTATTTTATTTATTTAACGACGAATACATTATACAAAAAAATAATCGTATTCATATAATTTAGATATGCAACAATTTCTTTGCAAGTAAAAATTTAAAAAAAAAAAGTTTTATTACTTCAATCTATTCTATATTCTATATTTTATTTCATTTTCTTTCGTGTAAATCCAATGTATTCGTCAATAAAACCCATCGATCGAACATTAATACCCGACAATTCATTTTTTTCTGCATTTTTTAAGCTAAAAAATTTCATTAGAAATTATCCAGACGTGTATTATCTTATTGAGTAATAAACTGTAAAAAATTTTGGATCTACGAGACTAAGAATATAAATTGTATAATAACAAGGATTTGTTAAATTTTACTAAAATTAGTAGTAAAAAAGTATTTTTTTTTTTTTTTAAATTAAATACCCGTAAATATGTATTATAATTTTTATATAGAAATTTATGATAACGTTAATGTACTTTACTACAGTAATATTATTATGAAATTACAAAATTTAAATATTCTATAATAATATGTTACTTAATTAGGTTTCGATTATTCAAATAAAAACAACTGTAAATACGACTTATTCACGATATCTCACGTGGTATAACTTCGAGCCATATTTTGTTCTTAAATTTTTAATTGTACTTCGATTTAAGATAATGCGAATGAGCTTATGTAAGTACCAATTTTGTCAAGTATGTTATTTTGTATTAATTAATATTCGAAATTACGGGCGACGAAAAAGTCTCCTAAAAATATCTTATTTATTAAAAATCAACCGAAGGCATAATAATAATAGGGCAGAATAATTTTAATAAATTAACGATTTATCAATTATTTTTATCTTAATAAGCCTCGAGTCGAAGCGCTTGAATTGAAAAATAACCATTTAAAATAACGGAATCGAATGTTTTAATTAATTTTAAAGGAGTATTTTCTAATTTTCATCTTCATTTATCATTATGAAATAATGCCCTTTTTTTTATAATTAAGCTTAGGGGGAGAAATAATAAAAAATAAAGAATAAGTACGAGTGTACGTGTAATGAAGGTAAGTAAAAACTGGCCAATAAATATGAAATTCTTAAAGAAACTATCGGACTCATTTGTACTTTACAAAGAATAAAATATAAGTAGCCGATTGTTTATGTCGGATTAATAATTAAGAAATAAAAGCGCGCAATGGGGATAAAAAGATGTCAAAATAAAAAGTCTATGTAATGCATAGTGAGTGGTAAATGGGCAGGTCGATCCTCACTGTCAGGAACGTAGATGTTTAGGAAGAGGCAGTCCTCGTTGAGGCCAGGATTCGGCAAGTCAGCGGACAGCAGTCGCAGGTACAACCTCTCGTGCAGCTTACGTCGATTGGTTAATTGCGGACACGAGGGTCCGAAGGTCGAAGCGTTTCGTAAGCCCGTCCAGGTCGGCAATGGACGCGTCACTGGAGGCGCGAAGCGTAACTCCTTCACCGGCGGTTGGGCGTACGGTATGCCAAGGTACTGGATCACTCTCTGCGTTCTCGTCAGCAGAACCTGTCCAACATTCGAGAAGGGAGAGTTCTATATCTATTACTTTTTATTGACTTATTATGCCTATCAAGAGCATATCGAGTATCCTTGCCAAGGGAGATTTTAAAAAAGGTCTTTTAGGCACTTTCGATAATTCATTCCAATAGCCTTTTTTTTTTTTTTTTTTTTATTGCTCGGGGCAATCTACTTTAAAGTAAAAACATCGCATCGATAGCCCAGCATTGTCTAAGCTAACCAGTGTGAATTCTTATCGTACTAATCATTCTTAAATTATAGCCACTAAACCTCTCCCGATACTTATCTAGATGAACTGTTCCACGTAACGTACCTAATAAATTTCCTAATGTCAACTAATATTAATCTAAAAGCTTTTTTTATATTTTATAATTGCTTTACTATTTTTCTTATTTCCATTTACACTTTCATTTTTAAACACCTTCCAGTCCCATCGTTAATTTTTTTTATTACAAAAGGTCATTAGTAATCATCTTCGAGTGTCTGTACTATCTTTAATTAATTAATTAATTAATTAATTACTTTCTATGCGTTTCGAGTATGTAAATGTTTATTGTGTGTATCGTATGAGCCGCTGGGTATTGATAAAAATAATATTAAAATCTTATTCTGAATAATGTATTTAGTTTTTTATTGTAAGTAATGCAAATATTTAGCAAGTATTTAAAAATATCTGCGATTCTGTTTATTTAATAAGTCTAAGCAATTAAACAATAACATTATTTATACTTAACAAGGACGTAAATATTCCCATCTTATTGAGACAATTTAATTTGCACCAGGTTCAATTGAACGTCTTAATTTAAACGTTAATTCTAATTATTTAAATATTATATAAATTTAAATATTAAATATTAAATATTAAATACAGTTTCTTATAATATATTCTTGTAATAATATATTAAATTCCGAAATGTATAAAACCTATAGATTTTATAATTACTTTTAAATTAAATTATCCAATAGTAAGTACCCTAAAAGTCGTATATAATTATGCCCATTATTTTACGTATAACCTCTTTTACGTATAAATCATAATATCATACATAATTTTATATTCTGTAAATAAAAATATGTACATTAGAATTTGCAATTCAATTATTCAAACTTATATTCATGTTGAATTCATTATTAATGTATAAATATCAATTAGATCATATTATTCTAAATTTTTATTTTAATTCGCAAGGAGATGTGGGGGACCATCTTATGCCGTAAGGTAAGAGTTATATACGAATATTTTTCATTTATGGTAAGGATTTGCAAAATGAAAAGTCAACGAGGAAGTCAAGGAGGAAGAAAAAAATTAAGTTAATTAAGTTTTTAATCATTTTCAGCAAGCTGGAATTGAAAGTGGATATTGAATATTGTTAACTCGTTTATCAGCATGATAACTCAATCCCCCCCTCACACACTCTCTCTCTCTCTCTCTCTCTCTCTCTCTTTAAGAAAAAAAAAAGAAAAGAAGTCAGGTCAAGGCTAAATTATACGTTATTTATTTCTGATTGACTCGATATTCGTTGATAACACGAGTAGTCAGGACTCGCATTCTTGATTGTCCGGGTACTACGGCGATTCGCAGAAACCTTCATGACAGTGCTCCACATTTATATATGTTGAATAATATAGTATAAATATACAAATTAGTTAAATTTTTCTTCGATTACGATTATTTTAATACTACTATTCGAATTACTTGACTCGTTTCGATAATTATTTATATTCTATAAGCTACCCAAATACTTTATAAAATCGTATAATAATTTGACGTATTACTATTTATATTTTGTAAGTCAATGTTATTTTAAAATTATAATAATAAAAAAAACAAACGAACATTAATATTTAAATATTTACGTTTTATTTAAGCCATGAAAAACATTAAAATTAGTTAATTTTTAACATTCGTTATAAATACTTTTATATAGCAATGAATTTTAATTAATATTTTTTGGAATATAAATATAAAAAAGAATACATATAAAAAAAAGTAATAATTTAAATATTATAAAACAACAAAAGAATGAGAAGTTTTTAATCTGTTTTAATAACTTGAGAATGACTTAATAATTTGTTTCATTAGCATTATTCTTAGTTTAAATTTTTATGATAATACTTGAATGAAAAAGATCGAGTGAGTACTTTTAGTTTTGAAATTGAATATTATTATTACTGTATCATTAGAACGGATATTTAATATATTAATAAAAACTATGTATTTATATTTAAATAAAAATGTTCAAATATCATTAAGTAAAAATGACTGAAGCTCTAAGTCAATTGCTGTTAAAAAAAATCACATTTCTAGTTTTATAAATTCAGAATGTTTGGTTTATGAAAATTATTACTTCAGTGTAACATTATTGTTACAATTATTACCATTATTAGTTATCGATCTCTTAGAGAATCACCATTTCTTACATGAATTTTCCTTATAAATATTAGCAGGGCTTTGCGATTTCGTGCCACAAGGAAGAAACTAATGAAAACATTTTATATGTCTATAGAGTTTTTCATTTGCGGTGATCTGGTGATCTGGTGATCTGGCAAATGGAACAAAAATCCTCTTGCGTTTTTTAATTATAAAGATAACGCAGTTAATATTCTAACAATATAACGAGTTAATTTCATTGAAATCGCATTTGAATTGCTTGTATTTGATATTCAGTTAACGTTGAATTATTTTAACTCGTACTTAAGAGTCTGAATTGTGAAATTCAAGACGAAAGGTTTTACAAAAGTACTGATAAATCTTTAAGGCATTTCAATGCGTAGAGAAATGAAATGCGAAATGAGTCTAATAAAACACTCATTTTGAGCGAAACTTAATAGACTTCGTTTTGAACGTTATGTGCTGGGATAATTTTTTTAACGCGATAAATTACTTGTACTATTACTGCATTTTAAATGGCGAAACTCATTGCATTAAGTACTCTAACGAGCCAAGATAATTCTTCTACAAGTTTGTCAGGCAATGGATTATTTTTAAATTCATCAAGAGCATAAAGGATCGTGAAGTAGAGTACAAAATTAAACTACTTTGCCAATCGTTCCCTATATTATAATGTTTATAAATTATTTAACTCTCGGCAAGACATTCGGGGGATTTAAATAATTTGAATTAGAAAAACAGATTTTAAAACAGATAATAAAAAGTCTATACGTTTTAGCATCACGTGTCCGTATACTATTAATACTATTATCTATGAGATTTAATAGATTTGTTGAAACCTATCGTTAATCGTTAATGCACAAGCTATATAGTCATTATAATCTAAAGCCTTTATTATTTTTTTATTATTCAATATTTTCGTGAATAAAGGTATCGAGTATTATGTACTAAATATGTAATTTTAAATGTATTATATACCTCCCGCGTTATTATTTTTCATTGAAATCGAATGGGATTCTAGTTTAGCTATGAAAAGAGCTGGAAAGTATGATATTGTGATTAGGCTAATTTTTTCAAAATTCGAATTCGGAAAACAAAATACGTGAACAACGGTATTCGTAAAAAATCGTCGCGTTGACTATCTCGATGTAAACTCACGAGCAGCATTCGCTCTTCCGCCAGGAAATTTCTAATGCCCAATAACTAACGATCAAATGCTCATCGTCAATACATACGTACATATATATATATATATATATATACACCATAGACTGTCGTTGGCAATATAATACAGTGAGACTCGAGACTTTCACGCATTAGACAATACAATGCCCGTCTTCTTTTTACGCAATACTCTCGAGTACTGTTCACGCTCTGCTTTGGTAGCACAGAAATCAGGCCTTCATATTTCCATAACATCGGGAAAGTAAGTCGCAAAGTATTGCCAAATACTAGTGCATCACGGGGACTCTCGTTCCTACTTCCCTTTTTTTTTCTTTTTTTTTTTTGCGATTATGTTTATACCGAATTATTCAAAATTACTTTACAACGGTACTTGTCTTACATACGTGTATCCATTCATATTTTACTCCCTTGTAAAACTATTAAAATGACAATGATCGTTGTTTATTAATCAATTTGGTCAATAAAGGGAAAGCGTGCATCAAAACTATATTACATATTAATAAATACTTTGAAATAGGTTATCTGCTTTTACTTGGACAATTTTTTAATACTAATATCTTATAATTTCAATGTGCAGCAGTCAAGTAATAATATTTATCCATTTAAAAATTATAAATGAAAGTTGAATGGAATTATTGCAGTTAATATGTTCCATTTTCATATTATTTATTAAAATAATATTAATATAATTAAAATATTGCTGACGTCATTTAGGAGTAAATAAAAATAATGTTCGTTCTTATGGTCACGAGTGAGAATTATGTCAAACTAAATATTAACGTATTGTATGGATGATTTTTAACAAATAGAAGAGCAAGAAAAGTTTTCTTAAATTAAATAAATTATATTATATTAGGATAAATGAATAAATCTGATATATACGTAAAAAAATTATTTTTTGCATTTTCACCAACTGGAAAATAAAGTTACATTAATTTTCATTGAAAACCTTATTTACGAATAAATTATAATTGCGATCGATATTTAAAATTTCTTGAATTGATAAAGTACAAGATTTTTTTTCTTCTTATTATGGTAAAAAAGTATGTCACGCAATACGTAGAAAAAGTATTTATTGCACGCTAAATACTAATCCCATACAGCTATAGTAATTCTTTTTGTATACAAAAATATTATTAATATTTTTATTCTACATCAATAGCATTAATAATAATCTGTATTAGAATATTTTATCGTTAAATAATTATTTTATTCATTATGTGGAATGAAATAATTAATACTATAAAAAGTAATTTATACTATTTAAATTAAATTTTACACGTTCAATTAATTAATTTTTTTACATTCTTGTATTGTAAGTTACAATAAGTTCATTTGTTGATTGTTTAGAATAATAATATATTTATTTAAAAAATATTTATTGTATGTACCCTTTCTCTAATATTGAAATAAAGTTTTTAATCAAACATGTCAACAACCCAAATTTTAAATAAAAAATTAAACAATCAGTTTTTATATTTAATTCGACTATTATTATTTATATTAAATTTAAGACTTTCTAATTAATTTCAACGACATTTCTTACAAACATATTATCTTGCTATATATTATTTTGCATTAAACGATGTGATTATATACAAAATATTATATTATATTATAGCTTGATATATTTAGTAAGGTATAATCAAATGATTTCCTTACGGATTTATTTTACATGTTCTACAATAATAATGACACTAGACTGTATAAATACTATTACAGATATAAATAATATTATTCTATTAAAGTGAGATAATCGTTACATTGTAAATAAAATACATGATTTAAAAATTCTTAAAAATTGTTCAAATCAAATTCAAAATAAATAAGTACTACTCTTATATTAAGTAGATAATATATATATATATAATCAAATTAATTTGACCATAATATTGTAGAACAATGATAAAGTATTATAACGTCAGTATCTTCGAATTATAAATATTATGTTATCATAAAATTTTATGTTATGTTTTATTTTATCATTCTACATCTATTATGTATTATATTTTGATTAGTCAATCCACTGTGAATTGATCTTAAATCAAATTATTTTTAAAATTTAATCGCGTAAATAAAAAGCTTTAAAAATAATTGCCGAAAGAATGTAAAGGAACAGTTTATCTTACAGCTCGTATTAATTAGTATGTGTGCGTATAAAATCGCTAATAAAGAAAATTCATAAATGTGATATAAATAAATAAATAAATAAGTAAATAAATAATAGAACAATATATTTGAATGTGGTTTCGAGGTTAAAGGAAGAATCCAGTTACCAGAGTTAGTAAATGAATAAAAGAGAAATGTTGATCCCGTTATTAAAAAAAGCAGCTCGATAATATAGATATTCCAATGTAATGCGGCATGTGCAGGGATGCGAATGTCGCGCTAAAGTCGAGCTTTCAAGATGAAAGTGTACACCTGTCTAAGCTTTTTGCAAATCCAAGTCCTTGACTTTGCAGGGGGGCACTCGAGCAATCGACGGCCAAATAGCGATTCTCTGCGATTACGAGGATGCCGTAAGGGCAGAGCGGCGGCGGCGGCGGCGGCGGCGGGGGAAGACTGTGCGTGCGCGTGTGCGTGTGCGTGTGTGTTTAAGGACGAAGGATAAAATCAAGAGAAGTTTGAAAGAGGAAGAGGACAAAAAAAAAAAAAAAAGAAAAAGAAAAAAATTGCGCGCGGAGTGGGATAAGTTGACGCACCTCGCGCCCGACGACTGCGCCCTGGCTCGGTATCCTGACAATAGGGGGTTCGCGGGCTCCTGGCGGGCCCTGGCGCGCTTGACCTCGCTGGGCCCGAGCGCCGAGCCCTGCCACCAGGAGCAGCAGCAGCAGCAACGGGATCAGATGGTGGCCCGGTGGTGGTAGCCTTTTCGACTCCATCCTCCTCGCGTAGTCGCGTGTCTCGGTGGCGACGGCTGCCCGGCACCGACTGGCTCTCAACGCCGCTTCGCGTGACTGCCCGCGACGGCTCTGCTACCGACGCTCCTCTCCCTTTCCTTTTTACTTACTTCTGCTGCGTGCGTGTGTGCCCCGTGCCCACGACTAACTAATCCAACCCTCGCTCCAACGAGCTTTTCTTTTCCCGAGCATCTCGATTGCGCTACCGCCGTCTTCGGGGAAGAAAGAGGGAGTCGAGAGCTCACCGTGCCCGGACTCCTCTACTCTACGGGGACGCAAGCGCGTTCGCAGCTCCTGGGGGCCTTCGTCGCTCCACGGTTTTCCTGAAACTTTCGCTGCACCTCGAGCTTTTCGGACCCTTTAATCAATCATCAACGCCTCGCTATACTCGGATAAGACTTCAGCCCGACGGCCCTTAACTTCAATTCCCTTGATATTCACATTGACGTGCGAAACTGTGGATCACAAATCACACTGTGGCCCGAGGGATATTTCAAACGTCTATCCAGGCTCGACTCGACAAGTCATTACTCGAATCACTCGGCCATTCGACTATTCGAGATTATTTTCACTTGTCCGGCTGATTCCTCGCACTTACGTAGGTTCGATGGGTTTAAAAAAATAAGTAAATAAATAAATGAATAAATAAATAAATAAATAAATAAAAGAGGCAAATAAGTTTTGTGATTTGTCCTCGGTGGAATAGGTGGTTGGTTCTACTAATAAAAAGATGCGCCAGTTATTCAGGATTCAGAAAAGGTACATTTAATTTCAGTGATAATTTTTATAATTTTATAATTTATATTTACAAATAATAATCTAAATTGTATTTAGACTAGGAGTGCGGAGCTTGTAAATAATTTACGCTACGGCTTTACTATATGGCTTTTCTAATTGTTTACGCAAGATTCGTAAGTTGGTACTATGTATTTTATGTTGATAAATGCATCTTCACCGCCGTATTGTTCGAATACTTCCAATGTTTCTTGAATCGAATCAGCAACATTGTCTCCGCGTTGTTGAGAATAGTCTATTTCTTCACCCAAATTCACTATAATAAAAACATCACGTTCATAAGTTGTAAAATATTTTATAAAGATCCAGGCGTTAAGGCTAATTACGCAATGAGATACTTTGTACATTACATTCATTAATGAATATACGAAAGAAATTCTTAAATATCAGCTTTAATACCATAAAATTATTTTAAAAAATATATTAACCTATATTTATAATAATTTATAACAAAGATAGATTATAGATTTGAAACCATGATTAATTTTTTTTTTTTTTTTTTTTACTAGTAAATAAAATACTTTCAGTAACAGTTAATGCAATAAATCTGTATTTGAGAAAAGATATTACGAAGCAAAACTGTTTCCTTAATAAAATAATAACTTTGACGCTCGTGGAATACTAGTAGTAATATCAACGACTGACATGCGCAATTAAAAAATCTACTTTCTTTAAATAGGATAGAATCGTTTTATGTCATCGTTTTCTATACCCACAATTAGTTCTTATTGAAATTTATAAGAATTAATTTACGAGAGCAAATTTTATAAATAATATGCATAACAAATACTTTGTTATGCAACATTTATTGCAACAATGGATTATTACGTAAAACATTTAAAAAAAGCTCTTACTTATAATATAATAAGACAAAAAAGATTTTTATTTTTTTTTTACCTTTCTTTTCTTTGAATAGATTAAATATCGGTAAAATTTGCCGAAAATAAGGTACTAATGCTTCACCCACGCAAGGTCCGGATCGTACGAGTCGTTGTAAAACTCTACAAGTTCTGCAAATAATTTCTGGTATTTTGGTATCAAGAGCATCTGTAAAAAAAGAAAAAAAAAATAAAAAAATATTCAATACGGCTTAATTTAAAGGGTTTATTCATAAATTCCACGAGTATATAAAATATATCAGAATTTTGTATAAAATCTGGAATTTCTGAATAAAGTGCTGATTTTATAATTGAAAATAAACTATTGCGAAAGAATTTCGTTCCCGACGGAATTTCTTATGCTTCAGTGAAATTTTAAATTCTCGACCGTCATGGATCTATTTTACCTATACGCTATATTGCTATTCTTAAATATACTTTCGTTCTCGAACGTTCAATGAGTATTATAAATGTGCTTATCCGTCGTCCTTAAATTAAGCACGTTAAAACTTAATGCTATTAAAAGGAAATAGAATTAAATGTAAAGTAAAAGGTCGAAATGAGTCGAAAGTCATTCACGGTACTTTTTACATAGTTTTGTACATTTATTAATTTCTACTACTTTCGCTCGGATAATTTACTTTTAAATTATTAATCTTTGCGTATAATTGTTACATGCGTGAGACGTACGGGGCATAATTGTTAAGGTTAAGGTGCAATATTTTGAATGAAAATGAAAGCGGGATAATGAATCTCGGATGTAGTAGACTAAATGTATTGATTGCAAACTTTTTATAGGCTTGATGAGGTAAGGAATGACGGGCAGGACTTTGCTGCTTCCGTTCTCGAGAATGTCCATGATGCCCTGCTCGACGATGAAGCTGTATGGCTGTTGGTTCTCGGTAAGGCCGTCGAAGAATAACGGCAGATAGTACTTGAAGTCGAGCTTTTCCATCCCGAGCTTCCCGGAGCTGATTTTCCAGGTGATTCGTAGACCCCCGTCGATCTCCAGGGTAAGGGGAAACATTCCGCGCTCATAGTATTTACGGAACGTGGACGTCTTGGCCGGACGCTCCTTGAAGATTTTTATTCTCGGAGGCGAGGTGACAACTGTATTATCCTGAAACATAACATATCCTCGTGTCGTTTAATTGCGAGCCGAGCTCCGAGTTTCGACATTCAGCTTCAATAATGCCTTAAGAAATTCATTAAATCAAGCACGATGATTCGCGATACCAACTGCTCTTTCATATTCATTACAATCTACAATGATTTATAAAAATAGCACAATTCATAGATAATTTATAGATTTATTAAGACCAAGAACATTTACCTTTTTTACTTTCCCCTTAACTTCCTAATAATTAATCGATTAGACCAACAAGTCATCTATCATCATTTATTAAAATACGCTTCCTCGTTCAGTACTTTTCTCTTGACGCCTAATCCTCAATGTTTTTTTAACCATTACGACTAAAATATTTATAACAATTCAAGAATAACCATTAACCTCCCAATTTTGCCTTTGTTCCTTTCATTTAATCACTTTTAGTTTAATTTAATCAATAGTTTCGTCTGTAGACATATACATATGCACATATATATATATATATATATAATTTTCAAACAGAATTATGTAATTTTATTTTTAGTTTTATCTGTGACTGTGAGCGTGAATACGAATTTATTTTGATTTCTGCAAGTTGAGCATTCGATTGTGGCTAATACGACAATATAACGACAATATGTTATACAAGTCAATATGAATAAATTTTGAATTTTTAAAGCAATTACAGGTATCACAAAACTTTTTGTAAATAATGTGCAAAGTATAAATTTTTAGAAAATCAATTTTCACGTTTTAAATAAACTTCATCTTTATCTTAAAGTCTGATTTTGAATGATTACACAAGAACATGCAAAGCTATAGGATTCCAAATCATTTCCTACGTACTATTCATCCCTACATTTATTAAATCAATTTACTTAAATAAATCCTGCGATTTTTTTTTTAAAAATAAAAAATCTTTTATGCTTGACAACGCTAATTATCAAACTTACATTACCTTCGATCATAAAAATAGAATGACCTTTATATGCTAGATCGATTAACAGAAGATCAAAGTTACGGATTGACTTATATTTTAAAAATATCATTTTACAAAATCAATAACGTTGTATTAATTAATAATTTCATTTACATAAGTTTTTCATAATTACATTTTCATACAAATTAAGACGAATGATTAATTTAAAAAAAAAAGAATATTTGTTAAAAAATAAGTTTTTTAACCTTATTACAAATTATTATAATTTCAAGTTGTATATATTTAAATGATATTAAATGAATAGAGTGTTTAAAGTAAAATCCTTATAATAAAGCAAAGTGCATGGGATTGGAAAATTATGTGTTACAATACGCCGTTTATTCGATGAAAGGCTCGAGATTGGGATTGTATTAAATTTTATCAGAGATTATTTATTCTTGTAGATCGGCGCGGAAATTCTTTTGTAAAAAAATCAACGTAAGAATATCCATTACAATGTAGATTTAACGTAGACGATAAATATCAAATTTGCCATTAATTATTCGTATAGCCCGAATATTAGTTATTATTCGTGTAAGTAAAATTTAGATTACGGGAGCAGAGTTGCGAAATAATTTATTTATAACCTTGAAATGGACGTTATTTTAAAATGAAAGGGTCCCGCGGTTGTTATAACTGTGGCCGAAGTCCATGCCCCGCGATCCCGGATCCCGGATCCCGGTAGGGTTACGGAGCACCCGTTCCCATAACCAAGCTCGGTGACGGTTACTAACCTGGAGAGCCTGGATGGTGAACGCGGGCACGATTCTCGGACCTCTTTTTCGCCATCCACATTTTTTGCGACTCACCTCGGTCCAGAACTCAGTCTTGTTCACCATACTGCTATCCGTCCTCGACCTCTCTAATCGACCATTGTTATCTGGTTTCGATACCAGGTTCGAGTTATCGCGTAACCTAGGCAACCGCGATCCCTGTAGGGGCGCGCACACGTGCTAGACAACAACTATTGACAAAACTATCGAAAAATCGATCCGCTAACGTATCAGTATCGCGAATCACGTTCATCGCAGGGCTATCGCGGCCTTCAAGGACGAACCTCTTTTTCGGCTACCCCGGCTATCTAAACATCCCCGACAATCAAGTTCCTCGATCCCTTTTTAATAGTATCGACTAATTTATAACAAATCGAGATTTTTCGTCATCAAGAAATTTTTTAATAACAACGCGTACGTACTCCAGAGTACGCCTTGTCCAGCCGGTTTTTTACATTGTCAATATCAAATTTTATTATAAAAATCATTGGCTTATTATTATCAATATTATTATTTGTCACTCCTTATTCTCTAAAATCAATGAAGTTTTACCAGTTTTCTCATTGGGATGAACAAATCTTCTTCTTTTCCAGTCGGGACACGACAGTGCCTTGTAAAATTTTTTTTTTTTTTTTTTTTTTTTTATTTTTTTTTAAATATTTTTTTATTAAAAAAAAAAAAAAAAAAAAAACAAAAAAAAAATTTATTTTATGAAACAAATCATAGCATTTGCGTTTTAAACGTAAATTTCAATTGCCAGAATCACGTAAAACATTTTTATTATATTATAATCTCGTTTATATGATACGTTATTATGCCTTGTCCGGCTTTTCAATAATATTATGCTGAAATTTTGTAATGTAATAACGTTATAACGCCAAGTGGATCATGAACTTATACAAAATCCAAATATGGAATTTCCCTTTAATGCCAGCACGTGGTTTGCGCTTTTCACACGATTCTTTCAGTTTTTTAGAGGCTCCAGTAGTAGTAGCATTTCAAAATAATTCATCAGCATCCAAAAGGAATCCGGCACAGTCACGCGGCGCCGTCGTGTTTCGATGTCAAACAAGAATACAAGGTATCCGTCGTACTTGGTAGAACAGCGAGCCAGACGTGAAACATTAATTCATTACAATAGACAAACGTGTAACATATGAAAAGACAGGCATCATCATATAATAATCATAATATCGAGCGTATTGGGTATATTGAGCGCCTGAGCTTCTGTAAAACGAAAGTTTTGCCGCGCCCTCGCGATATAATTTTATAATTTTGATAGTATCGATCGTTTTTTTTTTTTTTTTTTTTTTTTTTTTGTTAGATCGGTCTTCCTCGTTCGACTAATACTGAAATCTGCGGATATAGCATTAATTGCGAGACGTTCGTTCCTAGGCTCTTTTACGCCGGAATGCCTTTGTTGTGCTAACAACATTCGAGCATATTTACATTTTCTTTAACACATTCGCAGAGATCTTTATACGATAACATAATGAAGGAATTGGGAATAAGGACGTTTTTTTACATTCGACCGGTTGCGTGCCGAGTTACAGTTTGTTATCGCTAGATTTTTAGGTCGAAAATTGAAAAATATTTAACATTAGGAAATATTACTTTTTAGATATTACGGGCGGGCAAAAGCTATTCCGAATACACGGGATAATGGATTTTTTTAAGGTGCTTTTATTGTAGTCAGGCGGTGCGACACTAGCATTAGTTATTCCGTATTACATCATCGACAACTTTTATGTAAAGATTTTTTAAAAAAAAAAAAGTAATTCAACAGGCTGTAGATTAATTGATATGCTCACAAGAGCATAAAAGCGCGCTTATGGATGCATTTACATACATAATAAGCTTTCCACCATAAATTTACAATGTTTTTAATTTACGTGTATTTTATAGGAATAATAATCACGGAACCTATAACTCGTTAATAAAAATATTAGTTTTAAACAAAAATTACTGTAATTTAAAAATAATTGAAATGATTCTAGCCTTTCAATATCTGATCTGATCTGATCTGATCTGATCTGATCTAATATATTCGTCGGATTGCCCTACGAACAATAAGATTTAATTAAAAATCAAGGTAATAAATAAAGCCATTTTATATTGTTTTCTTTTTAAATTCTCATTTTCGTTAGTACAATAACAGATTTACAAATAATTTCAGTTATATTTCCCAGAACTTGAATTATATTTGAATGAAGTGCTGAATAAAGTAAATTTCGTGCTCACGTTTTGTTCATATTTTTATATTCATAGTTGCATTGATGTATTTATAAATTCGATACGATTTCTATTATGAAACATACGTGAAACAATTGATAAAACTAAATGTATGCATAAAAATTATATACTGATTTTATTTTAAATAAGGCCAAAGCATTTGATATTCTTATGTTATAATCTATGAAAACATTATAACATCAACCGTAACACCTTGTAATTAATTGGCCATTACATATATATATATATATATAGTATATATATAAATTATCTAAAGGTTACAAGCATGCGTTGTATTTAATGTGGTTTTTCGAAATCCTATGAGACTATATTACATAGTTTGTATAATTTGACCGAGCGTAACTTGTGATTTATGAAATGTATCGTTAAGACTCCGGCAAGGAAGGATCTCTATGCTTTTTCCATCATCTTATTTCGATTATGCGTCGTTCCACCATAATACGTTCTGTACAATGTTTACATTTTTGCAAAGACGCGCATTCTTAAACGAAGACTGACCGTATGCACTTGGAATATAATGAGAAAGAGAAATTTCATTCCATTCGGGTATATTTATTTTTACCCTGGCACTCGTATCAACGATACGCAGCCATAGTTACGCCATAGAACGTGTACGTACGCTCCTTCCTAGCACAGGATACAACAAAAATGTAGGATCGAGAGAGAGAGAGAGAGAGAGTGAGCGAGCGAGACGAAGATGTTAGAATGACTCGTACGCGAGGGAAAGGGAATGAATGTACGTGTGCATTGTGTGTAGTCCGCGTCGGTCACGGGCAACCGCGCCCCAATTCATCCGTAACTTAAAATAAGTCCCTTCATTCTTGAAAACTTTATTCTGCTACTTAAATCCAAGATATTTCGAATAAAAAATTTTCAACTCCTAGCAATTTTACTAGCTGTTGGGATAATGTTGCTGGAAGATCCAAGTCGTGCGGCGTGTCCTGTTTTCACATCCTAACCTTACCTAACTTTACATGCTATTTTGAAAAAGTACTGCTGACTCAGAGAAATATCAAACCGATTTCTCATGCAATGCAAGCATTTATACGTGGAATCGTACAGGCGAAGCGTATAATTTTCTAAAATCTAACTGTAGTGCCAAAAGTTCATGTAACTTCAACTCTCAAAAAATGACTCCTGCTCTTTGGATTTTGAGATTTTTTTACTCAATTAGGCTCGCTCAAGTGGTATTTGCTCAACAGAGTATCGGATGCTTCAAAAGTTCACCCATTGATCTTGATCTGCCGTATCTGGTAGACAACAGAGTCAATTCCCTTAACCAATGTATCAAAGAATGCAAAGCGCAGTATTATATGTAAGTTTAATCGATTGGTAAAGTTTCTGTAACATATTAATTTTTATTATTTTACATTGGAATAAGTACAGTTTCGCGTTAATAAAATTTCTATGAATACTAACTAAGTTATTAAATTTTAAAGCAATAGTTTTATATACCGTTGAATGACTTAATTTTTTTACAAAGGTTTTTTTTATGATGGTTTTATTGATTTTTTATAATTTTTCTAATAAATAAATTAATAGTTTTATATATATACGTATATATTGTAGTAGAGGTATTTTCATATTTCTAATACATGGTAAAAATTTTCAATTAAATCATTTGAATATTAAAAATATAAAAAGTTTTATTTTCTAAAAAGTATATTTGAATTTGTAAATAGGTTTTCTGGATTAATGAATGGTCACCAGTGTTATTGTGGTAGTCAATATGGAAGAAATGGTCCATCCGAGGATTGTAATATAAAATGTATGGATAGTTCAGCTTTATGTGGATCAGATAAAGCAATCAATGTTTACTCTACCAATCAAAAAGGTAAGATTGTGCTTATAATCTGCATAGATTTCACATAAGTATATCGAAGTGAATTTCCAAGCTAACTTTTTTCAAATTCCTAATTTTTGTATTTAAATAGGTCCTAGTCCTCCCAGACGAATTGAAATTAGCAAATATAAAAAAGACTCTTTGGAAATAACCTGGCAGCCTCCAGATATATCAAATGGAAAGATAATTTCTTACACCTTAAGGGCTAAAGCTTTAGAATCCATGGCTCCTTATCCTTTACCACCAATAGAAATAGAGGTGGTTGGCGATATGTCTAATCTTACATCTATATACGGTTTGCATCCGGGAACTAAATATAATATTACCATTTCTGCATCAAATGCCCAAGGGTCTAGCGACGAAGCATACATCATAGACTGGACGCGCATAGGTCCACCATATAAACCACAAATTCCGAAAATTTTACAAAAAAGTGACAACAGTATTGTTATTGAAATTTTACCAGGAAATAGTGAAAATGGTCCATTAACTTATTATCACGTTGTTGTAATACAGTCTGGAACAGTTCCTCCGACAGGAAATGATATTGCATACGAAGATTACTATAAATCGGGAAAAGAAGGCTTAGGTTACTACATCACTGGAAAATTCGACGTTTCCGATTACCCTCAATATAAACTATTTGAAATAGGCGATGGTCGAGTGATTGGCGGATATTATAATGCACCGCTAGATAAGCGAATTGGTGAACCACAGGTAAGCTTATAAGCCATCTGTATAATATTATTATTATTATTATTATTAATTTTATTATTTCTGATTTTAGATCGGCATAGCGCTAGAATCAAGAGTTCGGGGCGAAGTTCAATACAGCTATTCCGATTTAACTAGTAGCATGTACAGTAAGATTTACAGTCGTGAAAATCAAGATTCTAATATCAGTGCAGCAAATATCATACTTTGGATATTAATAGTACTCCTAGGCGTTTTGTTCTTGACCTCGGTAGTGATCTTCGTTATGCTTCGTAAACGGTTTCAACAGGTACGAGGGTAATTGACGCAAAAGCAGTGTCGAGGATAAAAGTCCCAATCGACATTTACATGGAAAATAATTGATACGTAATTGATAAAGAATAATTGTTCGTTTAAGGTGCGAATGCGAAGGTTGCCGGAGCAACAGGAACTGACACTTCAAGGCCCAATGTACGAAGTCGATAACATGGCTTACATTCCAGAAGACATGCCCGAGAGAACGAATCATTACCAAGAGTTGAAAAGTAAGGTTTGGAGTATTCCCAGAAATGTATTGAATTTCGATAACAATCCTATTCGTAGAGGACGCTTCGGGTTCGTACATATGGGAACCGTTCAAAAGGAGTTAATCCCGATCGAAGCGTCGGTTCATAAAATATTGGACACCCAACTTAAAGGTTCCGAAAAGAGGTAATACGCATTTACCGTTTGAAACTCGCTCATCAAATACATTGTGATTACACGATGTCACAAATGAGCTTCCGATGCTCCGACGGACGCTTTACAAAATAATAAAATCGCACGCGCGGCCCGTAGGCTAATGTTACGTGAACTGGACGTGTGCATAAAGGCCGGAAGCTCCAAGTACATCGCGAGCCTTGTAGGGAACTGCGAGACCCAGGACACGCTCTTCGTTGCCTTCGAGCTTCCGCCCCAGAGTCTCAAGACGCGGCTGCTCGCTGCCCGATCCGGCGACTACTTCCCTTACGATCAGATGCTGAGGATCGGGGCTTGCATCGCCAACGGGTTCCAACACCTTGAAAGCCTGAAAATCGTCCACAGCTGTGTGTGTGCACGTAACGTCGGTTTAACTCTGGACTGGTCACCAAAAATCATGGGCCACGGTAATTTCAAAGTACTTCTAATCGCCCGGATTATTTATTACCCTGAGCTTTTTTTTTTTTTTTTTTTTTTTAAAAAAATAAACAACATCCACGTCTTATTATCTCATTAATTATTGCATTAGAGGCAATAACGAAGCTAGGCTTGTTTCATTATTACAACCGATTACTATAATTATTAAATAATAACTAAAAGTAATATAAAAATAACAACTACCGTAATAATCTGCCGTTTTTTTTTTATCACAATCAACAATCATCCGAACAAATATACTTGCCTAAGATAACTTGTAAATATTCATTTAACTATTATTATTCACATATATATATATGTATGTATGTATGTATATGCGGCAATATCGTGTATGGCTCTTGCAGGATATCGCCATGTATACTGTCGTATTATAAATATTAAAATAAGCGTTCAGGAGAAAAAAAAGTAGATACAAACATAAAGTAAAAAATACATTACTTGGCGTATTTCCTATTTAATCATTCGTAAAAACGTTCAAAACGTCTTGCTTGATTGTACATCAAAACAAAATAAAAAAGTTTAAAACGTTAGAAGAGGATCCGTGCAATCTTTTATCCTTCAATAATTTGAAAAATAAATGTATCGCGAATATATTCTTTGTATACTTTTTGACAAATCCAATAATGCCGTATTTTACCTCAAACACAATCACGAGGCATTGTTTGTTATAATTCATTGTCTTTCTTTTATATATATATATATATATATATATTACACACAGGCTTATCAAAATACGGACTTGAAGATGTAAAGTACGCGCGATGGACGGCAATCGAGTGCTTCAGTAACCAGCAGAAGCATCAGCCCGGGGTCGTCTGGGCTTACGGAATTCTTTTATGGGAAATATTTAGCATAGGTGGTACACCGTACTCGGACATGGAGATGGACAGCGACGTCGAGACCGCTATTAACGACGGATACAGACTCCAGCAGCTTCGGGACCTCACAGATCCCCTTTACGAAGTCATGAGCTCCTGTTGGCTGCTAGATCCCGCGGAGAGACCTACTTTCGATGAGCTCGTCAGATTAGTAAGGGCCCCAATAACCTTCTCATTATTAACCAAACCATTTTAACATTGTCAATTTCTTTTTTATTTTTATTTTTATTTTTATTTTTATATTAAAATATCAGTATTTACATGTACTGTATATAAAATGTATCTCGTTAATAATATGATTAATCTATATTTTTAGGATACTTTGTCAATATGTCCAATCACATCTATTACTGAACCCTACAGACCAGAACTAGAATTAAACTGAAGCGATAGATGTCATCGACTCGTAGAATTCGTATTATTCGTATTATTCGTATTATTCGTATTATTCGTATTCGTACGAATGGGAAATACATTGATTGTACTTAATGAAATTCAAGACATTCATCGAACCGTTTTTCTATTACGAATTGCATGAATCCGAAGAAATTAATTTTGTTATAGTAATAGTAATAACATCGAATCATAGTTATCGGGCCTTTTATACATTAGTACTTAAAACAGATTGAATTGCGATTTATTTATTTATTGCCTGATAATCGTTTCAACTTGAGAACTTTCGATAATTTACGTCGAATATTCGAAGTCTGCAATCGTATAAAGAAAAAAAAATTCGATGATTCGTTTCCGTCCATTTTTTTTTTATGCATTTAAGCAAATGGTAAAAAAAGCTTACATATTTATTTTAAGTTATATTACAAATTGAATTTGAAAAAGAATTTTTTTTTTTTTTCATAGACTGATTTTTATTTGAAAGATGTACTGCTAGAAGTAAGTTTTATAAAACCAAAATTTTTAACGATATACAATATATAGTAAATTACATGTATAAATGTGTATTTGATCAATATATTTTTGTCTTTTAAATACATTATTAACGTAATTTTTAAACGGGTATGTATAAGTACGATTCCTAGAAAATATAGGAAGTATTTTTCGTAGTTTCCAATCAATATTTTATAATTAGTATATAAAGTCAAAGTGTCTTGTATTATTTTATTTTAAATCATCATACATAAATTTTAGCATATATTAAGCAAAATGAATAATGTTTCTTTTATAATCTAAGATGTATTACTGTCTCAAAGCCGAAATACTCATTTATATTAAGGATTGTAATTTCGTACAATAGACCAATCGGCTCGATTAAATGCGTAAAAATAATGAAAATATTTTCGTCTTTTCATTATTTGAAAGTACACGCACTTATGGAAAGCTATAAATATATAATAAAAATTCGGGGTTTTTAAATTATAAATTATATACATCTAATCAAAATATAATTACATTAAGCTTTGGTATACAGTCGTAAGAAATTATAGATTAAGAAATAAAGTGAAACGTGTAAATAAATTATAAATACGAAAGTAAATAAGATAATAATCGTGAAGTAAAAATAAAATTAAAAAATTATACTTTTATATGTAAATAACAAGTTTAATTAAATTTTTTAAAAATAACAATATGTAATATTTGCTTTATTTATAAAAAATACTTTTATAATATTTATAAAATTTATATAATTTATAGTTTATACAAAAAAAAAGAAAACAAAAAAAAAACGTCTTTTTCTTTAACCTACTTTTGGCTTCCAAATTTCATCACTTTCCTTCAATATCTGATACAACTATCGTATCTGATGATATCGAGTATTAATCAAATATAAAATATATAACTATAAATTTGATATAATCAAATTTTTTCATAAAAGACGATTTGTGTAAAAATTATACGTACATATACATATATATATATATATATATACGTATTATACATGCATATATAAATGTAGAGTGTATAAAAGTCGTATGAACGTTGTTTTGTACTCTCCTAAGTATTAACTACTGTAAATGAAGTAAAAAGCACGTACCGTTTATTGGCGCTAAACAATTATCTAAGAAAAAAAAAAAAAAATATGCACGCGTAACGTAACTTATAAATAATCATTTTGTACAGTTATTTAGCTATTATTATTATTATTTTTGTCGTTGTTGTTGTTGTTGTTGTTGTTGTTATTTATGCAGTGATCTGATTTGATATGATTACAGTATTTACGTGGTATTTATAATTGTATATAGTTCTTGAAATGCACGATCATGTATAATTCTGTAAACGCTTTGGAAGCGCTTTGAAATCGATTATTTGCTTATGGTTAAACGTGTGCGTTAAACATCGATGAGGATTAATCAATTTATAATTGATACATCTCTTGATATTTGTACAATGGAAGGGGACACGGGGCTTCAGGTCGGCTGGGAGGACATTTTGCTGGAGTGCGAGTGAATGGCCCTGGGGCCGAAGATCTGCTGGGTCCCGCCGATCTTGGCCTTGATTCTCCTCGGGCAGAGCAGCTGCTTGTAGGCGTCCCGGTAGAGCTTGTTGGTCCCGGCGTATATGAAGGGATTGACGACGGACGAGGCCCAGGCGAGCATCGAGGCTATGACGTGCAGCACCGGGATTTTCACTTTGTCGTCGATCACATTGGCCAGCATTAGGGGCAAAAAGCAGAGGAGGAAGCAGAGGAAGATTATGAGCATGAGTCGGGTGACGCGTGAGTCCTCGCGCCTCTGGAAACCGCTGCGCTTCCGCCGCGGTCCGCTGTGGGCTTCGAGTTTCTTCCGGCTGCTGCGCACGCGCCAGTAAATGCACAGATACGAGACGATTATGACGAGGCAAGGTACCAGGAAGCCGATGACGAACAGCAGCTTCTTCGGGCTACGGCCGTTCTTCTTGAGGATCGTGCAGGAAAAGGTCGCTGGATCGAAGCCGAGACTGCCCCAGACTCCCAGGAGCGGCGGTATCAGGAGCGAGAAGCTCAGCGTCCAAATGGCTATGAGCATGAGGGCGATGCCGCGGGCCGTGTAGATCTGAGAATAGATCTCTGCGCGCGAGATCAGCACGTACCTGCGACGTGGGAAAACATCTACGTATTAATTAAATTAAAACGTATCTCGATCCGGTCAATTGACAGATTTTTTTTTTAAACGATTATTTAGCTATTTTTGTTATTTATACAAATCATTCGATTCGTCGTTTGTTTTAGTTTTACTACGGAGCCTTTCGTTTCATTCGTTCATTCATTCATTCATTCATTCGTTTTTTAATCAAATGAGTATAATAACTCTTTCATTGTTATTACTAAACGTCGTGCGTATTCCGCATCTCTGTTGAAATATTACTAAATTTGTTTATACGTCGATAGTCGGCCTGTTTATTTACGCGCTTAATAAAGAAGTGCGAATGATTTTAGTATTTTCTAAAAACTTCCGCTCCGAGCTTAAATTTGTAATAATTACTCATTGTTTAAACAATAAGATAATTATTCGTAAGATAAGTTGAGCGCTGTTAATAATTTAGTATGAAATACGGCTATTTATTAAGCACGTTATCTCTTACCGAAAGGAAAGAAGAAGAAGAAGAAGAAGAAGAAGAAGCTTAAGATGATAACAATTTGTAACGAATTTCAAGAATTTCTCTGCTCAATTTTTCTCACCACAAAGCGAGAAATTAATTGCGAGTGACTCAGCCTGTATTACACATTAACTCTTCTTAAGAATATTGAGGCACCATTGAAGTTTATTAGCCGTTGAAATTCACGAAAAGTGAATTTTTAATCAAAATCGTTGTTGGATTTGCTTTAAAAGCGAATAACGCGATATTTCAAGAGTAACGCCTGCCATTCTATTCGAGGGACTTTCTATTCGTCGTCGGGCCCATTAAAAGCATTTCGATTCGTGTTTTTCAATTCGGAGCACAAATCGAGAATGAAATCAATGACCCGTTTCATGCTACTCATGCTGCAAATGATAACGAAATGGAAAGAAAAAAAGGAAAGAAAAAAAAAAAAGTAAAAGTAATCGATGCCTATTTGGTAATTTGACTTTTTCTGATAAGTGCATTATTATCTCACGACGGCTTAAGCGCATTATTATCACTATTATACCACTTGATTATTCGTATTTTATGCATTTCTAACGAGATCGCTTGTTGCACATTAAACGAGCTAATTTTATCTACACGTTACTTACTACGTTTATCTATACTCTCAAGTGCTTAATAGTAAAATTAATTTCTTTCAATAACATACGTTCGTTACACGTTATTTCTTTCATAAACATTTGCTGTCGTTTTTTTTCTTTTTTTTCTTTTTCTTTTTAACGCCCGATTATTCTCAGATGTAAAGAGACTTTGTTACAAATGTCTTATTGCATATAGGAGCAGTATTCGAAATAATATGTTTCGTAATGTGACTGGCGTGAATCATTCATGAATCTATCATTAATCTAAATTACGGTATACTTTATTTAATACTCTGTGTATTTAAGTTACAGCGCGCGTGGAATACTCAAGGTATGTAAATATACGAATCCAGATAGAATTTATGATGCTTAATTTATGAGATCTCGGTTTAGACGAATTCCTAAATATCCGTAATTATATAGGTTGTATATTCTTTATAAAACGCTCCGTACGTGATTGCCCGTGCGTGAGTTTAGGATTCGATCGTCAAGGAGGTAAAATAAAAATTAACCGAGTTGTAATAATAAAAACGGTAGGAGTATATTGTCGTGTCGCCTTAAGGTTCAGGGAGCATTTGTCGAAACTCTCCCAGCCTAAAGAAAGCGCACTCGATGATACGTATATGTATATATACGTACATGTACAAGCACTTGAAGCTCACGAGTGGCATCAGTGGCATTAAAACTCAAGACTATTTGCGTTAGCGGATATATACCAGCGACCGATTTCTGTTCGGCCGGCGAGGAAGGTCTTTAACGAAAGGACGAATGGGCCGCTACGAACCTGTTGACAGTGATGGCTACCATGCTGAGGAGCGAGACGGCGACGTTGCCGTAAAAGAAGAGCGGAAACAGCTGGCATAGAGTGTCCCCCAGGAGCCATGCCTCGTTGAGGTAGCGGCTGGCTGTCAGGGGCAAGTTCACCGCCGCGAATATCAGGTCCGAGACGCTGAGGCTTATGACGAAGGCCGTCGTTGCGTGCCGTCGGAGCCGTGCGTACCTCAGCAGCGCAATTACCGTTACCAGATTACCTACACATCACAAAGATCTTAATTAGTGCCTTCCAAAGCTCATCATTGTCCTGTTGATCGACTACAGATGGCCGATCGTCCAAGGTAGTTAGTCCACGCCACTATACTATAGGCGACGAATTTATATAATAAAAAAAAAGGGGTCATTTAAGCGAATTATACAAGTCAATACGTGATTATCGTAGTATGGATATTTTTATTTAAGTCATGCGCTACGTATATTTCATATTTGTCAATGGAGCTTAGCTTTCGAAGAGCCATTTATAAAGAGTCAACAATCAATGCTTACACGTTTCGCGTGATTTTTTTTTTGCTAACGATGTCAATTTGACACGTCCTTTGTATAAATTACGTTAATTGGAAGCCGCGCCCGTCGAATCGTAAACACCGATTTCGAAAATAATTTTCATATAATTAGACTTTAACGCCACGAGTTATTATTATAGATTGGCCGTTTACTACTTACGTTCGACTTTGGCCAATGTATGTACGCTGCGGTGTTGTATGATGGAATGCAAGCGGAAGAGAAATGAATGACTGTATTATTTTATGCTCGCCAAAAACATAAGCCATTCGCTAATCTTATTAAAAATAATTAAGTCGAAGATTTGCAAACCGGATGCTGAGTAATGTAAACTTCTTTCTTTCTTTTTTTTTTTTTTTTCTTTTTTCATTACTGTTTTTGATTATTATTGACGATTTCACCTATACCACTCTACGTGATGTAGAATAATTCCCTTACGCGTTGGGGAAAAAAACTTTGTACAATCTTCATCTGTCTTACATAAAATCGTCTGGGTAATGAAAATCGAAACAAAGGTTTTAGTGTCTTCAAAGATAATATAAAGGTCGAATCGAGTTTTTTTTTTTTTTTACACTTATTACTTGAGAATACGAATAAATTGTTGCATGAAGTTTAATTTCTTAAACATTGCTGTGTTTATTTCCCATCGGATAGTGCAAAATAGCTATAAATAAGTATGAGAGAGCGGTGTGGGGAGCAATTACTTTGTAGATCATATAAAGTGAAAGTTACGCGGTATTCGGTGGACGTTACAACAATAGCCTTTGAGAATAAAATAAAATACGTATATAGGTTATTTAAAAGTATGGCAAATAATAAGTTGCCGCGTGGCCTATCGAGTCTCAACAGATTATGTATTATGCTATGTGTTTGAATAATCATGTAGAATCATGTAGAATATTTAATGCAGCAACGCTAGCGTAGCAGGGAATTACAAATCCAGAATTTGACTTGAATTTAAATTCGTTAAGCCATTGTCGAAAATATATTATGCTCCAACTTCATAATTAATTTCCATACCGAACGTTCTGGCGAATAAGTGCTATAAAAGCAAAAAAAAAAAAAAACCTTTACAATAATGCAGTAAATGTAAACCGGCGAAGATCGTAAAATCGTAAATATGTTAATTAGGTCATTTATAGAAATAGATAATGCCGAATAGTAGAAACGTTGACTGACGACGCATTCAATTCATTCAAACACTTCGAACAAACAGTCGCGCCTCTTTCCATTGATGAGAAAAAAAAAAACTCATTCAGCAAGAGACTATACTTCTTAATTGCTACAAGCGCCGTTTGTAAGAGTACAGTAAGAAAAAAGGAAAAAAAAAGAAAGAAAAAAAAAAGTTGACAGTCTAGCAGAGGATCTGCGTAATATTATAGAATGGTAATGACGATTTGCCTCTCTGTTTCGTTCCCGATATGCAGCATGGCTCGAAAAGTCCGAAAAACTGTTGAATATGCATGGGGGAGACAGAGTGAGACAGAGATTGTACTAATTCGAATCGTTGTACGGGCTCACTTAGTCTCTCTCTCTCTCTCTCTCTCTCTCGAAGACAATTAACGAGGATTCATCGTGCTTGATTTACTTTAATTTCAGGCGTTTGTTTTCAAAGAAAGTATCACGCGCTTCATCTCCTCTGTCGTCATGACGTCACGCTCCATGACGTACTCTTAATACATGCCAGGAAAACAGTCTTGTGGATCGTAGATCGTGGATCGTGGTGAGCTACGCAAGCCATCTTCTGCACCGGGTGTGCGAGAGCGCGCGTCTACGGACTCGAATCCGTTAATTTCTTATCAATTACGACATTTAAAGATATTTAATGATATTAATGATACAATTATCCTATCGATAATTGATAAACCGCCCTTAGGTCTTATATATTTTCACACAAGTCATCATAATTTCATATTACCCCACACGCTCCAGATAAATACGTTATATTTATACTATATTACTTCGCATTGATAGTTGTACGCGTATTAATTCTACATAATAATAACGTAATTGAGCGTTTATCTTATTAAGCATGTATTAAGCGCCGTAAATATAAAATGAGCAATGAGAAAGGATTCTTCGCTTCTTCCACCAATGGATACGTAATTAATTATATTTTTCTTTAGCGGCACACGTAGGGCACAGCTTATATGAATATTTTTCTGCTTAAACGTACACGTATTATTACGTATTCGGCTCCGACTTAATTACGAGGCTTTAAAGAAACGATAGAATTAATTTTCGTTTGTATAAATGCCAAATGGAGCCTCGGCCACGTTGTAAACTGATATTTCATTAGATCCACTTACGACGATGATAATAATTACGAGCAATGCAATTCCGAGAAAGGAGCAATTACAAAAGCTTCTAGTTGAATTTCCATTCGGTAAACGTAAACAAAATTTACCGAAAAAACGGCTCAGTTCATAAAACGAGCGAGCCAATGAACTTTATTATATCAATTGTCCATCTCCGCCCGGTTTAAAAGGCTTTTTTTTAAATCGCCGAACCCGTAGCCGAGCACATGTTCATCATCGTGATCATTTTATCATTTCCTGATAATATCACGCCATTCCTCCCTTCAACCCTTCCTTCCTACTCGCAACAACAATACTATTATTATTATTATTAATTTTCTTATTTTGTTCATTCATTCGTAACGAGCGGGATCTCATTATATTCGTTTATGTCAAGCGGGCGCGGCTCTCACTAATGCTTATTCATCCCGGTTACCGCCTTATTCCCTATTCCCGTCCGCTTCGAATCTCTAGCCCAATTATGACTTCATCAGAATGACAAGTTGACTTCTATCTCCTTTACTTTCCTACCAACTAACGAACGCACGTCTCTCTCTCCCACTCTCTCCCTCTCGCTCGCTCGCTCTTGTCAATTCATTTCTATTGTTCATCATTAATTTTTTGTGCCCTCAATTGCACTCTCAATAATAATAATAATTATTATTATTTTCTGTAAAAAGATTATTTTTACGTATCTAAA
Organism: Ceratosolen fusciceps; assembly: GCA_018883505.1. Classification (NCBI taxonomy): domain Eukaryota; kingdom Metazoa; phylum Arthropoda; class Insecta; order Hymenoptera; family Agaonidae; genus Ceratosolen; species Ceratosolen fusciceps. Next base: position 5,482,280 of record RCIC01000002.1, read on the forward strand.
TTTCAAGCAGTACAAGTACTATTATGATTTTAATATATATTGAATGTAATATTCGATAATTTTCAAATTATTTTATTTACAGGTAAGTAATCGTTCGAAGACGATAATGAGAAGAAATTCAAAAAAAAAAAAAAAAAAAAAAAAATCTATGAAATGAATTTCTATTGTCTATGAAGAATATTTAAAGAATCAGTTAGACGAATCGAAATAAACAAAGAAAGATATTCATTCTCACCGAGAACGCCGATAATGCTGAAGAGTATAGCGCAGGTAGCGGCAAAGATAGTCACTGGTCGTGGGAACTGTATTGGCTGCTCTGCCACCTGGTGCACCATCCCGAATAACGTATCGTTCTCCAGGCGGGTATCCATCCTTTAAGCTTTGGTGACCTTTTTTTAGAAAAAGCTTCTTTAGATTAGACTGAGCCGTCTAATCACCTCACAGGCATATTGTGTCTGCTTAATGGAGTAAAAATATTATCGAGTCATTGTTTTTTCCTGTTGATTTTTCTAAAGCTTACGAGATTATTGTGCATTCCAATACGTTTTGCTCGTTAATTATACCTTTATATTTTTCCTTAAGCTCGCTCTGGCGAGCTTTTACTTTTAATAATTGTTATATTTGAACGCTCGAGTGGAGCCCAAGCTCGACCTTTTCGTCCCAATGGCCACGGAATATTTTAATTCTTAATTCGAACGTTCGTAATTCAAAAGTCAAAAAGAACGAGCCTAAGTGAAGTAAATAAATAACACGGTATTAGAATTTACAGTGGTTACGTGAGTCCTTGCACATGAAATAACAATTCATTATCGTTAATCTTTACTATTATATTCATCAATGGTTATAGAAATCGTATACGATAACGATGTTTATGGAATTCCGTCAAAATAATTAAACAGCTCCAGTCGTTATAAATCTTTATAAATCCTTCGATCGAGTCAATCGAATCACCAATAATCTCCATAGCGTTTATTTTATTTTCAATATCTTTAATTGTTTATTAAATACATCAACGTATCTTATGGCCTTAGGTTAAAAGCTTCGTTCGCTAATCCGAATAAAAATTATTAATTGACAAGATTTAAGATTTTTTTATGCGTTTAATTCATACAGATTAATATATTTTTGTATTTTAATACTGCCAATTGAATTGGTAAATATGCCATTGTAAGAATTATATCAAAGCATCGAAAAGATCTTAGAACCATTTAAATCATTTGGTTTTTGATTTCTTAATACTCATATCGATATTTAGATTCATACGAAGATATATATTTATAATATCAATCATGCCACGAATGTTATTAATATTTTATATTGCAAGGTGATTTTGGCCAAATTATTTATATCAAAATGTAATTTCTTTCTTAATATTTAATAAAATTGTTTTTATTTTACATTAAATCGAAATGCATATATTTTTACATTAAAAGTCTAATTTCTAATAACTAAAACAGAAATAGTGGATGCTGTGTACATGAATATCTCCAAGTCAGGAATAAACTAATTAAAAGTTGGGAGGAAAGCAACTTGTTTGTAATAATTTATAACTAACGTGTCCGTCTTTTAAAAAAAATGATCACAATTACGTTTATTATTTGCAGTTAAATTTCGAATTCGTTAAATAACGAATAAAATAAAAAATACAAATTCAAATGCGTATAGGCGTGGGAACCATAGACCCGATGCACGTGCTGCAATAGAATCAAAGTTTTTTGTCCAAGACTTCTGGAAATTAGCGGTTTTTACGACAATATATCGCGCTACATCTGGATGACAGATTTTCGCTTACGCCAAAAAGGATAAGAATGAGTCAACGTAAAGAGAACCTGTTAAGCGCTCGCGGGGACTTCTCACTTTGTTATTATATCGTTATATCGAATTCGAGGCTTGAGAAAGAAACGTCAACATTTCCTTTTGTATTACGATGCATGCCAAAGATAAGTGATACAGTTAAGTGATTTAATAGTTTTTATTAACCGCTCTTGGCCGGTAGTAGCATGCGCTACTGTAATGCGAGTAGATCATAAATACGATTAGGCCCTATCATTGTCTTCGTATTAACTAATAATACGTGATTAATTAGGCACGTATTCGGGGGAAAGTGCAATGCGATATTCATTGATGAATTTCGATAAGTGCACTACTGATGCAAAATTTTCTTTTAATATCATATACCAATTGAATTACTGCGGATTTACACATAATTTTAAGGATATAAATTACATGCACTTTTTTTTTAATTATTTATAACAATATATTTATTATATATTACATGTAATTTAATATTTATACGAATAAGAGTTTTTACTACTTATTTCACATTTAACTCGTAAGTCATAATTAATTTTTTACATACAGGCAATACTTTATTTTAAAAGGACTTATCGGCACTTTTGTATTTGGAATTTATCACGTATAAATAGCTAAATTATTAAATCTTTTTTCCCGCTTTTTTTTTTTTTTTTTTTTTTTTTTTTTTCAACTATTATAAGAGTAAATCGCCGAATGAATAAACTTTTAAATGTCTATTTTACTTACACATATAAAATTTAAAAAGGCTCGAATACTCTGTTATAATATATAATAATAACAATTAAGTATGGCTATCGTGATTAAGATACAATGTATATATAATATATAATATTTATGTAAGAGGTACTTTAAATCAAAGCAATTTATCAGTATTAAGATCATTTAACTAGAAATATTTTGTTAAAACTTTTACTTGATTAATTTGATATTCATAATTTACAGACTCGGAAATAATTTTATAACATATTTATGAGTGTATTTGATATTACAATAATTTTCAACTACTGTTTATTGCACGCCAAAGGCTTATTTCTTTTTAAATTAACACCGATTATCAAATATTGATGATTTTACACATGAAATATTTAATTTATGACAATTTATTTTTATTGTGTTAAGTACACAGAAGGATTCTATAGATGTTTATCTAATACAAGCATTATAATCACAATATCGACAATGTATTTACGTAGTTAAATGACATAATTAATAGAAAAATGTATAGATTAAAAAGATCGGATGAATATTCGGTCATTAAGTGACTTGATAGGTTCAAAAAATTTATTGTCGTTATCATACTAGACTGTTATATCACTTATCCAAGGTTCGATTATATTGCCGCTCGAATCGGATACTACAAATTATTCTAAACTTAATCAAAAATATTATCGTATATGTGTATATATATAAACTATCTATATAATTGAAAAGGATAATCCGAGATAATGAGTTTTATCTATTTATGAGTGACTTTATTGGGGAGAAAGGTTTATTAAAAAATTATACTTATGATGTGTTAGGAGCTTTAGAGGATATCGACATCCTGATTAATTAAGAACTGCATAAACCACGTACTGATAATTTAAAAATATAGAGCGTCAGATACTTGGCTTTCGTTAGAATAATTGAAATTATCTCGTGCAGCCGAAGAGAGCGAAGGCCAATAATGAGCTTGTTTTAGCATTAACGGAGCACCAATAGACATTGGTTTAATTATTCTTTCATTACGCCAAGCATACGTAATACAAATGTACATAAAAAAAATGATTAACATTAATATAGAATATTAATAACAGGCAAAAAAGCGTCTTTGTTTTACGTATTAATATTTAATGTTTAATTGAATGACGAGGAAAAGCCGAGAAAATGACTCGAGCAAGCACGTCTCGCTTTACCTTTATAAGAAGAAGAACAATTTAATCATCCATCGGGGAAGTGACTTCCTTCTCGTATGCACTCTCGTATAAACTCATAAAAATGAAGTCGAAGGACTTTAATTGAGAAGGGAACACCGATCCCGATTAGCCCCGGGGGGGGGGGAAGGAAACGATTATTTCACGCACAGCAACAAACAACAAGAAAGAAAGAACAAAAAAAAAAAAAAAAAATAACAACCAACAACAACAACTAGAACTGATAATACGCCGTCGGCTTAAACACCTGCACTCGTTTCGTTCACACCTGAAATCCGCCTTAGACTTAGATTGTGGCTGGGATAGTCTCTGTCCTCGTGCATCGCAACTAAAAGAGTAATGCTCTGCTGTCGATGCAGCACCGACGGCGCGCGCCCGCGAACTGACGAACCGGAGTCTTACGGTGTCCGCTCGTACATCGCGCCGCCATTATTAATAGCATCGGGGGTGGGATACCCCACCGAGAACCTACTCGGCTTCCTCTGTATCATCAATTCTCTCCTACGTACCGATATCCCTTATCTCTTACCTCAATATTGCCTATTTACGCCTACCCTCATTATAATTTAAATAATTTTATAATACCTACGAATACGTATGTGCAGGGCGACGATACCTCATTATGACCTTGGTATACTTTGTATAGCCTTCGTCGGCAATAGTCGTCGTTGCCAGCATTATTTGTTACGCTATATACGATTCTATCCAATCGAATGATTTGAGTTTTTCTCTTTTTTTTTCTTTTTCTTTCTTTTTCTTTCTTTTTTCTGTCTTTTCTCTTTCTTTTTAGATTCAGTAAGAGTAAGGCAGAACAGCTTGCAGATCGAACTATTAAATTGAGTGGTTGCATCCCAAAGATCGCGACTTCCGATGCAACGATCGCTCATTAGCCCAATACGAGCCAAGGTCTCTTGCCGTAAGTCCTGGTGCCCGAAGGGAATATCGATGTTCCGGGGAACTGCAGCTGCTCTGGCATCGGCCAACTGTTCTTAAATTCGTACGTTCTACCCAAATTTAGAATAATTAACGCTTTCCCGATAATAAACAATTTCCTTGTACATTCCAACTTTTTATATACGTTTAAAAATAATTTGTGAAGCTGATGAGGTAAAAAAAAAAAAAGGAATGAATAAAATTCAAATAAATAAGAATTATTGGATAGAATAATCTAACGAGGAAACCTCAACTAACATTATTATTACATTCGGTACAATACGATTTGTAGAGCTTAAGGAAATAAGATATGCGACGTCGAATCATTTATTATATAGAATCGTCGTTACAATTTAAAATTAATAATTCAATACGGTACATGTCTATAAACATTATAGAGTAAGTAAACGTAAATCTCAATAGGAATATTATTAATTAGTAACTAAGCTTAATGTCATCCGTAACAATGTTAAATATAAATTTTCTCTCCACTACGTAATTGTTGTAATTAATTGAAATTCTGATATTTATAATCTATTTTAAAGTGGAGCTAATTTTATTTTCATACGGACAATAATTCACGAGGCCCTCATAATATAATAAATACTCTTGTCGATCCACCTACTTTCATAATCATTTAAATAAACTTATACGACCTTACTAATACCCCATAGAACATGGATGTCTCGCAACTAAATAATCTTTTAATTGATTATTTCACTGTAAAAGGGTTTAAAATACTTTATACCCAAGCTGATGTAATAGTACCTAATTTTTCCTCCAGTACGAAGCTCACTTACTTACTTACTTACTTACTTACTTACTTACTTACAAAAAGCTAAAAATTATTATATCGACAATAAATTATGTGCTCAATAAAGAGAACCTACGCTTTTATTATTCTCTTTACTTTGTTGGATTAGAACAGTATCAAGTTTTTTTTTTTTAAATATTTTCTAAATATCTTTCGGAAAAGTTTAATTTAATTTTTTTCCATTCAAATAAACGTCATTCAATTAAATTCAATTAGATTCAAGTATTCTGAAAAAAAAACAAAAAAAAATATAGTCAATGTTGATAACTGATTTTACGCTAACGATACGCGTTAACTGCGCTTACCTTTTAAATGAACATTAATAATTTTTCAAGAGTCCAGCCTCTGTCCTCGATATGAAGGGGCTCAAATAGGTCTGAACCCTTTTACTGGCGAGGCATTTGACATTTAAGCTTGATTTACACAGGGATACGTGCGTAGGAGATAGGACAGAGCAAACAAAAAGTGCGACCGTCACGGTATTAGGTTCGTTAGGTATTTCGGAAAGCGATTACAGTTCCATAAGTCAACAAAATAAATCCAGCACAACGTGTATTTATGAGAAACTAAGCTTGTTTTATTATTTTTTATTATTCATCTTCTTCGGATGTATTTTTCAAGGGAATCCAATTATTGTCTCATTTTAGTGATATAATATTCACTGACACTGCGTAATAACAAATGTATACAGAGATTTTTCAATAGCCAGAATGAATGAATTACAGAACAAACCCAAGATCCAAACGAAAATAATAATATTTCAAGTTTAAAGTTAAATATTACTTGAAAATTTTAAGGAATGGCAGCAATTGATATCATTTAGAAATTTTTAATTTTTCGGCTACTTTAAAGCCACGAAATGAATACGCGACGAGCGCTTCTTCTTTATCTATTTTATAATCTAGATAATAGAACGAGGCCTGCAGCAATCGAATAGGTCGTTCTCTATGCACTCTGTGCGAGTGCATCTGCCCCATGAAATACGTGAAAGAGGGTAGAACGGCGGTAGAAGGCATGAGAATTAACAAACAAACGTTTATCAGAGAAGGGTAGATGTAGGGGCGGGCTGGTAGTGGCGATGGTAAGGGTGGGGGGGGGGATATATAAGTAGAGAAGGTGGATAAGCATCGGCTTAAGCATCGGCTTAAGCATCGGCTTAAGCATCGCTCTGTATTTTTACAGACGACGAGCAAGTTTAAAAGCCTCAATTAACACGTCAGTATAGCTTGACTTTCTGACCCATTATTCGATCTTGTTGAGTGGGAGCACTTGGGATTCATTGGGCGACTCCCGGCTCTTTTAAACCGCTTACGTATTTAAATTAATGCCGTAGAATCGATTCCGACCAATACGTCATATACGTCAGAGGCACGTTTCCGGGTCTATCAGCCGATTGATATCTGATTTTATTCGTCGATGTCGTCCCGGCCTCCGACAAATAATCTCCTTCCCCCCTCCCCTTTTCTCAGCCATTACGGCTGAAAATAATTAATATCGATTCGATTTTTATAGAATTTTTCATCGCTCGGCCAATTTTCACGGGACAATTTTTTTTCTGCCTTTATTCGATACTCCGCGGAAATCTAGAGAAATTCGTTATTTAAGAATTACGTTATTATTTCAGGATTATCGATGCCGGATGCAGTAATTCCTTCAGTGGGATATTATTTCGATGTCAATGATAAAAACGAAGTTTAACTGAATAACTTAATACATACATTATTAATATAGGAAACGTCATTTGAAATTTCGTATTTGAAATTTTGATGAAATTTAAAAATGATTGTTACTTTTTATTTTAAGCGTGTAACAATGATTATACGCGAGTAGAAATGTTAAATCGAAATTAATAACAAAGAGTTCAGTAATTACTAAAGTGATCGAGTCTTCGTTATTCCATGAAAATGAACAATGACTAAAGTGACCTAATGAGAAGATACCGAGATGTTCATCAAGTATACTTAAAAATTAATATAATCTCCCCCTTGTATATTCAAATCGTTTATCCATAAATGGGATTCACTTTATCAGCTTTCAATTTTTATAAAAAAAAGGCAGAAAATGCAATTTCACAAAATCATCTCGACCCTACTGACAAATTGTTTAGTGTGAAAGAGAGAGGGAAGGTTGTGGAACGGAGAAGGAGGAGGAGGAGGAGGAGGAGGAGGAGGAAGAAACAGTAAAAAGAATGTAGGAAACGACCGGCGGATGAATAATTCGAAATGTTACTCTGTAAAATTATCGAATCGTCACGTTATGTCGAAAGTGTTGTGTGATAAGTGTTGTGCCAATCATTGGCTGTGAGAAGTCACGGATGTGATCGACTCGAACCTGCGATGACCATAATAACCAAATAATGATGTAGGTGTGATAAGCCAATCGAATTTCAAGGCATCGAAAGAGTTGTAAAATTGGAAGTTCTCACCGTACCGAGTGGTTAATAAACGAGAAGCCCTAACTCGTAGAGCCTACTCTATGGCTCTCTCTCGCTCTCTCTCTCTCTCTCTGGTCGCTCGCTCGCGCTCGCGCGCACGTTAATATATACTGAATGATATTACTGAAATTACTGAAATTATTACAATTAACAAAAGGAATTTAATATAAGAGAATTTGAACTTGTCAACTTTAAATAAATAAATATATCATAGTAATGAAATTTTTTTTAAATGCAATGGTAATAATAAATGTAGTAGTAGTAGTAAGTTATCAGCCAATTGGAAAGCTGTTTAAATACTCGGTTCCATATTGTTGAGTGGCTGAAGCCAAATGTAAAATGAAAGAAGCTCTGTCTTTAACTTAATACACGTTTTCACTTTAATAGTATTGAATGACTCTAAAATAAATTACATTAAAATATTTTAAGCGGATAATCTTGCGTTCACCTTCATATGAAATATACATTCGGATAATAAATATGTTCAATTGCAGGCAAATCCGTCACAAGAAAGTAATTGTTTTTCTACTGTATTAAAATAAATATTCTCCATTTTATTGCTATCGATGCTACAAAACGTTTTTTTTTTATTGAATATGTAAGCGCAGTGCGAACAAATTTTTATAAAATTTCTACATTAGAATATTGTAAAAAGTTAATTTGCTTTTATCTGAATAAAAAAGAGCCTTAAGATTGTCTAAAAATATCGATTAAAAGTAACTGAAAACGTTACAATAACAATATCAACGATTGTACGTGTAAATTCAATACAATATTAATTAAGTGAGTATTTTAAATGTATTTCAAGGCCTGCATTTATTTTATTGATTAAACTGGTAGGAAATATACGATTTGGCAATAATTATAAGAGTGCTTTATTCACTTTCTATGGCTATGCATTAAAGAATTATTATTAAACCAATAATTACTTTATATATTTTATGTTTTTAATAAATTCACCCTAGAAAATTAGGACTATTTGTGATATTAAAAATGTCCAGAAAAGTTTATACGGAGTAAAACGTTTAGAAATGTTGGGACTTTTAAATTGTACTTTTTAATTATTGTATAAGCAAAGCTTGACGAAGTCGGACTCGCAATACTCGGGTCTGCCTTCTGTTTTCTGGTTTGTTAATTCAGTAAACTTTTACATTGTATTCTGGTTTGTGCAACTTAAGAAGAAGAAGAAAAAAAAAAAAAAAAAAAAAAAGAAGAAAGCAGATGCTGATGATTCGTTTCTCATAATTTTTATAATTTATTTGCGAGATTAATTAACTGAAATGTCAATAAACATGCGAAATAATGTATTTATACATTTAATTAGGATTGCGAAAAGAAAAAAAAAAAAAAAAGAAGAAGAGTCTTCGTTTAAGTGACTTTTAATTATTTCTTCATAGATTATATTGCCGTTTAAACTTCATAAAAATTTAGAAATAACTTGAGCGTAGCGTCCGATGATGAGCGATGGCGGGGTCGGCGAGTTTTTTACATACACGTACCAGGAGTCGATCTTCTTATCCGATAAACGGCGACCCTCTCTTCGAAGAAGTCGCTGCTTACTACGCGAAGTGTAAGCGAAGCAGAATCCATCGCCGATTTAATAATACATTGATTGTTGATATTCAGTGAAACAAGCTGTGCAACTTACACACACACACACACACCGAGAAAGAGAGAGAGAGAGAGAGAGAAGCTTATTATTCATAGTAAAATCTCTAAAAGCTCTTATATAAGTAAGTATAAATCCGAGTCGAATGATCCATTAACATTATAATTTCAAATATTCGTGCAAGGGAGAGAAAAACCTACGATATGGATAATATTTATAAGTGAATAGCGTCGGCCGTGCAAGTAACGCAAGCCGAGTTAAATGTTGTAAATGTTGTAAATCTTAAAAGAGAGCCGCGACTAGGCTCTTCGTGATAAAGCTACAAGCGAGTACAATAGATGCTTTTGTATAGGGATTGTAAGATCGAAGACAGAGTTTTCCCGGTATCCGCGTGAGCGGCGACACCTGCCAAGTTTCACTGGAGTTACCGCGTCTGCGTTTCCACTCCACACTCACCACTCCACGATAAGACGATTTTTCTTCTTCTTCTTCTTCTTCTTCTTCTTCCTTTCAAGTTTTCTCGCTATCGCCGTGACGGCCCGCTCTATAGATCATTCTCTGCACTTGATTTCCCGGTTCTCGCTATTATTATCGCGTTAATGTGTACGTTAAGTGCCAGATACGTAAGGTTTTAGCTCCTCTATGGAGAACATTATGAATCCATCGTTATATTTTAGATTTCGTATTGGCAACGGATTGCACGAACGTTGCTCTTATTTCGCCTCACTTACTTAAGCGTCCGAATGGGGTTGAATTTTTTTGTTTTTAATGTCATTACTATCCTAAGATATACGTGCAACAATTTCGATGAGCCGCACATGTGAGCAAAAGGAATAATGAGCCGTAATAAAACATCCGAAGGACGTGTGATTTTAAAAAATTCTTTATTAACTATTTTATTTTATGTTTTTATTACACAAGAATATTTTTTTATTTTTTTTTTTCGTTAAGCATAAAATCATACAACAAATAAGTATTAAGTTTATATAAAAATTTTAAACTTTTGGTTGAAGCACTACTTTATTGCATTTTCTCATCCCCCATTCATTAATGTCAATCATAACTAAAATTATACATATATATATATTTATATATATATATATATAAAAAAAAGAAAATGTGTGTTCTTCTTGCTTTTTGTCCAGTCTTATAGATACGTAAAATACTTCACTAATACATTAAAACGAACTTTGGTCGTGATAGTAGCCAGCATATAGTTTTCCAAACTTAAAATCTAATGCAAGTTATCTCTTAATTATTCTTAATAGATTAGACAAAGTAAAGGAATAATAAAAATATGTTTTTTAAATTTTTAAGATGAAAGCTTTTTTTTTGTTTTTGTTTGTTTGTTTTTTTTTGTTTTAAAATTTTTTTTCGTAATATTAAAGTCTTATATTTAAAATTTTCATACGTAAAACAAATTTCTATCTGTTATTTTCTTCAACGTATATTAAGTTACTTTCGCAGTATTATTAAAAATTGTATTCGACAACAATATTGAAGAACCATAAGATTTTCATAATTTATCGTATATTTACAGCCTTCTATACTAGAAAAAAAAAAAAAACTTCTTTTTTGAATGTCTCTTTACTTTTTTTTCTCGACAGACATTTCGCACATCGTTTAACTTTATTTTACTTTTATGGCACTCGCTTAGAAGAATCGCTGAGTACAAATATTGATAATTCGTCAATTATACTTTAATTTCATTGTATCTGTTTATTCTTACAACTTATTCTTTAAAGTTCATTGGCTAAATATATGTAGTAAATATAATCACATCAATGTGGTCTACAGAAGTAATACGTACGAGAAATTATTATTCGATATTGTTATAATTTCCATGTTATAGAGATTTCGGTAGATCTTACGCGTCTGTTCTTACCACATGTTCTATAATTATATCTACCGATTAACGATTAATTAAAATTTTCAATATTTGTAATTTAATAATTATTTAAAAAATGTGATTCAAATGATGTTTATTATAAATAATATAATCTACGTGATCTAAAAGAAAATTATTATAAATTTTTTCTTCTTCTTACAATCAGCATATTTGTATATATATATGTATATATATATATATATAAATAGAGTACAAAGCCTGATTAGGAATATGAATATTGTAGGAATAATTTGTAATTTAACGGCAAAAAGCTAAAATTTATAAATATCAAAATGTTATAATATATTTCTTTATAGGTAGATGATAATATAATTTATCGATGCAAATATAAACAGTCGTAAACAAATAGAATTATTTTAGAAGCCGGTGAGGAGGTATAAAAGATAAAAATGGTAAAATAATGAATCGAAGGCCAAACGACCAGATCTGTTTAATTTATTATATTTTTAATATATGTGAAATAATGATATATATATATATGTATATATGTATATATATCCCGAGTGGAATTTTTATAAGCAAAGAAAACGACAGACTATGTTACATTTAAGTACCAGTAAATGCACGGGGATCGGGGACATAAGGGATACAAACATCCGATGGAAAGAACGTACGGATGTAAAAACATTTTGCTCGAGTTCAAAAAAAAAAAAAAAAAGAAGAAAAAAAGAAGGATATTTTGTACTTCCGTTCAATTAGGGAATAAAATCTTTTTCGGGTTATATTAAATCTATTGGAGAAATAAGTTATGTAATTACAAAAAGAAAAAAAAACAAGAAAAGGAAAAAGAAAAGAAAAGAAAAAGGAAAGGAAAGAAAAATGAAAGAAAAGGAAAGGAAAGGAAAGAAAAGAAAAGAAAAGGATCGATTTGGACGACGGGGTCGGCTCATAAAGTAAGCTTAGAGGGCAGAGAGACGAATGTTAAGATACCCTTGATCCACGAACGAAGATACGACGATAATTTACGAGCACTGCCTGTACAGCTGAGCTTTGTTCTCGAATTCGAGGAGCTGCTTGTCCATCTCGTCGTTCAGTCCGTCGACTTCCTCCATGAGATCGCGCAGCATCCTGTCGTTGTCCTTGTACACGCTCTCCATGCCCTCGAGATCCTTGAACTTGCTTTGGGTATCGGCAGTGAGCTCGGAAGCCCGCTGCAAGAGCCCCTTGGCCCTCATTATGTCGTCCTTGCTCTTGTTAACGCGTTGATTAATCGACTCGCCGACGTGCTTGTAGTCCTGGCCGAGCTTTTCAGCCTTCGACTTCACTATCTTCGCTTCGTCCGATATGTTATGAGCTCGCATCTGAATCTCCTGCTTAATGACAAAGTCGTTCTTTACCGATTCCGCCTGGAGTTGCTGCAGCCTTTTCTCTAATTAATCCAAAACAAAAAAAAAAACAAGAAAAAACTTTCGTTACTTTGCTATACGCCTTTAATATTAAATATTTCTCGTTATCTTATGATGGACGAGCGATCAAGTGTATTATTATTGTTATTATTGTTATTGCTCGAGCGAAGGCTTACCCAAGTCTTTGACCGAGTTAGTCGTGTCCTCGACCTTTTTCTTAGCTTCCTTAGTTATTTCGGATATCTCGTCAAGATCCTTCTGCGATAATTTAATGTCGGCCTCGGCCTTGCTGATGGCCTCCTCCGCGAACTCCTGGGAGGTTCGCGTCTCCTGCAGAAGCTCGACGACCATTCCACCGAGAGCTTCCTTCTTTTGGGCGGTGATTTTCGACTCGTTGGCCTGCTCTCTCAGGTCTTTGGCTAACTGCAGATCGGAGAACGTCTCGTGGAGAATCTTCTCCGGATCGTTGAGGGAGCCGACGATCGTCGCTATCTGATCCGCGAGGTATTTTATTTCCTTCGGCGTGTGCGTGATGTTCTTGACGAGGACCTCCTTGGCGAGATCGCGTACCTCAGCGGGCGTCGGCTGCTCGGCCTTCAGCAGGTCCCATATTTTCTTGTTTACGTCCGACAGGTCCTTAACGAGCTTGTCCGACTGATTGCGTGCCGTCGAAGCGAGGTCGTAGGCATCCTGAGCGCTACTACGGGCTCCCAAGGCGCTGTCCTTCAAGCGGATCATCTACGGAACGAAGAAAATCACTATTAATACGTAATATCGACTTAATCGTCCAGGGCTAGTGCAACGACGGCTGACTTACGTTGCGTAATAGCTGCTCGGCCTCGTCCTTGTGGTTTTTGATTTTTGTTGCCTGCTGTTTGGCAACGTCGAGGGCTTGGCTGGCCTTGGTCATGGCACCGGCGTCGCACGAGAGCCCGCCACAGAATCCACAACCTGCCCCGCCGCACACGTCGCTGCAGTCCGTTACGTTCTTGCCGCACATGAGCTGATTAAGATCGGGGATGTTCACCACGAGAGAGTCCAATTTTTCGTTAAGTCGCTCGAGCGAGTCCTTGTTCTTTTGGCGATTCTCCTCGACATTCGCACTGCTCTTCGCCAACAGATTCTCCGTGTTTTTCTTGTAGCGCTCGGCGTCAAGGAGGACGCTGTTCGTTTCGGCGGCCAGTTTCTCGGCGAGTCGTGATTGGTCGGCCATTTGCTGGGTAACGTTCAGGGCCCCTTGGACGTTTGCCTCCTGGAGCCTATTAGCGTTCTCACGGAGATTGGAGGCACCCTCGTGCAAGCTGTCCGTTCTGTTCTTCAATCTTTTGAGGGCCGCGTCGGCCAAGGTCACCCGTTGCGTCACGTTCTCCAACTGATTGTCTAATTCCTCAAGGATGGTATTGTACGAGTCGATGTCCTTGTCCAGGTTCGTCGACATGCGGTTCAGGTCTTCGAGATCCTGGTTTTTTACCGACGAGCTATCGATCACCACGTTAATCTGCGCGCGGGCATACAAATACTCTTATTAATTAATTATCCTTTCTGGAGGATTCGAGCGTGTCGATTGAATCGATTCAGCCAATTAAAATCAAACTCTAACGAAGCACAACGAGTACCTATCGCGTACCTGAGCAATGGAGTTCTCAATGTCGTCGAACTCTTGGCTGTAAATGCCAGTGGTGCCGATCTTCTGGATGTTTGAGGCCTCGTCAATGACGAGGAGGGTCTTGTTTCTTAAGCCGTCGAGGATCGTGTCCCAGTTGTTGAAGCATTCGCCACAGGGTGAGCAACTCGGCGCCACTCCGATGTAACTGCGGTCGCATTGGTCGCATTTCTCGCCCCCGATACCTTCGTGGCAAACGCACACGCCGGTCTCGCGATCGCACTGCTGGCTGGCCGAGCCGATGTCGTCGCACTCGCATGGGAAACATTGTACGTTTGGATTGCCCCAGTAGTTCTCCTGGCACTCGTTGCAACGCCTTCCGCCGAATCCTTGCTTGCACTCGCACGTCCCGTCATACGGATTGCACCTGCGTTATTTCAAGTCCAAGGCCGTCAGATATACTTCGAAGTTTTCAAGCGATTTGCAATGGTAAATTATAAGTTATCCGTCACGCGAATAAAAAGAAAGAAAAAAAAAGAAAGAAAAAAAAGAAATAAAAGAAGAAGAAATTAGGATATTCGTACGGAATTTATGAAAAGAGAAGAGAAGAGAAGAGATGTAAAGGGGGTTAGTTGTCAACCTATCGGATACGCTTCCAACGACGTCGCATTCGCAAGGATCGCATCCTTCTCCGCTGGCGATTCTCCAGTGGTTCTCTTCGCAGGTGTCGCAAACCTGGCCGATGACGTGTGGTAAACAAGGGCACTTCCCAGTGCGGTGATTGCAAGGGCCGGCGCGCGCGTCCGTGCCGAGGATATCGCATTGGCATGCCTGGCAATTCTGCTGTAGCGCATCCCCGTAGAAGTCGGCCTTGCACACCTGGCAGTTGAAGCCGTCGGTATTGTGCAGGCACTGAAGGCATTTACCCGTCTGCGGATCACAATTTCCCATCCTCATAGGATTCGTGTTGTTGTTGCACTCGCAAGCCTGGCACTTGCCACCCGGTGTTTCCGGATTGCCGTAGTAATTGTCAGCACAAGTCTCGCAGCGAGGACCCGCGTAACCCAGGTAACACTCGCATATAACGTCCTGAGTTACTGGATCGAGCGAGCAACTGTCCGCGTAAGCGTGATTGCTCTCTAGCGTACCTGAAGTAAAAACAATCATCATCGTCATCATCATCATCATTCGGATCTTGGGTATCGCAAAAGCTCGGAAGTAAGTAAGTAAGTAAGTAAGCAAGTAAATAGATATGTAATGTATTATTACCCGGACAGGGACAGGGGCGACAGTTGATGTCGACACCGATCCTAGGATCGCCGTAAAACGTGTCGATGCATTGGTCACAGTTGTGGCCCGTCGTCGAGTCTCTGCAATCGATGCAAGCACCGGTCGCAGAGTCGCAGTTGTCTGCGTGTCCGTTGCACTCGCACCTGCGGCAATGAGGAAAGTTCCAGAAACCAGGCACGCACTGGCCGCAAGTTCTACTGTAAGTATTCGGTCGGCATTTACATCTACCGGTATCGACGTCGCAAAAGTTGTCAAGGGCCCCGACGCCGTCGCAGTCGCACGGCACACAGCCCTCGGGTCCGAAACCATACGTACCCGGGGCACATTTATCACACCTGCGTCCGACCACGTTCGATTTGCACATACAGTTGCCACCGTAGTTCTCGCAAATCAAACTGTGCGATCCCGTCGGATTGCATTCGCAGGCTGTGAGGAACGAATACGTGTTATAATTAGTTTCCTTCATCTACCCGTCTCTAAGCAAGCCATGACTTTGAATTGAAATTATTGAATTACAATAGCAATTTTTTTTCTCTTTTTTTTTATTTTATTTTTATTAACTCTGAATGATTATGTTTGAAAAGATTTCAATTATTTCAAACGATCGCAGAATTTATATTTATTTGCAACAACAACAACAACAACAACAACAACAAGAACAATAATAAAAAAGAAAGAAAACAAAAAATCTGTCTCGTTTGTATATACAAACAAGAAAGAGCGACAGTTTCGATACTCACAGTGCGCTCCGTCGAAAACGTAAAGACCTATGCTGTTCTGATACTTGCTGCAGACCTCGCTCCGGTTTTCGTAAGTACTGTAATAATCGTAAACGTTGTTGTAATAATCCTGGCAGCGGAACCTCTCGTACTCCTGTCGTCGGATTTCTCCGGGGCCGCCGGTAAAGAACGGTATCGAGTCGATCCTCGGTCCGAGAACGATCTACACGAAGGATGAATAAAATCGAGTCAGCTATCCTGTATCTAGCGCTGCCGTATATTATAAAATTATAAGCTAAGGTGGATACGAGAGCGGACGTACGGAGTCGATGAGGACGGAGGCGGTGGGCGAGTCGTTTGAGCCAGCGAACTTCCTTAGCTTGAGCAAGACGGTGTAGGTCTTGCCGGCCTCGAGGCAGACAGGGGGCGTCGCCACGGAGCTCCGCTGATCCGTGGGCAACTGAACCCAGAGCCTGTCGTGCTCCTCCTGCCAATCGGCACAGGGCCCTTCCGGGTCCACGGGCTCGTTGCGCTCGACGATGATGTCGACGTCGTCCCAGTTGCCCGCGTGCTTTGGCTCGTAACGCACGATTATGTCGTACCACATAGTGCGATACACGTCGTCGACCGTGAAGTTCAGTACCGAGCCCTCGATGACTTGCATGAAGCCGAGGCCTGTCCAGCTGTTGTTCCGCCCGTCGCGATACGGCTCGCGAATCACCACCTGGCAATTCTGAAAGGACAAACACGAGGCTTTCTCTTTCTTTTTCGGCCAATCGTAAAAAAAAAAACCGCCCTCTCAACACCCTAATTGCCACTAATTGCATAAGACTTCTAGGAAACAACGTTATTTGCGATCCACGTAGTCCATGTATCGCGTGTGACTTTTGTACTTACGTCGGTACCCTTTGCATTTTCACCCTCGTAAATCAGGTAATCTATGGAACCGGTGTAGTAGCTTTGCTCCGGATGATTACACGTGCGACCGTTCACGTGCGGCCGGCAATAACACTGGCCCGTCTCCACGTTACAGCTATTGTTGTAGGATCCGCCAAGGTCACATTCGCATGGCTTGCAGCCTTCGTGGTCGTCGGACAATCCCCAATATTCCGGCAGACATTGGTTACAGTCCCTCCCGACTACGTAGCGCTTGCAAGTACACTCGCCGCTAATCATATTGCATCCCTGATTGTTGATCGTGCCGAGGGTATTGCAAGTGCACGCTAATGATAAAATGGAGAAAATTCGTGTACGCATGATGCTGGTGAGCCTTTGTATGGGAAATTGGGAAATTGGGAAATTGGTTCTCGTCTTTCTCGTTACCTTGGCATCCGTCAGAATTGTGTTCGGTAAAGTTCCAGAAACCGTTTTTACAATGGTCGCATCGTCTGCCCTCGACGTTCGTTTTGCAATGACAACGCCCGGACTCGTCCCCGCTGAGCTGATCCGTGCGGGAATCGCAAATTCCGTCATCCATCGATCCTCGGGGGTCGCAGTCACAAGCTATCGTCGAGCATAAATCGAAAAGGCATTTGTCAGAAAGTACGCTTAGCGATTAAAGCGCCCTCGCCCTCGAATAAAGTCGACTTACGCTGGCAGGCTTCCGGGTCGGAGATGTCTTTGTTAGAATCGTGATAAAAGAATGGCTTGCAGAGCTCGCAGTTCTGGCCTCTCGTGTTGTGCTGGCAATCGTCACAAACGCCCCCGGACACGCGCCCGCTTCTCTCGTAAACGGCCTCGTCGAAGTGACAACTGGTCGTGTGGTTGTTACAGTTGCAGCTGCGGCAGGCGTTGGTTTGCTTGCCGACAGCCGGCTTCCACGGCAGATCGTTGTCGAAATCCTTGCACTTCTCGCAATTGCGGCCTTTGGTATTGTGGGTGCACTCGCAGCGCCCGTGAACCATGTCCTCCTCGTTGGCGACGCCGTCCAGGGGCAGACATCGCGACGCATGCCCGTAACAGGAACACGACCCTCTGATCACCATGTCCTTGATACCGTAGTAATACTTCTCCCGAATCTCTGGCCGATTGTCAAGCAGATCGTCGCCCAGTGTATGGAGGCGCGTAAAGTTTATCCGGAAGTTCGTCATCTTCAACAAATTCTGTACCTCCTTCGAGTACGGGTTTTCGATTGGCAAATTACTCGGAAGTACTCTGAAGATCGTCAAGGAATCGTTCGTAAGCATTCGACATTACGTGCATTTTCGTCCGATTAATTCATTAATAAATTAATTAAACGCTATTCCGAGGCATTCTCCTTTCTTAGGAAAAATATTAACTTCATTTATTTTATGAAGAATCATTTTGTGAATGTACGGGCACAGTTTCCACGTGGGCCGTGTAAAAGCATCATTTATGAGAGTGAGATGCGAAAGAGGAACTCGGAGAAAAAACATTTATACAACATACGCACGAAAGTAATTTGATTTAATGAAAATACTTTTTTACATTACGAATGAATAAATTGACAAATATTTCGTCTGCAACAACTTTATATGAAATCAATTAATTATCTTTACAAGACTATTAATATTTTATGGTTTTGAAAATGTATGGTTATTCAAGTAGATTTCGTTGATAGAGAAATGAAATAAAAAAACTTGGACAGTATAAAAAAAAGAAAAAAAAAAAAAAAATACCTGAATATAATCTCGCCGTCAGCGGAGGGTTCGACATTCGAGTAGCGCGAGTCGCAAATGACGTCAGTGAGCTTCTGAGGTTGATGAGTGGGCACTCCCGGGAAAGAACCTGGACAATCGTGGGCAAAGTAGCGATAAACCTGCCAGGTATGCCCGAAGTCATAAGAGCGCTCTATAAGCATAGCGGCTGGCCGAAAGGTTTGAAAATGTATGATGATGTGCGTGAAGTGGAACTCGGCCTCTAGATTGAAGGTTATCGTGACGTTTTCCATTCCATTTTCCGCTTGCCACCAGGTTCTATGAGGCGTCCTTTTATGCGCCAAGGAACATAATAGGAATAATTTTCACTCGTCGTTAGTCTCAAGAGTCTCGATTAAATAAAAAGAGTTCAATTAAGAAGAAGTAGGAGGAGGAGGAGGAGGACCCCCCCCCCAATCGCCCATTCTACACATACCCGCTGACAATGTTCTCAATGTTGTGCTGCTGTCGAGGGTTCGAGGCATCGCAGAAGAAGCACTTCTTTCTATCCTTGAGGTGGGAAACGATGCAGTACCTTTCGGGACCATTGAGTCCACAGGTCGACGACGCGTGCAGTTGCTTGCTACGTCCGATCAAGAGATTCCCCGTCGCCGGGTAGCACGATCCCTGCTCGCAAGGATGCACCCTCTTAATCTGTGGACCTACGACAAACAGATTTCCTCGATATTTATGAACAAAAACAAAAAAAAACACACACAACAAAAGGTATTAACTAAACCTGATTAACTGGCCAAGCCGTTATTATTAATAATAACGATATATTATTAAGCGATAAATGTTTATAATATCTTACCTCTAATTGGTATGCGTGATATATTTCTTCCATGGAAAGCTACTGACGGATCAAAATTAGCTGAAACAATATTTTTAAACATATCTTATGCTCCGCATAATTTTTTACCCCTTTTACTTTTTTTGTAGTATTTATAAAGTTAGTTGACTTTTCGTTACTATTTATATATATTTCTTTTTTCTTTCAAATAACAATAATTTCTTTATATGTATATAATATAATTTCTTACATCGTACTGGCGTTCTTAACAGATTTCGACCATAATCTTGAGCTGCTTCGACAGGACATAATATACCTAAAAAATATAAATGATTTATTAACCCTAAGGCAATTACTATATAAAGATAAATACTATAAATTCTGGTTAATGTGTCGATTGTATAATCAAGGGCACCTTGTATGCTTATTGCGTTAAACCCTTTACGCAGTTAAAATATGAATTAAAAAAAAAAAAAATTGACAAAAATAATTAAAAAAGCCTTCTCATAATTTTTAAATTTGTCTTATATCTATAATAAAAAAGAAAACAAAATAGTTTCGCATATTCCCGATTCGTTTTGTTCTAATTAATTAAAAGAGAATAATAGAAATATTTCTCTCTCTTTTTTCTTTTTTACAAATTCACATTAAGCATTCGTAAATTACTTAAAAAAAAAATTAATATATATATATATCTATAATTTTAAAAAAAATTTTAAAATAAAGAAAGCGTATATAGATTTTCGGAGAAAAATCGTTATCACGACCTATACTATATTCATTCAGATTATCAGTGTGAGACAGAAGTAGCGGATGTTTACAAGAATCTCGAGCAACGTATCATCACAGAACAAGTAAAAACTTAAACTGTGTAATTGTTCTCGTGATCTAATTTAAACTTTCGACCGAAATTGTAAAGAAAAATCATTAATTTTATTAAACGGAAATTTTGAAATCGTTGCAAGTCTTTCGTTTTGAAACGTGAACTTTTGAATTTAAAAAATATCTTATGAATTATTAAATAATATTTATAACAGTTGAAATGAAAAATAGTTAGTTTACGTATAAATTATAATGATTTATAGTAACGCAACACCTCGTAGATTATAAATACGACTATAAATTTTTACAACTAATACAAGTCGAAATGTGAAGTAGAAAACCCGAGTAGAGCGGTAGAAGAATAAAAAATTTATCAAATACACTCCGTTTCGTATATTCGTCAAGCTCATATTTTCACGGCTAATCTACAGTTTCTGAACGAAAACTAAAAATAAAACTTTATTTTCATAAAAAAAAAAAAAATCCAAGCTTCTTCTTGCCCCTTCCGCTTTTTTCCATAAAATGAATTTTAAAAATATCGATTCGGTGATTCTTATATATATATATAAAGACAGCGAAAACGGCATATTTTCAACGTCGCACAAGTCAAATCAATAAAGCAGAATTCTCAGAGCCGAGGACAATTTTTTCTTTGTTGGCTCTCCTGCACATGGAACTGGCGACAAGAGAGCCGACTTTTATCCGGTATGATTAGATAATGTAACCGAGTTGACCTCGGTGACCTATGTCTCTTCCTTTCGACCAAAAATATCTAAATTTACGAATATCGGGCTTGGCGCCATTGAAATATTTTAGGATTATTTTCAGGTTTTCTAGATCTTCGTAGCTTTCTTGTCCAGGAAAAAAAAATTAAAAAAAAAAAAAAAAAAAAAAACCCGAGACTCCAATTCAAATTCTTCTTATTTTAAATAAAAATACGGCTCAATTACGATTCTATTACAATACAAAGTATTTGTGTAAATGAGCTGATTAGTCGAAAATCATGACATTGATCTCAGGTCCGTTTGTTGGGCATAATTTTAACGAAATATTTCGCATAGTTCCGTTAAAATTCGAATTCGTTAGATTTTCCAAGGTTTAGTAAAAAAAACAACAAAAAACAACAAAAAACAAAAAACAATAAAAAAAAGCGCTGTATCACCGTCAAGCAGTATATATTACGGCTTTCTTGGCTACGGGGATCCATGCCGTAAAGTGCTTACGATAACTAAATAGAATATTTTCCTTTACATCGAGCGTAATTTTATCCGAATATGATATTTACGAGGTTGACGATGCAATTCTCATTTTGTCGTGAAAATTTTCTAACTCAATGATGTACGTTTAAATCGAATAAATACAAAGATTTTTTTCTTTTTTTTTTTAATCATTGGCAACACTCATTCATCATTACTCCGTCATTCGAAAACGGAACGTATTATAATTCCTCACTTGTATAATTATTAATATCTTATATGTATTACTTGCATATACACGGGATTCGTATAGGTAATTATTAATTCGATAGGATATTAAAAAAAAAAAAACAAGCTGGATCGAATAAATTACCTGTAAATAAGAAGAGGATATTGACGAAGATGTTGCAAGCTCCGATTTTTCCAGCCATCCTTCGAATCTTCTATATTTGCGTTTATATCGTATACGTGGAGGCGCGGCGCTCAGTACTTGGACTCCATCATCTGCCGTTAACGCAATATACATATGTACATTTTACAAATATTTATATTTATAATAATATTAGTGAATGATGGACTTGTTCAAATAATTATGCCGTAAAACAAGTACTCGCGAGACAAATATTTCTGTAAATTTAAAAATAGCATTTAGAACCTTCATTTGATTATTTCTTTCGAATAACGAACTTCCCTTCGAGCTTTCGCTTCATCAAACCTTTTGTATTTTACGATATATATGTATATATATATTGACGCTCCGGTACCACTCCCTCCCGTATCAGTTATTAAAGCCGTATTTTAAATAATCTATTAAAATCCTTTTGTTTTTATTTGACAATCACATTCGACACGCGTCGAACAAAATCGATCAAAAATCGTTAAAAAATCGCAATGAACTTTTGCCTTAAAATTCTTTGGCCAGAATAATTGTATTTCTAACGTTTACGTATTTTTGTATAAATACATTAATTTTGAAAAGAAGAGTAATAAAAATCTCATTAACAAATGTAAATTAATCCTATGCAATTTGGTCGATTGTAATTTATTGCTCCGCGTGTAATATTTGTGAACTTTAGCAGTTAATTTAACTCAGCTGTACTTTTGCTTAGCTCACCAGAGTACCTTAAATCCACGCACTTCCCCCCCCCCCCGACTCACTGCTAAAAGAGACCGGAGCGGCATTTACTCCCAATCGTAAACTTAAGTAGCACGTGTTTTTCGGACAACTTCTTGTACGCGAGTGTATATGTGCGTGTATATATAACCATCCCAAAATAAGAACTCTTTATATGATTTCCCGACGACTCTCGCTCTTCCTTTCTCCTTCTCCCTTTTCTCAGAGACTCCGAGAGGCTGTGTAACTACTTACACTACTAACACCACTACACTGCGACACTACGACGACTACCTGAAAAAAAACTTTAGGGATCCGTCGGAACGGATGTTTCCCGATGTTCCCCGATGTTTCCTAGGCTCTGCCTCGTAAGTACAACTCGAATTTCCTCTGTAGCGAGGGTCCGTCCGTCCGTCCGTCCGTCCGTCCGTCCACTCCAAATGACATTCGCGCCTCCTTTATTTTTTCACTTTTAAAAATAACGAAAACTTTAAGGCGATTCCTTTTGAAAACGGAGTGCTTACTTATGTTTGTTTTCGGATTTAGAATGTTAAGTATTTGATATAATTTATAAACCCAACACGATGATGACCTATGGAAAAAATTTTTGAGGGGTCGGATGGGGGGTGGGGTGGGGATGGGGGATGGGGGTAGGGAAACCAAATGTGCTTTATAAATTCATTACCGGCCTGTCGATAAATAAAAAGTATAATAATGCTCGTAAAGCGGATAGATGAAGGAAAATGTCTTTACGAAAGCACCGAAGAAGCTTCCACCAAATGGACCGAGCAGACCAGCTAAGATCTCGAGGTCCGTCGCGTCACAAGAGAAGATCACTCGGATATAAAATTGAAAATACTCGACTGCCCGCCGAAATGAACACCGTACTACCGTTGTACCAGCGATTTTATTTCCCATCGTCGCCGAACCCCCAACGTCGATGCCCCTACCTGTCCATAAGCTCACGTTCTAATCCGCTCGTTCCCTCCAGCAAGATGCTATATCCTTACGATCCGGCGTCGCTTCTCTCGAGATCGGCTTCGTATTCTTCTTCTTCTTCTTCTTCTCCTTTTTCTTCTCCTTCTTCGTCTCCCCCCTCTCGCTCGCTCTCTCTCTCGTTCTCGCTCGCTCTCTCTCTCTCTCTTGCTTTCACTCACACACACGCGCGCGCGCACTCTTATCTCTCTGTCTCCTCCTCCTCCGCCTGAGGGATTACACACGCGGACGTAGTGCAGGCACGACTGGAAGTGTGGCGGAGCAACAGCGACAGCATCCAGCGCCGCTGTTGCCGCCGCCGACGTTGGCCACCGAGCAGGGGAGCGAAGTCGTAGGTGGGAGAAAGATGGCTGTGATTCTGGGAATGGGACTGGAGGGAGGGATGGGGAGGGGAATGGGGGAGGAGGACAGGCCAGCGAAAATTACATTTCTTAAGCACGAAAGACCGGTGGCACCCAACCGCTCATTCAGACCGCTCATTCGTCCTCCTCGTATGCTCATGCCGATGATCTCTCAGGATCTTACATCCGAGTATCGTTACGATCGCCACCGCTTCCTCATTTATTCTCAGTTAGTCCATAAACGTTGTCCCGTTCGGTTGGTATTCTTGTTTCTTTAATACGTACTCGCAGTCCCGTAATGACTCCCTGTGCGAAATGCAAATTCATAATTGCAGTACCGTAATCTCAATTAGCGTGGGTGATTAAGTCTATTATTATTAAGCTTTTATATACAACGAATGAATCATACATTATTACTATGTATTATTTAAATGACATTTAAATCCATTATCAATAATTTTCGCTTACGTACTTGCGAAAGCAGAATTTTTTTCATTTCGCTCGTTTCGCTTTCCTTTACACTCTACTCGTATCCTCTCTCTCTCTCTCTCTCTCTCTCTCTCTCCTCGCGTTCGCTTACCTACTCATGCAATACCATTGCCGTAAAATTTATCCACGACGGGCTTCTTTCCTCACTTCTTCCTATTTCTGTCTTTCCATTTGACCCGAGAGTTCCCAACAGATTGACGTACGTACTCTCTATACGCGTAGCCATACAAAATACACGAAAAGCGCGCGCGCGCGAGATAGAAAGAGAGGGATAGAAAGAGAGAGAGAGAGAGAGAGAGGTGGGGGGAGGGGGGCAGAAGAAGAAAGTTCATATACCCATAAGAAATGCATAACGGGCTTAGACTTCGTTTTCGCTATATCATTACAGTAATGGGACGCAACGTTTATTGTGCTCACGATTATAGAATGCCGACTTATTCTATAAAGAGACATTACGATTCCTCTTACGACGTATTTCAAATCCTTTAGGTTTATTGCACAAATCATTAATTCCTCTTTTCGTCATTACTATAGAAATAGATTATACATGAGCTTCACGAATGCGCTGATTACCTACGCTTATTGCAACATTTCATTAATCTAAAAGCACTCTCTTCACATATATATTATCCATAGAAATTTTATCAGATTTTTGTACGAATTTAAGCTTTTGAAGAAAAGTAGCATAATTAATTTTACTATATATAATTAATTAATCATGAATTAACTCCTCCACATTAGCCGCATGCTGCACATTTACGACAAATACGTATATACATATGTATATGTAAAGAGAAAAAAAAAATTTATATAAATCGTATATCATCACTTAAAAAACTTCATTTCCAAATATATTAAATGTTTTATTGAATTTAATTTGATTTTTCTCTTATTACGCTTTCCTTTTTCCATAATTCGATGAAGTTGCATTAAAAATTGACTTCTGCTTGAAAGAATCGTTATGTGAATTTGAATCTCTGAAGAAAAATTTGTCAGTAACTAAAATACAAATAATACAATTGCCAACAAATGCAATTAATTATTTTATTGAACTATTCGAGTTGAGTACTTGGGAATACAAGCGAACCTAATGATATACCGATAATCGGTAATCTGTTACATGTAATAAGTAGGTGACTTTTATCATATATTATATGAAAAAAAAAAAATAATAATAATATAAAAAACGCGAAGAATAATGAATAATAAGAATATTGGAGGGAGTCGTTAAATACGATGTGCCCTCTTGCTCGCTCCCCTACAAGGAGATGATTTTCTTAGAAATGCTAATTGATACACGGACCTAACCTCACTACTAAATAAATCCTTATCCTGCACTTACACAACGTTTCTATTTTTGTTCCTTTTATCGATACGGGATTTCGAAGATAGTTCATTTTTATAACTCTTACTCCACGCTCACATAATGACACGTTTTATATTTAACAACATTTAATATTTACTTTTTAGTATTTCATATAGATAGTTACATACTTTGTTTCAGTGTAGGTATTATTAAAAACCAAGTCTATCAATTATTTATACCTAATCGTATTAGTTTTTTTTTTTTTTTTTTTTTTTTTTAAATTCGAGTCCAAATTCTAATTCTATAAAATCACAATTTTAAATATTAGCCGATCCAAGGTTTTATTTAGAATATTATAATTCTATTTTATGGCAATTTTGAAATCGTACGTATTAATTTTTTTGACATAACAATTACAACGTTTTCGAATAAGACATGGAAACAAAATATGATGGAAAAATATCATCGACTGATCAAATAATTGTCGTAGTTGTGCCCTAATTCATCGACTCATTGGGAACGATTTTTTATTGAAGCTGCAAGAAATGAATAAAACGACGTAATAAATATATGTAAAACTACTGAAATTATTGAAGTTTTTTTATAGAAAAATTCAAAGCTGATTTAATTTAATATTAATTTCGCTCTTGAATTTAACTTACAATGAATATATTTCTAAAATCGAAACGTAATCGTTTATAGAGATATAATTAATACTTAAAACTTGTTAATTACTAAAGTAAATATTTAAAATTGAATTACACTTAATCTTAAATAATACAAAAACCTCAAGGTCGCTGCTGTATCATATTATATTATTTTAACATATACTGAAAATATGTGTAAATACCAAATTTACAACTACTTATCTGTTTTAACTATGACCTTGGTTGCATTTATGCTGCTATTAAAGTTTAAACTAGAGAGCATATAAAACAGTACAACTATTACAAAAGATTTTATTATAGCATTTCAGTTCAAGATGTTAGCATCGAATATTGTGAATTATCTTATGTTTGTGACTGCATTAGAATATTGCCGTTTTATTGTTTGTAAGTTATGTTGTACATTAATTGATATTGATAATTTTTTATAATTATTAATACTTTCGGATTGTGGTTAATTTTTATTTTTTTAATATTACATTACATTTCATTGTTTGTAAGTTAATTGTAACTGTAAATTAATTGATAATGATAATTTTCGCTTACATTTATTATTATAGATTAAACATTATAATTTATAATCACCAATAAATATAATATTAAGCTATTGCTAGTTGACGATAATTCTACGTATACAGAAATGCATTTTATTGATCAAATTTAATTATTCATTCATTTTCTATTTATAAAAATTAACACCTAATTCGTCATACGTGATGATGAATGAATTTATTGCTAATTTTCGTACAATTGAAAAATAAATTTTTAATTTTAAGCATTTACAAAGCATTAAATGTGGATATATGAAAATATTTTTATATAAAATAAGCGTCAAAAAAAAAAATTCATCGAGTCAAAACCTTAATTAACATGATCTTTTATTTTCGACAGATTCCTATAAATGAAGGATGTAAACAAAAGACTTTTATTACAAATTAAAATTCGCTATCAAACGATAATATAATCAATGTAAAATTATTCATAGTATTGGTAAATTATTAAATATATTCCAAAGTGATTAATTTACAAGATTAAATTAACTGATAAATAATTAGGAAAAAAGTTATATAATTACATAGCAAGTTTAAAACTTGCTTATGTAGGTTAGTTAAACCATTATTGCAACAATGTGCATTATGTAAATATTAAGACTGCTTAGTGATTTCAAATTTTATTTAATTTTCGTTAGTAATAACGACTTGTAGATATAGATTTAGACAAAAATTAATTTTTTTTTTTTACAAAAATCTACATTAAAATTGTCTCAACATAAATATAATTGATTCACGTGTATATAATGACATAATGACGTAATTAATTTTCGTACATTATAATTGAAAACAAAATTTCATATATATATATAAATTATTCCATTTTATGAATTTAATTTTGAATTGAGAAAGATATTTTCTTATCTTATTATTATTATTATTTTTTTTTTTTATATTACACAATTTTCTCGTATTTTAGGTTTAAAGTGTATTATCGACATTAACAAGGACTTCAACAACGATTCTCCATTATTTCTTAAAAAAGTCAGCTTAGAGATCATTTATCCTGACAAACTATCGCCAAACATTTTATCTTTTAATTCTAACGAGGAAGTAATAATTCACTGCTTCGGTGGTTCGATAAACATATTTAATGTAAGCGTCGATTCGTCGAATGAAGTTTTAAGCTGTAAAAGTAAACTGACGTTCAAGAATCCGTCGAAAAAACTAGAATTCCCCTTCGACGCGATCAGCTGTTCAAAAAATCCTGAACCCATAACCAAAGAAGACAACGCCACGAAATGCAAAAACGGTGTAGTGCTGAATGTCGGCTACCAAGTAATAAAAACGGTGTTCAAGAAAACTATTGATCTGTGCCACGTTAAGGAACTGGCGACGACATTGTGGGCACACGCGACAATTCCTGGATCAATTGGTGGCAACAGAAATCGGGATTTCAGTTCACCGGCTTTCTTGAAGGGATCCTATTTCGACAATGTGGTTATCTCACAAGTTTACCCAAAGTCCGATCAACAGGAAACCTTTTTGCGGATATTTAATAATAATAAGGATGCAGTTGAGAAATTTCTCCCACAACATGGTACGTTAACTTGTCTTTCAAATTTTAAAAATGTTCTAAATCTTATATACACACCTCCGTGTATTATACGCATTATTATACGCGATACCATTTTTTTTAGGTTTTTTTCTTTATTATTTTTTTTTTAATCATTTAATAATTGAAAAAAGTATTGTAATCTGAATTTTTCTTGGTATTATTTCAACTCTGTGCTATTAAATTCTTATAACATTTTCATTGTACACTAATTCCAAGAGACATTTCTTAAATTAAGACTCACATTTTTCACATATAATTGCGTTGCTTTTATTTTTAATTTATCATTTAATATTATTGTTTAATTGTTAAAGATCAGAAATATATCCGAATATATCAGAAATGAATCCGGAAATTCATTAAATATAATTTAATAACTTTTTTTTTTTTTATATATGAATTTATGAAAGCCAGCGTACCCGAATTGTTTGAAATATAAATTGTTATACGTTATAAACCATTTTGTATCTATCGTAGTCTAGATATTTGATATAAAAATGATTTACGCGTAAAAGTTAGAGAGTACGTTTATTTCCAGGTGAGAGAAGAAATTACTTGGTTAGAGGTCACTTGATCGCCCGGGCAGACATGTTTTACGCAGCGGAGCAGTGGAGCACGTATGCCTACATAAATGTGTTACCCATGTGGCAGAGCATCAACAACGCGAACTGGAAGAGCGTGGAGATGATTGTGCGGCGCGTGGCGACGATGGAGGGTGATCTAGACGTCTGGACGGGTGGTATTGGAATTCTAAAACTGCTCGATCGCGAGATTTTCCTCAGCCACGATAAACACGATCCCAAGCGGCTTCTCATTCCCGTGCCCGAGCTCCTCTTCAAGCTCGTCCACAATCCACGGAACAATACTGGGCTTGCTTTCGTAACGGTCAATAATCCATACGTCACCGAGCCAATACCTGACAATTACAAAATATGCCTCGAAGATAACAAGACTTGTAACAGTAAGAACTTTCCTCAATTCAAGCATGCCTACGAGGGATACACTTACTGCTGTCCGTATAACGATTTCATGAGCAGACCCATTGTCAAGAACCTTACGATACCCGCACATTTCCTCAACGTTCGACCGCTGAATATTCATTAAAATACATTCATTAGAACTTGTTAGAAATATTAGTGTAAATTATCATAGGTTACGGAAACTGGAAACAGTCCCTTGTTCTGAAAACAGAGCAATTTTATTCCCCATCGCATATACTTGGTTAAAAAAACCAATAGAACTTTATTTTTAATGACATTATATATATACATACATATAAAATACATGATGATGTAAATTAAATTGTGTTTGTTGTCATAAGTTTTACCGAACCTTTTTTCTAATTTATATTCTTAACAAAAAATGATTTCGAACTTACCAGTTTTTACGAAATTATTCTAGATCATAAAGATTTTTATAACCATTACATATAACATTGTAATGTCTTTTTGTAATATGCCACTGACAATCACTGTATTAATAAATGAATATTAGTATACAAATATAAATATAATTTTTCATAAACGATATTATTATATTTAAGCAATCCCTAGACAATATTAATTTGTATCGGTATTTCAAGATAAACACATTCAGTTCGACTTATTAAAGCATATTGTATACATATAGTAATACATATAGCAATACATATAGTAGGTAAAATAAATGAAAACGATATGAATATATAATCAAATACAAGCAAATTATATGAATCTTATAATTAATCGGCTATTTTATAGAGATAAGTTTATCAGGGTCTCTAGAAATTTATCGTATGGAAAAGAGAGTTGAATATCTTTTGGTACACGAGAATTTTCTAAAACTTTTTGAATTCCGGACAATATAATTTCCAATATTCTGTAAATTATATTTTTAACAATCACTGAAAGTTTTTTTTCTTTTTCTCTTCGTAATAAATAATAAAAACGTGGTTATAAAATTGCTGTTTTTAATAAAAATAAAAAAGTGAATAGACATGTCATCTGACGAGCGCCATGATTAATAGTATTAATAATTATTCCGTAGACTTACACATTTTATACTGCATTATATAAATATAATACTTTTATAAAAAATCTACAAACGCGTAAAGTATTGACTTGTGGACACTCACGTACCCATACACCATGCAGTTATTGCTAATTATTAAAAAACATACAATATATATATGAAAATATACGTTGAGATCGTCAAACGATGGAATGAATATAAGAAAAGTATAGCAAAGAAAAGGAATAGGAAGTCGGGAAAACGACGAGTCTGGAGTACATCAAGAGGAGGAAGGAAGAGGGTCGAGCGCGTGGGTCGTTATCTCTTTAAAAAAAAGTCCGCTACCGATAGTAGAGAAGCTTTAACCGTTTCGGTTTTTACTTTTCCATCGCGTTTCGCTGAAGGCTTCCTCTGTCGATTATTCATTCCCAAACATCATCGTCCCTATATTACAATCGACATACACGACGAGAATATTTGAATGGCGGAAAACTTTTAATTTTTTTTAAAAATATCTGCCTATTCGTGAATACATTCTTCGAATACATACTTAATACATAAGCTTAGTTTATACGTACTGATGTATAAATCACGCTTTAGCAGCACGATTCAATCAATTTCAATCAATTTTTAAAATTATTAGGAATTATTAGAAATATTCCCAATGAACAGAGAGATAATTCGACGTTTTATTTATTTCACATTTAGATTAAACGAATGTATTTAGTAATTATTTGTACGAATGAGTCTCCAGAAGGATTTTTTCTCAATTTTTTTTTTATAAACGTGTAGATAAAGCTTCAAGTAGAAATAAATTTAATTGCCTGCAATTAGTTAGTACCTGTACTTTTAAATTTTAGAAGTATCGATAATATAGATTTTTTAATATTCTAATTCTAATTTTAATATCGCTAATAATAATGAATAACAATAATAAGTGAGTGGGTAAAAATTATTTCTAACACAAAGAAATAAGTTTATGATTATTAATGTTCATTATTATTTATTAATGATATATAACGTAAATATAAATTTAATTATGTTATGTATAAAAATATATAACATCATTAAATTATATATATATATATAAGTATAAAACTGGGATGCCGTGAAAATATCTTTGATTTATTGGGACTTTAGATCTAAAATGCGCGTGTTTTAAATAATTTCGTTGCTGCTTACGCATCCCAGGTGATCATGTGACCCTAGACTTCCGGTCGCTGGTCGACTACCTTCGTGCGGACTTCGGCAACCGGCTTCCTCGTACAACACGTCCACCATTTTCCCATTAGACTTTCGATTCGCTTAACGTGAATGGCGACACTCCGAAGAAGGGACGCCGCCTCGATTCGCTTGGCTCCAATCCGGGAGCATCGTCGGTGTTTGGTACGATGCCGTCTTGAAATTAGGTAAAATTAACAAATTATATTGCTCTTTTTTACTTTAAAGGAGTATTTTTATCCTACGTATCGTACTTTACTAGTAAAATCGACAATCGTACTTTGCGTTGCGGCTTCTATAACCATATTTACTTTGATTCCTTCATTATATTATTAAATTATTATAAACAAATCATATTATTCTTACCTTTGAATTTGTTTTATGCTTTATTGTCGTATTAGAAAGATTTTCTACGTTAATTTCTTGGAATATTTGCAATATATATGTGCATACGATGAGCCATAATGTTTATTAACAGATGCAGTGTTTTTAAGTTAAACAATAAAACTAAACCTGAGCTAAGATAAAAATACTTCGATTTACAACGCACGTTTAAAATATTTTAATATATTATAATTATTACATCAATAATTATCATAAAGTCTACATAATGGTATATCGCATTTTTAGATTAACCAAATATTTATGGAACCAGTAGTACATTAGATTACGAAAATTAAAGAGCATTCGCAAGATCACAAATCCAAAATGTATTTGTACAACCTAACGCTGCAGCGTGCTACTGGCATCACGCATGCTGTACACGGTAATTTTTCTGGAACCAAAATGCAAGAGATTTTGGTCTCCAGGGGAAAGTCTTTGGAACTACTTAGGCCTGATCCTAATACTGGAAAAGTACATACAATGTTAACCGTTGAAGTTTTTGGGATCGTTAGATCTTTAATGGCCTTTAGATTAACTGGTGGTACCAAAGATTATATTGTCGTTGGATCAGACTCTGGGCGTATTGTTATTTTAGAGTACGTTCCTGCTAAAAATGTTTTTGAAAAGGTACATCAAGAAACATTTGGTAAAAGTGGATGCAGAAGAATCGTACCTGGTCAATATTTAGCTATTGATCCTAAGGGCCGTGCTGTTATGATCGGTAAGAATTATTTTTGTTTATGTTCAATAGTTTATGAGTTTACTGAATATATATTAAAATTGTATATTCAAAGGAGAAGAACCAGTATTAAAATTTTTACTATTAAGAATTATTTACTTAAAATAAAACAACTACCTTGTTCTTTTTTATAAATTACATTTATATCATTTCTAATCTTATTTTTTAGGGGCTATTGAAAAACAAAAATTAGTCTACATTTTAAATCGAGATCCTGAAGCTCGTCTTACAATTTCTTCACCACTGGAGGCTCATAAAAGTAACACGCTTGTTTACCATGTCGTTGGTGTAGATGTAGGTTTTGAAAATCCTATGTTTGCATGCTTGGAAATTGATTATGAAGAAGCTGATACCGATCCGACTGGAGAAGCAGCCATTAAAACACAGCAAACTTTGACTTTTTATGAACTTGACCTTGGTCTTAATCATGTAGTACGTAAATACAGTGAACCTTTGGAAGAAGTAAGTCAATATATCAATTTTAAATCTTAATAACTGAATTAATAAAGTTTATTATTTTACAATGATAATACAATAACGATATCGTTAATATAAATGTTTAAAGGTAGTTTTTGTTTGAATATTTGTAGCATGCTAATTTCTTGGTTTCCGTACCTGGTGGAAACGATGGGCCAAGTGGTGTACTGATTTGTTCAGAAAACTACTTAACTTATAAAAATTTGGGTGACCAACCGGATATTCGTTGCCCGATTCCACGACGCAGAAACGATCTTGATGATCCTGAACGAGGCATGATATTTGTTTGCTCTGCTACCCATAAGACCAAAAGTATGTTCTTCTTCTTGGCACAAACTGAACAAGGGGATATTTTTAAAATCACTTTGGAAACCGACGAAGATGTCGTTACTGAAATCAAGCTCAAATATTTCGATACAGTGCCTGTAGCCACCAGTATGTGTGTTCTCAAAACTGGTTTTTTGTTTGTTGCTTCAGAATTTGGAAATCAGTGAGCCATCTTTTTTTTTTTATACTAGATCTATTTGATTTAAAATTAGTATTTAATGTAATTCTGAATTTTCAGTTATCTTTATCAAATTGCACATTTGGGTGATGATGATGATGAACCGGAATTCAGCTCTGCGATGCCTTTAGAGGAAGGTGATACGTTCTTTTTTGCGCCTAGGCCTTTAAGAAATTTAGTTCTTGTAGATGAAATGGACAGTTTATCTCCTATTATGGCATGTCAGGTAATAAGAAAATATATGTTTTTTTTTTAATGACTAGGAACTATATTTTCAGCATTTACAAGTAGAGAAAAAAATTATACCATTGGTAATTAAATTTTTTCTCTGTGATGAATGCAAGAGCAAATATTCTTTGTCGCCTTTAACTTGTTATTGCACGTTGAAGTGAAACAAAGTATAACAATATAAAACTATCATTTTAAATTTAATTCGGACAAATTTAAGGCAAAAATGTAAGATTTAAAAGTGTGATGATAAGCAATACAGAATGTATAATACTTTTGTTTTTTATTTAAATCGTCGTTATATAAATGACTGACATTGCAACCTAAGTTCATTTTGGTTAGCTTATACCTTATAAGTATAATATATTGAACCATTTTCAAGTAAAATAATAACGTATGGATTAAATAAAAGTTAATAAATTAATTTATGTGTAATCAATGTTTTACACAAGTGTATTGATGGAGAAGGGGGTTAAATAAATATTGCTGGTGCTTGCACGGTTTTATTCTGCGCGTACCTTCTCTGGAGAAGTCCATTTAATAAAGATGAGACGATCCGAAGCCTCGGCGGCGTCTAATAACCTCGACACCACGTCACCGGATTATCAAATTTTCACAAATGCAGATTCTGGACTTACAAAAGCGAATTCCTTAAATTCTTACTCTTTGATCTAATAGGCCGTCGGAACGAGAATAAATTCTAAACACATCACGCGTCACGTATTCTCGATCATCATTAGCATTTTTTCCATTTATTAACTTTTTCCTTTCGAACTTCGTTATGAAACGCGTTATCGTCATCATCATCATCATCATCATATTTGTTATTAAATTACCATCCGTTACATTATGTATATAATTTTTTTTTACCAAACTAATGTCAAATGTGATTCTAACTAAAAGTATTTTATTTTGCAGGTTGCTGATTTAGCTAATGAAGATACTCCCCAATTATACATAGCATGTGGCCGAGGTCCGCGTTCGACCTTACGTGTATTGCGACACGGTCTAGAAGTATCTGAAATGGCTGTGAGTGAATTACCTGGTAATCCAAATGCTGTATGGACTGTCAAAAGACGCATCGACGGTTAGTTAATAATGATTACGTATGCTATGACATGCACTACATCATTTTGCTGTATTCATTTGAAAATATATTATTTCTTTGATTATTATTTTAAGAGCTATATATATGACGTCCATGTTTCTATATAAATGAAATGTGAAACTTGTGAAGTACGTTATATTTTGTAACTCCATTTCGTAGTTAACGTAAATAATTTATATTAATGAAACAAATGAAAATGACACAATTAACGTTAAGATTGGTTTACGTTTTAAAATTATGCACTAAATTTCATAACCGATCTTGTAAAGCAAAGATAACTTAAACCTGGTGATTTGATACACTCTTATCAGACACCAGTTCTCTCCTTTCAGGCGATCAACAATGGATGATCAGTCGTTTGATACCTGGCTGTTGAATGCTGAAGGTGAGGGAAGCTCAGCATAAGAAACTTCTTGTTGGACAACACGTCAACGCATATTTTTTTCAATAACCCAATTAAATCGAAAATTTTATATCGATCGCTGTTTAAACTTATTCTAATCTCGTACTGAGCCACTTTGACATTTATTATAAAATTAAACTGCTTTACGTTGCTTAAGTTTAATTTTAGTTATCAATTTTTTTAATTTAGACTCGTACCGGAATGAAACAAGTCATTTTAATCTGAGCTCGAATCATAGTTTTTTATTATTTTTTATTTTGATCTATTTATTTCAAAAAACATCAATAAATTAATAACGTAATTTTTTCTTTTTTTTTTTTTACACAATTTCATATTTAAATAGCACTGCTTATTACGTTGATAGCATTCTATGACAAATTTTTTTATTTTATTTTTTTTTTCGTAAATAAACAAGCTTTTGTTGTTGTTGTTTTTTTTTTTTGAGAAAACTTGCGTTTTGCTTCTAATGGGTTAATATGAAAAACATTTTGAGGTCTTTGTGGCTGCCAATGCGTGTGTATTTATTATTTTTTTGTTAATTTGATTAAACCAGGCGAATCGTTATTTTTGTTACAGAGGAATTCGATGCTTACATCATAGTGTCTTTTGTGAATGCCACTTTAGTACTTAGTATTGGTGAAACAGTTGAAGAAGTAACAGATTCTGGCTTCCTAGGAACGACCCCGACCCTTAGTTGCTCTGCTTTAGGTGACGATGCTCTCGTTCAGGTAATTGCATTAATTCCTCGTACGTTAAGCATTTCCAGTCTTGTGAAATATAAGTTGTAACGTGGGAAGAAATAATTACTTAGAATAATTATTTAAGTGCCAAAAGTATTGGAAAAAAGTTATTGCGAATGAGCACTGCGGTATCTCCGGTACCTGGGTATCCTCTACGTACCGGTCGCATAATAGTGCAAGATCGAATTAGGTTTTCGCATCGTTGGTGTGCTTGCATTATTACTATAGAGTACTCCTGGTAAAACAAGCCTAGACAACAACAACAACAAACAACCAACCTACCTCCTCCTCCTACCCGTGATTTATGAATCGTGCGTCATTACGCGCAGTATAAATTAATGTTATTTTTGTTTCCGCCCCCCCAGGTGTACCCTGATGGGATCCGTCACATTCGAGCAGACAAGCGTGTCAATGAATGGAAAGCGCCTGGAAAGAAGACGATTATTAAATGCGCGGTGAATCAACGTCAAGTCGTGATTGCATTGACTGGCGGGGAGCTCGTCTATTTCGAAATGGACCCGGTAATGATTTGTTTTAAGAATTCCAATACCGTGTGTCGAGTGCAAAAAATCTATCGCATCTTGTTCGCTGCGAGTAATTTTCTAAACTCGGAGATGTAAAAGAGGCGTAAAGAGACTTGCGACTTATCCCATCTTTAACTCTCAATATTATTGCTTGTTGAAGTCGTTAGAAGCAAACATTCGAGAAATATTTGACTCTGATCGATATCAAACACGTGTAACGCGTGACCGTTGCCCCCCCCTCCCCCCACGTATACCTTTACAATCAAATAAATGGAATATTATTTGAAATTTCACGCAGACTGGCCAACTAAACGAGTACACGGAGCGTAAGAAGATGCCGTCGGAGGTGATGTGTATGGCGCTAGGGAACGTCGCCGCGGGTGAGCAGCGCTCGTGGTTCTTGGCCGTCGGCCTTCAAGATAACACCGTTCGTATAATCTCCCTCGATCCATCCGATTGTCTCGCGCCTCGAAGTATGCAGGCGTTGCCGGCTGCCGCCGAAAGTCTTTGCATCGTCGAAATGGGCATCAAGGATAATGACGCCAGCGAGGATAGCAATCAAATGCAGTCAACGCTTCACTTGAACATCGGTCAGTGCATTTTTTTATTTACCTATATTTACCACAAGTGACGTAGAGTGACCTAACAAATGATTAATTATTTATCAAAGTTCGTGTTTCAACTGATATGTTTTGATTAAAACTCTTTTGATAATGATGTATAAATTATCGAAAGATGATGATCTAGCGAGGACTTCAATGTCCGGAGTAGTAAAGCCAAACGTTTATTTTCAGGACTTCAAAACGGAGTGCTATTGAGAACGGTACTGGATCCAATATCTGGTGATTTAGCCGACACGCGGACGCGTTACCTTGGTTCTCGGCCGGTCAAGTTATTCCGTATAAAAATGCAAGGGAACCAGGCCGTTCTTGCAATGAGCAGTCGTTCCTGGTTGAGCTATTATTATCAAAATCGATTTCACCTGACCCCTTTGTCTTACGAAAGCTTGGAATTCGCTTCTGGATTCAGCTCGGAACAGTGCCCGGAAGGCATTGTTGCCATTTCAACGAATACGTTGAGGTAAGTTTACCAGGCCGAAAACTGTAAAACGACCATGATTCAACGAACCAAATATAAGAACGCGTGGAATATTTTTTTTTTTTTTTGAATTTCTCGATTCTAGGATTCTCGCCCTGGAAAAGCTTGGCGCTGTATTTAATCAGGTTAGCTTTCCGTTCGAGTACACGCCACGCAAGTTTGTTATTCACAATGAGTCGGCGCATGTTCTGCTAATCGAAACCGAGCACAATGCGTATACTGAAGAAACGAAGCAGCAGCGTCGATTGCAAATGGCTGAAGAAATGCAGGAAGCAGCCGGTGCCGAAGAGGCCGCTGTCGCCCGGGAATTGGCCGAAGCTTTCCTTTCGGAAGAACCGAATGAGCAAGTTTTCGGTGCTCCGAGAGCCGGCCCCGGACTCTGGGCCTCCTTGATTCGAGTAATGGCACCTACGACCGGCACTACTTTCCAAGTTCATAGACTTGAACAAAATCTTGCCGCTCTTTGGTACGTATCTTGTGTCTTTTTCCTCCAATACTTAATTAAATAAATATAAAAGCGCTTATAAATTTATAAAACAATAAACGTCATTTAAGTGAAATTTGGACATTAAATTAATTGTTTTGATATTATTATTGTATATTAAACTGTTTTATAACGTATATTGATTCTTGATTTTGTTTTTTATGGCGTTTCGTTGTCCGCGATGTATTTATAATTACATTGTGGATTCCATAAATGCCAAAAAGAAAACTTTGCTAAATCCCATATTCAGTTTCTATCTTTGGTTGCTGAAATCGTTAATTAGGCAAATAATCATTTCTATCGCTATTATATATTTATTATCGCGACCTCGAATTTAAACTCCATTTTCTATATTAATTTAATACAATTGAAATTTAAGTGAATAATTTCCCTTACAGTTTGGCTCTAGTGAAATTTTCTAATCAAGGAGATCAACAATTTCTTATTATTGGTGTCGCAAAGGAGTATCAGTTAAATCCGAGGCTCAGCAATGGCGGATTTCTTTATACTTATAAGTAAGTATCATTTACAACTTTTTTATATATATAAAGCATCAATGTAATTAATTGTAAAGTCCAATTTGGAATAGTGTATTTATTATAAAAATCGGTACTTTTTCGTTCAATACAATCAATAATTACGATTAATTGGTAGTCCTTTAAATTTTGTATGATGACAATATCACACTCACTGCTCCTTGATGATAATCCTGCAGTACTGACATTTAAACAAATAAAAGAAAGTCTGACGCAGATTTGGATGAATTAATTTATTTTAATCTGTAATTATGAATTTCAACAGAGTCAACGCGGATTGCACAAGCATCGAATTGGTCCATCGGACGACGCTTGATGAAATACCCTTATCAATATGCTCTTATCAAGGTCGCGTGTTGGTAGGTGTCGGTAAGATGCTACGACTTTACGATATGGGCAAAAAGAAGCTGCTTCGTAAGTGCGAGAACAAGCACATACCAAATGCCGTTATTTGCATAAATGCTATCGGCCAAAGAATATACGTTAGTGATGTCCAAGAGTCTGTATACGCGGTCAGGTATAAAAGGCAAGAGAATCAGTTGATCGTATTTGCGGACGATACCCATCCTAGATGGATCACAACCACCTGCGTCTTGGATTACGATACTGTTGCGACTGCTGATAAATTTGGCAACATTGCTGTCGTTAGTATATCAATTCTTATTTTATTATTTTTTTTTTCTAGTAAAAGGCTTTAATATCTCGAGGCTTTCACCACTTAGCATTGTAGATTCCAAAATCTGTGCTGTATTCTATTTTTAAGAATAACTGAAAACTGAGTCGATATAAAATTCATTAGTGTAAATTCATAAATTTTCATTAGCGTTTCTTTCACAGATAATTGCATACAAACTATGGCAATTGTCGTTAGTATACAAATTTAATGTAAATTTAAATTATATTATTATTGCTTAGTAAGATTAAAATAATTAAATTGCATTGAGTCGTTTGCGAATTGCTTAAAAATTGATTGTATGTATAAACAGATCCGTTTAGCGAGTGGAATAAACGACGATGTCGACGAGGATCCAACGGGAAATAAAGCTTTATGGGATCGTGGCCTCCTGAACGGAGCCTCGCAGAAAGCGGACACTGTGGCCTGTTTTCATGTAGGCGAGACGGTGATGTCTCTGCAAAAGGCGACGTTGATTCCGGGCGGTTCCGAGTCCCTTGTCTATACAACCCTGAGCGGTACCGTTGGCGTCCTCGTGCCCTTCACCAGCCACGAAGATCACGACTTCTTTCAGCATTTGGAGATGCATATGCGTGCTGAACATCCACCGCTTTGCGGACGTGACCACCTCAGTTTTCGCTCGTACTATTACCCTGTGAAAAACGTAATAGACGGTGATCTTTGCGAACAGTTTAACAGTATTGAACCTGCCAAGCAAAAGAGTATTGCAGGGGATCTTGAGAGAACTCCATCTGAAGTATCAAAAAAACTTGAGGATATTAGAACGAGATACGCTTTTTAAATTTGCTTCATTATTTTAAATTTTGAAGAACAAAAAACAATGACAATGTCGGTGTGTAAAGTAGGATAAATTTAATGAAAGTGATACGAGTGAAATTAGAACTACTTAATACGAAACGTCATTTTAAGTATAACAAATAAGAAGAATGTATATAATCAATAATGAGATCATTACAATCATAGGTTTCAGTTTATACAATTAGAAATACAGTAATAATAGTTCTTTGCCTATCATAAATAATTATTAATTACTTATAAATAAAAAAAAAAGCAAATATAACGGTTTTATCGTCGAAATCCTCGTGAATGGATTCACGTAATAAGGGAGAAGACATTTCCTCATATACATAAAAATTGAATCGATTTAATGACACATAATTTAGTAAATTTAATAATTTTCCATTAAATTTCATAACGTAAAATGACAGGCAACCGTTTTATCTGTAATTTACGAGTCTTTAATTTTTAAGAATTATTTAAGCCGCTGCTTAGAATCTAATTTATAGAATTTTATTATTCTACTTGTTTAATATTTTTTATTAAAAAAAAATGACATTGTTTTTTAAATTATTGAACATAACTTATTATTAAGCTTTTTCATTATTTAATTATAAATAGTAAAAATAATATTGTAAAAGTACAAGTCTATATTTTTGTGGAATAATTTTAGTTCGCACTCGATTATAGGTTTAGATATCTGAACGAAAGTTGAGCGTAAAAAAATTCTGTAAATTTTTTTTATTGTATAATTATATTTAGTTCAAAATTGCTAGTAACACTGAGTAAGTTTTAAAAGATTCCTTGAATAATTTATTTTCAATATCAATCATTTATATAAAAAAGAAATTATATATGTCAGAAGTACAGGATTGATACTGTTATATTGACAATTCTTTAAAGTCTTAATGATAAATCTAATTCAGGCTCTGATGTTTTGCTTCGTTTTTGCGAAGGCTTTTCGTTAGGTTTTCCTAAAAAAAATTTCTCAAATATTTAAATACGTAATTTTATTACAATAGGATTTTAAATGATAATTTAGCTTACTATGTTTAAACATCTGTTTACAAGCCTCTATGCAACCGTGTCTGCAATCCTTTACAATAACTAGATAAAAAATTAAATAAACATTAATAAAGCTTCAAAACAAAAATGTTTGGTTTAAATAATGTTACTAAATTGTTATTTTATTATTTTATCTGTAATTTCTATGAATGAATGGTATATTTATTTTGAAAACTGCTGAAAATTCTGCTATATAAATGACTCCTTATAATGGAGAGCAATTTCTTAAAAATGTC
This sequence comes from Ceratosolen fusciceps, assembly GCA_018883505.1. Taxonomy (NCBI): domain Eukaryota; kingdom Metazoa; phylum Arthropoda; class Insecta; order Hymenoptera; family Agaonidae; genus Ceratosolen; species Ceratosolen fusciceps. The sequence continues at coordinate 5,524,358 of RCIC01000002.1, forward strand.
ATTTTTATTTATTCACAACAACACATTATTCCGCTTTAGCACATTTTGCTTAGCATTTTACTACAATACCGATAAAAGGTTCTTACATAAAAGTTAAAAGATATTTTGTAAATAATGAATATTTGCCACAATAAAAGATGATTTGTAAAGATATAAGTAGATGCGTTTCGTAGCTATTTTTCAACAAATCAGACCTTTTACATGTACACAATGCAAGTGATATGAGAGTAGTTATACAAAACAATATCTTTTGCGTGGGCTGCACAAAAAGTGCACGTCGGTACACGGAATTTTGTAGGAAAAACTTTATGGCATAATAAAAATATGTTTATGAAGAATAAAAAAAAAAGGTACGATTGTTCTAGCCAAAACGATTTATAGGTTTTACATTTTATACTTTTTAAATTGAAATGTACTAAATTTGGTGCTTAATTTTGTAAATATAATTGATCTTTTATTGTTTATCAAGTACTTTTGTGAGTAATATCGCCTCAAAAATATGAAAATATTTTAAATAAGTATTAAAAATATAAATTGAAATTTTCTTACGATTACATCCTTGAATGCATCTTTCCTTGGCATCGTACAGCACATGCCCTGAACAATGTTAATAACGTAAATTTAAGAATTTTATAATCTGCGTCGTATTCGAATACGAGTCTGATGTGTATATAGGATGGGGAAATTTAAGGAAATTCTAAATCAGAATAAATTCGTATCCCGTAGAGTTGTAGGAGTTTAGGAAAAACGAGCATTTTTATAATATATATATATATATTGTATTGTATTGTATAAGGTAAGAGCTAAGAATGCGGATTGACCAGTGCAATATGTATTATTTTCTTACTTGAAAATTTTTTAATGCATGACAAATTGCACTTCTCTTGAGCGTATCTCGGCAGACCTGAATACGAAGTAGAAAATATAATTAACATTAAAAGGTAAAGTCGATTAAAATTAATAAATTCGATAAAAAGCGTGTTAATTTTTAACGTTTTAATTATGTGTGCGTAAATTAATAAAAGCAGAATAAATAATCGACATTGTAGTTTTTTTTTTTAATTTTATTTATTTATTAAAAAGGAAATGACGTTTGAAAATTCGATATTAAAATAGAAAATAATATTAATATAACGTGGAGCTTAAATTTTATATTAATCGTGTGCTGATAAAACGTCGACAGTGAAAAACAAACGATATCATGACAAATAATATACTAATATACATTATATAACATTTTTTACTTTACCCGGAAAGTATGATGAAATGCAACATTTAGGAGAGAGAAAAAAGTAAGAAAGATTCTTTGGGGCTTTTGTGCCCCGTTGGCTCCGTAACAACAAAAAAAAAAAAAAAATAAAACGATGCAGGATGATAATGAGCTACGAGAAGCCATTAACTATTCCGCGGTCCCCCCCTCCCCATAATACAATACGGTCGGTCGCGATCCCTGTTAGCCGAGGACAAATGTAATATTATACATTTCCTCGAGATGGATTGTAATCATTAAAAATTCCTAATTCGTACAGATTAACTCCGCCGTCCGCGTAAATTAATTTTTAAGAATTATATTTAAATATTTTACGCGTAAATACTCGATACTTTACCGTCGCAGCATGCTCTGCATTCTTCCTTCTTGTACGTAAGCTTTTTCATTCCTGAGGGGAAAAACATAAAAAAAAAGTATACTGTAATGTAATGGTAATGTAATGGTGTAATATTAATTGTACAAAGCAAGATTATATTTACCCACGCAAAATGATACGTAGCACAACGTTAACAACAATAACAGCAACATTGGCTTTGGATAAGGCATTTTCCGCAAAAGCTTAAATATTCTTATTCTGTAATATTCCGAGCCTTTGCCTCGACGCGTTAGTTTGTATTATCGAATACGTACGAGGAAACGTAGGAATAAAAAAATTTTCAGTTACAAAAGTTAAAAAGATACGTTTTACAAGCATAAAACCGTTGTTTCATGCTGATTATAGTAATGATATTGTTATTTAATTTTTTTTTTTTTTTTTTTTTAATAGGCGTTATATTATTATTATTATTATCGTGTTGAATATTAATTATTGAATTGAGTTGGAGCGGAGAGTTTCGGGGGAAAGTAGGTGAATTGCTAAAACTTAACTATTACTTGAGGACGGTCAGAAAGGGGATCCTTATCAATAAGGTGGTGTCCATGTGTACGTTGTGCGTCGCACGTACTCGGATGCAAAATCCCGAGATTTCAAGGAATATAATATAAGCGGTAAAACTGCAACGTGTAAAATCGCTCGATCACGTCACTTATTAGGAATAAGCACAGATAGAGTAGTCGGCGGTGGTCAGTGACCTTGCCGAGGATAAATACAAGAAGATCCTTATCACTCGGTTATTATTTATTTGATGATTATTTGATTGATGTTTCGAAATTCACTTAAAATGTCATCGTACGAGTACTACTTAAACGAGAGCAGAGTCTCTGATCCAAAGGTTTTCTGGTCATTAGTTTCCTAGATCTGGACTAGATAAATGAAATGCCAACAAATTAAGTAAAAAAAAAAAAAAAAAAACAATTGCGAATAATTTATTTATGAATACTAAAAAAGAATAGAAGATCCACTGACGTTTTAGAAATTGTTAATGGTGGAGTAAAAATATTATAAATAATCTTGTGAATATATTGTAATCGATATGTTATATATATAACGTTATAAGGACTGGAAATAATTTGTATTCTTCTGGTAGAAAATATATTTTGGTCGTTTCTATCCTATTTCTACTGACTTTAACATCAACGTCTTTGCCTCGTATACGCTGATCTCGACTTGCGCCAAACCGATCGAACATTAGATACCGAATTTTGTTTGCTGCTTTAGTCGTTCTTACTCCTTATAAAGGAATATTGGAATATTTTAAAATATTGGAATAGTTTTAAAAAATTCTCTTTAAAAAACATATAAAAAAACTCATTACTCAAGCATCGATCCACCACGATACAATGAATAAGAGATCTTTATTTATTACATTTACGACATCCTACTGTTTATGCTTTGAATCTTTAATTTTGTTCTTTTCATTTCTTTACTTTTCTTTTCTTTTGTATGCATTTAAGTAATGCCGTTGAATTTCTAAATGAAATAAAAGAATAATTATTAGCGAATTATACAGAGAGTGATAAAGTGACGGTCTCCGAATTATTTCTTAAACAATTTTCAAAGGAGCATAATCGAGAATTTGTATAAAAATTTAGAATTCAAAAACGAACAGTTTTTGAACAACTCGCGCCCGGACGGAATCGTATGCGTTCTATTAGCTAATTTTTTTTATCGCCTTGCGTTCACAGTTGCTGGGAATAATGTATTAAAAAATGTATCCAATTATCTCGATATTGATAATTAGCAATAAGAGCTCCCATTAGCGAAGGCAATGGCTAATAATTTGAGGGAGGGGAGGAATACGCTGTGGAGTGATGACTTTAAAGCTTTTGAAAGTGGGAATTTCGTTGCTACGTTTTTTTAAATTATATCAAATTTAGTTATTTTTATTATTAACGCTTAAATAAACACATTCTCAAGGAATTGAAGTCGTATTATAATAATAAATATATATATATATATATATATACATATATCTACGATCTAGTATTAAATTAATTCTAAAAAAGAGCATTGGATCGTTAATTTTATAAAAGAAAAAAAAGTCAGTTGAATAACAAGACTATTAATAATATCATACGTTCGATAATAAATAGCGAATGGATTTAATTACTCGAGAATTATGCACGTAAACATACACGCAGGCACACGCACACACACGCATATATATATATATATATTTGTGCCGAACCTTTTATAAATTACGTAAATTTAGTATTAATCATAGACTTATTGTCGAATTTATTAGTATTAGAAATAGGAATAAAATTTAAGTAAATAAAAAACATGCAATTCATTATATTTTCTTTATTATTTGTTAATAGCTATATAATCATTGACGGTAATTAGTAAATACTTTTCATCAATTATTACTGTTTATTGACATTGGTAAATGACTTTTTCTTTAAAGGACTGAGAGAACTCAAATATAATAAAAGCGATTGCCTAGAATGTTGCGACGGTGAGTTGCATAAAAATCCTGTAAAAACATGTCGGACTTTAAAGTTTTGAGATAGAAAAAAAAACAACAACGTGGAAATCAACAATTTTACATTCTGAAATACACCTTTACCAATTTATTCATTAGTTATTGGGAATTAAGAGATATTTCCAATAACCCCAATAACCTTTATTTGATTCCAGCTCTTCCTGACAATATAAGAGACAAATGCCGTCACACCTGCATAAAAAAATTTGCAAGTAAGAAGTATAATATCTTTTCAATCTTCCAGTGGTCATAACTTGATTTTCTTCATTATGTTTGATTAGAAACGAAATTGTTCAGATCGGTACCAAAATGCCTCAGTGCTTGCAACGGTACGTTATCTCTCTCTCTCTCTCTCTCTCTCTCTTTTCTGTCAATAATATCATTTATCATTTAAGATTATATACAGAATTTATATATTTTTATGAATCCAGCTGTTATGAGAGAGTGCAGAGGGGGTTGCATCGAAGCATGCTACAATCTGTTTGACGGCAGTAAGCCGAAAAGTCAGTAGTGAAATAGTTTTATTAATATTTATTTTACAATGGGATACCTTTAATAAATACCGCGTAATCATATGTTTAAGATGAGGCAACAGCTGCTCCTATTGAATACACCAATGGTTTACGGGGTATGGCGTTCAGTATAACGAGAACGTATTCTACATTTCATATAGAATCTTTTGAATATTTAGTACGTACGTCATCCCTAAGCTTCGACGGATGTAGCCATGCTTTTATGAAATAAAAGAGAGAAAGAAAGAAAGAAAGAAAGAAAAAAATAAATAAATAAATATACGTGTAATATAATTCAATAAAAAAATGCACAACAATCTTTCTGTAGACTGATTTTTTAATTTTTTATTTAATTCTACAATCAATTAACAATCGGCAGCTTCATTGCAACGCAACTGTTTTGCCGTGTCGCATAATTTTAACGCCGTTCAGCCTCTGTCGGGGATTAATCGGGACGTCCGTAAGAGATGCGAGACCGGCGCCATCGCCGCATTAGGTATTAAACAAAACAATTGCGTTATATATCAAGAGGCAAGGCAATTTCATATGTACTTGCTCTTGAGACGAATTCGAACGACAAGATAATGATTGACCGTTTTTTTTTTTGTTTTAAGTTCACCCTCACGAAACAAATACAATGCTTTCATTAAAAATTAACTCGAATAATTTAAATAATAATAACATTCGACCGCTGAATAATCTTTATTTTCTCAAAGGCTTGATTTAAAAAGCGGCATTTAATGAATAACTGTGGCTATAAAAAAAAAAAAAAACCTTTCAATATTTTACATTGTTTTTACTGAGAATTAAGTTCGATAACAATAATAATTTCAAGAATATCATGCGTTAAATAATAAAGTTGTGTATGGATTTAATTGCTCTCAAACTACGTAAACTTATACGTGCGTATAAATATTTGTGCGATTAATGATATATAAACTACATGAGCTATTATTGTATAAATTATTATTTTAAAAAAAAAAAAAAAAAAAGAAAAGAAAAAAAGAAAGAGAAAACTGTGGAGTTATTATAATATTAGTATTAGATAAGAAAAAAGAACGAATTCAAAAAAACAAAAATGAAACGTATTACTTTTGTTTTATTATTTGTTAGCAGTTACGTAATATCGACAACAGGTATTTTATAAATATAACGTAATAACATAATAATATAATAATATATTTTATGGATAAATTTTTATTTTCCTCTAGGGAAGAAGAGAGAGCTTATATCGTATACGAAATACGATTGTATCGATTGTTGCGACGGTGAGACGTAACCCCTTGAAACTCCTTTTAATAATATAATTACTTTTCAATTTTCAGATTCACTTAAGTAAAGTGCAAATTTTTTAAACACCTTATTGCTCTTTATTGTTTATTGTTGGATCTCTGAACTCCATTCGATCTTCAGGATACAACTCGTTGCGTCGGTATTAGCAAGGGATTAGCAAAGGAGGTCGTATTCCACACAACGACAGCGTTCTCGGCTAATTATCGATTAAATTTTTATAACTTAATACTTTAGCTTTGACAGTTGCGTGACAAGATGTGCGAATATTGTATCGGGAAACCGGAAGTGTCGAGTGCGCGCGGTACTCTATTTGTCTCTCCTAAATTTTGCAATTCTCGGCATAAGTCACGGAGAAATCATATGAAATCTTTAATAATCAACACTACGGCTCCAACGTTTCTCAAACAGACTCGAAATAACGAGGGAATCTGTGGTTGTTTAGCATTAAATTTTACACTTTCTTTACATATTAGCTGGCCATGCTCTTTTTATGGCTTCTAATAGAGAGGACGCTGATGACAATTTTCCATTGTGAATCATTCGGTTGTTTTTTTTCTTCGCATAGACGCGCAACTGTAGCCGGTGCAGCCCTCAGTCCTTGGTTACACGTGCATGTATGTAGGTACTGTAGGTATCTTTATTTTGTGCGTGAAATTCCATTAGTTGTGTCATCGACCGACTCGCCTTGCCATTATTACATTCCTATTACAATTGTTTTCGCACCGCGATGCTATTTTTTTTACTTATTAAGTCTTGAGACGATACGGGCCTCGGTGCACGCTATCTATTCACCAAATTCGCCAATTAAAGTCCAAATGCATTAGCGGCTAATAATTATTCGTAATATTTACGAATGAAAATTATACTATAACCTGGTATATAATATGAACGACGATCGGCTTTGGAGGAGCTGAGTTATAAGGGAAACGAAAGATTTTTGATGAAAGGACAGGAAGAAATGACGTGACGTTCCAAGCAATGATTATTGTGATGGAATGAATACCTTTGGCGATAACGCGAAAGGAGCTACAAGCACTACTGGGGCTTGTAGGCCACGTGGGCCTGTGGCCGCGAACTAACCCCGTGTCCGATAAATATGCGAAAGCAGCTGTATTTTACTGGTTGTCGAGTCATTGGCAGCAAATGCATTGGTAAAGGCAATAAGCGGGACAAGGGCTCGATAAAGTTCTATGATTTCTTCAAGTCATCGACTCATTAGATCCAATTCTATGATTTATCGTTCGATGGCGTGGTATTTATTGAGAACATTAATATAAACCCATACACCTTTTATACGCAATGCAGAATTTATAGAAATATTATTATTATTGTTGTTGTCGTTGTTATTATTATTATTACTACTAATTTAAATATATTTTTGTTGGTACAGATTATGATTTCCCTTCGGTTTCTGAAAAAAATAAATGTCATCATTCCTGCATCAAAAAGTTTTCAAGTAAGATCTATTCAATATCTATTATGGGACAATCATCCGCGTGCCTATAATACCATTTCAATTATAAAATAATCATTTCAAATCTTTCCGTGGCTATGGTTTCTTAGACTTATTTTTGAACTTATTTTTATAATTTGTAAAATTTGTGACAGGGTAGATTTATACGGAACCCATAACGTACATTATAAAGCGCGTGCAACTGCACAGGGAAGAAACGAAAATTGAAATAATTACAAAATTTATGATTTTTTCCTGTCACGATTTACGTTGAATCACACAAACGCTTTCGGAATTAACCCGTAAAATTTATACAAAAACTCCACGATAGTTAAAAATACGTTGAAGAATAATAATATTTATACGATAAAGACAGTAACCGGATAAGTCATTGGTTGGCTTCGCGTTAAATAAGAGCTTCTTCTAAGCACTTTTTTTTATTAAGGGATCCAGACAAGATGATAGTCATTCAGCCGGTTTACTTACTTACAACGATATATATCTTCGATCATTCTATAGAGATTATCCATTAATAGTGAACTCTTAGTTGTATCCCATTGCCATTGATTTCAAGGTCAGATTAAAGCTCGCCACTAAAATTAGCTCTTGCACGAAGCGCGTAATTTATATGAATAATACGTTCATTTGTTTCTGAGCGTTTAGATTTTCTAAATATTCTAAATATTACCCACCGATTAATCCATTTTCAATCGCTTTCAATTCATGGACACTCAACACTAATCACATAATACAAACGCCTGTCTTTCTTTCCAAAACATTCTCACATAAGCAGTAAGCTTTTCTTGAAATTTATTTATTTATTTATTTAATTATTGAATTATTTAATTACGTTCGTTAAAGTTTATGCTAAAGTTTATGTAAATATGTAAAAATTGTTGTAGAAACGCAATTTTACGATTCAGCGCCTAAATGCATCAGAGCGTGTAACGGTAAGGACTGGTTTCCCGCAAAAATAATATTATAAAATTGATTTATAATATTTCTTATGCTATAATCTTTATAAATCTAGCTATTGTCGAAGAGTGCAGAGAGGCGTGCAATTATGCCTGTCGTAAGATGTTTAACAATAAGAGTGAGTTGAATTTTCATCCGAATGCGAATTTATCGATCTTTATCGATTTCCTATACTCTTTTTGTAGCTGCGTTATTTCAATAGACGAAGAAATATCATTTCATTCGACTAAGAGATGAATTATTTATTTTTCAGTTCGAAAAACAACGGAGACATTGACAACGCCAATAGTTTATGGTGTATGGCGCCCGATTGATAATAATTAATAATGTAGTCTATCAAATGTAACAAAATATATAGTAATTATTTGAGAAAAAAAAAATTAGAATTAGTTATTTGTAAAACTTGAATAAGGCTATGTGATGACTTACTACTTACTCACTACTACCACGGCTTCCTGAAATATACCCACGAATACACATATGTGTTTTCGTGGAAAGCGAGCTTTTCTTTTCTTTTTTCTTTTTTCTTTTAATAATTATTCTCCATTCTCTGTATAAAATTTTTTACCAACTTTCCTCCGTAATTCTCGTTATTCCTGATTCTTATTTGTAGAAAATTGGAATTCTGTATAATTCTATCTGGAACATCTTTTGAATAGTAATTAATAATAAAAAAAAAAAAAAAAAAAAAAAAAAAAAAAAAATGCATCTATACGTCGTCACGAAATTTACCTTCCCATTAGTAATCACAATCGATCTCTGGAATCTTTGATAACTTTGTTCCACAGATCATGCATACGTACACAGATACGTAATTATCGTCTATAAAGATAAAGGTCTCAATCAAAAATATGCGTTTCGCAAATTTATAATAAGGTTATGAAGGTCAAAATGAGAATCGAGAAGAAAGTAATGGTAAATACTATGGCATAAGCTTGAGATTGCGTGTAAAAAGCATCAGGATATAGTTCTTGAACATTAATAAATAACGTTCCATGTGATAATTAACCATAATGAAACGCTGCAGGGGATACAAAATTCATTTTGTTTACCATCATCACTCTTGACACGTCTGTGAAAATTTAAATAATTGATTATTTATTCTGTTTACGTTTATTTTCAAATAAGCTTTTATTATTCGTATCCGCACTCTCGACTTACGAAGACGATCTGACGTGTAGCAATGGAACTTTTAAGTCATTTTTCAGTTTTATTCGGATTAACAAGTATATCGAAGACAACGACATTTTCTACTTATTGTATACGTAGTCTTTTAAGCACGTGGAATTACTTTAGAGTATATCATCATCATCATTATCATCATCATTATTATTATTATTATTATTATTAAGTCTAACATATTTTTGGTACAACAATAAACTACATTGTATGTATAATAAATAATAGTTATAGTGATTTGATATTAAAATACGGGAAAGCGATAAACAAGGATACCTTGTTCTCTATTGATCACATAAGGTTTTACTGGAACATGTTATTTAACAAACAATTATTGTTAACTAATTAATATGTCTAATAAATTAAAAATAAATATATCGAATAATAATAATAATAATAATAATAATCAAAGTTTTTTCTTAGTTTAATTTTATCCAACAATATGTTAACAATAACTATAAGTTCTTTTTTTTATATTTGACATATATAAAATAACATGCATGAACATGTATAGAAAATTTTAGAATTAATTGTGAATATATACCATGAAAATACAGAATTAAATGAAATAAAAATTGAATTTTATTGATAATTAAATAAAATTACTCTAGCAGTGTAATATAATACTTAAAAAAAAAAAAAAAAAAACATTGAAATTGTTTTTAAAAAGAATAAACCTTGAATAACAAGATTATGGTCATTATGCGCTTAATAATAAAATTTATACAACAATTCATTTATTAATATATGATTGTTATATAAATTTATTATTACATCAATAAAATATAATTTCTTACTACCATTGATAGTGGTGACTTATATAAAATTATTCAAAAATATCTTGCAATTGTAATGCATCGTACAATTTTTTTTTTTCTAATTTTAAATATATATTTATCCTGCGTTAAAGGTGTTCGTCAATTTTTTTAAATCCATAAAATATATACAAAGATATTTTTTTTTACAAAACAAACATTTTTTATTTATTTAATGGTATTTCGTAGGGGGAAGGGAACTTACATTCACAAGAGATGATTGCCACGGCTGCTGCAATGGTAAGATTCATGAAAAAGTATAATAAAAAATAAATAAGATTTGCAAAAATTAAAATGCGAAACAATTATAATATTATTGACGAATTACTTTTTAAAATTGATTCTAACTTTTCTAAGTAATTGAATAAATAAATTATTAATATACTTAGACGTTATTTATAATCAGATAAACTATTCGATTTTAATGGGAATTAAAATATTTATTGATCTGAAAGAACATAAGATTGAAAAAAAAAAATCTACATACAAATAATTATATTCTCATAATAAACCTATGTTGTTTTTAATTTTAATTTAGATCTCTTTGGCGTGGAATTACGAAGTAAATGCAACCTGTCGTGCATAAGAAAATTTGCAAGTAAGAGACCTTTTATAGGCATTTATATAACGGTAATTATTATTAACTTTGGATTTTGAAAAAGGCGTAAGAATAGTGCTTTTTTAAAAATATTACAGGATTTTTTTATTTTGAATTTTCGATTTAAAAACGTGGGAAACGTATCGTGTTAATAACATTCATATTGTTATTCATATTATATAAATAATTTTAAAGACATTAGGATTCAGCGATCCCACAACTTGATACATAACTTGATAACATAAAAAATGACGGTAAAGCTTTTATAACATTATTACATTCTCAAGGATAAGTGCGAAAGTTTAAAAAAAAAAAAAGAAATAATATAATTACAATTTTGTGTTTTAGCAACTACATATTACTTGTCGGTATTTAAATGCCTAACAGGCTGTAAACGTAAGTCTCTCGAACTGTATATATATATATATATATACACATATATATATATATTGAACATTTGGCTTATAAAAGATTAAGGAAACGGAGTTATAAAATAAACGTGTAATGCTTTTATATTTTATGTCAAATCTAATGCAGGTATTGTAAAGGAATGCAGAGGCGGCTGTAATGATTCGTGCAATAGTATATTTATAAAAAGTAAGTTGTACTGTTCGTTAAAAAGAAAAAAAAAAGAAGAAAAAAAATTAAAATAGTTTCTTAAATATTAATTTTACGTTTTACTTGACGAACGATATCGTAAAAATTATTTATATTTCAGAGCGTAAACCAACGTCGAGGGCACCCTCGTCAATACTTTACGGAGTATGGCGATCAGTTGCATAAAAAGCTTATGCAATGTAATTTACTTATAGATCCCCATGGATATTGTTTATATAAATTCAATGTACTGTGTTCGAAAATATTAAAAATACAAAAGATAGTCCCTTCCACAATGTTCTTTCGTTCATAAGTAAATAATATTCACAAGTACGTGTTTTATTACTTTTATTAATTGATACTGTATTAAAGAAGTTATGTATTAAAGGCTCGATATTATATCGATTGTAAAAATCATATGTACTTTGTGATATCAAGCCTTTAATCTAGCGGGACGGAGTCTTGCATTTTTCAAATATTATAAAAACATTCCTCAACCGAGCTATTCCTATTTGCGATAATTCATTCAAATGAACGAACGTCACACCAAATGAGATCGTACGGAGAAACTATTTCTATACGATGTACATGACATTATATTTGCATGTACTGACTGATGATATATTTTATGTAATACCTAAAGATTGATCGGTTCATATACGCCTTTATTGCGGAAATAATTCTTTTTTTTTTTTTTTTGTATTACTATGTTATATTGAAAGAATAAAAGAGTTAAAGAGTACTGGAGGTCGAATTTTCATTTTTAAATACGATTATATCGAAACATTAGAGATATTTTTTTTTCCTTTAAATATATGTAGAATTAAGTATCGCGTATAATTAGTCGTAATCGAAACGTGGATTTAGAGTTGACGCGCTTAAAGGAAATCCGCGGATCTAAGGGAAAGCGATGCTGGACGAAAGTGGATATCGCGAGCCCCGGAACGTCGGTTACATGTCGGGGCAGAGGGGGTTAACAGCTCAGGATAGTTAATAAGCGACCCTCTTGGTTAGTTGGTTGGGGGGGGGGGGCGGAGGGATGGAGAACGGAAACCTTACCGAGTCACGTTGGGACAATCGGTAAAGAAGTTTTTCTCACAAACTTTTTAATTAAAAATATCAAATATCAGATATCAAATTGCGTAAAAATATTTTTCTTCTTTTTTCTATCGTAATCGTACGACAGACTATTTAGTACAGAATAATAGATAATCAAATAAATAAATAGTATAAGCGTAAGAATCGAAGCGTGTGACGCAGATTACGCAATATTACGATAACATTAACAATGTTTTTAAAAAAATTTTTATCAAAAAAAAACAGCATTATTAATAACTAATTAGAATTCATTTGACAATAAAACGTTCCATTCGTTCTGTATTTTCTACTTTTTTTAAATACATATCTCTACTTATACAGACATATTATTATATACATATATATATATATTTATATATTTATATTTAAAGACACGTTGTAGGATTTATTTATATCATTAGATTACTTAAAATTTAATTTACAACGCATTACGTAAATTTATTAACTATTAGAATAAACTGCATACATTATTTTATAAAATGCAGTTTTGGATAATTTATTTGTTAACGTTTAATACTTGCGTACTATTTACTGCAGGTACATACACATGTCTAAGATATTCTTAAATATAATATTAAATTAATTTATTTAAATTTTTCATAGCCGTGAGAGAACTTACGTTTACAAAAGATGAGTGTATAGATTGTTGCAATGGTAAAATGTAAAAAATTCTATAAAATATTTCTTTTAAATTAAGTAAAATTTATATTGTCATTAGATTTTTAAACGTATTTCAAAATATATTTTTTTATATTTTTTTAATCATTCAATCAAGTCGAGTAGTTTTTATTGAAATTAGAGAAGAATAAATACTTGTATATTCCAAATTTATTGTTTAATATATACATTAAGGATCTTGATATTCAAAATTTAAAATAAAAAATTGTTTTTTACTCTAATACGTTTTTCTAACTTTAATTTTAGCGCTTTCCGAAGATAAAAAACACGAATGTAGAGTTTCATGTATAAGAAAGTTTTCAAGTAAGAATAGGAATACGTAAAAATAATTATACTTTTTATAAAATATATAATTACGCATATAGATATTTTATTATTAACTAGTACTGTAATAACGAATATTAATTTTTAATTTACTGATTTTTAAGCGCTCAAACCTATCGATCCTTTTTATTGATAAATTATGGAATATATTAATTTTCTAAATATATATATATGTATATATATATATACTCAATTTAAAAAACAAACTGCTATAATCAATTTATATGCTTAATTTATATTTTACGTTATCTGAATTAATAATGTTTGTATAACATAATGTATGATGACCGATGAATATAATAATTCTATTTGTCATTAGGAACAACGATATACCATTCGGTGCGCGCGTGCTCGAAAGCTTGCAGACGTAAGATACAAATATATCTTTTATATTAAGGAATATAATGCATGTCTGTATGAATTAAGAGAAAGAAAATAGAGAGGAGGATTTTGAGAATGTGCATTGAACGATATTTAAAACAATTATACTTTTTAGAATTATAGAATTTGAATTGTAGAAAATAAAGGAATATTCATATTTTGTATATTTTTAAACGTACAGATATTGTAATCGATTGCAGAAAGGGATGCGTTGATTCGTGCAAAGCTATATTTTTAAACAGTGAGTAAACTTCAGAAATTTAATTGTAAAGGATAAAAATAATTGTAAACTGTGCTCCTTTTTCGTATTATATAAATATTATAATAAATATTTTAGGGCGCACGACTTCGACAAAGAATCCTTCGTCAATCATATATGGCGTATGGCGTCCGATTGAGAATGCTAACTATTAACTATTAACCATTAACTATTAACTGGCTACTTTGAATCTTGTGAAAGAATATTTAGAATATCAATATATAATTATTATATATATATATATATTTTTTTTTTATCTTTTATTCGTAAAATAACGTAATACAATAAATTTATAATAAAAACTCATTCAAATACTAGTTATCATTATTATTATTATTATTATTATAAACGTTATTTCTGTGGGTCATCGGCACTTGGTCGAGGATCCTCCGCTGAGCATTTAACCAATGAATCGAGAGGGTAGATTTAGGTTAGCCTCCACCCGTAGCTCTAATGATTGCGATAATAAGGACAAAGGCCGAAATTTCGTATAAATAAAATAATTATTAATAAATAAATTTCAACGAGTGATAGGCTTACAAATTTAAGAGGAGAGATCCGATGAAATTTAATTCGACCGAGTATCGATCATTATTCTCTTGGGACACCGAAGTTAATATCAATCTTTACATTCGCAACTGAAATATATTTGGATTCGAGGATTCCGGCACTTGCTGAGCGTCAATTTGCGCGATATTACTATTGTAATGTCTTGCAATGAATCGGCCAATGGATCACATTGGAATCATCCTATTTTTTTAAGTGACGATATATTATTTCCTCGCAACTTCTCATCCATTCGTGAAAATTAAAAACATGGAATTCGAATACTAGACTCAGCATATTCATCGCTCAGCATATTATGATCAATTGTTTACGAACAAATAATTATTCCTTTCGTAAAAATAAAAAAAAAAAAAGAAAAGAAAAGAAAAGGTAGACGTAAAACATTTCGAATTAAATAACATATTTATTTTTAAAAATAAAAATAGCCAATCGTAAAGATAAATATAAACGATAATGCCGATATTTATAATAATAATTATAAAAACAAAATAATTATAAATAATGTTTAAATAAAAAAAAATTTTATTCAACAATTGTTCCTTTCGCGTTAAACTAATTAATTATTAATTGTTTATACTTAACATATTGTTTATTGAGGGCTTTCGGATCATGGAAAATTATTGCCTAAAAGATCTATAAAAAAGTATAACGTGAAATAAAAAAATTTTTATAGTATATTTGAAAAATATAAGTATTAAATTTACAATAATTTAGAAACAATTATTTTAAATAGCTGGCTTATCATGGATATTATTCAATATATTTAATAATAAACAGTCAGATTATTTAATGAATTCCTTCGTATTTTTATATAATTGACTAACAGCGTAAATTATGTATTTTTACAATATGTGTTTTTTTATTACTTACTTGCTGATTACAAATTCTTTTATACTCTTTACTACAGGTATATGTTATGTGAAATATTAATATTTATGAAAATACGGTAATATTATTACAAATTATTTTTCTATGCAGGTCTAAGGGAACTTACATATAAAAGAGAGGATTGCAACGCTTGTTGCCGTGGTAAAATTGATTATAATTTCTAAACCTTTATTATTATATCATAATTGAAATAAATTCATAATAAAATTTCATAATTTTAATAATTAAATAAATTAAATATATATTATATTTAGCACTCCATAGAAGCTTAGTACAACCATGTCTTTCCTCGTGCGCAAATAAGTATGCAAGTAAGAATAATACTTTTAAAAATATATATAAATATATGTATTTTCTATTCGATATAATATAAATATGAAATTTTAAAGAAAGAAAATATCCTATATACTATTAAATATTAATATCAATAATAAATAAATAAAATATAAATTTTATGAATTGAATTTTATGAAATGAAATGAAATTTTATAAATTTCATGAATTTTTAATGAATTCCTTATTTATTACTTTATTTATTTATTTATTTATTATTAACTAGCCGAAGGCTAATATTTATGGGGTGTTGAAATAGTAATATTTATAGTTTTATTTACTAATTTTCTATTTTACTACTTTTGTATAAGGAAAAACGCTTTATGATTCAAAATATAAATGCCTGCGAGGTTGTAAACGTAAGATATCAATTCACGAAGTATATTAGCAAATTAAATATTATGCAATGAAATATCTTTAATAATGGATTTTTCATCTTTTACACCATAAAGCAATCATACCAGAGTGTAGACCCGGTTGCGTCGATTCCTGCTTCAATATATTTTTATATAGTAAGTTGACTTTGTATAAATTATTTGTATAAATACAATTTTAAAAAATAAATATTTATTTTTTAGAGCGAATGTCAACACCGAAAACTACGTCAACAATAGTTTATGGGGTATGGCGTCCAATTTCATAGAAATATTATTTAAATACCTTTGGAATAACAACATTTGTGCATTCACGTGTATTAAGAATAATTAAATATGAATTCTATATATTATTATAACGACATATAAATGGAAAATAGTTTTTATACTGAATTAAATATATAATTTTTATTTTACATAACCTATAAATAAATTTTTGGTTATAAAAGTAATTGGTTACGAAAATAATATGCTTCACCTTACTTAACTGATAAACTGATTGTGGCATTCATTGCGTTCCCAATCTGGTATCAAATAATTAATAATTAAAAATTTAATTAAATTTTGAGAGAAGAGCATAAAATAAGGAAGTTTTTGGTGTCTCTTTTTGTTTTAACTTTAATTTTTATTTCTTTTATATGAATCGCTTTTATAGTAAAATTTATTTTTTAATGTACTTCTTTCATTGAAGACTTTTTAACATGAACGGGAATGTATTTGAATGGATTTGTGATTTGTTGTTAATTGGAAAGAATTTATTAAGCGAATAGAATCGCGATAGAGTACTTTTGGTGATAGCGAACTAAGTAGCAACATAACGATTTCGAGGTTATTGGTATATATATGAAAGGTTGAGAGGTTCTTTATAGTGTTGAACAGTTCTTTATAAATGTTTGGATATCAATTTTGTATAAAAAATGTTGTTTTTTTTTTATCAATTTACTTTTCTAATAGTCTAATTAAACAAATGTATAAAACATTCATCTGTCTTTGTATTTCTTTTATATATATATATATATATAATATCGGATTTTCTCAAACACGAAAAAATATGAATAATCAAAGGTAATAATATTAACGAGAGTCAACAATTTAAAGCACAAAATTAGAATTATTTTCAACGTATCTGCTATTATCAACATTTCGAATACTTAAAATTAGCAAAATATTTTATTTGAACTAAAAATTTTATATAATTTTAATTTTCTCTTAAAATAATTATCAGAATTAATTATATTCAGAGACCCCTGATTTTCTATCATATCTATTTATATTTAATTCATAAATTCAATTTTTCCGACACATTAAAGAATATAGCGTAAGCGTTAAAGTAATAAAGAAAGGAAATTTAAAAAAAATAAATCTATTAAAAGTATGTAAGATAATAAAGTTATCAGTTTTTCCATATTTTTACATAAATATTAATTGGCATATTTTTTTTCAACTGCAGTGCGACAATTTATTTAAAACGAACTTGTAAAAATGTACTACATTACGTACTTTTTGTTGTTTTTCGTTAACTATTTATCATTATGTAACGGTATGTTTGTTTAATGCAATTCGATGGTCTATTTTCTAATATATTCTATATGCGTATAAACGAATTTTTAAAAATAAATAATAAAATAATTAAACGATTCATTTAAATCAGTCAATTTATATTTTTTCAAATTATTTATTGCTCAGGAAAACAAAAGCTTTCATGGACCAAAGAGGAATGTTATGCATGCTGTAATGGTAATAAACTATAACAACTGAATATATGCAATTATATGCAATTGTTCCTATAAATGTACTTACATTTCATTTAAAGTATTTTTCAAGTAACTCACAATTAATGCCCTTAAAATAATATTCTATAATAATTACGTATGATGACATAATTCGTTATTACTTTTTAAATACTTTTAAATTTCCTCAAAATCATGTTGTAACGATTTTTATGAAATATTTATCACTTTTGATGTCGATGTATCTTATATTTTATTATTAATTTAGCTCTGCATCCAGATTTAAGAATGAATTGTGTTCATTCATGCGTTTTGAAGTTTTCGAGTAAGTAAAAATAGATATCTATATACATATTTGCACCTCTAAATTAATTCTTTAGAATGTGAATTAACAATATAAATTAATAAACATTCATGGTTTTTACAAATAATAATTTTCATATCACTATATATGTATAATACATTACTATGTACATTGATACGTAAAATTATGAAAATTAAAATATATTTACTAAATAAATATTGAGCTAATTTCATTAATTGATATTTAATTTGTTCTAGGATAAACATGAAAATGAACTGTCCTAACAGTTTTTGTTTTATAATTTATATAATTCGGTAATCTAATACAAATTGTTGGCTTCGCATGTATATAAATAATCCGAGCTCGAAACTCTGCTCTCAATAAACTTTGCTCGAGCAATGATCTACTTAACACGTTTAACGTTTAGATAAATTTTACATAAATATAAAAGCCTTATATATATATATTTTTGATAGCGATCTAGCTTTTATTGAAATATTAAGATCATAAATTCACGAGCTTCTTGATTCTGGATGACGCGATTCCATCTGAGACTTCCGATCTCAACGTAAAGGATAAAATTTAGACTTGACAAACGGGTCTGCGGGTGTAAACCATACGAAGTTTCGTATTGTTACGATACGCTTTTATCTCGAGGGGTCAGCAGACCCCTCGAGGCACCAGACGAGTCTTTGTCGATCTCGTTCTAATTTAAACTAGCGTCCGAAACTCTGTCGTGGAATAATCTGCCGATTTTCGGCTTAAAGAAATGATTGAATTACTGTACATTTTGTAGGAACATCGGTATACGAATCAACGAATAAATGCATTCAAGGGTGCAGGACCATTGTCGAGGAGTGCAGAGACGGTTGCATAGCTTCATGCGTCCTCATATTCAAAAGACGTGAATTACTTTTCCTCAATAAAAAATTAACTCAGCACGTGTTTAAGTAAATATAACAATGTTGTTTAAAAATTGTTTTTAACAGTACGCAGAGTGACCAAGAGGACAACTACCTCAAGAATACTCGGAGTTTGGGTTCCAATCACATAAACTTCAAATTACGAAAAGGAATTTCATAAATTCATATATAAGGAAATCGAAACTAGAGTACGAAAATAATCTTAAAAAATTAGGATATTTAAACGAAAATTGATTTGTGAAAAATTGAACTAATCTCTTGTATTTGTTATTATTATAATAAAGCTAAAACATTTGCCATAGATCATTTCTTATTTAAATGTTTAATATAAGATTTAATGAAAAATGCTTTTGTTTCTTCTATTTCTTTTCCACTTCCTCTTTCTCGTATTCCAACAAAAACATAACAAAAAAGAAAAGAAAAGAAAAGATTCTGTAAAGCTTTCTGATTCTAATGAAATTCTGTATTACTCGATTACTCTCGAGTACTACATGTACTATGTAAAAGATCAAGATAGTAAAGGAGGAAAGGCTTGTCCTTGAATATCGTGAGCGTAAAATTTATAGACGAGAAAGAGAAGTGGAATTTAATAAATTCTAGTGTATTTATATTATCTAGTGTATGTATTTAATAATTTCATAGTCGAAGTGATATCATGGAGTGATGTAATTCTTTTTTTTTATTCTTATCACAAGTGCGATTGAATAACAAAATAATTAATATTTTATGTGTCAGAAATAACGTTCTATTTGCGCTATTTATTATTAGGCTACAAGTTATCGGTATATATTATTTAAAATTATTTATAATTATAAATAACTTAAGGCTACTAGATTAATCAAATGAAAATGAATTTTTCATTAATGTTTATAATAATATTCATGTGGAGTATAACATTTACTAATGGTAAATTTATTTTAATAATTATTTAAAAAAAATTATAAGAAAGTAATTAATTCTAAGTATGATTTTATACAGGATTAAAGAAATTATTAACGTATACAAAAGAAGATTGTGATCAATGTTGTTCAAGTAAGATATTAATTCCTATGAAGAAATTATTCTGTCATTTTTATATTTTATTGACATTAATAAATTTGCTTGTACTCTCATACTTAGATTTGGGAGGTGTAAAGAGAACCGATTGTCTTTACTTGTGCATGAGAAAGTATGAAAGTAAGTGAAATAAAAATATGTATTTGTGTATTATCGAGATAAATAGATGATTCTAGTCTCGTGCTTTGTTTATTAACAAAATGAAATTTGATAAGTACATGATTATTGAGAAGAGCGGCAGGGGGCGGGGGGAGGGAGAGGGGTGTTCAAAGGGCGAAGAGCACAGTAATGACATCTTGATTCTAATGATCGTCATTAGAATCAATTAGTCAAGGCTTCGGGAGTTAGAAACGTTATATGAACTTAATAATAATTATAATTTTCCGTAATATAGGATCCAAAAATAGATTTATAAACGTATATTTGATCGCTTTTCGATGCCAAAAAGTTTAGTCCTTTGAATCGTTGTAATAGAAAGTTCTTGTATATTTTCATAAACCGCATTCTGTTATACAATTTAATTATTTTCCAATATATTCCTTCCCATAGAGTTAATGATATTGATATATCATTGGAGTTTATTATTTATTTTAGGAGAGAATATCTATGATTCAAGATCTAAATGCTTTCGAGGATGTTTGGGTATAAAATTTTTTAATTATATTTATCTATAAGTATTCCGATATTATTATTGCTTATTATATTTTTATCAATACGTATTATTTAGTTTTAAGAAACACTAGTTATTTTAATAATTGAAGGTAAATTTTTTTATTTATCGAAAATTTATAAATTATAGCTATAATACGCGAATGCAGAAAAGAGTGCGATGACGCATGTGACAAAATGTTCAGAAGTAAGTATAGGATTTAATTTTGGATTTAATGATTTATTGGGGAACCTTTTCAATTGTTCAAGATTATTAGTAATGATACGGTGTACTACTTATTTCAGAAAAGGCAAAAAAATATACGCCACCGCCAACAACAGAGGAAATGGATTTATCGCTAAAACTTTAACGTTAAACATTTTTCCCAAAACTCGGATGAAACAATTAATTTCAAATATATAATTAATAATAATTAATAATAATAGTAATAATAATAATAATAATAATAATAATAGTGTTAACAATAATAATAATAATAATAATAAACGTTCAATATCCAATAAAGAATTTTAAGTGGTAGAAATTAATTAATTGTATGAGCAATAATAAATGAATCACAAGTTAGTCATACAAGTTCACTGAAGAATTTCGATGCAACAGAATCTTCTATGTTATAAATTTTATTTTGATCCTTTCGTACGACCATACGCTCGGCAATAAATTATTCCGTTCATATTTATGATGTTATTGAGAGTGATGAAAATCTCTTTACATGTATGAGTATTGTAATATTAAATGGTGATATCGAAGCCTCGATCGACTTGAGTTTCTATGTTATTTTGTACACTATTTATGCCTGGAGCAATGGAGCCTTTGTCCTCGAAGCGTGTAGATAAGGAAGTTCGTGACCGTAACCATGAAAGATCCCACTCTCGTATGGGAGTTTCCATGCCGAGTCCTGGGCGTGTATATACGGTACCGTATAGTCGTGGTTTACGGGCCTTGACGGTCGCTATGGGCATACGACCGTAACGAACTGAATTATGACTGACATGACAGCGAAGATTCGGTTGTGGCATATGATGGTTATTGGGGTTATTGGGGTTATTGGGGTATGATGACGTTGACGATGACTAAGGGATGTCTAGGGAAACCGCTGTTATCGAAATTTCTCGTAACCTACGTTTCTCATAAGTTTTCCATCTTACTTTTTATTATATATTCTCGGAATATTAGAGAATAAAGAGGATTATATACAAATTGCTTAATGTACGTATAACAATATTATAAAGCGTTTTACCGCTAAAACAAAATGAATGTTCGTTTAAAAAAGCATTAATACTTTTCTATCGAGGGAATAATAAATTTGATTCTGGTGCAATGAATGCATAAGTTGTCGGAATGAGTACGTGCAGGGAGATACGAAGGAATGAAAAACCATTCGTTTTTATTAATCAAGTAGAACTTCGAATCGGTGATTGGAAATGACGTTGACAGGCAACTACGGTCGATTTATTTTACAAAGGGCTCGGAATGTAATAAAAGGGAAAGGCTTGTCCTTGAATATCGTGTCAATAAAATATCATTAAACGGTGAGTGTAAAATTTATAGAAGAGAAAGGAAAGTGGAATTTAATAATTTTCTTTATCAAGCAATAAACGTTACAAATTACAATTGTTTCATATCATTATTATAAGATATAATTCTTTCTTATTTTTCTTTTTTTTCTTTTTTTTTCTTATCACAAATACGATTGAATAACAAAATAATTAATATTTTATGTGTCAGAAATAACGTTCTTTCACGCATTGCTACTTATTATTAAATTATAAACTGTCAATATATATTGTTTTAAAATATTGAAAAGTAAAAAAATTAATTAAGTTATTTAAAATTATTTAAAAATGTATTCTCCCTTATTGTTCTTAATATTTTGTTTATACTGCTTAACATTTACAATGGGTACATTTATAATAGATATTATACTTGCTATCTTATTAAATAAACTTCATGTAATATTTTATTTTCAGCTGTAAAAAAGAAATTGTCCCCATACAAAAAAGAAGACTGCGAGAACTGCTGTAGAAGTAAAACTTTTTTTTTTTTTAAATCCATTATGACAAAAGATTATTCTATAAATTTATATACTTCAATTTATGCAGAATTATTTTTTTTGTATTTTTTTTGTTTGTTTATTTTGTATTTTGCATTTTTTGTATTCAGCTCTTCCTGAGGAAAAACAGCACCAATGTCACTATCTATGCTCTAGAAAATTCCTATGTAAGTCATATAACGAAACTTTTTTTTTTATATTTATTTTAAATATTAGAAAACTCGCGTTAAATAAGATACTTTTTTAATTGTTCCCTTTACATTAAAATGCAGTTATATTACATAACGTAAATATACGTATTTTTTAAAAATAAATTTAATGAAATTCAATCTATTAAATTAATCAATTATGATTATGTTTTTTTTTTTTTTTTATTAGATAGCAATATGTATACTGAAAGGGTTAAATGTTTTCAGGCGTGCAGAGGTATGATAAACATATGTATATTCATATATAATGATTTTCCATTAATAATACGCCTATTTCATTCTCTAGCAAATTACTCTAATAAATCTAACCTCTTTCCTAAAGAGTCTACAAGTGATTTTGTGACCATGAATATATCACTACTGTATTTATATGTTTCTACAAATATATGCTTTAATATTAGACCATACGGAGAAATGCAATGAGCCATATAAGGCGTGCATTTATTCGCTCTTCAGGAGATCTTTTAGGAAATTGAAATTATATATATATATATATATATATATATATATATATATGATTTCGGCTATTCATTTTAATTAAAGAAAGTTTTCCCGATCAGTTTGAAAATTTTTAAATATAAATATTCTACAATTAGCATGTAACGATTCGATGCATACGTGGAAGAATAATGTACGTGTACGTATTAATGAAGGGTTTCCATATTTTATTTTTTATCAACAGAGAGCGTGGCATTCTCCCTCTCTCTCTCTCTCTCTCTCTCTCTCTCTCTCTGGGTACTCTCTATCCCCGAAAATATCAGCTTTCGCTTAGCAATCGACGTTTCTTACAAAATTTGCATCTCCATTAATCGAAATTCATAAAACTTAGTGAATGCGTACGTTTGAGACTCTTTGCCCTCAATGAGAAATATACATTTCTATTCCCATTCGCCGGCTTCTTTCTTTCCATGTACAGATAATTTTCTTTTTATCCTGCATTCTTCAAACATTAAATATTATAATATTTAATTATCCCTTCAGATGCATAGAATGAATTTACTATCATACTATCGAAACTTTATATATATATATATTTTATTCAAACGATCATAACTCTTTATTTTATCAAAAACTATATCCTCGTTGTACCATTGTCAATTTAAAAAATGAAACCGATGATATTAATGCATACAACGAAACTTACAAACTTATTAATTATTTTAAGCTAAATAAAGAATTATATTTAACCATACATTTATAATCGATCAATCTAGAATCACTCGAATATTTAATATATATATATACATTTCATAATTTCATTTGATTGATTAATAATATTATTATACTATTAGATTTGATAATATTTACATGTTAATTATTCATCTACAATTTGTAAAATACAGTTATTATTGAAGAATGCAGACAAGAGTGTTATGACGCGTGCGACAAAATGTTTAGAAGTAAGAGTATTTTGAGTTCAAAGATTTCTTTAGATGATTTTTTTTATTACAGAAACGTCAATAATAACATGATAATACGATGTTAATTTCAGAGACAGCAAAAAGAACTTCGCGACAGCCAACAACAGTCGAAATTGATTTATCCTTACATTTATAGAATAATTAGAATAATTACGAATCTACATAAACTGATACGAAATATTGTAATTATGTTTAAATAAAATTTATTACAACTGATCTCAATCGAGATTAAAATGTTTTAATTTATTCAACGTATTTAGAATTAAGTATCGCGTATAATTAGTCGTAATCGAAACGTGGATTTAGAGTTGACGCGCTTAAAGGAAATCCGCGGATCTAAGGGAAAGCGATGCTGGACGAAAGTGGATATCGCGAGCCCCGGAACGTCGGTTACATGTCGGGGTAGAGGGGGTTAACAGCTCAGGATAGTTAATAAGCGACCCTCTTGGTTAGTTGGTTGGGGGGGGGCGGAGGGATGGAGAACGGAAACCTTACCGAGTCACGTTGGGACAATCGGTAAAGCAGTTTTTCTCACAAACTTTTTAATTAAAAATATCAAATATCAGATATCAAATTGCGTAAAAATAATTTTCTTCTTTTTTCTATCGTAATCGTACGACAGACTATTTAGTACAGAATAATAGATAATCAAATAAATAAATAGTATAAGCGTAAGAATCGAAGCGTGTGACGCAGATTACGCAATATTACGATAACATTAACAATGTTTTTAAAAAAATTTTTATCAAAAAAAAACAGCATTATTAATAACTAATTAGAATTCATTTGACAATAAAACGTTCCATTCGTTCTGTATTTTCTACTTTTTTTAAATACATATCTCTACTTATACAGACATATTATTATATATACATATATATATATATTTATATATTTATATTTAAAGACACGTTGTAGGATTTATTTATATCATTAGATTACTTAAAATTTAATTTACAACGCATTACGTAAATTTATTAACTATTAGAATAAACTGCATACATTATTTTATAAAATGCAGTTTTGGATATTTTATTTGTTAACGTTTAATACTTGCGTACTATTTACTGCAGGTACATACACATGTCTAAGATATTCTTAAATATAATATTAAATTAATTTATTTAAATTTTTCATAGCCGTGAGAGAACTTACGTATACAAAAGAAGATTGTTTAAATTGTTGCAATGGTAAAATGTAAAAAATTCTATAAAATATTTCTTTTAAATTAAGTACAATTTATATTGTCATTAGATTTTCAAATGTGTTTCTTATATTAACTTATATTATCTCATTTTTTATATTCTTTTAATAATTTAATAACGCCCAAAAATCCTAATGAAATTAAAAAAGAATAAAATTGTATATTCTAAAAATTTATTCCTTCTACACATTGAGGGTTTTGATATTTAAATATTAAAAAAAAATTTTATATGTTCTAATATGATTTTTTAACGTTAAATATAGCCCTTCCCATAGAAAAGCAGCACGACTGTGGTGTTACATGTATAAACAAGTATTCAAGTAAGAATAGAAATACGTAAAAATAATTATACTTTTTAGTATTATTTATATAGATTGTAAATAGGAATATTTGTATACACAGTGAAACAAGTGAAAATCAAGTTGTTAAAAATATATAATTACGTATAAAAATATTCATTATTCACTAATATTGTAATAACGAATACGAATTTTTAATTTACTAATATGTATGCGTTCAAACCTGCCGATTATCACATTGATAAGTTGTAGGATATACTTATTTATATGCCTAACTTGTATTTTAGGTTATCTAGATTAATCATTTATTTGGTTTTATTAAATTAAAATTAAGTACAAACGAGAAATATAATGATTAACGTTTATTAATTTTTAAATTTTATTCTTATCAGGAACTACATTGTATCATTCAGTACGTGAGTGCGTGCAAGCTTGTAGATGTAAGATAAGACATATATCTTTAACATTATGGAATAATACATGCCCATTACATGAGGGTTCTAATAATTTGCATTGAGCCACATTTATAATAATTATACCGTATAACTAATCTTAATATCGGAAAGTAAATGAATTTATGATTTTTCGAGTTTAATTATATTCTATATTGTCAAAAACGTAGATATTATGGCCGATTGCAGAAAGGGATGCGTTGATTCGTGTAAAAGGATCTTTTTAAAGAGTAAGTAAAATTATTTATTATAAAATTCTTTGTATACACTTGTTTTTCCTCTTATGGAAATACTGTAACGAATGTTATAGGGCGTCCTTCATCGACAAAGAACCCTTCGTCAATCATATATGGCGTATGGCGTTCGATTGAGAGCTCTAGTAATGCGACTGAGTAATATGCCATTATGTTAAATTTTGTAAATGATCATTTAAAGTAGCAAACGACATGTAATCCTTACTTTATGTTGTAGCGCTCAAGAAAGTTAATTATTGAGATTGATACGATGGAGGATGAGAATTATCAATAAATAATAACACCTTCCGTTAAATTCCAATTTAATTTGCATTTATTTCTATTATTATTGCTGATCTTATAGATTAATATCGGCATAAAAAGCTCCCTTCTTTATCGAACGAGTACAATTACG
Source organism: Ceratosolen fusciceps (assembly GCA_018883505.1). Taxonomy (NCBI): domain Eukaryota; kingdom Metazoa; phylum Arthropoda; class Insecta; order Hymenoptera; family Agaonidae; genus Ceratosolen; species Ceratosolen fusciceps. Next base: position 5,551,785 of record RCIC01000002.1, read on the forward strand.
CAATCTAGTTGTGCACGTGCGAGTATTAGCGGGATAAGCAGCTGACCTGCTGCACCACGATAACCCCTTGATTGAACGAATTACTTCGTTCCCTATGACCTTCCACGAAAAACGCAATCCTGCCCGGCATTCTTATTTATTCGAAATAAACTGTCACTGGTATCCCCATGTCCCTAACGCGCTACATCAAGCTAAGGCCCTTGACGACCCTTATTCTATACCAAATTTCCATCGATTGACTTCTTCTCCTCTATTCTCCGGCAGCATTTGTTCCATCCGAAATTGTGTACGCGACCGTGCGATATTTCATTACGCCCGATCACCATTCATTAACGCGCCATTAATTATTTTTACTTTCTTAGGCGGCCATAGCCATGGCTTCGAACATTTTCATATAAATATAGAACTTACGAGCTGCTTTAACTGTCGAAAGAAAATTTAATATAAGGTAATTTACTATATATATATATATAAAAGCTATTTTATAAGGCTGTATAAGACTGTGTAAGGCTGAAAAGTGATGGATTAATAGTACAATACAAAAATTATTTACAATTATTGGTTTTTCGTTACCAATATAAAAAAATTCATCGATCAGCATATTATGATCATATTTATTTTTAAAAATAAAAATAGCCAATCGTAAAGATAAATATAAACGATAATGCCGATATTTATAATAATAATTATAAAAACAAAATAATTATAAATAATGTTTAAATAAAAAAAAATTTTATTCAACAATTGTTCCTTTCGCGTTAAACTAATTAATTATTAATTGTTTATACTTAACATATTGTTTATTGAGGGCTTTCGGATCATGGAAAATTATTGCCTAAAAGATCTATAAAAAAGTATAACGTGAAATAAAAAAATTTTTATAGTATATTTGAAAAATATAAGTATTAAATTTACAATAATTTAGAAACAATTATTTTAAATAGCTGGCTTATCATGGATATTATTCAATATATTTAATAATAAACAGTCAGATTATTTAATGAATTCCTTCGTATTTTTATATAATTGACTAACAGCGTAAATTATGTATTTTTACAATATGTGTTTTTTTATTACTTACTTGCTGATTACAAATTCTTTTATACTCTTTACTACAGGTATATGTTATGTGAAATATTAATATTTATGAAAATACGGTAATATTATTACAAATTATTTTTCTATGCAGGTCTAAGGGAACTTACATTTAAAAGAGAGGATTGCAACGCTTGTTGCCGTGGTAAAATTGATTGTTATACAGCTTTATAATATAGCATTATACAGCTATAAAATGTTTTTTTATGTTATTTTTATTATATTTAGGTCTTCCTAGAGCCTTAGTACAATCATGTCTTTCCTCATGCACAAGGAAGTATGCAAGTAAGAACAATACTATAATATTAAATACATATGTATACATGTGTGTGTGTTTTCTAACAGTATATGAGTTATAATTTCCTTAACTAATTTAATATTTTACTTTTGATTTCTGCAAGGGAAAACGGCATACCAATCAAAATATAAATGTCTACGAAGTTGTAAAAGTAAGATTTTAAAATTATCGACGAACGAAATACATTAACAGACATTTTGTATTAATTGATTTTTTATATATTAAAACATAAAGTTATCATACCAGAGTGTAGAGCCGGTTGCGCTGATTCATGCTTTAATATATTTTTATATAGTAAGTTGGGTTTATTCACGAAATATTAATTTTTTTTATGAATATTCTATGATAATGATAAATGTTATATTTACATAAATATAATATTATAAAATAAATATTTATAATTTAGGGCGCAGTCCAACACCGAAAACTACGTCAACAATAGTTTATGGGGTATGGCGTCCAATTTCATAGAAATATTATTTAAATACCTTTGGAATAACAACATTTGTGCATTCACGTGTATTAAGAATAATTAAATATGAATTCTATATATTATTATAACGACATATAAATGGAAAATAGTTTTTATACTGAATTAAATATATAATTTTTATTTTACATAACCTATAAATAAATTTTTGGTTATAAAAGTAATTGGTTACGAAAATAATATGCTTCACCTTACTAACTTTGTAAAAATATTATAATAAAAATTTTTGTTTTGTTTTATTTTTATTTTATTATTATTTTTAGTCATGAGTTCTTATTATCCAGGAATTTTTTTCTCCTTATATATTTATGTTTACTTGACTTGATTCTTATTTTTTAAGAAAATAATAATACCTTTATAGAATTTTTTTTACATTAATTTTTACAAATTAATTAATTGAAAAATATCACATTATAAGGTTTCTTGCGTTTTAAATGGACCGAGCTTTTGCAAATTATGAAATATTCAGTTAAAAATTTTCTAGATTAATCGTTATAGAAATAATCAAACGTTTCGGACATGAAATGTTTAGATTGCGTGTAATTAACATTTACAGATTTAATTTTGTTATCACATATATGTATATATAAATATCTGAATTGCAGCCGTAAAAAAATGACTCAATTATAATTTTTCGAATTTTTCTTTTGTAGTAAAAAATAAATATATAAAATTAATAATATTTCAATACATATAAAATAATTATTTTTAAGTAGATCGTTTTTTTATTTGCACATTCGTCATTAATTTATTATAAACATGTTTATATTGTACGGACCTCGCAGTTCAGGATTAGATTCTGTAATTTTTTTTTAATTTCTTTTAAATAAAAATTTTTTTATAGCAATAGAAATATATATTTAATTTTCACCTAAAATAATTATCAGCATTAATTACATTTAAGAACCCTTTAAAAAAGCTTAAATATCATGTGAAATAATTTTCAATCATATATGTAAAAAAAAATTTATAATTTCAAAATTACTAATGATATGCATTATTATTAAAACTAATTTTACAATGCATTAAAGAAAATATCACTTTTTGGAAAAAACTAGTAAAAAATTAAAACAACGTAAGCGTTAAAGTAATAAAGAAAGGAAACTTAAAAAAAATAAAGCTATTAAAAGTTTATAAGATAATAAAGTTATCAGATTTTTCATAATTTTACATAAATATTAATTTGTATATTTTTTTTTCAACTGCAATGCGACAATTTATTTAAAACGAACTTGTAAAAATGTACTACATTACGTACTTTTTGTTGTTCTTCATTAACTATTTATCATTAAGTAACGGTATGTTTGTTTAATGCAATTCGATGGCCTATTTTCTAATATATTCTATATGCGTATAAACGATTTTTTAAAAATAAATAATAAAATAATTAAACGATTCCTTTAAATCAGTCAATTTATATATTTTCAAATTATTTATTGCTCAGGAGTACAAAAACTTTCATGGACCAAAGAGGAATGTTATGCATGCTGTAATGGTAATAAACTATAACAACTGAATATATGCAATTATATGCAATTGTTCCTATAAATGTACTTACATTTCATTTAAAGTATTTTTCAAGTAACTCACAATTAATGCCCTGAAAATAATATTCTATAATAATTACGTATGATGACATAATTCGTTATTACTTTTTAAATACTTTTAAATTTCCTCAAAATCATGTTGTAACGATTTTTATGAAATATTTATCACTTTTGATGTCGATGTATCTTATATTTTATTATTAATTTAGGTCTGGATCAAAACTTAAGAACCAACTGTGTTCATTCATGTGTTATTAAGTTTTCAAGTAAGTAACGATTAGATTTCATAATGTATTTTATATAAGGATTTTAATTTATAATGTATATTCAATACGTATTTTAAGTAATTGTGCGCATCAAAGCATATTTGTATCCATTAATTAACAATTTTAGAATATTAGTTAACAATAAAATTTAATGAAGATCATGGTTTTAAAAATATTCATTTTCATATCACTATATATATATAGAATACATTACTAAGAATAAGAAAAAAAGTTTTAATTTGAACAACCAGTGCTTTAAGGCAAACGTGTTTCAAAAATAATTTTTAAAATTTTTAACCATTATAACTTTGGTAAATATATAATAAATAATAATCCTTAACAAAGTAAAAAATAATTAATTTTTTATACGAATCAAGATCAAGTGCTTAACTACTTATTTATTCGAATATACTATCAACTATTATACGACAAATATGTATATTTTTAAAAAATCAGGTATTTATTTAAATAAAAGCATTACGTTTTCATAAGAGTATATCATTTAGAAAAATCAGTGTATAAATCAACGAACCTATGCATCCATGGGTGTCTTCCCATCATGGAAGAGTGCAGAGAGGGTTGCATAACATCATGCATAGTGATATTTAAAAGAGGTGAATTATTTTTTCTCTGTAAATTTAAGTGGATTTAACAATATCACGAAATAAATATAAACAATAATATTGATTATAAACTTGTTTAGTTGGACGCAGAGGTGGTAGAACGACAACTACTACAAGAGTTTATGGAGTTTGGCAAGCAGTCGTATAAACTCCGATATTCGAAAAAGAATTTCATAAATTCAAATATATAGAATTTAAAACTAAGATTACAATAATAATCTTAAAATTTGAATACATGTATTCTTAACCGATCTCTTGTATTTGTTATTATTGTTACTCATGAGAAATGAAACTAAAACATTTGCCATAGATCATTTCTTATTTAAATGTTTAATATAAGCTTTAATGAAAAATACTTTTGTTTCTTCTATTTCTTTTCCACTTCCTCTTTCTCGTATTCCAACAAAAACATAACAAAAAGAAAAGAAAAGAAAAGATAAGATTCAATAAAGATTTCTGATTCTAATGAAATTCTGTATTACTCGATTACTCTCGAGTACTACGTGTACTATGTATAAGATCAAGATAGTAAAGGAGGAAAGGCTTGTCCTTGAATATCGTATCAATAAAATATCATTAAACGCTGAGCGTAAAATTTATAGACGAGAAAGAGAAGTGGAATTTTATAATTTCTAGTATATTTATATTATCTAGTGTATGTATTTAATAATTTCATAGTCGAAGTGATATCATGGAGTGATGTAATTCTTTTTTTTTATTCTTATCACAAGTGCGATTGAATAACAAAATAATTAATATTTTATGTGTCAGAAATAACGTTCTATTTGCGCTATTTATTATTAGGCTACAAGTTATCGGTATATAATATTAAAATTGTAATTATAAAATTATTTATAATTACAAATAAGTAATAGTTAACAAATTATTTTAATGAAAATGAATTCTTTTTTATATTCAATAATTTTCATTTGCTGTATATCATTTACGAATGGTACATTCATTTTATTATTCTAAATTTTTTGAATAATTAATTTTAAATTTAATAATTTTTTCATTACAGGATTAAAAAAAAAATTAACGTATACAAAAGAAGATTGTGATCAATGTTGTTCAAGTAAGATATTAATTCCTATGAAGAAAATTATCCATATGTTTTAAATTAAATTAATAAATTTACTTGTTTTTTTTTTTAATTTAGCGTTAGTAGATAATAAAAAATACCCCTGTTATTACTTATGTTCGAAAAAGTATGAAAGTAAGTGAATTAAAAATATTTATTGTTGTATTATCGAGATAAATAGATGATTCTAGTCTCGTGCTTTGTTTATTATCTAAATGAAATTTGATAAGTACATGATTATTGAGAAGAGCGGCAGGGGGCGGGGGGAGGGAGAGGGGTGTTCAAAGGGCGAAGAGCACAGTAATGACATCTTGATTCTAATGATCGTCATTAGAATCAATTAGTCAAGGCTTCGGGAGTTAGAAACGATATATGAACTTAATAATAATTATAATTTTCTGTAATATAGGATCCAAAAACAGATTTATAAACGTATATTTGATCGCTTTTCGATGCCAAAAAGTTTAGTCCTTTGAATCGTTGTAATAGAATGTTCTTGTATATTTTCATAAACCGCATTCTGTTATACAATTTAATTATTTTCCAATATATTCCTTCCCATAGAGTTAATAATATTGATATATCATTGGAGTTTATTATTTATTTTTTATTTTAGAAGACAATATCTATGATTCAAAAGGTAGATGCTATCGAGGCTGCAAGGGTATGATAACATTTTCAATTTTTTTTGTTTTGTTTGTTATTCTGATAATATTATACTTTCTCATATGTTTATGTTATATTATTATTACTACTGCATGTAATTTTGTTGCGACAAGCACTAATTATTTTCATGATTGAATATGGGTTTTGTTTTTCTTGCCGAATTTATAAAATATAGCTGTAATAGTGGAATGCAGAGGCGAGTGTGAAAGTGCATGTGACAAAATGTTCAGAAGTGAGTATCGACTAATTGAATGTCAATGATTTATTATCTTTCGAGATTTGAAAAGCAATAATAATCGTTTGGTTTACTATTTGTTTTAGGGAAAGCAAAAAAATATGAACCACCGACAACAACGGACATTGATTTATCGTTAAGACTTTGAAATTAAAAATATCACTAACATCTCCGATGAAAGATTTAATTTAAAATACAAATAGAAACTTTAATGTATACTAATAATAAACGTTTACTATCATCTAAACAATTATCAGTATAGCAAATACTACCTAAATATATCTGCTCTTCTTGTATTAATCCAATGAATATTTATAAGGCATTTACTTTCTTATGATAAATTAATATCAGAGGTTTTTGTTGAGAACTTTTTTGAATAATCTTATACATGTAATTTGATTAGAATTTTGTTTCAAATAATTCGACTTTTTCATCCAATTCGTGGCTTTCCCCAATTACCCTTTTTTTTTATCTTATCTTATAGGTCTCATAAGGCCTCCCTATATCTAATAATATTCTTGCCTTGTTTTCTAGACTCACTCCTTCACTCTCCCACCCACACGCACTACATCTTTACCCCCTCCCCCGCCCTTTTTTTTACGGTATCCTTTACAGTTTACGCGTAATTAAAGTATTTAATTTTTCTTTTCGTCATTTCAAATCTTTCAATTGTAATTATCACATTCACCAATGCACTGTCCTTACTTTCCGGAATGAAAAACCTGACAGATGCTTATCGTTATTATCAAAGTTATATTTCAGTCATTTCGTTTCGTTCCGAGCTTTCGCGAAATTGCGCGACTAAACAATCGACTCGCGTTCGTCAATAATCAATTTTCTCTAAAATACTTTCGTTTGATATTCTTACATCAATTACATATGCATAATTATCTTTCTTATTAAATACAAAATACATAATACGATTCTATACATAATAATAATTATTATTATTATTATTTATTGCTCGTTATTTTTAATTATTATTAATATGATTGTTACTCGTGAGAAATGAAACTAAAACATTTTCCATAGATAATTTCTTATTTAAATGATTAATATAAGCTTTAATGAAAAATGCTTTTGTTTCTTCTATTTCTTTTCCACTTCCTCTTTCTCGTATTCCAACAAAAACATAACAAAAAAGAAAAGAAAAGAAAAGATAAGATTCAATAAAGATTTCTGATTCTAATGAAATTCTGTATTACTCGATTACTCTCGAGTACTACATGTACTATGTAAAAGATCAAGATAGTAAAGGAGGAAAGGCTTGTCCTTGAATATCGTGAGCGTAAAATTTATAGACGAGAAAGAGAAGTGGAATTTTATAATTTCTAGTGTATTTATATTATCTAGTGTATGTATTTAATAATTTCATAGTCGAAGTGATATCATGGAGTGATGTAATTCTTTTTTTTTATTCTTATCACAAGTGCGATTGAATAACAAAATAATTAATATTTTATGTGTCAGAAATAAAGTTCTATTTATACTATTTGTTATTAAACTAAAAGTTATCGGCATAGATTATTTAAAATTATTTATAATTACAAATAAGTTAATGTTACTAAATTAATCAAATGAAAATGAATTCTTCATTAATGTTTATAATAATATTCATTTGCAGCATATCACTGACTGTTGGTATGTGAGTTTTAATAATTATTTAAAAAAAATTATAAGAAAGTAATTAATTCTAAGTATGATTTTACACAGGAATAAAAAGAGAGCTTACTTACACGAAGGATAATTGCAACGCCTGCTGCGCAAGTCAGATATAGATTTATTTAATTTTTTTTTAATTAAGGTAATTACCTTACTTATCCAATATTATTAACACATGCACTTTTATGTTTATTCTTAGCTCTGCCAGGAAAAAGACGAGAAGATTGTCTTTATTTATGCATAAAGAAGTACCAAAGTAAGTAAAATATTTATCAGCTCAGACATCGGTTTAAAATAATGTTGCAAATGATTTAGTTTTTATTAGAATATTTGGCTGGTTTCAGTTATTTTTAAGTGAAAAACTAATTTTTCTTAAGACCCTTTACACGCATTCAGTTCGAATTCAGCTAATCATTAAATTACGTTTTATTCCTTTCTTTTTTTTTTCCAGGAAAGAATACATATACAGACAGGTTCAAATGTTTTCAAGGATGCAAGGGTATGTTATAACGTAGCGTGATTCGCTGTAATACCTTATATGTATGTTGTGGTTGGAATTCGTGATTGGATGACTTGGAGTTTTCAGAAAATTTTTTCAGCCTAGATTTAAATTAACGATTACTTTTATTTAATAAAAAAATCGGAACTTAAAACTTTTTAAAATAAATCTTAAGGTCGCATTTCAAATATTAATGTTATTCGAATCGCTTACTAGTTACGCTTGATTTATTTGCTGGAATACAAATTACGTTGTGGGTATATGTCAACGATGTTGGTACGGTTTTCTGGGCATAACATATATTAGGAAACAATATATACGGAAATCGAGCATGAATTCAATTTTAACAATCCTTGAGTCGTATAAGCATCGTCTTTATTCTCTAGATTACATATCCTATATATATATTTATTTATTGTTTATTTATTTATTTATTTCTTATTTTAACAGATTATTTAGCTATATGACATGAGTATTAGTATAGTTAGAGGTTATTTTTTCGTCATTGGGGTTAAATAAAATCACCGGTTCTTTCTCATCAGTGCTGCGGAAATTTATGAGTTGTGTTCAACTCATTAAATTTTTAGTACCAACGTACGTATTGTATATAAGAAGAAGTGTCTCCATGTCGAGTATCCGAACAAGAAGTATTGATTTATTTCGTTTTAAAAAGTTGGCAAAATTTTAAAAAAGGTGGCAAAAATATCTTAGTTTTATAGAAAAGATTAATTGTATTAGTAGTGCAAAGAGAGATAGAACCTAAACTTAGTCATTGCGATAGGAATAGAAACTTATCTCCGATCGTATAGACTTAAATGCCTATAGGAAGTTTTTTTTTTTTTTTATTTTTTTAACATAATATTCTAATACGAAACCTAAACATTGGATGTTCTCATGAATCGTAAATATAACTTGTAAAATGTAGGTATTATCGAAGAATGCAGAGATGAGTGTGAAGAGGCCTGTGACAAAATGTTCAGAAGTAATTAAGAATATTAAAAATAAATAATTTATGCCTTACGTTTCAATATAATTAATAATTATGATATTTATTTCAGGGAGATCAAAAAAATTCACCCATCCTACGACAGATATAGATTTATCATTGAAGCTTTAAATCGTTCAGGATATTTTTATTCTGAAAGCTTATGTAAAGATTTGAATTTAAAGTATTTTGAAATGTAGTAAATATAATTATTATGAAATTCACGTTTGTATTGATAAATTCTGTAAAAAAAAAATTACTTTTGCAGAATAAAGTACTTAAGTTAAATATGAATTCTAAATGTCAGTCAATGTTAGGGAAAGATATTTTAAGATTTTTTTTTTAAGGATCACTATGGCATGTAAATATCGATCGAAATGTACAATCATTGACATTGAAATTATCATTGAAATGTCCCTTCCGTTAACGTACTTTAAATTGACCTTCGATTATTTGGAATCTATAAATTGCAAGAAATTATTTCGTATAATTAATTTCTTCTTAGTAAATTATTTTCTACAATATAGATATTCATTAATAATTCCCATTTCTTCCGCAATATTTATATTCATATAATTCATACAATATCTTATAAAATATATTTTACGAGATTGAACTACTTATTGGTAAGAATAATTCTGCTTTATATACTTTATAGCCTTTAAATGTTTTATTTATTTTTTACATTTATATCTATTATTTATTTTATATAAGTTATTTTTCACGATAAAATAACGGTCAACTGCGTTCAGATCCTGCACTATTAGATCCTCTACATAAATTTTTACTTAAATAGAAAATTATATCTGAAGCGTGAATTCAATAAAATTAGTAAAATTGGCGTATTATCAGACATATAAAATCATTTTATTTACGTTCTTGTGGATTTGATGTATAACATTTGACTATAATTGATAACTAATTTTCAATCTAATAAAATTATAACTAATATTTATAGATTACGCGCTAATGATAAAAGAAAATAAAGATTATAAATTGAAAATGCTTCTACCAGTGGTTTTTGGCAGTAATGTAATGTAACAATGGAGTCCGATAAACCTAAGAAGAATAAAACAACTTAGTTAAATAAGCCTTTAGTTACCTAAGTTTTTAGCAAATGAAAAAAGTAAAATTTAATTTATTTATAATATTAAAAAAGTGTGTAATCCAAATGTTAAGCTAATTATAGATAAGATCAAAAAGTTAGCAAGGAATTATTATATAAGATGCACTGAGATGACGAAACAGAAGAAGGATATAAAATTCATAAAGAATTGTCAAATCGATGGTAATCACATTTACTAGATGAAATAAAATTAGGACAATAAAAAAATTTAGCGAAGTAAAAAAATTTAACGTACAATAAATATATCAGTTTTTTTGTGCCAAAGTTAAAACTACGTGTATCGACCGCCGAAGAAGTACGAACGATACTATAACTATCAATATTATAGATTTTAAAGAATATGATAATAAAGGGGGAAGTGGGGGGAGGTAAAAGTTATACATTATAAAGAGAAGTGGAATTTAATAAATTCTAGTGTATTTATATTATCTAGTGTGTGTATTTAATAATTTCATAGTCGAAGTGATATCATGGAGTGATGTAATTCTTTTTTTTTATTCTTATCACAAGTGCGATTGAATAACAAAATAATTAATATTTTATGTGTCAGAAATAAAGTTCTATTTGTGCTATTTGTTATTAAACTAAAAGTTATCGGCATATATTATTTAAAATTATTTATAATTATATATAACTTAAGGCTACTAGATTAATCAAATTAAAATGAATTTTTCATTAATGTTTATAATAATATTCATTTGCAGCATATCACTGACTGTTGGTATGTGAGTTTTAATAATTATTATATTAATATTAATACATTGAAGGTATTATAAATTTTTTTTCTGAACAGGAATGAAGAGGGAATCTCCTTATAAAAGAGAGCATTGCCAGGCATGCTGTGAAAGTAAGATTCTTCAAGTATTCTTGAATGAAAATCATTAGATTATATTATATTATATTATATTATATTAGATGTATATATTTTTTATTTATTCTTATTGTAATATACGTACTTGTGTTTTTATATTTAGCAATGACTGGTATGAAAAGAGGCGAATGTCTTTATTATTGCGCGAAGAAGTTCAACAGTAAGTAGAGTGGCGTTTAAGAATTATTTTTCATCCTGTTGCTGTTACAATGCTTTATTACTGAATTGAGATTTAGATTTAAAATGACGTTGGAAAAAAATATTTATACGTTATTTATTGTTTGCAGATCAAAATAGGTATGCGGCAAGGTATAAATGCATCCGAGCATGCAAAGGTAAATCAAACCTTTATGAATTATATTTATCATTATTGTTAATAATACGATTCAATTCTGCATTTTATACCTGAAAAATTCACTCGAGCTTTTCGCTTATTACCAATAAAGACATTTATCGAGTACGTGTATTGGGGCGCGAGTTAATTAGATAGACAACAACAGAGACAATAGTACGGGAGAGGCTGGGACGAATACCTTTTCCATTCAGTCTCCTAGTCTACGTAATATTATTTTAATAGCAATGAACATAAATCATATAGTTCGATGTTTAATATATAAATTTTCAACAAGATTTTCTTTTGTTTTTACAATAGTATTGTAATACTCTGTGATTTTTTTACTCTGAATGGAAGATTAGATTATTTTTTAATACAGAGGTAATACTTAGAACATATGTTGCATTGAAATTACTTATCGTCCGTGAAATATTAGTTTTATTAATCTTGATGTCTAAGAACTTAAATATTTATAATAGAATAGAAAAAATATTAACAATTATCAAGTAAATGTGATTTCTTTACTTATGTATTGTATAAATTGTAGTTATTATGAAAGAATGCAGAGGTGAGTGTGAAGAGGCGTGCGAGAAAATGTTTCAAAGTAAGTAAAATTATTCTGATTTAACTACTTTATTACTTTTAATTACACCGACTAATGATTATATTTATTTTAGAGAGAGCAAAAAGAACTACGCCTCCACATACAGCGACCGAAGTTGATTTAACGTTAAGACTCTAGACTATTGAAAATATTTTATAAATACATAGGAAGATGCCAAGTCTTTTGATAAAAAGCCTGTAAAAAGTAGATCAAGTATAAAATAAAGTATAAAATTTTACGTAAATAATGAATTTTAAATGAAATTCTTGTAATCCGTATTACGTAATACGTATTGCGTAATAGAATTATCAATCAAAAATATTTATGAAACAAGTTCTTTTTTTAATATACGAAAATTAATATTTAATTTGTGCGGAGTCATTTGTTTGTTTGTTTTTTTTCCTTTTTCATTTCTTAAGAAAAAGGTTTTTTTTTCTGATTAAATAGGGAATAAGTAGTACTACTTATTCTATGTAAGCAAACAAGTCTTATTTCTTCCATATTCTCATTACGTGGTAATTTTTGCCTAGATTTTTATTATGAGAATTTTTTTTCTTTTAATATGTATTTGAATAAATTCGTTATTGTACTTCAATTAAAAATTATTAAAGACTAATTGCATGTGTATGATTCGTATATCCGATATTTTTTTTTATTTTTTTTTTCATTCAGTTTTCTTTCTGAGAATATATGTCTATAATTATACGTCCGTGTGATTTAATACTATGGACATAGCATATATTAGATAAGTGACATGCAAAGGAGCTTTAATCCAAATTTATTTTTTTAAAAATTAAAGTACGAGCTGTGCTATATCAATAAATGAATTATTTCTTACGCTTATTATTAGGATTTGATAATTAAATTCAATAGTACATGTCTTCATTGTGTATTTAATAAAGGATTATTAAATGCGTGATAGCCCAACTGGCCACACAGTGGTAATCGGAGGATTATTAATGTGGTAATAATGATTTAAAATCACGTGATACTCTAAAGCAGAGAGATTAAGTACGAATGACTGCCAGCTAATAGATAATACAATTAATAAAAACAGAACTCAGTATATTTAACCAAGACGTGATACTTGGATTCCTGTAGATGTGTGTATTCCAACAATAACAAAATTTTAAATAAAAAAACAAAAAAAAAACCACAAACAACTAGCCCTTGTTATTTGTTTACATAGTATGAAAAATTATCTATTAAGAATATTCGGTAAATGGCTACGAAAGGAAAATAAATAATATTATACGACTGTAAAAGATAATTAATTTGAGAATAAGAAAAGGAGGGAGAGAAAAAGTATTAAATAATTACTCATTTGATGATGATATTAAATATTACAACGGAAATTTTAGTTAATTAAATATATGGATCGCTACGAAAATCAATATTTTTTTTTATAATTAACAGATCAATATTACGAATGATTAATTTAATACTTTATATTTGGATATAATTCCTCTGTTTTTTTTTTACGGTGTTTTGCGCGCATTCACCAGTTGCTAAGAAACATTTTGTTCTACGTCCTCTCTATAGAATATATATAGTTTGTTTTATATACTTAGGAACTGATACGAAATTTTCGAATTTGTATTAGCATTGTAATTATAATTTAACACTATATTATTAATAGGAAAAAAGTATTAATTTTTAAATATTATTTTAAGTATTATCGAAATATATAACGGAATAATAATAGTATCGATTAATTTAATTGTTAAAAAATATAAATTAAATTACAAAGGGAAAAAAAATAATAAAAGAAATAGTTTAAATTTCGACCCTATATTAAATTACAGGAAAATTAAAAGCACAATTAAAGCTGATTAAACAGAAGAGTAGAAAAGCTATTACGTATTGTATAATTAAATTAATCTTAAGTCAAACATTGGCGTAATATTAAAATCACATAAATGAAATGCATTCGAGAACAGAATATTTCTGGCATTAGTAAAATAGGTTATCGTTCCAAAGTTTTTAAAAATACAAATTAAATAATAAAGCAATTAAAACGTGTTTGCTTTTAAACCGAAATAATAAAAATTAATTTTATAACTTGACGACAAATATATTTGTATATACTATTTTTAAAGCTATATACACTTATTATTGAATTAAGAGTTACTGTATTAAGTGCATGTAATTTCACAGCGGACTTTAAAGTAAAATTAATAACAAATTATTAGAAAATTTAAAAAATGCATTTATCAAAATTGGTTATAATATTTTTAATATACTACGTATCGCTTAGCACAGGTAGATTGATTTTTATTATATAATAACAATAATTATTATTATTCAATTGTTTAATTATTCAATAATTCAACGTGAGTTTATTAACCAATACTTTTTAGGTATGAAAATGAAAGATCTACTATTTACACAACAGGAGTGTGAATTATGTTGTAGGGGTAAGATATATTATATTAACATCATAGAAATATAATTTCTTTTTCTCTTTTTATATATATATATATATATACTAAAATATAAATAAGAGCGACTACGTAGAATTTATTACGGAGTTTTACTTTACTCGTTTCATTCGTTCACCATTACAGAGAGAATGAAATTCTATTCCATTTACTTAGAATTCAGTTTGCGGTAAATTCATAATTTAAATTATAAAACGATAAAACAACCGTCGTATGTTACCCCATAACATATGTTAAATTCAATTATATGAATCTGGTGCAAACATAAGTCGGTTATAAAAAGGACGTGTGTTCTCATTTAGTTATTAGAGAATACTGACGACGATAATAAATTATTCTCTTACACATTAGTATTGCCTTAAACCGTTTGTCAAGTGAATTCTTCTTTTTCGCTATAGGTTTACCAGCTCACAAGATCGCAAGCTGTAATTATACATGCTCGAAAAAGTTTTCAAGTAAGTAGCATAATATTTAGAATGACATTTTTTTAAATTTTGCCGCATTATAAAAGATTATATTTTATTAGTAATTATTATACTTCAATTATTTAAGTTATTTTATTTATTGTTACTCTCTCATTGTATATACACCGTTATGAAAATATAATTCTATTTTTTTATTGTTTACTTTATTTCACGTCATTTGTTTTTTTTTAATTTGAATGTTATATTTAATAGTTTGTTTAATTAATATTTAAATGCAATGTTTATAGGCAATCTAAAGGAAACTATTTAAAACTAAATATACTTGTTATGTTTATTCCATCGCGTGTATTAAAATTTATTTATTCGTATTTTGTAAATTGTGTAGTCGCTTCCTAATATAGTTAATATAAATATGGTGAAATTTCAATGTAATTAAAACCCATTACAAGTATCGAATACGAAATTACATTTTATTAGAATTTTATCTAATAATTGGTATTATACTTTAGGAAGAATATAATTGGATTCCTTTTTATTATGTAAGAGTATATAAAATTGAAAATAATATACTGATATGTGTTCTCTAAAATTTTTTACATATTACATATTGGCCTTTTATAATTATTCATTCTTTAAACAATTATATACAATTTTGTTATTTTTCATTTTTTCAGGACCAAATAAATATCATGCAATAACTAAATGCATTAATGGTTGCAATGGTAAGAAGTATGCCAAGTATTTTATATTTCCGGAATGTATAATGTATATTTTATTCAAAAACTTCTAATTTGTGGCTATTCAATTTTATTTTTATCTATATTTAATATTATGATAATTATTTATTTAAATTACTGCTTACTTAAATCTTAAATGTAAAATCATTATTAAATTTCAAGCGATTAATCATCTGTAGTAGTGTATTGGCAAAATCTATAAAGATGAATTAATATTATGCTAAAGATAATGTTTGCCTTTAATAATAAATTGTTAATTTAATTATTCTTATACAGTTGTTTTAGAGGAATGCAGAGGTGGTTGCATTGATGCGTGTAGGAGAATGTTTAGAAGTAGTACGTAATTCTTATATATGTATATATTTAAATTTTTGAACGATAATCTTGATTGAAGCTTTTGTATTAGGGAAAACTCCAGGACCGGGTTCAGGAACAACGTCGATGGATTTATCATTGAAGCTTTAAACGTAAAAACATTATTCAATATTATGTTATAAAAACATAAATGTATACATATAAAAAAAATTAAAGAAAAATATCCAACTTTATCGAAATAATTAATTATGTTATCCATTATACGTTACAATAATAATTATCTCTAATAAAGTACTATTATAAGTATGTGATTGAGTTGTAAAATTGACCGAATGATTGTCTTTAATTTCCTGAAAATTTAATTACTGATACAACTATTATTGCTAAGAAAATAAATAAAATACGTACTTTAGGTAATGTAGCTTTTATACATCAGTTACGTACATTATTTAAAATGATTTTCCTCCTATTGGAATTTGCGAACCAAATGTTTTAGAAGCCAAAATGTTTTTTTAAAAAAAACTTCTTATAATTTCTGACGTTTAAATTAATTATAATCGTCATCCAGACATTTGTGTTATCAACAAAATAATTATGGAAAAAGTGGCTCATAAGAATATATTCTTATGAAACGACAAGTTTTCGTAGCTTCTATTAAAAAGCTACTTAATTTTTCAATAGAAAAGATGAATTGTATAAATAAGACAACTAAAATAAAATCTTAAGAATTATGACAAATATTGACAAATATGGAAAATAATATGCCAGCTATAATGAAAAGGGTTATAATCATAAGGATAAGAAATTACTAATTCTAAGAATGAATAACTAATAGCTTAATACAATATCTTGCAAATCATTAAACAAATAATATTAGTAAAAATTTATATATTATACATTATAAGATTAAAATAAGGACATTTGAATAACAAACTAATTAATACGGCATAAAAAAATATAATAATTTGTAATATTAAAAATTTGAATCATAAAGATATTATATTGTTACATGAAAATGATAACTTCATACATATACATCATAAATCCATAAATATATATTTATATATATGCTTATAACTTTTCAACATTTTACTATATAGTATAAATTACAAATTAAAGTTATTATAATACATATTATAAAATTTTATATGTGAAGAGAAATGCATTCGCTAAAATTAGGTTTATTTTTACTTATTTCATGTCTGGCATTCGTTATAGGTAGAAGAAAAACTTAATTTATATTTGTAATACTTATAATACAAAGATATAATTATAATATTAATAAACGTAATTCCTATATACGTGTCTGTTTTATTTAGGAGTCAAAAAAATGTTGTACACAAAAGAAGAATGTATTCAATGCTGTAACGGTAAGATATATGTATATTTATATATGTGTATATATAAAGAAAGGGAGAGAGAAAGAGGGGTTGGGGGGGAGGTGAAGATACGTGTATGCTTCTCTTTTTATTCTGCTCGATGTTTCCGGACAGTATATAAATACATACTTGTTCCGTATCCATTAATTTTTAATGATTTTTAATAAACCGTGTAATTGATCAGTTGGAACAAATAAATTTGGTTAAAAAAAAAAAAAGAAGAAGAAAAAAAGAAAAAATCGGTTAAGAATTTTATAATATCAACGACGCAATCGATCTCATAGTTTATACGAAAATTGATAAGAGTGACATTAACTTATATTAAAAGAATTTTATAGTTTAAAAAATTGACTCCTCCTAAGGTTATTTTAAATTTTCTAAAGTCAAAATAAAAATTCTTACAATTCGTTACAGTTTACCTTAAGATTAAAATAATATATTTCCCGCACCAATCAATTTATTTAAAGACTTTGCGTATTTTATATAAAATTTCATACGTCAATGTACGTTAAAATTTTTTGAGCGAACTCACGGTTAAAATAAGAATTGCGATAACAATATTTTTGTAAATGTACGCGTAAGCTTTAGGAAGTTTTAAAAACTTTAATATTAATTTCTGTCTTCTTTCCTTTCATTATTACAATTAAAATATCTATTGGAAATATTATTGCATATCAATGTAAAAAAAAAAAAAATTAAAATTGTCGTCTATCATTGAATATTACCGTGCATAACTTTTATTAGTACATTAAATTTTTATTTTAGAGAAAAATGAGGAAGTGAATAAAAGAGAAAAATGTCACATAACGTGTGTCCGGAAATTTGCAAGTAAGTAAACCGAATTCAAAGCAAATCTTTAAAAAATTTCATAATTCTATCGCATTTGTCACGTTTATTTTTATATTTTCTATTCCATTATTATGATCATAAATTTAAAAAATTTCTCAATAATTATTCAAAATTATCAGTATATTTTGCTTCTTTCTTTTTGAGTATAAAAAACAAAAAAAAAAAAAAAACTTCCACGTCGTCAGTATTTGGGTAAAAATTAAGTATTCACAAATGAATTAATGCATTGTATTATTTTTGTTAATCTTGAGGGACGTTTCATGATATACTGTACAGTTGACACGCTACCGATGACTCGCTTTACAATTTACTTTTTGCTCGGATTCTAAAATATCAATTGCGCTTTTGCGCTTTGAAAGTAAAGTGACGAAAGGTAAAATCCTCATAAAGGTCTAAGAAATGTATATTTTAGATTACGTAATAGAAAACCTCTTAAGCTTCGTCAGACTTATATTCATTTATAATATATATTATCGACTTTTTTATAGGAAGTTTATATCTCCTTTAGTCTTCGATTTACATTTAAATCGTATTCTCTTCACATTAATTATTTTATTTTGTAGAACGAAATTTTTATCAAGGAAGACAAGATTGCTTCATAGGTTGTAAAGGTATTGGTTATCTGTTAAAAACTTAACTTAATTATAATCGCTTTAAAAGAATCGTATACTACAGAATTTAATTCAAATTCAATTACATAAAAAATAATTTAACTAATTGGTTTAATGACATTGATACGTCGTAAATAAATAAATAAATAAGTAAACAAATCTTAAGCTAAACGAAATATATAATGTTAATTTATGTTTACAAGTCATGTCTAAGATCTTTGAATTTATTTATTACGTCGTAGCTCCGTAAACGTATATAATATTGAGGACGGGTATTTTAAAAAGGTATTCGATGTATTTACAATTGATTATAATATATATTAAAAATAATATATAATAAGTTTTTATTACGTTGTAATTGAGGTATACATTGAATAACCTATTTTTCATGACACGTAGCGATATCCGTTGAATGCCGAGAACCATGCCAGGATGCATGTAACAAAATGTTCAAATACAGTAAGTGATTTTTATTTGTCTTTTAAAAATAACTTTAGACTAAGATTTATCGGAGCGCAACGACAACAACTACGGCAACGACAAAAATAATAAATACTAATAATGAAAATAACGTATTTTTTTTAGAAAGACCTTCAAAAAATTTCAAAGCAAATAAAGAATCATCTTCGTTAGATTTAACGTTAAGACTTTAGCACTTGAATATTTTATAAAAGTAACGATTTAAATATATGGAAATATATAAGATTTGACAAATAAATAAAATGTAACATGTTTGAATAAATATGATTATTCACTAGAGATTCGTATTATGATTTTTTACCAATTTTTTACCACATTAGCTCTTCGACGTAAAAAAGAGAAAGTACATTGAACGAATAATAGAAAAAAACGATAGTAATAAATAAATAAATAAATAAATAAATACATAAATAAAGGAAGAAAGAGGAGGAAGAAGAAGAAAAAGATTAGAATTCGGAGAGGTAAGCCCGATCGAGGAATAATAAACGACGAGATGAATTTATTCTGAAAGTCATTCGAAAATCCCAACCTCTTTTTATACTTCTATTATTCGTTACGTCACTTGCGCCGGATGTAACGAGGAGAGCTGGCCTCGGAATGGAAGCTAATAGATATTATTGGTAAATCGGTGTGGATTAGGTTGTGTTGGAGCAGGGAGGCTTCTGTCCCACGATATCCCCACGATATCACAACAAACGCATAGATATGCCAAGTAATCCATGCACACACGTCTCACGTATAATAGGATAATTAAATTTGTTTTCGACGGTGTAATTACAACGATATAACTAGGCCTAATTAAATAATATTCTATTGTCAAGAGCTTTACACGACTTACGGCCGCTTACGATATTGATAATATTCTAAAAAAAATATCATTAATATGAAATTAAATTTAAAGAATATCCATATTATTTTTTTTTTCTTCCACATTAATAGTATCGATAAGCTTTGGAAAGGCGCGTGATATAATAAATAGGAAAATTAAAAATAAAATTTATTATAAAACTTTTCAATAAAATATTGTAACTGAAATATTTACTTGGCGAATTAATTCGTATTTACAAGTTCACAAATACTTGTTGTAAAAATTTGCCTGCATAAAATATAAAACATACAAGTCGTAGCGATTTATCTTACAAACACACGCACGCACGCGCACGCACATATATATTTATATGTATTGAATATATTTGAAAAGCATGCATTTTTCAGTAGTAATATTATTTTTTTTCACAATCTACGAAGTTCATGCAACAGGTAATTAATATTTACTTCAATCATTCACTTGCTCGTAATTGATTTCTGCAATATTTAATGCTTTATTTTACTTTACGCAGGTCGAAAAGAACTTCCATATAAAAAAGAGCAATGCATGAACTGCTGCGACAGTAAGTCATATATTCATTATATATAATAACAACGAATAGCTAACTTTACGTTTACGAATTTATAATTAACCATACGTTTGTTTAAACGTTTTTACCTCATTCTTCAGTAATTTCTTATAATTTACTTAATTTACCAAATACACATATACTTTAACGTGCATTAATTATTTTTAACCAACGCATTTCTATCCTTAAACGTACAATAATAACGTGTAATAACTTTGTTTTTCTCAACTTATGTAAATATTACTTGTGGAGACGACTTACTCATAATACTTATAATACTTACTTTATTTTCAGATCTACAAGCAATTGATGAAGTAAAACATAAATGTAAATTAATGTGCTTAAAAAAGTTTTCTAGTAAGTAGTCTGAGAATTAAATTATTTAAAACTTATATATATATATATATATATATATATATGAATTAATAACATTATAATATTATTTAAAATTTTATCATTACAACTACTGCATTTACGTGTTCATTTGAATTTATAGGAACTGTGAAGTATAATGGTAGACATGATTGCATTAAAGGCTGTAACAGTAAGTTAATAATTTTTTATTTCATATCGTTAATATATTTAACTGTTTATCTTAACTGTTCTGCAACATTAAAGTATTAATTGCCGTATAAAGCTCTATAGAGAGAGACACTATTTTACTATAATTTTTTATTAATAATTATAATTATTGATAGTATAGTATATAATAGATAACTAAAGCATAAAAATAAAGTTCTCCTCCAAATATAATTCAACTAGTTGACCATAAATTAACACAATTAATTATTAATTCAAAATACAAAATTGAAATGGAATATTTATTTATGTAAAAGCAACTAAAAGAATGAGATTTTTCATTTAAAATTCTATAAGATATAATTAAATATAGTATTTTACGTAAAATATTTACAAATTAAGTAAGATTTAATTCCTGAATTTTCAGTCATAAATTTATTTTAAAATAATTTATAAATTGATATAATATAAGGCTAATATAAATAAAATGAAAAACATTTTTTTTTTTTTATAAATTTTTTATATTTATATTTTCTATTTATATTTATATTTAAAAAAGATCTTCTTTTAATATTAATGTATATATATATTCCGCAAAATCTAGTTATTATGAAGGAATGTAGAAGTGAGTGCAGGGAAGCTTGCGAAACAATGTTCAGAGTTGGTGAGTGAATTAAAGATTATAAATACTTACATTTTAAATATCATTTCAAATATTCTCACAGATACTGTACGTTTGTTTCAGTTACAAAATATACAACGCATAAACGCCTAGAAATAGATTTAAACGTCCCATTATAAATAATTTATTCGAATTTTATAATTGTTACAATAAAATTAAGAAAATTTCTTACGTTTCTTCAATACAACAGTTTTAAATGTGGTTTCTTAAATGTATTACTAAAGCGCCTACGAAATACTATTATCTATCAGTTTTAAAAATCTTTGATTTTTCTTTGACTAGTATCATTTAATAGCACGCATAACGATGTGATATACCGGCATACATGCAAAAATAAGTCAAAAGTCAAAAGTTTAAGAAAGTATTTAACCTGGCATGGGAAAGGAAAATAGAATAAATACATTGATCTAATAATACAATTTATTCATAAACCTTTAAATGAAGCTGCAGATTTCGTTTGAAGGTAATACATAAGTTATGTTACGTCCACACCTTACATTCACGGAAATCAAGAAACTTTATAACGCAATAAATAGTAAATTAAGAGTAAATTAAGAATTATGGCTAAAGTATTATTATTGATCATACATTATTGTTGATAATAGTATCAACATATTATTGATCAATAAAGGTAAAATAAGAGAAATATAAAAGAGCCGTAGGCTGTATAAAATATAAAAGAATGTATGTTAAAATTAAAAAGAAAATTAATAACATGTATATGTGTTATATAATTTTTAAAACTCGAGATTTATTTATTTATTTATTTATTTGAATCAATCGTCTCACTATCCTTGCGATGTCTAGTGCTCTATTTGACAGATCTATATCAATAAAGTCGGGGTAATAGAAAATAATCGCATGTTTTGTCTACTCATTTATTGTTTTTACTACTTATGTTGCACTTGTCCTTCACATTCAAATACGTATTATTTGCATAAAAATACGATAAAAAAATATATATATATATATATTAGCTTGATTCATGTAAATGTAGGAACGAAAGTAAAAACGACGAATTGCATCATGTTCACGGCAATGTGATAGATTGAGTACGTGAAGCCTAGGCAAGTATTATATTGTGATTACCCTATATAATAAGCTGGCAATGTTTCACCAAAGATATTATTGGCGAACAATAATAACGTAAAATATTGATCCGCAAGAACGAGATGTACAGATCAATTCAATGATTGTAAGTACTTTTCCTAAGTATAAGAAATTAAAAATAAGTAACAATGATTACCTATACACTTACTTGTATTCCTTGAAAACGTAGCAGCGGTAAGCCAATTGAATGCAATTCGCGTAAATTTGTTCGCTATAATTCAAGTTTATCACAATAATATTATAATAAAAGTTTTAAAAGCGATATCTGATTGTAAAAGTGCAATATATATATGTACATATATATTCAACAAACTAAAATACCAACGTATTCAGTCGAAGTATGTAACAACAACGAATAAGATTTATTTTTTATTCACGTTAAAAGGTGAACGATTTGAATAAATATTCCAGTTTCAATAACAATTATTATTGTAATGGACTAAAATAGTAAACGAATTATTTATAATAACAACGTGGTTCGTAGTTTTTCATGAAAAAAAATATATTATTTAAATACCTATGATAATTTGTGAACAGTTTTCAATTATAAAAACACACACATACACACACACACACAAATGCGCATGCGCGCAAAATTATTGATACCAACAGTTATTTTCATTACAAGTTTAGCATGAAATTTACAGGACAATGAGCTGCTCGTGAGTTTTTAATACCGTACGCATCTGCATAAATAAAGATAATATCCGAATCAGGGAGTGCATATCATCTACTAACGTTCGCAATTAATTTACATAAAATTACTGACGTTATCAACAAACTTTAATAATTACTACTTATAATGCTTAAAGTCATGACATCCCTATTGGTAATTTTTTTTTTTTTTGTAATAATTTAAAATTCGATTCTGTAATTAAAGAAGTGTAATGAATGTAAATGATTTTCACTATAAATTTAATAAAAATCACTAGGTAATCAAAATATTTATATTAATTTCTACATCCAATTGGATAATACGTTAAAAATGTTTACAGTTTTCCGTTGTATCTTTTCTCCAGTGGCGTAAGCATCGAAAGCTCAATACCAGCTCAATGCCAGGGAAAGCTCGGGTGCGAAATATCTGCGCATATACTAATGAAGAATTTCGGTTAAGCTCTCAATTAATATAACGAATCGATTTAATGGGGGACTTACTATTCACATAAGTTTTAACAATGTCATTAAAATATCTTATTATATTGTCAATAAACGAACAAATGTTACTTTAGTCGACTGCGTTAAAATGAAAATTTTCAAATAAAATATTTAAATAACAAAACTATTAATATAATACATTCGAAAATGATAAACAGAGACATTAAAAGCCTGTATGATAAAAATATTGTGCTTTTACAAGCAAAAAAAATGCTATATCTACTATTATAAATACATATTATACATATTATTCAAACATCTGGCTTTGGTATAAATAAGAAAATTAAGTAATTAGAGGAATAATAAAAATCAAACGGATATTCTTTGTATAATAGAAATGCATTCTACGCTAATCGTTGGCTTATTGGCTTTAATAAGCTACGTATCAATCGCTAAAGGTGAACGATTATTAATCTACTTGTAGTTATAGTATAAAAAAAAAAAAAAAAAAAAAAAAAATTAATCCAATCTTGTATTTATTCTAGGAGGAAAGGAGCTTACAGCGTACACGCGAGAGGAGTGCATGCTCTGCTGCATGGGTGAATTAATATTTATTGTATATCATAAGCTCGTTTTAAAATTGTCTTAACGGTCAAGGAAGGAAAGAAAAATCAATCATCAATCAGTGTATCGTGTCGCTTTTCTAATTCCCATTTCGCCCAATGTCCTTTTCATAATTCAATATAAGATTAATTCGTTCGTAACTATAAATAATAATTTATAGAATGATAATCAAATGATCGATCGATCGATTTCAGCTCACCGTGACATTGCCAGATGTCGTTTCTCCTGCCTCAAAAAATTTGCCAGTAAGTATAACGAAAAGTAGATACTCTGATCATTGAAAATCGTACGCAGGTGAACCCCAACAACCACGGCTAACAACTTATACGATACTTTTATGCGCTACCGAAGTTGCGTTAACTTAAGCGATCCGCGCGTTTTATTTATTAGAAATTCTTATTTCAGTCGCACTGTATTCTCAACTTTACTCTACTGTGAATTTTTTAAATCTTTGACCGACAACTAAGTGTCGTATTTGTAAATCGTACATATACACGGATATAATACTGTGATACATGTTGTGACCCACACTTTCATTTATACAAAAAGTATTTATATTTTATTAATTATCTGTATTATTTTGTGTTATTATTTAGAAGTGCAGATATACGTTTCAAGGAGTAAATGCTACAGAGCCTGTAACAGTAAGACATAAATTTTTTATTTGCTTTATAATTTCAATTTTATTGTTGCATTAAACCATTGGACACTTTGCTCCTCAAGTTGTTGAATTTTAATTACGATGACAATGTCCCTTTTACATGTCAGCGTCGCTACTTATTTATTTATATATCTATCTGTATATCTGTACGAATGTTATATATAATATTGGTTCGTAAGCAAACAATATCCTTTATGCAACTTAAAAGCAGTACATTGTTTATTGCATTATTTATTTATTATAAAAATTGTACGAAGTTTAATAGAAATTTTTAATTTCTTTTTTTTTTCAATTAATAATAATAGTTTATTATAAGCATTTTAATAAATATGGCACTTATTAATTTAACTATTAATTGCATTAATACGTTACGAATGGAATTTAGTTATCGTGGAAGAATGCAGAGATCCCTGCCTATATGCATGTAATCATATGTTCTTACCTAGTAAGTACAATTATTTAAAGCTAAATGTCACCTTCTCTAGCATTCTAAACATTACTGTTAAGCTTTATCGCACGGGACCACTTCCGCCTGTAAATTACCGAATTTATTTAACTATTTGTTCATTTTTGTTCACTTTTGTTTTTTTTTCCTAAATAGATAGAAGTTACAGTGCTAAAGAATTAAATAAAATTTTTTTTTTTTTTTGTATAAGAATATGATAGACGGACGTGGTATAAAGTAATTTTGTTTTGTGTACGAATTCGTTGTTTTTTTTTCTTTTTCTTTTTATTAAATACAAAGACATGTAAGGAGTCTTAAACCGAGCTAAGTAACCTTGAAACAGAAGCTATTTAGGAAAGGCATAATAAATTTATATGAAAGCAAAATCATCTATGTTGCACGGAAATTAAAAAATAAACTATTTTTCAGGGACAAAATCTACTCAACTACCGACTACTCTAGATTTATCGCTTAGATTATAAATAATTTGAAACTGTAATTATAATAATATATTAAAAAACGATGAAAACCGAAGCGTTGGATACAAAGAATTATCAAGTTCTCTAAATTTACATGGTTTGTCTATTTTTTTTTTTTTTTTTTTTTTTTTTTTATTTCTATTCTGGCAGTTTTTATTTCCTGCAAATGATAATCTCCTCTTAAACGTCATGTGACATCTGAGTTAGAAAATTATTATTATTTTTGTAACTTTATACACGCTATTGTTTACATAAAAAAATATATCGACATTTTTCAATATTAATTCAAAGTAACGTACGAATTATTATTCAATTAGTGAAATGATGAATATTAATATTATAAGTAAATTGTATATAAATAAAGTTAATATAAATAAAAATGAAGATTACCAGATGAACGAGCTTTTTTTCCCGATAGACGACATTGCGATCGACGTACAAAATGTACTTCACGTAAAAAAGAATTTAACTCGCACATTCCTGTATCAAATAAATAAAAAAAATTATTTTAATATTTTTTTTACTTATTTTTACCTTTTCTCATGTTATTACTATAATTTGTTTTATATCATTAAGCAGCATTAATGTTGTTGCAAAGAGTAAGAGTATTAATTCAGTATAAATGCAATAATAATGTAAAAAGGAATGTAAAATTTACAATTTTCATTAGTACTCTTCGTTACGGGAAAATTTTTTCTAAATAAATTAGTATTAGTATTACGAAAACTTAAATAATCATAATTTACTTATTGAGCATCACTTATTGATTATACAGCTATTGAGAAGGAATAATATTTCAATACCAAATAATAAGATTAGATTTTGTTTTCATCAAATAATGTAAGAAGGTTATTTTGCAATAACAAAACCATTAATCCGCTAAATGATTATGATAAATGCAAATAACGAAAAATACGAGAGATAAGAATGCCATAAATATTTTTATATAAAATTATATTAAAATTGTTGAAGAACTAGTAATTCTTCGCTGTACTGGTGGAATATAAAAAAAAAATGCATTCTTCCCTAATAATTACATTATTTGTTATTATTGCCTGCGTAGCATTTTCATCGGGTAAATAAAACTCTTCTCTGAATTTTATTATTATTAAAAATTAATAACTAATTAATCAGTATTGTCATTGTCATTGTCATTGTAAAATGACCTTTAGCCTTAAAGGAACTTACTTTCACAAGGGATGATTGTTTGGCATGCTGTAATGGTAAATTATACGTTTCTCATATTCGTTATAATACAATAATAATATAATGAATAACTTCCTGAAAATACACGAATTTACAGTTTTCTATTAATTCTCTACTATACACAGCAATGAAAATATCTAATGAAATAACTCGTGAACCGGTATCATTAATTTATTAATCATATCTAAACTCGATCGAGATCATTGTATTAAAAACGATTGAATTTTAACGATTAAAAATTAAAATAATTTTAATAACGTTGATGTAATGAAGAGAACTGTTAATTATTTCAAGTACTTTCTCATTTAAAATCCAGCGTTGGAAGAGAATCGACGAGGAGATTGTTCGGTCTCATGCGTCGTAAAGTACTCATGTAAGTAAAACAGAAAAGAAATGCAAATATTTATGCTTATCTATTATTATTAGTAATAATAATAGCTTATAATCATTACTAGAAATATAAATGAAGAACTTTTTATATATTTATTCTACATATTGTTATTGTGAATTAATATTAGTTGTACGTACTAATGCGTAAGTAAAGCCTAGTAAAGACATTAATAATTAACTTATCTGTTAGTTAACAAGCCCATAAACATCATTACTTAATAAATATTTTTTATTGTTGTTTTGTTTTGTTTTGTTTTGTTGTTTTTATGATTATCTAACTTATTCTCTTATGGTTGTATTTTCGTTATTGCGTTCTAGTCGGCGACGAGAATATTGTGAAATTTGAGCATTTCATTGAAATCACTTACGTTTTAACAATAAACACATTATATGTGGTATATGGTATACGGGCTCTTGCCTTATGTCTCTACCATAAGCTTCAGCGGTCGTCTCGATCCACAGAAAACGATTCCCTCTTCGTCATTCGGCTTTGCTTCGTCAACCTCGTCAAAATGAATTCAATTCCCTTATCAACCGGTCCCTCATCAATTCTCCAACGGATTTTATTCTCGATCCGCCATTAACTCACGGTCACTCGAAAACGCTTCTGGCAATTTCGTTTGAATGAAGGAGGGAAAAAGAGTTAAGCATATACCGATCTTCTGACAATACTTCAGTACCCTACAATACGCGAACGTACAATAAATGATTAATACAAGCTCCAATGCTTATTTATCGCAACAATTTTATTATTCATGCATCATCGTGGAGGGGGATTCTATTATTTATCCGTACATACGGAGCTTGCCAATATGATTATCAACGTTATTCGTATATATCCAAAATATTCATATCCTGCATGCACTGGTAGAAATGTAAATTGCATGTACTGAAGAAAAATGAAGTCTTGAAGAATCCAGTTAATTTTACGCATTTTTTTTTTTTTTTTTTTTTACCCTATAATATATTTACACGAGCTTTTCATTGAAGTTCAGTATAATTTTGATTTACGTGTCGATTAAAATGATACAATATGAGCTTTTAAATGTACGTAAAAACGTTTTTAACCGTAAGATTTTAGAAATAGATGTTATCAGAAAGACTTTTGTACTGGTCGTGCAAATTTATTATTAATCATTTTGGAATTTCATAAAACTGTATTAAAAAGCAAGTTCATTATTCTATTACATTTAAAATGCCAAGGTGAATATTAACTTATTTATTGGTATAAGCAGATTGTGAAACTTACCAAAATCTCCGTTATGAATGAATTGCCTAATAATAATAAGCCCAATAAACTTTGCTTGAAGAAAGTTTTATCACTGTCAACGCTGTTATAAAGGCCTTGATCAAGATTTACAAAATATTTCTGTAAATAACCATAATCAATATTATGAAATTATTATAAATTTTTAAAACTAATAATACTCAATTCCTTGCACACAATGAAAATTATTTCACTACATTTCCCTGCCCCCCTGACCCCCCTATTTCATGATTATAAAAGTTATTTTGTAATTTAGCTACCAGCAGATATCATGCAAAACCTAGATGTATAGCAGGTTGTTCGGGTAAGGCATCTCTTCAATCATTATATTATTATACTTCAATACAACTTAATTTTTTTTTTCCCCTTGTATAATAATCATTGTTTCTATTTAATTAAGTTATGGACTTGTTCTATGGGAATCTCAACGGTCATCCCTCTTTACAGTTATTTTAATGTTCAAAATTATTTTAATACATAATAATAATAACTGATAAATTAAGTGATCGTCGGTGTAGAACATTTGATATTACTGATTCTCAGACTTACTGGCATTATACTTTCATTTAATTAATAACTTTTATTGTCTTTTCAATTTCTAATGAAATATAATACTTTTATACTAGTATAATTTAGAAATAATAATAACGATAATAAAATTTTATTAATATAATTATATTAATTATATTGTGCTTGTGCATTGTGTGTCATTGGGAAAGGTTTTTATTAGTAGTTAAATTTTATTCTACACCTACAAAATTAGAAGATAAATTACATTTCGTATTTACGTAAATTAATTATACAAGGGAAAAGAGAAAATAATAAAATAAACTCTACGTAATGAAAATATGCCGATATTAATTAGAATTTGTGAAATATAGCTATTGTAAAGGACTGCAGAGCGGGTTGCATCCAAGCATGTAATAGAATGTTTAGACAATGTAAGAATAAGTATTCACACGTAGTCACTTATATTATTAATAATTTAAAATACGTATATTAATATTGTACTAACGACAATATCCTTTTAGATACTTTTAAAAATAAAAGGACTAGAGGAAAAGGGGTCGATACATCATTGAGGCTTTGATGACAGGAACGCCACGTATAATAATAAAAAAAATTAAACCAGACGTAAATATGTATTATATTATTATATAAGGCATTTCGTTGAAATGGAGGATTAACATTCTGTTTATAATATGTTATATTCATTCGGATAAAAATTTGATAATTGTATCCACGCTGAATGAGTATTTTTTTTATTTTTTTTTTTTTTATATCCCGGATGTTCCTGCTAATCTTTAACATGTACTATTACTTAAACCAAGTAATAGAAATAACGTTCCGACGTATTTTACCTAAAACATAAATTATCTAACATCTAAGGTAATTTTTATGTTTATTATTATTTGATTGTTGTTTTGCTTTTCTGTCGAAATCTATATGATTTCTTTTTATTTGGCATCATTTATTTATTATACAGCTATTGAGAAGGAATAATATTTCAATACCAAATAATAAGATTAGATTTTGTTTTCATCAAATAATGTAAGAAGGTTATTTTGCAATAACAAAACCATTAATCCGCTAAATGATTATGATAAATGCAAATAACGAAAAATACGAGAGATAAGAATGCCATAAATATTTTTATATAAAATTATATTAAAATTGTTGAAGAACTAGTAATTCTTCGCTGTACTGGTGGAATATAAAAAAAAAATGCATTCTTCCCTAATAATTACATTATTTGTTATTATTGCCTGCGTAGCATTTTCATCGGGTAAATAAAACTCTTCTCTGAATTTTATTATTATTAAAAATTAATAACTAATTAATCAGTATTGTCATTGTCATTGTCATTGTAAAATGACCTTTAGCCTTAAAGGAACTTACTTTCACAAGGGATGATTGTTTGGCATGCTGTAATGGTAAATTATACGTTTCTCATATTCGTTATATTCGAATCTTGTTTTATTAAATTGTGGAGCAGTAAAAATAGTAGTAAAAATTTACTTGAAATTGTTAAAAATATTACGTTAATTCTTCATGTTTTTTGTAATTACATATTATAATGCCGATATAAAGAATGTAATACTTAAATATTTGCAAATCATTCTGTTCTTTGTACAATATAAATTTATTTGTAGATGATTAAAATACTCGTTCTTGTTATTTTACAAGGATAATAAAAAAAAAAAACCGTTTAATTTTATTGGTATTTCTTCAAAATAAAGAACTTTTCAACGTTAACGATTTATAATAAATCCATATAGTTTCATAGAAACATTATGCTTGCATAACTTCTAATAAAATGTCTATCTCGTGAAATAATTCTCTAACGTTATCCGGACTCGGACGACATCGCTTTATTATACCGAAAAAAATATCGATAGAAACTTTATCGATTACATAATGAAAGAGCTGTTAACTATTTTTAAGTTTTGTATTTGTTTTTTACTTTAAAATCCAGAACTATCGCCAGAAATAAAACAAAGGTGTACATCTTCATGTATTGTAAAGTATTCAAGTAAGCAAAACAGTTATTTATAAATCTTGTACTGCTGAAGTATCGCAATATTTTTCTTATATCTTGCTACTTTCTATATATTAGATTACTACTTTTCAATGATTATTAAAGTTATTGTGTTATTTTGTAATTTAGCTACCAGTAAATATCATGCAAAACCTAGATGTATAGCAGGTTGTACAGGTAAGATTTAAATTTTGGGTTCTAATTAGGCGCTCGTTTTATTAAAAAAAAACAAATATATATATATATATATGGAGGAGTTATCGATTAATTTTTCTTCGAATGTAGCTATTATTGAAGAATGCAGAGACGGTTGCATAAAAGCTTGCAATGAAATGTTTAGATCTTGTAAGTATAATTATACAAAATAACATGCCCATCGATAGAATATAATGAATATAAAAGAAATTAATAATAATATATTTTTAGATGTTCTTAGAAATAAAAAGAGAATAACTAAAGCGGTTGATACATCATTAAGGCTTCGACGATAAGAAGGCCCTGTATAAAAAAAAAAAAAAAAACAAAAACAAAAACAAAAACAAAAATTAATTCGGACGTAAATATGTATTATATCAGTGTATAAGCAATTTTGTTTAAAATTAATTACTTCTATAATATGTCATATGAAATGAGATAAAATTTTAATAATTGCATCTATACCGAATAAGCATTATTTTTTTTTTTTATATCCTTAATACTCCTGCCAATCTTTAATGTCTCATCGTCTGCCGAATAATATTTCTCTTTAATGTCTCGATTGAATCAATTACATTTCATCAAAATTTTTATGTTATTATCATTGATACGGTGTCTGCATAAATTTCAAAGCGGACATGAAAAGGTTCTCAAATAGACCTTAAATATAAATTTTAAACATTAAAAAATATATACGTATATATATGTACGTAGTTATTGATTGAAAGACGAACCACTTAATGCATTCGACTTCTTGAAAACAATATAATAAAAACGACTTTATGTATTATAATGTCTATGTATAATAATGAGAAATTTATTTTGAAAAAAAAGGTATACATTTATATGTATAAATTCTATAGGAGCAGCATTGTCTGTATTATTAGATAAAACCTTGAGGTTCATAAAGTAATTTAAGCTAATTCAAATTATGAAAAATAAATATTATTATAATACTGGAATGAAATTTAACATTTATATTTATATTTTGATGAAATTAAAAGCATCGAATAACAAAACTATTAATGCAAAACATGATTACGATAAATAGATTATAAAACATGTTTTATAATAATAATGCATTAAAATAATGTACGAGAAATGCTATATTTTTTTTCTCCAATAGGGTTATAAAATTTATGTTCTTATAAAATGAATTGCAACAATATCACATATTGTATTAGTATTTTCGAGTAATAGTATTCAATTATACGTAGCCATCGGTATTCGTTAATTAACATAAAAATACGAAAAATTATTAAATTATAAAAATGTATTCCTCAGCAATATGTTTATTATTTTTGATTACTTGCGTGTCATTTACTTCAGGTTGATCAAACTCTAATTTTCATTTCTACATAATTCTATACAATACCTAATCTGCATATTTTTATGTTCATATAGGTGCAAAGAAACTCACATTTACGAAAGATCATTGTATAGCCTGTTGCAATGGTATGAGATAGATTTATTTCACTAATTTTGAAATCAAATAACTACATATATATATACATATATATATAGATAGATAGATAGATATATATATATTTGTTTATAACGAGTACGTATTGATGCCTTCAAATATAGAGTTATCTGGGGATGAGAAACATGTATGTATTATATCTTGCAATAGGAAATATGCACGTAAGTTATACAAATTTGTATAAAATAAGTATCTAAGAACGTATTTTCGTAGAAATCTGAGTTGAAAATGAAATTATGCAATTGTGCAATTATGCAATTAATTGTTACGTTACTTACTTTATAAAATGTAGATGACGATTTTAAAAATATTATCAAGTTTTTAGTAATACGTTATTGAATTGTATGCTTATAATGTAATACTATAAGATTACGTTTACATATTCCTCGAATTCCGATGTATTTACATAATTTTACAAACTCACACTGTGTACTTTGAAATATTAGTCAATTATTAATCGGTTATTATTATTATTTTTTAAAGATTTTGATATTTTTTTTGCTTTTGTTTTAATTCATTTAATTTAGGACACACGCAATTTCCCTCAAAGTCTAAATGCATGTCTTCTTGTCACGGTAAGTTTAACAGATAATTTATCATTAATTTTCCATTATACCGTTAAACGTTAGAATTTGCGAGTGAAAGTCTGCGAAGCAAACGTTTGATTATACGAAATAAATGCTTTAAAATTTTCTAATATAATAATTCAATGCATTTCATATATGATCTATGATCTATGATCTATGATCTATGATCTATGATCTATGATCTATGATCTATGATCTATGATCTATGATCTATGATCTATGATCTATGATCTATGATCTATGATCTATGATCTATGATCTATGATCTATGATCTATGATCTATGATCTATGATCTATGATCTATCTATGATGATCTATGATCGATCTATGATATATGATATATGATATATGATATATGATATGATCTATGATCGATCATCTCTATGATATATCATGATCTATGATATATCTATGATCTATGATCTATGATCGATCTACGATCTATGATCTATGATCTACGATCTATATCTACGATCTACGATGATCTATGATCTATGATCTATGATATGACGATCTATATATCGATGACGATCGATCTATGATCTATGATCTATGATCTATGATCTATGATCTATGATCTATGATCTATGATCTATGATCTATGATCTATGATCTATGATCTATGATCTATGATCTATGATCTATGATCTCTACGATCTATGATCTATGATCTATGATCTATGATATATGATATATGATATCTGATCTATATACTATGATCTATGATCTATGATGATTATGATATCTATCTATGATAATATATGATATATGATATATGATATATGATATATGATATATGATATATG
The DNA here is from genome assembly GCA_018883505.1 of Ceratosolen fusciceps. NCBI lineage: Eukaryota > Metazoa > Arthropoda > Insecta > Hymenoptera > Agaonidae > Ceratosolen > Ceratosolen fusciceps. The sequence continues at coordinate 5,586,890 of RCIC01000002.1, forward strand.
ATATATGATATGATCTATGATATATGATCTATGATCTATGATCTATGATCTATATGATGATCTATATGATATATCTATGATCTACGATCTATCTATGATATATATATGATCTATGATCTATGATATATATGATGATATATGATGATCTACGATATGATATATGATATCTATGATATCTATGATATACGATCTATTGATTGATCTACGATATATGATATATGATATATGATATATGATATATCTACGATATATGATATATGATATATGATCTATGATGATATATGATATATGATATATGATATATGATCTATGATCTATGATATATGATATATGATCTACGATCTATGATATATGATATATGATCTACGATATGATATGATCTATGATGATCTATGATCTATGATATGAGATCTATATCTACGATCTATATCTATGATATGATCTATGATTATGATCTATGATATGATCTAGATATGATCATATGATTTTTCAACATTTATGAAATGATCATGATCTACGATTGAAATCTAAGATCTATGATATGAATATGATATATGTATATGATCTACGATCTAAGATATAATGAAATCTATGATCTAATTCAAGTGAGATTTCGCTACGATATATGGTGGTGGAATATATGATATATGATATATGATATATGATACATGATATATTCACGTAATTTGGTGGTGGACGAAGCTGAAATGTGAAAAAATAAGATATCGTTAGTATAGCGTTTTTCAACATTTAGGAAAATTGAAACTTTATGAGCTTCGATAATGTGTGATTGGATCGATAATGATGACTAACGTAGTTGAAGCTCCAAAGATGAAAGATAGTTAAAGCGTTCAATGATTTGTTCATTACTCTTTTGAAGCAGCGAAAAGGAATTTACGCGACAGTATTGCCTCTGAAGTTCACTAAACAGATGAAAAGCTCAAGTGACATTTACGTATAACTTAGTTATTGTTCCTCGTCGCTCGTTCAAAATATAAGACGTAAGCAGTAATTGCATCGTTTATTCATTATAAAATCGTAAATGTTATATCTGCAATGATGAACAGCACCACTCAGTACGAGTATATATATATAATACTTATAATTAAGACAAGGGAGGATTGTATCTTTGCTACTAATAGAGTTACGATTACTGAGGTAATGGTAATTACGTGTACGCGAGATTTCACGAGCTGTATTGCATGAATGACAGTGTATAATTGACAGAGGAATTGCATGGCTTGATATGCGTAATTTCTTTTCTTTTTTTTTTATCATAACTAGGAATTGTTGCGACTGGGGCTAATTAGATAAACGACTCGGGAAATTCGGGATAGAGTATTGAGCTCCTAACTGTGGCGATTAAAGGGACGCTTTTCATTTAATTGAAATAATAAAACTTTACTAATCTTATGAATTTTATAATTTCAACGAAGAATATAATAAAGTTTGTTAAATTAATTGATTTTTTTTTTGTTATGACAATTTAGTCATCGTAGAAGTTTGCAGGGCGGGTTGTTTGAGCGCCTGCGATAAGATGTTCAGACCAAGTAAGCTGCTAAATTCTTCATTAAAGAAAATACTTCATCAATAATTTATAATCCAATATAAATATAATATAAATATTTTTCAATTCAGGAAGAGCGCCAGTAAGAACTTCGACTTTGGACTTATCATTGAGGCTTTAAGAAATTCAACGTTATACATAAATTTTATATAAAAAAAAAATTGTTTAAACTAATTATCAATAAATATTAAAATCCTGACGTATTGCCGATACAGCCAAGTTGTATAAAAATTATTAACATTAAATAAACTTATCAATTTAAGAGTATGATTTTTATTTTAGTATTTTTTGTAGCCGAAAGAATTGTACTTAATCAGGCAATTTTTATAAATCCATTTACAGATTTATCTTAGGGTTGGATTTTCACGAATTTCATACATGAGAATAAAGAAATACATTTAATGTAAACTCGTAATGTAAAGGAAAGTATTACAATAGTAAATTTGGTTTTTAATATTCAATGTGACTTCAATATAAATACAATGGTAAATTATAAATTGTATATTAAAGTAATAAATTTCTGAATTAATGTTTCAAAAGTAGTTCAATATCTTTATTTTTATATTTATTTGTAAGACATTAGTTTTAATATTTAATCTTATCACTGCTAAATTTAACGATCGACTAACGCTTTCTATGTAAAGTAATGGTATTTAATAGACGATGTTAAAATAGTTTATTTTATTTTATTTAACGTGTTAAGTAAAAAGTATATATACTCAAAAAAAAAAAAAAAGGTTATAAAAATAAATTATCGCGTACATTGTTCGTAATTATTGTTAGAAATTACTATTCGTTTATTCTAAAGAAAATACACAATCGAAAGAGAGGAAACAAAAGAAGAAAAGAAAAAATAAAATAAAATAAAATAAAAAAATAAAAACTAATATTATTTTTCTAAATGAAGTGCTTTCTATTCATTTTATCTACAGTTCTTTATACATTACTTATCGAAGGTATGGAAATAATAATGAACGTTCTCTTTGTAAATATTTAATGAATTCTGTACATAAAGAAATTATTTTATATGAAACAGATGTTAGTGGCTTGTACACAAAAGAGGACTGTCTAGCCTGCTGCAACAGTAAGAAACATAGTATATTCTATTAGCATAAGTATATGGCTTAAAATCTATATAATAAGCGTGTAATAAAGTGATTGACATTTATAAATATCGAGGCTTATGAAAAGTAAAAAGAAAGTTAGAAAGATAATTTGATTTGACGAGAGCCTTATTCAAACGCTTTATTATAATATTTATTAGAATGTCCTGTAATAATAGTTGTGGCGACATATTAGTATTACTTAACATCGACTAACAAGAAATCCGCGTTATATATTTCATTCCTGATAATGAGCGGACTTTTAATTCAGAGAATGGTTGCCACGGTCCGTTGATTTACTCGTGGCAAAATTTTGTCTACGAACGAGCTATTCAAGACTACGGTACACCATCCCAAAAGACTTCCCATGATTCCTCGATAATGTACGACGTTGGCAATCCATATCTTTATCACTTCGGACGGCGCGTTATTTATTTATTGAATTTAGGTTATTGGGGCTATTGAATGTTTATTGATTTATAATTAAGCTTTTCGCCTCGACTTTGGAAGTGATTTAAAATGAAATAATTACGGACCTTAGCACAAATTGCGTCGGGACGAATATCACGTACATTACATGTACATATATATACATATATATATATTCGGAAGCTGAATGTCTTTATATAATGTCTTTAGCAGCTTAGAGACTCTTGTTCATTTTACTGTCAGTTATTTATTAGATATTAGCTATTTATTAGATAAACATTATTCCAATACAAATAACATATCCAACAGATTTTATTTACAAATCAATTTAATCCTAAAACTATTTTACGAAATGTATTTTAAATTAAATTTTTTTTTATTCAAGATTTAAATATGACACCGAATGATGAGCATGATTGTCGGTTTACGTGTATTAAAAGATTCTCCAGTAAGTTATGAACAAATAATATTTATCGTATTATTATATTTCTATGAGCTGCATTAATATTCGATTACGTTAAGATTCTACGCGCATTGAATTAATATTTTTATTAAACATAAATGAAATTTTAAATTTATATTACCAATTTCTTTGGCATCGAATAAACTAATTTTAAAAATTTTCATCAAATAAATTTTAAGAAATAGAACTGAAAATTCAGATTCACAGTATCACGTAATTCATGTCCATTTTATTTATTTTTTTTTTTTTGTTAAATATATATATATTTATATATATATATATAACTTTTCTTTAAATATGTAATAATAAATACACGTTTGGTAAATTATTTAGGAAAACATACTTATAAATCGAGAGCTGCGTGTGTCGTAAGTTGCAGAAGTAAGTTTTTACATTAATATTATCCATTTGTTTCTCTATTTCATTTGAACTAATGCAATCTAGTCTAATAATTCTTGAATATTGTTAATTATTTCAGCTATTTTCCCCGCTTGCATGAACGATTGCATAAATGACTGTTATCTAAGATACACATTAACTACAAGAGTAAAAAGTAAAGAAATTTAATTAAATTATACGCTTACAATTTTTTTTTTTTTTTTTTTAAATAACAGAATTATTTGTTCCAAGATTTAATTTAAAGATATATATATATATATATATATATATATATCATATATAGTAAAAATTTCATTTATAGCACCTAAAACAACGTCAGCTATAATTTATGGAGTATGGCGTCCAGTAATATAAGAGTTTATTTCGGTATCATAAAATAATTTAAATTTTGTAATGATTGGAATAATTCAATATTAAAATGACATACATATAAGTACATTGTTTAATAAAATTTATTAAAATTGCTTTTTATTCATGTAATTCTCATGACAATTTAAATAAAATTATTTAAAAAAAAAAAAAAAAAATGGAGAATATTATGTAATCTACTATGAAGTATGGAGAGGCTTATAAGTGAATTACGTAGTTTCTAGTGGCCCCTGTCCTTTGCCGTCTTCGTGGATAGAGATATCGAATTGCACATCGCCGTCCTCCGCCATATTTAAAGCCCGCCCACTATCCCTGGCCAAGAGATATTATTTAATACCAAAGTATTAGTATCGTTCGATAGTTCAATTTCTCTAGTTCAATAGGTCTGTTTTATTCCGTTTTACGTACTCATACCATAATTGATGATTGAGCGATTTCAGGTTATGGATCACATACCAATTATACGGAGCTATTTCAGCCACATATAATAAATCATATTGGTTGCTTGAGCTAGAAACATGATAAACTTACTCGAGCAATAGAAACGCAATAGAAACAAACTATTAAATTATAAAATTATTATCTATATTTTTATGTTGATAAAATTGTTCTAGCCAATATATTACGTTATTATGGCGTTATTGTTATTCATCGTGTTAAGCCGAATGTGATTTTGCAAAATCAGAGAATTTAAACAAATAGCGATACAGATGGATTATAATCATTCTATGAAATAGAAATAGAATTAGAAAAAAGTAATTGAAAATATTGTCCTGATCAGACCTTGCATCCCCCCCTCCCAATAATTCAGGTTGTTAAGAAGCACCAGTTTTATGACTTATGAGCATTGAGTATTTATACGTGACGATATAAAAATAAAACTTAAATAACAAAACTATTAATAGAAAAGGAGAATATAGAATAATTTATTATCAAAAATGTATGTGATAATAAAGCCTTTTCACGTACAGTTAGTATTATAATAAATGTTAATACCTATTGGAAAATAAGTGCGGTTAGGAAAAATATAAATTGAAATTATAATCATTATAAACAATAATTTTCGATTAATAGAAATGAATTGTTCTATATTAATTTTATTGTTTACTGTCTCATCCGTAACACTTGTTATGGGTAGATTAAATTTTATTTCATGTTTATAATATAAAAGTAATTAATATACATAACGAATTTTTTTAGGGAATAGAGAGCTTTTATATACGAAAGACGAATGCTTAGAATGCTGCTACGGTAATATAAGTTTAACTTGACAAGACAAATTAATAAATATTTTTAATATAAGCATGCGTGCGCGTGTGCGTGTGTGTGTGTGCGCGCGCGCGCGTAAGTGTGTAAATAACAAATCATAACATAATTGTCTAGAATAACAATTTTTTATGTTAAATTTAAGGATTACCGGCATCACAGATAAACAAATGTACTTTATCATGCTTGAAGAAGTTTTCAAGTAAGTAGATTATTATTGCACGAAAGATTTATAATTTATAAAAATTGTCGGTTGATTTCGTTAATGGAGGGAAAGTAGTAGGCTGTGTAAAAGATTTTTCTATAGTCTTTTGCTCGCCATAAGTAATACAAGAGTTCGCTTTTTTTTATTAGCGAGATGTGATTGTGACAATCGTGGAGTAGTAGTACATCGATAAGCCGTAAGTGAATTCGTTGGTATTCAGTATGATTAGGAAAGCATTAGAAAAGAAATGAGAAAATGAGAAATGAGAACCGATTGAATTATTTAGACGTTTCGGACGTTTTATTTTGCAATTTAACCCTTCATAACCTTCGTTTCTATACTCCCTATAATATTGACATCATTGTTACAATAATGAGGTCGTAATTATACCGTGTCGCTGAAGATACCATAAATTTAAGCTATAATATATAATACATGTATTAACACATTTTCCTGTAATTACACAATATCTATCTATCTATCTATCTATCTATCTATCTATTATATATATATATATTTGTTTTATCAATCATTTTTAGAAGTTAAAAAATTTAGAGGAGTAACTCAATGCATCTTAGCTTGTAGAGGTAAGAGCGATTTGGAATTTATAATATTCGATGAAACGTCACGTGTAATATTCTTATAATTTTAAATTGAAATGAAATAACCAACTCGTACAGAAATAAATAGAACTGGGGCACGACCCGAGCGCGCGAGCCACCTCGGAATATAATTATTCATTCGGCAATAAGACGTAACAAGATCATTGGTACTTTCAATAAGAGTGATAATTCACTCTTTACGTTACGGTGCCGTATCGGCACAAATAAATAATACGAACATATGAAATTTTACTTTACGAATATTTAAGCGATTGCTAAATTGTTCGTACGTATATTAGGCTTTAAAAGTAATTCTTATGTACGTAAATGATCTACGATTTTTTTAAACATTTGATATAAATTTGATATAAAAACTTTAATTCTTTTCATTTAATGATTGATTAAATCATATAATTGTTTAGTTGTAATGGACGAACAATAAACTCGTATAAAACTCTATTTATATGATTTTGTATTATAAAGTTAATTATATAAATTATTTTGCAATGCAGTAATTGTAGAATCATGCAGACATGGATGTGACAATGCCTGCTATAAAATGTTCAGAAGTGAGTGAATAATCATGGAATGTACTACGTTATATCGTTTTATTATGTCTTATGTATTAACATACTGTGGCCTTTTTAGAGCATAGAACATCAGGAAAACCAGAAACCACCCCCATAGTTTATGGAGTCTGGCGACCAGTGGAATGAAATACTGATTAATAAAATATCGATAAAATATCCTACAATTATTTTTCTGTAAATCAATGATCGTATCGATGATACTTAACACACACATATGTTTTTTACAAATTATTGTTATATAATACCATTTTATTTTATATTATTCTAAATATAAATTTCTCATCAAATATTTATTAAAAAAATTGGATCTTAAACGTTATTTTTTGTACACGTGAATACGTCAGAAAATAAAGACTTGTACCGATTACAAACATTACGTGAAATAAATGTGAAAGTATATAAAATTATTCTTTATTTACATATAATTTATGCTCAATAAACTTAGGCACTGTAAAGAACAAAAATTATTTCGATATATTTACAAAGAAAATATCTTGGACTTTCTTCCCGTTTCTTCTTCTTATTCTTCTTTTTTAAGTAATCCTTCTTTGTTCCAAGTTTTAAAATACTAAATTTTACTAATACTAATCAATAATATTCAATACCTTAAAATACACAACATGAAATAGTACATGTATGGAATATATATGTAAGAAGATAAATTATCAATTGGAATGCAATAAAGTAAGAATTATCCTAAATATCAAGGAAGCTAGGAAATTAATCATAAATGTACAATATATATTTAATTATTTTCGTAAGTTCAATTAGGAATTACAATTACAATTCACGGTTTGCGATTCGCGTTCCTTCACGATCTGTGTTTTGTAATACGTATGTATTATAAAAATCAATAAGTAAATAAGTTGCGAATTTTTGTGGCTAAATCTAATAATTACCAAACTTTATTACGCAAGTAATAAAAACTTAAAAATTCTTTGTCAAAAATATTCAATAAAATGGAAAATTAGTAAATGCGTAGGATTATTTTCTCAATGTTTTAGCAAGTTTGCGTCGTAAGGGAATTTTTCTTATTATCTAATATATATTTCTAATACATATTTAGCCTAGTAATATGTAAACACTAACTAAATCAATACTAATATATTTTATATATTAGTATATAGCTAAAATTTATATAAAACACACTATAAGAGAGCCGAAATAAAAACATTTATTATCAAATACATAAGTAATTTATAGTTTTTCAATAAAGAACAAATACGTTAATTGAATTTAAAATTTATCCTAAATTGTTATAAACAATTTTTTTGTAGATATTTTAAATGTATATTTATATTGTCAATTTATGTTTTACCAACATTACTGCCACGAGAATTAATATAAAAAAAGATTATTATAACAATACGAAGTATTGTAGTGTAGATTCAATTCATTTCAGAATTTTAAATAAAATAATATTACAGACACACAATTCAATAGTTTAGATATTCCAGTATTAAAGTAATCTGCTATATAATATTTAATCACTATTTAAAAGAATTCTAAAAACAAGGCTATTAATCCATATAATTACTATTTTTACTCGTATATTCTACAAGGATAAAATATAACAATATTTTATTCAACACTACTTATTATTATTAAAAAAAAAAAAAATAGAAAAAGAAATTATTATTTGGGAAAATGAATTTTTCAATAATAATTTACTTGTTTCTAATAAATTTTATAACATTTACTCTAGGTATTGTAATAATTTCCTTCGAAAATTAATTGTACGTTATAATAATTTATACATATTTTGTATTTGACAGCGGGAAAAGAGCTTACATATACAAAAGACGAGTGCCATCAATGCTGTAACAGTAAGATTTATACTTATGTAATATATTAAATTATTAAGAAAATTAAATTATTTGTTTAGTGAGAAATTAACAAGTAAATTATAAATAACTAAAGTAGATTAAAAGATCGTTCATAAGTTTATAAAATACGCGATATAATACATTTTTTTCATTATTTCTTTCATTATTTACTTTCATTATTTACTTTTAATAATAATAATAATAATAATAATAATAATAATAATAATAATAATAATAGTAAGATTCATAAATTATATAAGTATTATATTATATCGAAATATCATTACAAATAATTACAAATCCTCCATCATACAAACAAATTCTGTTTTTCCACTATTATCGTAATCGGGAAAAAAATATTGACTTTTACTCAATAATTATAAATGGTTAAGTTAACATCTCTCTCTCTCTCTCTCTCTCTCTCTCTCTCTCTATCAATTAATTTTTTTATACAAAGCATTGAGGAAACACCTGCATGTAAAAACTGACTTTCAATTGGACAATATATTTATATTTAAAAAAGTAATAAATACCCTCCTTAATTATTCAACTTAGTTTTCCTAATAAAAGCTTTTTCAATTATATATATTTGTGTTTATATTTACGTATTATATATTTCATAGCTCTCGCTACTGAGAAGAAGAGGGCTGATTGCCAACTATCATGTGTTAAAAAATTTTCTAGTAAGTAATTGTTTTTTTTTTTTTTTTAAATAAATTATTATAAGAAAATTCAGACGTAAAGAATATATTGCAATGTATTTCTTAGAATGTAAATTAACGGTTGCAATGAGAATGATGGATTTTTAGATTATTTTAAAGCAGTTAAGAAGTGACAGAATTCAATTCTGTACTGAATTTATAGTTCCACACACTCAACGACTTATAATTTAATAATTAATTAAAATATACTTATATTTTATTTTTTAGGACATTACCGATATGAGTCAACAAATAAATGTATTATCGGCTGCAGGGGTAAGATATAAATGATATGAATATTGTACATTATACGTGATATTATCTAGTATTTCAGCTTTCTGATAAATATATGATATATATATATATATATACTTTATTTAAAATAAGTTTTTCATTTAGAAAACGGTGCATGTAATAATACGCACTATTTTACGTATTTATTCTATTGGGAATTAAAAGCTTATAAACCGCAGATTCTTAAAGTTCTTCACTAAAAATTATAATTAAATTTAAAGCGTATAATAATTTATCGTGATTATATACGTAATTTACACATTTTCAAAGTGTATCGACTAAAACACAATTGTAGAATTAAAATTTCTTAATTAACAGATAGAATAATAGAAATAATGGTTAAGAAAATAATATAATTTTGTAAATTGAAAATTGAAATTCGATTAGGAATATTAAGATTGGAATGCACGTACCGTCACTGCAACATCGTCTACTCCTAGTACGTGTTTAGCCGTTGCGCCGACTCATTTACTTCCCCCCCCCCAATGCTCACTTATTTATTAGGACGCAGCCAGTCATGAACCGAAGCCCATATCAATGACCATATCAATGGTATCACACGGTCACATCGAGACTTCAATTTCAATTTCATTCCTTTACTTTGATAAGAATAAAAACACTCGACAGTATTTTCTTTAGAATTTTAGAATACTGACTTATTAATGAGTAAAACCAAAAAACAACAACAACAAAAACAAAAACAAAAAGAATTTATTCGTATTATTATTATTGCTATTGTCATTGTCATTGTCATTACTATGAAAATATAATAAATTTGCAAATCTAATTTGTCATCGTATGTTACGAAAACCAGTTATTATGAAGGAGTGCAGAGAAGGTTGTAACGAAGCATGTAGAAATATGTTCTACGGAAGTAAGTTTCCATTAATTACAATCTTACCTTTCTTCATTTATATCCTACATAAAAAAAATTAATTTATTATGTCGGATAATTCAAAGATAATTCAAAATTGTTATATAAATTAAAACATTTTAGAAGCTCGAAAGGATGCGGAAAGACAAGGACAAGCGGAATTGGATTTAACATTACACCTATAAATCGATCGTTCCTTAAGGATATTCATTGAAATATTTATGTAGATTTTAATAAAAAAAAAAAAGAAGAAAAAAAAAATGTTAAATATATATAACGTACGTCTCCGTGAACTCTTTTCATTCTACATCTTCTTAAAATATTAAATTAATAATTCTTAGAATATCGTATTTATAACGATACGATACGTATAAGGTAAGCCCAATAATAGCGACTGTCAAGTTCTACTGAATAAATGTGGTCAATAATTGAGGTGGGTGGCCAGGTTGACCAGGTGGCACTGACCCTATCAGACCCAGTGTGTTCCTCACATAACTCCCACTCGCTGAGCTTCAGCGTGTCAACTTCACTGCAGACTGAAGCAACTGAATTCTATAATTATCGGCGACTTATATTTCCCTCGATCAGGCTGTAACGCTAATGCAGCAACAATGCTCCCTCTTCTCGGGCTAGAGAACAATTATAAAACTAGACTAACATTTTCTAATTATCGGCCAACAGTCCCTCTCGGGCTACTTACAGAAACTCTATTTTATTGAGTTAGCCAACAGTACACTCTCGGGTTACTCGCGACTAAGAACTTTAGTAGCCTATTAATGCAGGAAAAAAGGATACTCTCGGTCTGACGATCGGGTTCGATTGTGCCAGTCCCACCCGGCCGATCGATCCTCTTCCTCATTCCTCTTTGCGTAACTCATAAGTGTATCGATACTCGAGCGTATAGGACGAGTATTAGTTTAGTAAACGTTTGCGTTTGGCCAATAGCGCGAATTACTTTATAGATCTGCTTTTTCCTCCTTCTCTATAGAGAATATATAGTTTTTTATGCAAATCGAAGTGTTGTTTATTAGCTGTAACCTCTATCCCCCCCTCTATCCCCACCTACCCACCCTTTCCTGTACCTTAACGATTATCAAATCAAAGGCTGTGACACTACGACAGGATAAACGAAGTAAATGTATATTAATAATAATGTAATAATTGTAATAGCTCTTGTGCGATTATAAGGGCTTCGTTAGAAGCATTGTCAACAGCGTTCCTCGACGTGCCGGGGGAGGGAGGTGTTTCCGTCACGTGCTTTCGGCGAAAAACCTATGTCGAGCACACACCCACGCACACCCGCACCCCTCCCCCCGTGAGCCCCGTCGAGCATAGGCTCGTCTCTTAAATGGGGCGCACCAACCTGTCGACAAATTGATAACGCGCAGTCCAATGTTAGAAAATTCACTAATTTTAAAAACATTTTTCAAGTAATAGCGCGGCGCGTTATAATTACAACTTCGTTTCAATGCAATAAGATTCAGGCATAGTCCGGGCATTAAAATTAAAGGGAAACGACACGAGCATTATAAGTGAACAAGAATTTGGTAATCAATTTGGTAATCTGGCTTCCTAGACAATCTCTAAGGGGACTGGACTGGCCTTTTTCTTCGTGACCTTGAACCACGAACCCTTGGACGATTTTCCTCTGGCTTTCTGGAATGCCGAGGCCGCACACCGCTAAGATATGTATTCCGAGCCGAGATCAGACGTTACTCGCTCCCCTTCTTTCCCCGACGAACGTCACATCGCATCAGATAAAGTCATAATAAAAAAAGAAAGTCGTGATTAAAGTTTCGAAAGCGTTTAAAAGTTAATTAGTTATAAAAGTAAATGCTTAAAAATATTATTATAAATTGAAATACAAGAACATTATAGCAAGACTATTTTTAATTCCTTTAATCATTTCAGCTTAGTCGGCAACGTAGGCAAAGGTAAAAGGGAGCACAACTATTAAAGACAATGAACCTTGTGACATCGCTTTGGCTACTTTCAGCACTCTATATAACATTTATTATAGGTATATGAATTTACCGTACAACGGGGTTAACGCCTTATTATTTTATTCCTATTTATTATTTCTCTAGGTGTAAAACACCTTACTTATACAAAGGAGGATTGCTACGCATGCTGTTTGGGTAAGATTGTATGGGCTTCATTTATTACATATCATATTTATTTTTTTTTTTTTTATTTTTTTACTAATAATTCTAATAATATGTCACTTATATATCTTGTTATGTTGTTTTAAATAATCATTGGATGAGATAATCTTGAATCCTTATCTACCGAGACAATGTTAAATATCAATTTATCAATAAATACTAGTTTTAAAATCTAAAAGGTATTTTAAAAAAATCATTCGTAACTTGAATTTTGGTGTTTTATAAAAAAAAAAAAGAAAAAAAGAAAAGAAAAAAAAGACTTCGCGTTTAATAGAGATAAAGGAAATAAAAGAAGTCGACGCAATCCGATTAGTCACTGCAACTCCGAAACGAAAGAATGGATATATATATATATATATATATTAAGTATTTCCTTGAATGAAGTATCGGTTATCCTCTTTAAAATAATAACATTTATAATAATAAATATTACATTATACCGCATCAGTCGCTTTATTTCTTGCTTCAGGTATAGCAGATTTCACTAGACAGGTTGACTGTAATGCGTCGTGTGAAATAAAATTTGTGAGTAAGTAGATAAAAGCTTTAAAATTTTAATTTAACTATTTATAAATTTTCTGTGGTATTCAAATTTCTTTTATTAATAAGTAATAAAGTAGTTTTTATTTAGCAATAATCGGGTAAACTGTTTCATTGACATTATTAACATTTTTTATTTATTATTTTCATTGTAATCAGTCTACTTTTTCTTACAGTCATTTCACATTTATAATTTATTAACGAATTCTGTTGTAAGTTACACGTGCATACGAGCCGATCACTGCCAATCGAAAGCTATTACAAACCTTTTATATTACTTTCCAGGAACACGGTCTTATCCAGGCTTAAGGACGTGTATCCAAGGCTGTAAAGGTAAGAACACGTGTACTTATCCGTAAACAACAACAACAACAACAACAACAACAATAAAATAATAGTACAAATATATTTTATATGTGTATGTGACCCTATAACTCTAACGTAACTCTAATGAATATTTTATTTGCAAAATTAAATTTCATTTAATTTAGCAAAAAAAAAATATATAATACTGTTTGAAACCTTTTTATTTATAATATTATACCATTAATTTATATACGAAAAAAATTCATAATTAGAAGAATACCTATTCTTTTCAAGAGCATTAATAATTACCATAAATGAAGTTCTAGCTCAAATTTTGACGTCAAATTAACACGATATTATTTAATTATCCATAATTTTATTTTGTTTTAAATAATTTCATTTATGCCACTTCACTGTTTCCATTAAATATATTAAGAAATTACCAATATAGTTATAACAATATACCAATAAACCAATAAAAATATATATACTTAGTATAAACGATATAATTGAAATTAGATAGATCTAATTGAAACTCATGTTTTGTATTTTTCTTTTACAAAATCAAGTTATTGTCGAAGAATGCAGGAGAGAATGCATACAAAACTGCAAGGATATCTTTCATCGCAGTGAGTTTAAAGAATTTACATATAATTTCTTAATAGGTAAATAATAGTCGCTAATAGTTTGATTTAAAAAAATGTAAATATAATTTTTTTTAGAAATTTACACAACTCCCGAAGATATGAAATCATGGGGATCGCAATTACATTTAGGCGTTAGACATAACTAGGTAAACGAACGTATATTCGAATATTAATCTTAAGATTAATTGAAATTAGAAATTTTTTTTATGAATTTATCTTATCGGTAGGTAATAATACGCAGGTAGTATAAATAATGGATTTTTAATTGCATTTATTTTCTTTATTTTTAAATGCATTCGGATATGTTTACGCATTTTTAGATCTTGTATTACTTGATCTATACGAGCAGATAATTAATGGCTCTGCGTAAAGCGTTTAATCGTAAGAAAATTTTGTATTTTATAACTGGAAATGTCGGAAATGACGGAATTCAAAGGATTATTATCATTATAAGGCATAAAACTACGAAAGACTGACCTACGATTCACCTCGGCCAGCACCAACACTTAATAACGGTAGTACTTAATGGCAATTGTAAACCTTGTATTTAAAAATATACATCTGGATATCTATACTATTACATTGATTAATTTTGAGCATTCTTATATAGATCTTCATCAAATTACCCTCTTCTCCAATACTTCTCAAACACGATATCCCTTCTTCTGTATTTTTTATTTTATATGAACTTTTTATATGCTTCTCTATCTTTTTATTCTTACTTAAATAAACAATAAAATGTGTAAAATAACCAGAATCTATTATCAACTCAAATCGAACACTGTAAAGCATTGAAGCAATAAAATTCAATTTTCATTAAATTATCCAGCAATAAAGTAAAATTGTCGCTAAAAAAAATGCCGAATATGTTCATACGAATTGTATTTATTCATAAAAGTTATTATAATATTTTAAAACTAATTTCTTTCACATATTTTCACATAAATATCAAATGGTAGCTATTGTACATATATATATATATATATACATATGTAAATAAAAGAAAAAAATGTTAGTAAAGGAAAATAAAGACCTTGAGCTTGTTAAGTATATCATCATCAGTGTACTTATAAAAACTCTTATATAAGAATACATACAAAAATTAGAATTTAAAAGTAAATGATATAAGACTAGTTGGTTAATGATAAGCAATTTTTTAATTTAAATAGATGTATAAAGTAGACGATTTGAACGGTTTTATTTATATAAAAATATTGAAATAATTATGATTATTTTAGCGGTAATAGTTAATGGATATAATTAAAAAATAAATGACTGGTGAACATAATCAATATTCATGTAAATCGCGTAGTAAAGACATATATATATATAAAACAAATAGAAATTCGTTTATGAATTACTTTAATAAATATTAAGCATAATAAGTAATAATATAGCCTTGAATAAATTATGTGTTGTATAATAATACGTAAGAACAATCGTGAGAAATAAAAAAGTAAAAAAAATTAAAAGAGAGCAACAAATTATATTGTTTTTAAACATAATTTTTCTACCTTAATATAATATATATACATATATATTTACATATATATATATATTTTTTTTCTTACCTATTATTTATCTTCTAGGATTATTTTTATTATTAGCTTCAAGTACTTTTGTCGAATTAAGAATACATATAATAAAACCGTATAACTAAAATAGGAATTACTGTTTTATATTCATTGAGCTTTCATTTCATACAATCATTATAAACATTAAATATATATTTTGATTTAAAATTCACTAACGCAGGCCACCTTTATGAGTAATTTATAATAAGTAATGCATAATGATGTACACCCTTCCTGAATAATAAACAATATAATTTATTTTTAAAATACAATAACGATTAAATCTCTGAGTAGTTAATTTTTTTTTTTTTTTTTTTTTTTTTATAATAAATTAAATTTAAAGCTCAAGATACGACGAATAAAGTAAATATTAATTCAAATAATTCACGAAATTATAGAAAATTTATAATAATAAGCTTTCGTGATCTCAAATATTTGCTTTACCACTTGTCACGTAACAATTGATCTATATATATATATTATATATAGCTACCCATGGAGTGCCCCATGAGTTTTCAAACTAAGCCATAGCTAGTCCTAGCAAAGTGAAAATAGGTTAATTATAACATGGAGTATTGTCTAAAATTAAAAATAAATAGGATCGTTTAATAGTTTTAAAATATAATATTTTAAAAAAATAGTTAATTTTTCTAATAATTTTGTTATTATTACAAAAAAAAAAAAAAAAAAAAATAGAATCGAAATAACAAAATCATTAAAACAATATTACTTATAATTAAAGAACATTTTATAAATTATTTTGATAAAAAGGCCGGTTTTAAACCTTAATGTTATATAAATTGTATGTAAAGCAATATCGATGGCCATTATTTATCTTTGTGGTAGTACGCCAAGAATTAGAATATTAAATAGTATTGAATAGTACTACGAACTTTAGTCTTTTGTCGAAATGAATATTTATATTATAGTTCTATTGTATTTAATACATAATGTGAAATTTAATGCAGGTAGTATTAAATAAATAGTTTTATATAAATTGTTTCTTCAATAAGTGATGATTATTTTTGCCATTGCATAGGATTGAAAGAACTGACGTATACAAAAGATGATTGCATAAGATGCTGTAATGGTAAAATTAATATTATTTAATAATTTAGCCTGTTAACTTTTACTTGTCATAATATTTTTAATTATTATTATGAATTCATACGTTTTTTATTTATTTTTTTTCTTCTTCTAGACAAATATCCTTAAACGTTAAGTCTAAGCGTTAAAATGTTAATATTTTCCTAATAAATTTTACAGGGATAAATAAAGCTTTAAACATATAAATGACTGTATAAATACAATTTTTATCATTAAGTATTTTTATATTGTAGCTACCATTAAAATACGTATATATTTTAAAAACATGAACAAATGTTCATGTACACTTGTAGACTTTACGGTCCGAGGGGGAGATATTAAGTCAATGTCCACGTAAAATTTCATATAATATCCCTTTGAATATAATAATACAACAATTATAAGAATTTCTAGCAATTTACGAATGCAACAATTCGCTTAAAAAATTTATTTTATTTTAACTTTATCTTTATTTAATATCAGCACAGCCACTCGCAATCAGAAGTAAGTGCAACTTCTCATGCATTAAAAAGTATTCAAGTAAGTTCCAAGTGTTTTTACTTTTATTTATACATTCTTTATTTACGTAATTAATTGTATTCCTACGTAAGAAAGGATTCATGTGAATTTGACTTGTGTGATATTTTTATAGAAAAAATTTCAATTGGACGAAATATTGAAAAACCTTTTCAAAATTTTTAAATTAATATAAACTGATAATACTTTTATTTGTATATTCATTATAGTAATCAATAATTAATATCAAATGAGTATTAAGGAATTATATTGAAAAAAACGAAAATTTTTTTTTTCCTTTATATAATTACAGGCTTAATTAAGGTTATAAAATTATTATTTCTACTCATTTTCATTGAATTTCTTTGAATTAGTTATTTGTTTTTACAATTTTTAAATGCACTTTCTTTGTTTTGTGCTGTGTAGAATCGACTCTTTATGTAGGACAAGAAAAATGTCGACGAGCTTGCTTCCGTAAGATATGAAATTATTTTATAACGAATATTTAGAATTCTGAATAAAAAATTCAGTCGTTTTACAATGTATTGTAAAAGGTATATAAATATAGAAAATGATAATAAAAAGCAGGGAGACTTGGCCTAGAGAGAGAGAGAGAGAGAGAGAGAGAGAGAGAGAGAAAGCTAATATATATATAATAATTGTTGTTTATATTGTTTTTTTGTACGAAATGGAAATTCATGAAAGGTCAGAGAACTACTTGCTACTTATTTTATACATATTTTGTACAAGCATATCTTCATCAGTAACGTGGCTTGTGTTAATAAATTAATCAATCAATTAATTAATTAATTCGTAGTCTTTACTGGAAGAATTATACAATGAAAAATGAACTGATTTTTTAAAATAAATGCATAGTCAACACGTGATCAATATCACGATTAAATATATATTGCGAAATCGACTGAAATTTATTATTGATTACTTATTTAATTCTACATAATATTATATATTTATTATATTCTCATAATTCGTGATATACAGATATTATGACACCATGTAGAGCTGGTTGTCTGCAAGCTTGCACTGACATGTTTCGTAAAAGTAAGCTCCAACAGGTTTAATCAAAGCTATTTTTTATTTCCTATTTTCTATATTTAAAAGTAAATAAAATATTTTTGCTTTAGCTACAACCAGTGATCGGCCACTTATCGATTTAAATTTGAAACTTGGATTCAGATAAACGACGCTTTTCTTCAACATTTTAAATAATGTATTCAAATATTAATTGTGTTCCATAATACGATAATTATAAATAATTTTAGATCATTAGTGAATATCTTGCTTTTTCCAAAGCTAAAATACTGTCTGTTATTTTAAATCAAATTTTAATGACAATCTAATTGAAATGCAATGTAACCGTAATATTTATTTTTAATGTTTGAGTTAATCTATTAAATATAATATTAAATATTAAATAAATTTGAGAATGCGATATCTCAATGAAATATTTCAATTTTTAGCTACAAGTTTTCCAACATCTGAACAATAAAATTTGACAATTTTTCTTTTAAATAAAGGCATATTTTACAATATCATCTGTCATTAACCAAAAACACACGCACGCGTATCACCTATTTTATTTATCCATAAACTTTCATTGTAATTTTTGCATAATGTTACAAATACTATTTAATTTCCAGAGGACGTAGTAAGCAACCATTATACTGATACTTATAAAATGAACTTTCTTTTTTGATCAGTAGCAGTTGATCAGGAGCAATTGATCGTGGTACCGACAAAGAAAAATTCTTATTCTTTATGTAATAAATGAAAAATTGTAACGAACGTTCCTATATTATTGGTTAAATTCGAACAAGATTTGAATGTCGTCGACAATTTACGGATTTCACTAGAGTTTGTAAGATTTATAAACCATTTATAATTTTCGTGTATATTAATTATTGTTATCGATTGTACCAATGGCATTCTAACATGTAACATAAGTTAGGAATATTTGTAAACTCTACTAATCCACTCTACGAATCCACTCTGCGAATCCACTCTGCGAATCCACTAACGTTTTCAAGGCGAAACTACGAGTTTTGACGAGCATGTAAGAATTCAAAATTTCTGCGTCGATACTTTTTCAAAATGTTAATGTAAACGGGATGTTAAAAGAATATTATTTTAATTTTTTTTTTTTTTTTTTTCATTTAAATTTGTATAAATTTCGATGTCGTATTTATAAAAATAGGCCAGAGAGTACAATGACGGGGAATATTATTTACGTACCTTACAATAAGAGCTTAAACTGTAATAACAACTTAAACTATATTTTACTCCAATCACAAAATGAATTAGAAGGATTTGTTATCGTCTTCTGATATTTGATAATCTAACACTAATAAGTCGTTTTTAGAATTTTTCTTTCTGTGAAATAGTTCATTGGATCTTAACTATTATTCGCAGCTTTATAGTCGATACTTTAAGAATATTTGGATTCGTCGTACTCGCGAGATTTTCCATATAATAAACGATACGCCCTTATTTACAGAGGGGGCGGGGAAAAGTTCCCTTTAATTATGGTATAAATAGAATTTATACCAATACGACGACGGAGGAGACGTGTAAAATTAATGATATAATGATACAATGAAGCTAAAAAATCTTCTGAAGAACGCTTTGATGTATGTCATCGATCAGATAAATACGCATTATTAATATCTTAATAATCGTTACTCGGCGTGACGACCAGAAATCGTGATTTCTTGAATGTTAAAAATACACAAATTTGATTAGTTATAAAATATAGTTAATTTAAGAAAGGGAAAAGCAATTGTATTAACGAAAAGACATGAACATTATATCTAACAGTATTTTAAAATATTTTTTTATTCATATTCTTTAATTTGAACATTGTGACATAACTTAGTAGATATTATTTAAAAAAAAAATATATATATATATGTATTTATATATAAATGTATATATATACATTTATAGAGTAATACTTATATTAACTAGCAATAGTTAATATATCATAGACAATGAATGTTGATAAAACACTTTGGTTGCTTTTTTCAGTCTATATAGCATTCATTATAGGTATGTATTTTTAATTAAAAATATTTTTTAACGTTATTATTATTTTATTCAATTTCTTAGGAGCAAAAGAACTTTCGTACACAAAAGAAGATTGCCTTTCATGCTGTTTGGGTAAGTTATATAAATAAAAAAATTAAAACTTCAAACTGTTTAGGTTCAGTCACTTATATGCTGAATATTTTATATATTTATTGATTAAAATTTTATTTTAAATTTTAATACGTCATTTGAATGATTTTAAAGTTTTTTTACGACTTCCTATGTAATACAATGGCAACTTGAAAAAAAAGTCATCATTTTTTTATTTATAATTAAATATGGGTTCCTATTAAAATAAATAAATTGTTTGATACAGTTATAGATCCGTAATTATCTAAATACTATTAAATAAATACTTAATTTCTTAATGCACTGTGTTTAATTCACTACATTATTCGTTTTTTTTTTTTCATTAAAATAAATAACATTATTAATTTACAACAGGAATAGATAGTATTCTTAGACAGATTCGCTGTAATAATTCATGTGACAAAAAATTTGAGAGTAAGTATAATTAATGCATTTGAACCTGTGATAAGTAAATTAAAAAAATGTTATGATAATAATATATATACTAATTTTTAGAACCTCGTCTATACAAAGGTGTAAAACATTGTCTCCAAGGTTGTACAGGTAATTTCATTATTATGTAGAAAAAAAAATCATGCCAATTTTTTATACATATTTATATATATATATATATAATCATAAATCAATCTTTCTTCTTCAATATTTATATAATTACTAATTAGAAATTTATTTACTTGGTATACAAATAAATTATAATTATATTCCATAATTTTATTTTGACATTGCATTAAGTAAAGTATATATATATATATATATATATACATATATATGTTGTAACAGTGCATCAATTTTATCAAATTATAAAAATATTTTTATTATTTTTCATGTTTTTATTTGAAAGTATATTTAGATTTTATTACTTGGTTATGAACATATAGATTCATAGGTGAAACTTTTATTAATATCTATATTTTGATATATCTTCAGGTATTATTAAGTAATGTTAAATTTAATTTAACGTTTTTTTTGTTTATAATGAATATAATGAATACATTGTGATATTACAATATTTATCTTTTTTTATTAAAAAAATTAATATGAAAATTATCAATTTTTAACCAACCATAAAATTATATTTATTGCGCCTGATTTTTATGAAACAAAATATTATAAATTTTATTTTTAATACGAAATAGATCTAACAATAACTGATAATCTTTTTGAATTCACAATTTAAAGCTATTGTCATCGAGTGCAGAGATGAATGCGACCGAAAGTGCATCGAACTATTTAATACAAGTATGATTGGATATTAAATACGTTAGAATTTAAAAATATTTAATTTGCTTTATTTTTAGCACATAAATGACTTTCTTTTTTTTAGAAGTTTACAAAGAAGATCCTAAAGATTGGGGAGCAGATTTACGATTAGGTCAGCCATCTTCGTAGAAACATATCTACGATCTGACTCCTCATAAATATTATGAAAATGTATTTTGAATAAAAAAAAAACAAAAAAACAAAAAGAATAATGGTACACATAAATTTGTCATTACATACAATAAATATTCTCAGTATTAAAAATTTTAATCGTAAATTTTTGATTTCAGTAATAAACAAGAATTGTTTTTTAATATTAAAAGATTAATTTTTATTTATAGTATCATTTCATTTATACTGTATTCTAATTATGTATATCAATTTTCAAATATGTTACAATATTTAAGTATTTTTAACCTTTTTTTTTCATTAGACCGTGTGATCTATCCCTTATACATAGATAATGACATTTATGAAGTAGAGGTTATGTTAAATGAAAAGATTCTTTACTTATAGAATTTTTCATAAAATTTTTTATTAAATTATATTAAATGTAAATTTACATATAAAACTTACATATAAAATATGTAAAAGATAAAGTAAATATAAACATAAAGAATACAAAAAATTATAATAAATTTTTTAATTTATTTATTTATAATTAATATTGAATGTTTTTATTTCTTTATTCTAGTTGTTTATAAGCTTATATATGTTGAGATCCATGTATAATAAATGAATAGATTTTAAAAACGTCAATTAAGTTTAAAAGGCCGATCAAATATAGAATATTAATTTCAATTTTTGAATAAAAAATTTGAATTGAATAAAGTTTTTTAATTTAATTTTCTTATTATAAAAAAGATGAAATAAATTGATTTCTTCTAATGGTTTCGCTGTTCAGTGTAAGAAAAATGAAAAGAAAATACTATTTTATGTCTCAAAAAACATTTACTGATTCGCAAAAAAAAAATTATTATTATTAACCAGCTTTGTACAAATATTATTTTATTTTGAACAAGAACTTTAAATATTTGGTGGATTTAAAAAATCTTATAAACGATCTTGATATTTATAAATATAAACTGCATTTATCACTAATATAATGACATTTTAATCTCTCAATTATTAATCGTATTCTTAACCATTCGATATTTAGAAGCAAGAATAAGAGTTTAACATCGGATGACTTTTCGACTACTTAAAAGCAAAGCTTCCTCGCTTACTTCTGACGACTATTTATTTCATTACCATTATAGAGATTAAATGTTGTTTTTAAAAGCCGACGGTTCCTCGGCCGCGGGACGAAATGACGCTCAGGTCTCAACTATGACAACATACTTTTTGATCTTTACATCAGCTATAGCGAGTATCATCAAGTCATCGGGAAATTATAACTATTGTATAATAACAATAATAACAAAATCAATAATTTGTATTTATGAAAAGTAAATATCTTGGATCTTTCAATTAATTTAATCGATACTTTAAGAATATTTGGATTCGTCGTACTCGCGAGATTTTCCATATAATAAACGATACGCCCTTATTTACAGAGGGGGCGGGGAAAAGTTCCCTTTAATTATGGTATAAATAGAATTTATACCAATACGACGACGGAGGAGACCTGTAAAATTAATGATATAATGATACAACGAAGCTAAAAAATCTTCTGAAGAACGCTTTGATGTATGTCATCGATCAGATAAAGACGCATTATTAATATCTTAATAATCGTTACTCGGCGTGACGACCAGAAATCGTGATTTCTTGAATGTTAAAAATACACAAATTTGATTAGTTATAAAATATAGTTAATTTAAGAAAGGGAAAAGCAATTGTATTAACGAAAAGACATGAACATTATATCCGACAGTATTTTAAAATATTTTTTTATTCTTATTCTTTAATTTGAACTTTGCGACATAACTTAGTAGATATTATTAAAAAAAAATATATATATATATATACACACACACGCACATTAATAGGGTAATATTTATATTAACTAGAAATAGTTAATATATCATAGACAATGAATGTTGCAATACCGATTTGGTTGATATTTAGCTCCTACGCAGTATCAATTATAGGTATTTAAACTCATTACCTATTTTTATATATGGTTATCAATTTCTTTAGAGTATTTATACTGTAATTTAAATATTTTTAGGTGTTCAAGAAATTACGTATACATTAGGCGATTGCCTCTCCTGTTGTGAAAGTAAGTATTTGTATTAATTTGTATTAATTGTTTGAGTCGTTCTATCAACTTATTTGATACTCGATTATATGATTCCCGTTGAAAAATATCTTTATTCGTCCAGTCCTTATTCAATTATAATTATAAGCTTATATTTTTGATAATTGAATTTCCAAAGTTATGCGACATTTTCAGTAGAATAATTTATAAGTATTTCGTAAATCGGGCTGTCAACTCTTTGAAAAAAAAAAAACAAAAAAAAAAGATAACATGAAAGAGATAAAACTTGAGAGATACTGTGAACCAGATATTGTTTAAGCCATTTTTCTCATTTTTACTCTAGCATTACGTGATTATAATAGACGTATCGACTGTAATACGGCATGCGAAACAAAATTCAAAAGTAAGTTGGAAAAGATTTTTAAATTATAGCACACATCATTGTTTTAGTAAGTGGACTTATTTTAATCGTGTGTTGTATAAATAATTTTTAGGGAAAAAAACGTATCATAGCGAAAAACAGTGTATCCGAGCCTGTTCAGGTAAACAAATTTATTTATCGTTTAAAAAAGAATCAATATCTTTCATGTGTAAATATGCAATTGTTTTCATCTTAAATAGAGCCTAATCAGTTCATTGAAATTCATTGTTATTTGACATACAGTCTTATCCTTTCATTAATTTTACTACTGTTTCATGCACAAGACGGTAATAATTCATAAATTTCTATATTTTCGTTGTACATTACAGTGACCAAAGTAGTTTTCAATATTAAGGCATTAAAAATCATAAAATATCTTATATATTATTCGAGGCGCATGTTATTAATTTACTGAGAAAGTGTTAAATATTTACTTCTTTTTTTTTTTTTTTTTTTTACATTTTTTACTAGACTTTTTTTACTTTATAAAAAGTATTCAATGTATATATACGTAAACCATAAACAATTAAGATGAAAATTATAAATTTACCAACTCCGTAATATATCAATATCGTGTTTATAAAATAGCATCTTATTTACAAAAAAAAAAAAAAATAATCTAATGAAATGAATTTTTTTATTAAATGATGGATGAAATTATAACCCATGATTTCTACGTATCGCCTATGAAAACTATGAAATGAAATCTATGAAGGTATTCTTCCCGAATGCAGAGAACCATGTGAAAATAACTGTAAACAAATATTTAGCCACAGTACGTGCAAATAACTAAAATACAATAATGCCTTTAAATATTTTAATTTACTATTTTATAAATGTATTTTCATTGTATTCCTTTTTAGAAGTCTATGTTCCTAAACACAAGCGATGGGGCTCAGAGCTAAAATTAGGTGTAAACCAGAGTAAATAAATATCCATATATGAATGACAATAAAAAAGTATCTATTGTGTATTTTTTATTTATAAAAATCTTGTTTTCTTTTTTCTTCACTTTGTTTTTTTATTATCACCCTTATGTTTATTTCACGCCTGCTCTTATTCCTAATACGTATATAAATAAGCATTAAAAAGCCGAATTTATTAAATGATTTACGCCTCGTGCATGTCAATACTTCATTAATTATAATGCATTAATACGTTTCTTTTTGTATATAATTTTCCTGTCCGATTCTTATTGCTTACTTATCGACGAAAAAATTAGAAAAACGAATTAATAAATTCATAAATACTTATTATTTGTATTAAAAAATATTATTCACAAATTAAAAATATCCGTACATGCATGCAATGTTTGCAAATAAATGTTATTCTAATACATAATATTTAGTATATATATATATATATCTGTGTATGTATGTATGTATGTACGTATGTATGTATATATATATCCATTAAAAACACGATATAAAAAAATAAATTCTAATAACATAAAGTAAATCGTTAATATTGAAATTAACATATTAATATCAAAATCATGCAAGAAAGATAATGTGCAAATATTATAAATAAATCTGATAAGAAAAGCCGTATTTTTACCTTAACATTATACGAATATAATTATTGTAGACATTATTTCCTACATTCGTATATATTCAATAAGCACTTGTACACACATAATATTAACATTGAATTTTTTAAAAAATGAAACTTCTAATGATAGGTTTATTACTTTCAGTATATTACATAACTTTAACATTAGGTATTCTAATAAGTTTAGTTATTAAAATTTACAAATAAATAATTTCTTTTTTTTTTCTTCTGTTTTATCGGCACACAGGAGTTAACAAATTTTCATATAAGAGATCTGATTGCGAAGAATGTTGTAGAGGTATAATAAGGTTTTAAAAATGGAATAAATCCCATATAAAGCACACAAAAATTAATAATTACCTTCTCCAATTAAATCTGTATGTCATTCATTTTTATTCGCTTTAGTCATACATGTTATTCTAATTGTATTTGCAATTCGCGGGTGAAAAATGTAACGATTATCTCCGTTTTCGTTTGTAAATAATTCTAATGAAAACAATTTCTGTCTCCACAAACAGGACTTCCACAAATTGATAAACATAGGTGTCGGCTTTCGTGTATTAAATGGCATACGTGTAAGTATATCATTATTGAAAATTCTGTAATTCTAACATGACCTTGAATGTTACACAATTTTTAACATATGACAATTGGTGGGACACGTGGGAGCAATCTTACGTCGTCCGAACAAAAAGCAGAAAATTTTCTCTCTATACTTATTATATAAAAATGTATAAAAATTATATTAAATAGATCTCGTATAAAAAAAAAAAAAAAAAATCGCTTCCCATTATTTTATTCATTAATTCAGTAAATCTTAACGAGACGTTTAAGTGCTTCTTTTAAATTATCTCATAATGACTACAATGATTCCTTACTTTTTAAATCTAATTTATACTATTTTTACCAGAAATAAGACTCTGCGCAATTTACAATAATTGTATGCTTGTGCGTTTTAATGAAAACACGGGGCGCGTGGGTAAGTTTTCCGATATACGGCGCTCGCTCGCGATTATCGAGAAAACAAAAATAAACGAGTAATTAATTATCCAAAATTACTTCAAAAATATTTAAACAATAATGTCAAACTTTATACATAATATTATAGAATATAATTATTATATTAACATATTTACATCCTATTACTCTTCTTTTCTTTTCTTTTTTAAACAAACATTTCTCTATTTGCTTTTATAGTTAAGAAATATTATTTTTTATTCAATATAATATAGATACAAGTAATTACAAAACAATACGTAGATGCTTGTCCGATTGTAAAGGTAAGATTAACATACATTTTTATTCAGGATTAATGTTCAACTTAATTATCTATACGTGTACTTTTTTTTTTTTTGTTTAACGTAATTCAATATATTTCATCATTCTACATAAATAATTAGAAATAGATCAATTTCAGAAGCATTTTATCGGGAATATAACGATTCATGTAGTCGAAAGTAAATATAAGTTCATCTATATTATTTAGAAAAGAAAAAATATTCTACTCTCGTCTACGGGATTTAAAATGGATTAATCGTTATCTCAAATAAATGCACGTAAAAAAAGTTAATGCTAAAAATAAATTTGATATTTTCTAAATCTATATATTTACAGTTGAAAGAAAAGACATTTGACATCTGACTTATTATTAACAAAAATAAAGATTTCTTCCATTCCATAAAAATATTGTTCTATTGAATGTAATATTATATACAATTTATATATTTTTTATGTCAATTAAATATGTAATTCATTATTCATAATATTATGATGCAGTTATTATGCTCGAATGTAGAGGTAATTGCATTCTAGCATGTGAAGCGTTGTTCCAAGATCGTAAGTAATATACATATATATACATATATATATACATAATGTTAATTTCATAAATTCGAATATTTACATAAATATTGAAATTTTCTAGCTACAACACCAAAACCAACGACTGTCGATTTAACATTACGACTTGGAGTCGTTTAAAAGTTTTATTTATATAATAACCAAATTATCTGTATAAAATGGAATTAAAAAAATGTTATTATAAAAAAATAATTAAAAATATGTCTTTATAAGTGCATAAATTTTTATATTTTATAATAAAAATGTATTATTGTACTATTTATATTCAAAATAGTTGAAATAAACATATAAATAATGATTTTTCTTACTGACCGTTAAAAAAATAATTTTTTTTTTGTCACTAACAATACTAAAAAAGATAATAATTCAAATAAAGCGCATGCATCGTGTAATATATGCATATATCAATATTATTTTGAAATAATACCTCGACATGGTACATGCCGATTTATGGAGAGATATTTGCATTACGAATGTAGGCAATTCCATGGAATTTGGATTCCTAAATAACCTAAAAGCATCTCTCAAAGCTACATTTCTATACTTAATTTTAAGCACGACCTGACAATAGATAATTATAACAAATTAATATTAATTTTGATCGAACAAATTATAGAAAGATAATGAAGTTCAATTAATTTTTCCTCGATTTTAATCCCAATATCCATGTTTCGTGTATTTAATTTCAAATTTGTGCTTGATTATTGTTAAGATCATAAAGATATAACTGGATAGAGATATATTGAAGGGATAGGGGCGGCATTCGATTATATCGTATGAAGTACTTGGGTATGAAGTAAGCGGTAATGAGGCAATAGTAATAATAATGCTTTTATTTCTAATGGACGTTTAGTACGTGATAACCAGGTAGCTTTCTGATGCAATAGATCAGAGATGCTTATAGGAATCGAATATCCGAATTTATTTTAAAACTTTAATGTAATTTAAGGATAGAAAATGTTTGTTCAAAACAAAGTCATCGAGCAGTCGTTCTTAAGCAATTGTCAAACAAGAATATTTTTAATAGGAAAAATTCATATTTACTTTATATAATTAGAGGAATAATGTGATTTCAACGATATTGTAATCTATATCGTAATCTGTATTGTATTTAATCAATTGTAAAATACAAATATTGGAAATATAAAATCTAAATATTTTGACTAATAATAAAAGTATTATTTAAAAAAAAAATAATTAAAATTATAATACGTGTACGTAAACTATTATAAAAAATATTTGATAAAAAGCAGGAATATAAATTTTAATATAATACGAAAGTAATAGTAATAACACTTAATATTTAAGATATAGTATTACATAAAGAATAAAATATTACCAAAAGTTATTGGCAAAAAAATAATATATATATATATATTAATAGCATATATATACATATATGTACATATATATATATATATATGAAAGAATTTTAAAAATGAATTTTTCAATACCAATTACATTGTTTATAATATATTATGTGACATTCGCCGCAGGTATTGCAAAAACTTTTAAATACAAGTGTATAACTATAATTTTGTATCATAACAATAATTTTGTTTTATCATAGGAATGAGAGAACTTAAATATTCGAAAGTGGATTGCCACAAGTGCTGCAATGGTAATATATATATGTTTATTTAAAAGAAAAAAAAAGGGTGTGGGGTATATATTATTAGTTTATTTTAGTTATTAATAATTTATGTAGACTAGCAGTTTTTCGTTTTAAATTTAAAATTTTTATTTCATGTAATGATACTTTGGAATACAAACATTAATAATTGAAGCTTAAATTTTTACGTGCGATTCGCTAAAATGATAAAATACGTATATATAAGTATGAAATATTCCCGATGCTCTTAAAATTCTTTAAAATTATAACGGCTTGCCGCGGTTAATTTTACAAATGATATGAATTTTTTAATAACGTAATTTTCGATTGGACGTTTCGCAGAAATGTCGTTAGGTTTTGAAGTTACAGAAAAACGTCTTAACGAAATAAAGATCAGTGAAAATGTAGCGAAAGCTTTAATGAGAAAGAGTTTTTATTTATACGTCACAGCAAGTACATGACGACTGTAAAAAATAGTTGTATGAGTCTTTTGTGTAACAAAAGTAGCTATGATTCCTAGATATGTATAACTTAATAATGTTAAAAGTTAACAAAAAATTTTAAGTTGCCGAAGCTCATACGCATAGTTTTGTAGAGTAGAATAATGTCTAGATTAGGAAAAATAACTGAAATTTTTATTAAGGAATCGCTTCGCGGCCATAAGACAAGTGAACTTAATAATACAATGACGTACACGCACTATAGTTTCATTATAAATTATAATATAATTAAAATACGATAATAGAAAATTATATTTAATCAGAGTCTTATTATCGATCGCTTTCAGATCTTCGTGTGGATATCAGAGATAAGTGTCACCATTCGTGCGTAAAAAAATTTTCAAGTACGTTTAATAACCATTATTTCAATTCTATACATAAATAATCCCAATAGTATTATTTTATATATATATATATTCTATTATTAATCTTAATTAGATTTAATTGAATATAATTATTAATAAAAACAAAAAAAAAAAGACCCTAACGCTATGCAATTAAAGCTTACGAACCCAAGCCCAAGAAGTTTAAGCGGCATTATTACGGCTTTTCTCTTTTTCTTTTTTTTTTATAATATTTAGGACAGCCGGTCTACGTGGGAAGACAAAGATGTCGCCAAGGCTGTGCCGGTAAGATGTAAAATTATTGTTATTACTATTATTACTATTATTATTGTTATTATTATAACTATTATTTAAATATACTCATAGAAAAATTCAATCGGGACGAAAGGGAGGCGAAGTCCTTCTTTTAATATGAGAGATAAGACTTTAACGAATTGATTTCCTTTTCACTCATCGCCGTCTTCGTTTGCCCGATCACTTACTCCACTACTCCTGCATCCATCCCACTTTGCCCGAATATATAATATTCGTTGCAACCGTCTTCGTTATTGACTCTCTACGGTTTGCTGCAGAGCAATTATGACGATTCGCGTTGCGTCATTACCTTGATGATCTGTAATTACCATGAATTCATTAAGCTTACGCAATCCAAGCTGTGCCATTATCGAAACTTCTGCATTTCAAAGCATTTTTACTTGTACGCAAACCTATCGATATGCGCGCCCCTTTACATACAATACATTTATCATAAAAAAAAAAACTATTCAATACTATTATCACGAAGTAAGCATTTATTCGTCAACTATATATATATATATAGGTAATATTCATTGTTAATATAATGAACGATTAAGATTTTTACCGATAGTCGATAGTACTGTATTAATCATTCGATCTATATTTACGATGAATTTCGAAGTACCTTTTCAATTTATCTTTATGGCAGAGAGGTTTTCTCAATGAAAGACAAGCGCTTCGTATAATATCTTCCATATCCTTGAATTTACTATAATTTAATATTAATATTATTATTTATCCTTATAATTCTAAGGATTCTAAGGATTTTCATTAATTCCATATAATTTTAATATACATATATATATATATATTATATAATTCATTGAATGCAGCTATTATCAAAGAATGTAGAGATGGTTGCCTACGAGCATGCGACGAAACCTTTTTCAAATGTAAGTCCAATTATTTTGCATTGCGTATGTGCGTACACATGTTAATATAATAATATTTATTTGTTTTAGGGACCGATGTGCATAGTACTTTGCCACAATCAAACGTAGATTTAGAATTGAGACTTTGAAGAAGCTTAAAAATGTATATATATATTTTAAAAAATAAACATGTAGTAATAATTACGTTCAAATATTATATTAAAAAGTATTATTAATTATATTTATTAATTGTGTATTATTGTTATGAATCAAATATATCAACTTTTAAAGGGATACGTAAAATAGATTACTTAAGAGCTCGAGATGTAACGTCTTCAAATAATGATATATTATTTTATTTTCTAACGAATAAGCAAAGAAAAATTATGCAGAAAAATTAATACATGCAAGTTTTTTTTTTATATAATTTATCCTAGGTTACTAATTACTCGAAAATTCTTCTAAATCTTCCCCGTATTACGTTTCGTAATAACTCCCCTCCCCCGTATTTGTAATACGCCATAAGGTACGGAATAAAAAAAAAGGAGAAGCCTCGTTCCAATAATAGATTTTCTCGAAGAGACTGCGCGTGTCCGAAAATATTTTTACCATCTGCCAAACAGATTACCAGCTTCGTCTACATTTTTTTTTTATTCATTTCTTTGCTTCCTATCGAGAACGACGCCGCCCACACGGACCTGCCTTCTTTTATTTCTCGTTTTTCTTTCTTTTTTATAAAATTATTAAACCCGTCCTCCTAACCCCCCTCCCATCCCTTGTTCTTCATTCCTTATGTAATAATTTGTTATAGTACTCGAACTTTTACGATATAATGAATAACGGACATAAAGTATTGAAAAATATTTTTTAAATCGACTTGTACATCCTTCGTTAAATAGAGGAAAATGTAATCCAACGAATGATATAACGAAATTTCAATGTTAAATAATAAAAAACACAAGAGAATAATCTAATATTAATAATTATTACCATATTTTAAGAAGATTCTAAGTAATAACGCTATAATGAATTCGTAATTGTTTTTTAAGCTTTTATAGAAGAAGTATACGAGAGATTTAATATAATCATTGTAATATACATGAAAACATATTCGATTTTACAATGCTTGTATAAATAAGCTCTATTGGTTATTACACAACCAATATCTCTCAATAATATTATAATATCATTGAAACAAGATGGATACTAGCTATTATGAATAGTTCGAATAGATCGGTATTTTTATAAAGATCTATCCCAGAAAAAAGTCAGAACTTTACAAGATAAAAGTTTTTAAAAGTAACATTTAAACGCGTAGTATTGCGTCATAATAAAAATCTAAGACATACCTAAAAAAACAATTTTTATAAAAAATAAATGGTGAGTAATATTCATAATATTATGAATTTTATTTGCATAAAAGGATTAATTATAGTATTTTGTTTTTAAAAATAATAGTCACGAGTCGTTTTGAAAACACGATTAAAAATTGCAAGCAATTCAAAGGTATAAATGTGAAAAACAAATGCGGTAAGGTATGGGTAGCGTGTACTTTTTTTATTTTATTTAAATTTCCTATATTTTTCTATAATTTATGTTAACTGTTCGATGTTTGATAGAAAAATTATAACCAGCAATATTATAATAAGCACGGCTTCTTCAATATAGAATAATACATAAGCATGTATAACGTATTACAGAAAATGATTTCTACAAAACCTCTCTACGTTCTCTTACTCTACATAGGATGTATTATAGGTGTAAAAATTATTTATTAATATTTGAAAATCTAAAATTAGCAATTTATATACATTTTTTGTATTTATCTATTTATAGCGGTAAGAGAATTGCTGACTTATACAATTGACGATTGCTATGCATGCTGTCTCAGTAAGAAATATATATATATATATATATATATATATGTATATATATTTATTCTTATTATTTAGTATTTCATAATTTCAATACTCTGATGACTCTAATTTCATAATCTTTTATTTAATTATTTATTTATTTTATAAATGAACTGTTCGAGATTGAAAGGGATAATAATTATCTTCGTATGAAATGCTTCGGTCCTTGATTTTTCTCAAGGAAGTAAAATCAATCAATTATCTAAACAAATCTTTCCTCTGAGCCCCTTTCTTTCAATATGATTTTCTCTATTTTTCCAGTCGCTTGTTTCTACGCTTGTTTCTTGAATTCGTTAAAGTCTCGGGACAATAAATGAAATTTCGCGCGATTCGAGCCTCGGAACGTACAATTTTCACACTTTTGGGAAAAACGCGTGAAATCCATTCGAGCCGCTTGAAGAAAGAAATGCCAATCGATTAGGCAAATAATTATAAATTTTATGTTATGATTAAACAATGAATGTAATGAAATTGTAATTTTACAATTTAATATCTGTCGCACGGTACAATTTTATCCTTCGATCATATTAATCTATTTTATGCGATATTGTATCTTCCCAGACGTCTTTATACTTTAATGTAGTATTATAAATTATATAAAATACAACTTATTCATACGAATTTCCGTTTGATTTAACAAAGCTATGCCTGAAACTAGACAGCCATACTGCAATCAATCATGTGTGAATAAGTTTCGAAGTAAGTACAAGGGAAATTACAATCTTTATGACTTATGTGTTTCTAAATTTTTTTTTTTTTTTTGTTTTGTTTAATTGTCTACATTTTAAATAAGAATTTTAGCCAAATTCAATATGTTTTCACCTATACTTAAGTTTAAAATTATAATTATCTATAATAGAAAGTCTCTGTTCTTTTAATCACAGTCGTTTTAATCTTAAACAATTCTTTATTACTTTGTATATTAAAAAAAAAGTAATTAAATGAAAATTGAAAACATAGAAATAATAATGACGTTTTGTGGTGAATTTAACATTTTAATTTATGTTTTAGACATTGATATACTTTTTTAATATAAATTCGATATTAAGCCATTATTATTCACGTTAGATTATTTATTGCCAAAATATTTTTAGTACTTTATAGATATTTATAAATGTTTTTGTTTTAGAATCTCAAGTAATGGCAAGTTTGAGAAATTGCCTTCAGAACTGTAGAGGTAAGTGTATTAGCTTTTTTATTATTATATTGAAGTAAATAATTCAAAAGCATAATTATTAGTAAACCTAATTGTAATTATGATATATTATTTTAAAAAAAAATAAATAAAAAAATAATGACAAATAAGTCATTTAAAGCTTAAAATTTCAATTACTTTATATTGGATTGTGTATACTTTTCTGAAAAAGGGTTTGACGTAAAAGAACTATTTACAGTTTTTCTTGAATTACTATTGAAAAAGTTAAGATAAATTTATGACTGCTATTGACAAGGGATTTTTAAATTTAATATACCTTTTTACAAATTATTTATAAAAAATAGCTATAGTCAACGATTGCAGATACGGTTGTATAAGAGAATGTCACGCTTTGTTTGCGAAGAGTAAGTAGAAAAATATTTTATTTTAAATATTTAATCTCAATGCTTTGGTTTGATTAAATAATTAATATAAAATAAAAAAAATACTTTTTTTAGAAGTGTATACTCCGAAACATAAGGAGTGGGGCGCACAATTGCATTTAGGAACAAGTTAATTAAAATCAAATAATAAATGCAATGACATTGTTACAAAATCTTAACAATTATATTTATTTATAATATTACCTTCTTGATAGTCGTAAATCTTATAAATCTCATTACATAAATATGTTTATAAGTACGATTGTAAGTTAATATATTTTATTATATAAGAAATTTTCCCTCCTTCGTCTTTATATATTAACAAATGAACGAACGGGATTATTATTCGTTTTTCATAATAATAAAGTTTTATTTTAAATTCAAATAAGTAAGAACTAAGAGCGGCAGCGATGAGTTCATTTATCCATCCGAAAAGAACTCTCATCAACGCTTTATCCTGTATCACGTGACATCACTACGCTCGGGGGATCCAAGCCCTTCCACAGGAATAATTAAAATACGTTTTTCATTTTTCATAAATCAATCGTTAATCAAAATTCGTTCGTTGTAACAATATTTAGCCATAAATTGTACTAAGCGTGTATACGTTAAGTAAAAATGGGCAAAGCTCTGTGAATACACATCAAATTACATAAAAATTACGAATTTCATTATTGATCCTTCCCTCATAAATTATCGTATATTTTTATTTACATTACTTTGGAAATAGGGAAATAAACGAGATTAAAGTAATCCAAGGCTCCTTATGAAATAGCTGTGTTACGAATGATTTACTATAATATAATACTATTTTGGAATTATTTTTCATTAAGAAATTTACAATCTTTTAAAATAATCTATCCGTAGCAAATATAAAGGTAAGTACACTGTATTTATAATTCCATCTCGCCCATTAGCCAAATCGTTAGCAGCAACTACTGCTACTTTTCCGCTGTCGAGCTTTATCCCTAATTAGTCGAAGCTCCAATAAGTTAGAGCTAATACGCCAATAAATCAATACGTCCACCTTATCAATTCCACGCACAAAGAAGCTGCGCAACCAATAATATATAATAGAAAATATCCAAAAGGCTTTGTTAATAGTTAATAAATGAACCGATTAGTTAACAAATAATGGTATAGTCAATATCTTGCAGTTCAATGAATTTAAAACTATCGAAATGATTTTGAGCGACGTACAAGCGATGTACAAGAAATTACAATTATACAACAACAGATATTGATCGAAAATTCGAATTCTTCCTCACTTTTTTACGAATAAAACGGCAGCCCTTCACAAAGGCAAATATTTCAATATCGTTATAAAGGTTAACGAAACGGAGCATTTCAATATTATCGGAAAACTGATTATTACTATTTGATCATTTTTATATATACGTACTATTAAATATTAAATTTATATGACTAGAAAAATGATAAATTGTAGCTGTAAAAATAAGGAATATGTTTAATATTTATTTTATGGAATTTAATTTTTATTAATTTAATTTAATGTAAATGTATTTTGTAAAAAATTAATACAGTGTATTTTACAGAAAATACTGATGAAAATAAAAGTCGTGAAATAGAATTATAAATATATAGAAACTGAAGTAATTATACATTAGTAATAAATTAATAAAAAAAAAAAAAACTGATTATCATAAAATACACTCGTTTAAGAAAAAGTTAAATAATAAATATTTTTATTATAAAATTAATCTATCAACTATTATCTATTTATATGTTAGAAATTGTGCGTAAATAGGTGATTAGTACTGTGTGTCTAATATATATTTAACTATAAAAAACATATATTAAACATAATGTGAAGAATGAAATAAAAATATTAGAACATATACAAAAAGATGCTTTTTACAAAAACATTATTTTTGCTTCTACTTTATGTACAATTTAGTTTCGGTACTGTATACCATATTAGTAAATAAAAGATGGAATAATAAAACTTGATTTTATCTTTTATAGGAATGAAAATATTTGCATACACAAAACAAGAATGCATGAATTGTTGTATAAGTAAGATGTGAATTTACGTCACGGTGGCAAAACAAAAATATTTTTATAATTTAAGCAGTTATTTATGCTTTTTGATAAATGTAATTTAATATAAATTTCTAAATATTTGACAGCACGTTTAACAATTCTTTCTGTAGAATTTTGCAAATTTGTCAATCATTTGTGAAATTTATAAAAATATTTTTGTTATAAATTTAACAAAATATTTAATCAAATATGTCTATTGAAATTCAGCTTTACCAGAAAATCAGCAACACAAATGCAATATTTCGTGTATTAGAAGATTCGCAAGTAAGTATGGAACAATAGATCTTAAAAGTATTTAATCCTACAAGATTTTTTTTTTTTCCTTTTTCTTTTTTCTCTTAAGTATTTGTGAAAATTTATAAACTTTTTAATGGCCCAGTCAACGGTTCGCAACGAATATATAATAATAATATTTATGAGAAAACATCTTTCTTATTCAATCTGATACCGAATTAATTTGTTTAATAGGCCGAAAAACTTGAATTCAATAGATAAAGCTAGAATTATGAGTGTATGTGTAGGACATGTTATAAATTAATTATAACGTACAAAAACGCGTTATTAAATAAATTCTATTGTGAAAATTATGGCTCTCGAAATACCAAATACTCTTGACCTTGGCATTATTCGGATCAGATGAAGATGTTTGTTTCATTTTCGAACCGCTAACTTGATTAACCAATACTGAATCGCACAGTGATATTGAAATAAAGACTTACATTAGTGTATAAATAGAAATTTTTTGTCAATTGAAATACGGCATTTGTATTTGAACAATCAATATTTATCAAAGATAACAACTTACGTAGAAACGTTATTATTGAAGAACGTTTATTGAAGAATAACAAAATTAATATTCTCTCTCTCTCTCTCTCTCTCTCTCCTTTCTCACGTTATCCTCTTCTTAATTACTATCTGCGCAGTCTCCCGTTCGATCTTTCTCATAATAACGTATCGCTGATGACGATAAGTTAAAAAAGGCTTCCGCTCCGCTCGAATATTAAATATCAATTCGATTAAAGAATCCCACGTGATCTATATACAAATTAAAAAATTATTATCTCCCTGGCTTTCTTCCCTGACTGGCCATCGATCATTTTATTTGTTTCTCGCATCTGTCGATAGAAGTAAAAGACAATAAAAATATTCCTTCTAATAATAAAAGGGAAAGTATGAAATTAATTTGTAAAAAATATTAATTACTATTAAAATATCCATCAGGAGAGTAAATAATTCGAAATATTGTGCAAATGCTTTAGGGCGCCGTTTAATCAGAGGCTTAGAACAATGCATTCAAGGATGTTCAAGTAAAGCGAATCTTATTATTCATAATTCCTTGAAGAGGAATTAAAAAAAAAACTAAAATTTCCTATTACAATTTTCTTTTTAACTTTCTAGAAATTATCGTAGACTGCAGGCATGGCTGCATAAACGCATGTAATAAAATGTTTAAAAGGAGTACGTTAAAACATGCATTGTTTAAAAAAATTCAGCAATGGCTCTAAGTAAATACAATAATAAAAATTAATTAATTTTCAGATGTTGCTATTCCAAAGTATAAGGAATGGGGATCAAGTTTACGTTTAGGAAAC
The DNA here is from genome assembly GCA_018883505.1 of Ceratosolen fusciceps. Taxonomy (NCBI): domain Eukaryota; kingdom Metazoa; phylum Arthropoda; class Insecta; order Hymenoptera; family Agaonidae; genus Ceratosolen; species Ceratosolen fusciceps. Next base: position 5,625,677 of record RCIC01000002.1, read on the forward strand.
AACTAAAAATAAATAAAAATCCTTAAAACAAAAATTTAGCATATTTCTTTTTTTCTCCATAAATTACTTTATTTATTTTAAAGTAAAAATTTTGTATCTTTAAAAATGAGTGAAAACTTTATATATTTTTTGCATTTTATTTTCGATGTGCAATCCAATAAATATTGAATATACGATTACAGTTTAAATTTATTCAATGGAAATTTTAAACGAAAATTTAGTACAAATATATACATATATATATATATTAAATCATTAAAAACTTATATTTCGAAACTTTTCATTTCAAACCCTTTGTTGCCACCTTATTCAACTTATTCTACTAAAATTCAATGCATAATTGTCAATAAATATTATATATTCTTTACTTTTTATTATATTCACGTACATGTACATGTGCCTATACATTAACATACTTCGGTTGCCGCACAATAATTCTCTATGATCGTAGCAATAAACTCTCTATGACAAATCTTACAAATGTAAATTATAATCATGTAATTATTTATACTTTTAAGTTATAAACAAATACATTGATGTTTATTAAGTTTATTACAATCAATATAATAGTCTGTAAAAATGTGCATCGTACAAAAAATATCATAAATATATGCACAATGATCTTTTTAATTTATTATTAATAATTATATCTAAAATTTTGTAATGTTCGTGGAAAATTTTCTATTTTTTCTTTAGCCTTAAATATAAATTTATTCGTCATAATCAACATAGTTTTTAATTTTGTTCAATAGTCCGTTATAATATTATATTTTATTAAATAAAATTATACACAATATAATGGTTCGATTCGATATATCTTCCTTCTAAATCTACATTCTTAAAAATATTTATCAATTTTACGAATATATAATAGTTGAACGTTTATTGTACTATCATTATTATACAAAAAAACTTTTATCATTAAAAATTAAATTTGTTACTAATAAATTGGGATTATAGCTGTTATTTAAAAAAATAGTGGATGAAAAACAAACTCATTAAACCATTATTATGTTCGTAATTGAAAAAAAGCAAATGAAAAATACATTAACTAATAAAAGTTAATATTAATTTAATGGCTAAGTTTATTGGTACAATAAACAATAGCAGAATGTGAAAAATATATTTTATAAACATGTAATTAAATTAATTTTTTATATGAAATAGTGAGATACACATCGACGTTTTAAAAAATGTATTATTCAGTATTAATTTCATGTATTTTAATACATTATGCATCATTTGCGCTAGGTGAAGTAATATTGAAATAAAAATTTAAGAAAATCCATGTACATATTTTATATTCCGTAGGATTGCGAGAACTCACCTTTACAAAAGAAGACTGCCACAGCTGCTGTAATGGTAAAATTAATATTATCTCTTATATTGCGTTAATTTACTGCATTCGTACAATTTCTTATACGTATAATGAATAAGAATATTATTGGACAATTTTTTTAATCTTATCCCTCAACACTTCTTATTAAATCTTGTGATTTTTAATTATCGTAGGATTGTTGGATCTAACTCCTATTACTACTGATCAGAAAAAAATAAAATGCAACGTTTCATGCATTAAAAAATTTTCAAGTAAGTGAAGTCACTAATATCTGTATAAAATAATATATCCATACATGCATACCTTAATGTATACATATAATGTATATACAAATATATACGTTTAATATAAAAACAATACGATTCCTACATTTAATGTTCGACGGATACGTCAAATATTCGTCATTATTTATTTATTAAGAGCTTCTTACATTTATATCATTAAAAATGGACATTTAATTTAAAGGTTTACGAATTACATTTGGATTGCGATTTATTTGAATAAAAAAGTTTATGAAAAAATAATGCAAATGCCGCAGATTTTTAAAATAAATCTTAATTCGGAAATATGTTTATTATTATTATTGTTGTTATTATTATTATTCTTGTTATTATTATTATTATTGAACAGCTATGTTGCTATTAATATATAATACTAGTATACTTTACGTGCAAGTATACTGTATAATTAATACGTAAGGACATACGTATTATCGTGAAAACGAATGGAGAAGTCGAGTTGGATAGAAATAAAAGCAGTCATAGAAGGTTATGGGGGTCGGTCTGTCTAATAACGGTATGTTGTAACGCTACTAAATGAAAGACCGAGCAGGATACTGCAAAAACAGCGTTAGCCAAGGTCATAAATAATAAAGGCATCGATCATTGCATCGGTTATCACGATGTGGTCGACTCTTTCTCAAGTGCTTTTGCTTTAGAAAGATCAATTACATCATATCGACATTTCCAGGCAATTTCCATAAAAATTTTATTTCTGATACTCAACTTGATCTAATCTCCCCTGGGATCCACGAGTGACATCAATGACTAGAAAAATCTCACAGATATTCATAGTAACGAAACCAAATGATAGTCAACGATGACGATTACCTGATATTCTCAAAGCCAGAAAAATCTTTTACTTTCATTCCACTCTTAAGTTCAATTTTCTCTTTTTATTTATTATTATTATTATTTTTTTTATTTTATTTTATTTTGTTCAAGCTATAAAGATATCCGGTAAAAAGGTAAAGATTTATTTAAAGAATTGTCTATGATCGATGTTTCGCTGTCTTATATATTTAAAAGTATTCTTGCTTGTTATATTTTTTATTAATTTTTGTTAATTTTTGTTAATTAGGAAACCAGTTTTACGAGTCTAAACGCAATTGCTTGAAAAGTTGCACAGGTAAGAAAGAGAAACTCCATAATATTTATATAAAATTATTACGAAATATTGCGTTAACCGTAATGTAAAAGCTTTCGTATTCAATTGTCTTCGGATAATTATTGCATTTCAATATAAAATGAAAATTTTTTTTTCCCTTTTGGTTATCGGTGCCCTTATAAATCTATACCTTGAGCCAGAATTCGAGTCGAATCATTAATCAGGGAAAAAAACTTATTAATTATTATTAATTATTTTACAATTAATTACTTATCACGCATAAGTATTTTATACCGCAATGAGTATTCTAAATTTTAAATAATAATTTAATTTAGCAATTATGAGAGAATGCAGAGCAGGATGCACCGATTCGTGTGACAAAATATTCTCCATAATTAGTAAGTTAAATTATGCATAATGAAACCCGCCCGAACGTGCGAATAATTTAACTTTTTTTTTTAGAACGAAGCACGAAAAAATTAGAGACGGTCCCACCGAATCTAGACTTATCATTAAATATTGCAAATGATTAAAACTTTATTTTAACCAAAATATAAATTTATAAAAATAAACAATTACATTAAATTAAAAAAGAAAATATATTTGTATAAAATAAACATGAAGTGGCTTAGATTATAATATACGTGTTGTAAGTGTATGCGTATGTATTAACATTAAGGTACCTAAATGGAAATATATAAGATCAGAATAATGCGATAATTACTATTGCTCCAATGAATAAAATTAAAAATTCATCATCGTCAGGACTCCTGTAAGAATAATTTTATTTATCCTACACAGTATCATTATACATTCTAATTATACTTTCTCTATTGCCTGTATGATATTTATAATCGCCTATCTCACATGAGTTTATTATGTGGTAAACGATAATATTTTGTTTATTTATTTTTTTTTTAATAATTAATTGAATATTTTATTATTATTATTATTATTATTATTATATAAAAATTTAACGTCACGTTTGTTTTGAAAAGTATTATATTAAGATGTTTATATATAAAAAGTTCTTCGTCATTAAGAACGTTAGTCAATGTTATTATTAAAAGTAATGAAAAAATATCAAATAGAGCAGAAGCTGAAATAGATTTATGATAATTAATTTATTTCTACATTTTATTTATTATGTATATTTTTATAATTAAATGCAATAATAGTTATACATCATGCCATACTCCATATTCTATTGTACTACTTGACACCGACTTACGTACCTTCCTCGTCATTTTCGCTAAAAAAAAAAATTAATTTTCTCAATAATTTTCATGAATTTTCGTAAATGTGAAATATTCAAAATTACGTAAAAAAATTATTTATTTTTTTTTTTCACCTCTTCCTGAAAAGAAATATTTTCTATCAATTTAAATAAATCCTTTTCTTTTAAAGTTTAAAAGACGCTGGATTATACTTACTCGTTGGTTTGTCTGTATAATTTAAAACGCAGTCACTTATACACGGCGATCTACATATTGCCAGAATTTCTAAAAAAAATAATAGTAACTAATTCTTGAATATACATTATTTGGTGTATGTTTGACTCTAATAATCTTTATTACCGTGCACATGTATCATTTTATTATATTACAATATTGTGCTCTAATCCTTGTTCTGTATTATATAAATACGTTATAAAATATATATGCATCTACATATGTATATATATATGTATATATCTTACTTTTACATTGTGTGAAGCAGTTTGTTAATGACGGTGGAACTTTCTCTGATTAATAAAATAATTCATCAATTAGTAAGCGCCAATAAGACAATTATTATAAATACTAAAAATTAAAAATATTCTAACTTCATAATTGTAAAGTTATATATTAAATTTATATATTGAATTTAGTATGTGTATATTTACAGGCAAATGGGCTAAAAGAAATAAAGATGTATTTATTAATCAATGATTGGTTAACGTACGTTAATAATTGTATGTTTAAAATTATTTCATTTTGAAAAATATATTATTATTATTACTATTATTACTGGTTCATGCATATATGCGTGACAAAGAGAAAGGATACTTTAAAATAATGATATATGAAAAAATTTCATCAGATAGATACAATAATAAAAGAAAAAAATATATCGTAATAATTTCTATGAACTATGGTGGAAATGAAAACGACAGTCTGCACTTGAAATATAATTCTAAATAAAAAATAGACATGATAAATATAGAATATTTATCATACAGAGAGCGTAATTCATAACAAATATCAATTATATTGAATTTTTATACGTGTTAAGTATATTGCAAGCTCTGAGTAAACAAATTATCGGAATTTCTCCATACCGAATTATATAAAACGGAGATTTTTCTAGACAATATATAAGTATTATAAAATAAGTATATAATTTTAATTTTTCTATATTCTTTTGTAAGAACGAACTTACCGAATCTTTTAATACAGGAAAACCGACATTTCGCTTTGAGTACCGGTGTGATGTCAGCATCTTAATACAATAGGTTTGAATTCAATGTTCTATATCAAACTACAATTAAGTATATAATTAAAGCTATAGTTATTAAATGTTCTTATAGCATAGTGAAACAAATGTCCTGAATTATTGACAAAAGTGCTCCGAGATTCCGAGCATATTCGTTTTTTTTTGTTTTATGACTAGTTGTATGGCCACACAATAAAACAAATAAACTCATGCATTCACGTCTACGCACTTTTCTTTTTCAAAAAAACTTAATACTAGTTGCGGCTTCAATCCTTTCAACAACGTTATAACACATAAACGTGACGATTATAGTTGAACTACACAATACTTCATGATCTATAATTAATTATTCATGACGCAATCGAGTAAAATTGCATTAGTACTCCATCGATAAATTATAAGTTAAAAAATGCATTAGTGGCTAATAATCTAATTTCGAAGAATTTAAAATTTATTTGTTCTCAATAAATCGAATAAACATAGAAAGGTTATCTGCGTAACCATAATATAAAATAAAATTAATTGAAATTTGTATAAAATAATTAGTTTTCTTACCCATACAGCAGAGTTCGCAATCTTCTTTTGTATATAAACCTTTAACTTCTATTTAAAATAGAGTAATTAACTAGAGTAAATATTATTGATGTATCTGTAAATTTTCTTTCGATTATTAAATAAATATATACGCACCTGTCATATATAATGAGTTGTAGATAAAAACGAATAAAATAAATGTCGAATATTTCATTTTTCGTAGTAAAAGTATAATTTAATTAACAATAATAATAATATATATATATATATCAACTAACTAAATAACTTCTGTATAAAATGTAATATTATATTCCTCATAGATCGTAATATTTTTTACTTATCAAATGTAATTATCGTAATGAAACCATTTCTTAAAACAAGATAAAAAAATTTTAATAACTTTGTTATTTAAGTACTGCATTTGATAATGAAGCTATTAAGAATTAAAAAAATTATTATCGATATATCAATAAGTTCTGCATTGAAATGAATACGTTGTATTTTATTCAAATTTAATAGTTTCACAACAAAAAATTCATTTTAATTAAGTATTAAAGGCTACAAAGAATTATATAAATAATTTTTATTATGTATATATTTATTTTTTAAAACGTTTATTTTTAAAATTTACTCAAAATTTACCAAAGAATCAATTACATTTCAAAACATTTTATAGTTATAAAATGCAATTATCATTTGTGTTTTTACTTTCAATCTACTCTACATTCTTTGTTCGTCGTACGTAAATATTTATTAACTAGCACCTATATAAGAAATAAAATTATTCATAGTTTTTAAATTACTTTATATTTTTATCATACAGAGGTTATGAGTTATATTAAAGATGATTGCTTCCGATGTTGCGAAGGTAAAACATTTTTTATCAAATTAAAAAAAAAAACAATATCCCCGAGGATATTAAGTTTCGGAAATATATATATATAAAATATAAATATTTTTAAATTGAGTTTAACTCAATTTAATATTTGAATTTGAATAAAATAATTTCATCAATGTTAAAAACAAAAAAAATTCACTTGTTTTTAATATTACGAATACAATAATAAGCCGAAGAAATTTTTATAACTAAATTTATGTCTTCGTAAACTTTTATTAATATTTTTCTATAAAATTTTTATTCAATTAAGAGTTCCCATTTTCACCAGTACTCAGAGATGAATGTTTGGTATCTTGCGTCAGAAGATTTTGTAAGTGAATAATGGAAATTAATATTAAACATATAAATTAATTCAATAAATACTTGTATTTATCTTTATAAAATTGCAATGAATTACGTATATAAAAAACTAAAATATTAGAAATATATATAATGTTAATATTTTCTTATTTTTTGTATTATCGATTTATTGTTTTATAATTCTTTCGTATTAACACATATTTTTTTTTTTTTTAAATGAATATAATTTCACTTCAAAAATGTTGTTTGACAAAAATTGTATATAATCATTATTTTAAAATTTTTTATAAAGTTAGTGTTTAATAATAAACATTAATTTACGTCCTCAAATAAAAAAGTATTTATTAAATAAATACTAAAATAATTAATAAATTTAATAAATTCAATTTTTTTTACCTTTTTTAAATTATTCAAATGTGATACCATTGTTTATTACATAATAATAATATATTTTATAATCTTATTCAGCATACTCGACACCGTCATTTATCACGTGTAAAAACAAATGTAAATGTAAGTTAATATATAAACTCAATATATAAAAAGAAACTACTGTTACTAATATCTTTTACTAATCTCGTTTAAAAATATATATGGTGTACGACAGTGTAATAATGTTTACTGAAAAGTAATGATGATAAATGATATAATGAAAATAATTAGCAGCATTTTTAATTTCAATTAATTATTTAAATTACTTACATATATATATAATTACAATACATCCAATTTAATGCATGTATTGCTTTGTTAGTTTAATTAGTAATTAGTACCTCCATGATTCTTGAAATATGAAGGCAAATATTTTTGTAAATGATTTGTTTAAAATGGTAAAGAACTTAAGAGGATAAAAACTTTCGTTTGAGTTTGAAATTGATAAACGTGCTTAATCATTTAAGATTTTTTAAATGCTTTATTAAATTATAATAGCTTTGTGGTCTGATAGGAACAGAATTCTTGAAGTGACACTTTCAAAATCGTAATTACAAATAAACAAAAACCAAAGTTGGAGCAAAATTTCCTCGAATTATACTCAGTTTATTAGTATTGTAGTTTGGGTTTCTCATTTTTATAATACAGGATCAGTCAAACTTTAAGTAACACCGTATACCATTTCAAAAATATATAAGAAATCACCATAAGATTCTTTTTAATAAAATTAATATTGTATTATGCAGTAATGTAAAGAAACTTTTAGTAATTAAATTTCTTTTAGTCAAATAATGTATTTAAAAAATGTATCTAGTAATTGTAATAGAGTGCAGAGGTCCTTGTTTAGACGATTGTAACAAAACCTTTGGCAAAACAACGACTAAAAAACCTCGTAAGTACAGTAAATAAAGTATTACAGAAGCTTATAAAGTATTAAACAGGATAATTGAACAATATTGACAAAAATATCTATTTTTAGCCCTGATTGCCAAAAGACCACGAGTTACTACACCAATCTATGAATCATGGATTATAAATAGCTAAGTAACTTCTGTATAAAATGTAATATTATATTCCTCATAGATCGTAATATTTTTTACTTATCAAATGTAATTATCGTAATGAAACCATTTCTTAAAACAAGATAAAAAAATTTTAATAACTTTGTTATTTTAGTACTGCATTTGATAATGAAGCTATTAAGAATTGAAAAAATTATTATCGATGTATCAATAAGTTCTGCATTGAAATGAATACGTTGTATTTTCTTCCGTACGTTATATTGAGAAAATCATTCCTACTAATGATGCACAAATTTTTAAAAATTTGTTTATGTAGAATTATAAATAAATGCCTTTGAAATCACTTTAATTGTATTGAATTTTCTACAATTGTTTATTCGTACGTAAAAACAATTGCTTTTCTTTTTCTTTTTAAATGTTATTAATTTAAAATCTTATACCATAATGAAAAAAAAAAACTATAAGTATGAGATTCTTATGTGAAAGGAAATCAATGTAATATCTGAAAAACAAAATCATATTCTTATTTGACCGTCTGTTACGGTCATATGGGCAACGTAATTTGTCGACTTGTTATATTTGCGAAACCACTGTCTTCCAAGAGAACTCCAAGTCCGATTTTTCCCTCGTTCTGGATCATCGTCGTTATCGATCCATTTTCTGTACCGATCGCACTTCTTTTTCTTCAAAGACTATAAAGTCCTAGAAACTTTATTGCAATTAAGTCGAAGCTCTGTTCTCATTGTATTATTTTATTAGACATATAATTGATGTTAATTTATATCGCGAAAGGATGAATCATTTGGAGCGCATTTTCTCTTTTGAAGCTTCCTCGATCATGCATTTGGCACTAGTTGATACACCACTTCTCTAATTTACGTATATACATATTCAGATAAATTTAAATGAATGTTATAATAAAAGACCTTATATAAAAGGAGTACTACCCTAGTACTCTATAATCCGCGAAAATAAAGAGTCTGGCCTTTATTTTTAATTTAAACAATTTGATGTCAATGTGACAAAAATTACTTTTTTTCTTACAAAACTGTACATACTTTTTCTATGTTTTATACGGATTCATTTCATTCGCTATATTGGGCTTTTCATTAAAAGAATTTAGTAAGTAATCTTATGGATTTAATTATTCCATTTCTTTAAACAAAGATATAATATTTAATATTCATACATTTAAAATCGATAGTTAATATTGATTATATAATTAAATAACGTGAAAGTATTTTATACGACATAAAATAATATTTTATGTAATTTAATGTTGAACCTTCAAAGAATATCCTTCTGTTATATTTTAAATTATACGTAGAGGGTTAAATTACAATAACTTGAATACTTCTTAATTTAATTAAACTAATAACTCTTAGTAAATATTTAAAACGTGTCTTTACTATTTAATGCTTAAAAGCAAAAATATTTATTTATAGTTAAAAAAAAAATTAATTCTTATGTAATATAATCGTAACTATAAAACGCGTATAATAATTAAAATATTAAAAAAATAGTTTCATATAAATATATGTATATACATATTTAATAAACTGGAAATTTCACAATTATTAAAATTTTTAAATTATTTTTATTCTGAAGCATTAAATATTAAATACCGTAAAAGCCAAGGTTCTTACAAAATAATTATCATAGATGCAACACATTAGTACTATATTATACTATAAAATATATACTATTAGTACTATAAAAACAATATCAAAGCAAACATACATAATTAAAAAAAAAGTTTGATTAATCTTATGGAAATGTTAGTACTGTGAACTTTGAATAAATTTTATATAAATAACGAATTAACAGGCAATACGTGCTTCTTATAATTTATTATAAAATACATAAAATAAGAATGCTGAAATAACAAAAGTATTAAAATATATTATTGCATGATATTGATTAACTATCAAAACGAGTAAGAAATAACAAAATATTAACATAATTTAATTCAGATTTAATAGATTCACATCAAAAAATTCTAATTAAGTAATAAAGGTTACAAAGAATTATAGGAATAATTTTTATTATGTATATATTTATTTTTTAAAACGTTTATTTTTAAAATTTACTCAAAATTTACCAAAGAATCAATTACATTTCAAAACATTTTATAGTTATAAAATGCAATTATCATTTGTGTTTTTACTTTCAATCTACTCTGCATTTTTTGTTCGTCGTACGTAAATATTTATTAATTAGCACCTATACATGAAATAAAATTATTCATAGTTTTTAAATTACTTTATATTTTTATCATACAGAGGTTATAAGTTATATTAAAGAAGATTGCTTACGATGTTGCGAAGGTAAGACATTTTTTATCAAATTAAAAAAAAAAACAATATCCCCGAGGATATTAAGTTTCGGAAATGTATATCTTCAAATTCAAATTACATTTTAATAACTATCAATTTAAAGTATAAATATTTTTAAATTGAGTTTAACTACATGTGATAATTATATTTTTTAATATTTGAATTTAAATAAAATAATTTCTTCAATGTTAAAAACAAAAAAAAATGCACTTGTTTTTAATATTACGAATACAATAATAAGCCGAAGAAATTTTTATAACTAAATTTATGTCTTCGTAAACTTTTATTAATATTTTTCTATTACATTTTTTTTTCTATTAAGAGTTCCCGTTTTCTCCATCACTTAGAGAAGAATGTAACTTATCTTGCATCAGAAGATTTTGTAAGTGAATAATGGAAATTAATATTAAACATATAAATTAATTCAATAAATACTTGTATTTATCTTTATAAAATTGCAATGAATTACGTATATAAAAAACTAAAATATTTTTTGTATTAACGATATATTATTTCATAATTCTTTCGTATTTACACATATTTTTTTTTTAAACGAATATAATTTCACTTCAAAAATGTTGTTTGATAAAAATTGTATATAATCATTATTTTAAAATTGTTTATAAAGTTAGTATTTAATAATAAACACTAATTTACGCCCTCAAATAAAAAAGTATTTATTAAATAAATACATAAATAATTAATAAATTTAATTTATTATTTTTTTTACCCTCCCTTAAATAATTAATAATTTAATATTAAATACATAAATAATTAATAAATTTGATACCATTTTTTATTCTTTTCAAATAATATATTTTATAATTTTATTCAGCATACAAGACACCGACATATATATCATGTAAAAACAAATGTAAATGTAAGTTAATATATAAACTGAATATATAAAAAAGAAACTGCTTTTACTAATAAATTTTATGCAATAATGTAAAGAAACTTTTAGTAATTAAATTTCTTTTAGTCAAATAATGTATTTAAAAAATGTATCTAGTAATTGTAATAGAGTGCAGAGGTCCTTGTTTAGACGATTGTAACAAAACCTTTGGCAAAACAACGACTAAAAGACCTCGTAAGTACAATAATATAACTCACGTTATAGAAAACAATGTATTAATATACCTCTCATGTACATGTATACGTATATTTATTTTCTAGTGGCAGGTAAGATCAAAGTTTTTAATTAAACAATTTCAGAAGCTCGTAAAGTATTAAACAGGATAATTGAACAATATTGATAAAAAATATCTATTTTTAGACAAAATTACCAAAAAATCACGAGCTACTACACCAATCTATGGAGTATGGGTTCCACTAAAATAAATACTATTTTATAACAGATTTCAAATATGATTACAATAATAATATACGTGAATAAATAATTTTTGCAATTTAAGCCAGTTTTCAATTGATAAGAATATCCTTATCGTTAAGTGGATAAATTAATTTAGAGCTTATAGGTTTGTTAAATATTATCTGAAAGTTCTAAATTTTTCAATAAATATAGAACCCTAAACTCCGATTAATTCAGAGATCCTTAATTCATAATTCACAATATCTGATTTTTTTGTTTAGAAAGACTTTTCTTCTTATTATCACCATCTGAATTGCCCAAACTACACCATATCGAAATTAAGCAACTATTGCCCTCTTGCGGCAATCAGGCAAATCAATTGTCTTATGTAAAATCACCCAGTACCGTTGAGTCCACTGTGCTTTAATATACTTCACTCAAAACAATAGATAAACTCATAATTTACATAAATACACACACAATTATTAGTTTAATAATATAGTTATTTATTCAAAATCAAAACAAGTACATCAAATTTATTTTAAAAGAATTAGAAAATTCTTTCATTTTAATCAACATGTAAAACAGATATTTTAATATTTATGAAAAACTAAATTAATAGTAGTAAGTTAAGTAATATCGAGGAAATATATTCAACTAACTAAATACCACTTGGTACAACTGTCAAATAAACAGAGATAACGTATATCCTAGAGTCGGTAAAAATGCACTGTACAAACATGTGTGAATTCTATTAAATTTTAATAGATGTCGCTTCGGTGCCTGAAAAATGATCCACAAAAATGATTCATTTGGTCAGGGGTAAATAATGATTTCATGCGTTATTAAAAAATTTTTAATTTGTTTTTACATTTCCCAAGATAAGAAAACTTCTTATCTCAACACAAGAAAAAAAATAACTCGGATTACTTCTTCTACCTCTAATATTTCCTAAAAAATTACTTGTTTTTTATTTATAAAATGTATTATAATTAAATAAAAAAAATATATATTTCATAACTTCTAGGTTTTGCAGCCTCGTATTATAAAGTACAAATAAATAATTAATACGTTTTATAAATAAAAACTAAAATCAAATATCTCACATTAAATTTTAACATCTCGAACGATTAGCATATATTTGGACACTGTTAGTCCAAGTTAATCTCTCTTTTATTACAATCTCTCATATATATTCATTTGCATAAATATCGCGACAAAAAGATGGAACGTGAAACAAAATTTGTTTTAACTTTTCCAATGTTAAGGAAATTTATTATTCTATCACAATAAAAATAATCAATTTCTGACGTTCCGTAAATGCAATTACTTCGCTTAACGTGTGCGTGAAAAACCATGAAAAATTAGGCAATGGAGTAAGAATCGAAAAAACGAAATTCCATTGGAACGGATGCCAGTGTCAATTTTTACATTAGTATCCTCAATTTTCGTGTTGCCTGTCCTCTCCACCGAAGCCTGTTTGTATTCTTCCACAGATATCTCCCTCTCTCCCAGCCTCACCCTCACCCTCATCCCTCCTCCGCCCCTCTCTCTCTCTCTCTCTCTCTCCGCTCTTTCTCTCTCTATTGGTTCCTTCTACTAAACATGAAAACACAAGCGGAGCCGTGTACCCGAACGATCCTCTGAGAATAAGAAGCAGACTAAATCGTTTAGAATCCTTCAGTGAAGCAGGACGGATCATAAGACTGTTGTTCATAGCTTCGTGGAATGAAAGAAATCCTTTTTTTTCCCCTCTCAATTGCATCTTTCTTTTTTACCATAATCACGGATAGTTCCTGGAATAATGGCTTCCCCTCCTGTACGGATTATTTATCAGCTTATGCACCTATCTGTCTTCCCGCTTTCCGATCTTTTCGTATCTCCTCCTTTTAATACGAAAATATTTTATTTCCTAATCGCATTTCGGAAAGCAGTTATCACAAATGATTCCAATACCGGCTTTATCAGCTCGCTACGCTCACAAAAAGATAGAAATGCTGAAAGTCGATATACAAAGTAATGCCAACGTTTCATGCCAACGTACTCTCGTGACACATTTGTTTATACTTTGACCTCGATGATACAGCCTAAAAGCTCTTCATACAATATTTACAAGACGCATTTTACTGGATAATTATTAAAATAAAAGAAGCACGAATACCAGATTCAATTCGTCATCGTGTTTCCTTCAAAATTCTTAAAACGCTTGGCTTTTTCATTAAAGCGAAGACGCTGACGCTTTCTCATAACGATAAGATTTCATTCTGATCGAGCACATACACGGCCACTCGATGATTTACGATCGCACATTTATCTCAACACTTTCCGCATAGACGTTCTCTTTACGTACTGACTTTCAATGAGGGTTGAATGGAAATCCTCTTCTCGGAAATATCCTGCATCAAAACCTCCATTTCCTTATTCTTCTGCAGTAACTTAAATTGTTATTTATTCCCATGAGCGCAGCACTTGATAAATACAGACCTATTCGTTTTAGGGAAATAATGCTCTATTGTCGGTCAAAAACGTCAAATTCAAATGTCATATTTCCCCATATCATTTATTTCAAACGTTCAATGGTTTCTTTTTTTTTTCTTCATATTCGCTGTCTGTGAGTAATATTAATATCATGATTCGTCACGATGTTTTTTTCTATATTAACGAATGATTTATTTATATTCTTTTTTTTGGCATTTAAAAATTATGTCTATATAATTCATTATCTAAATTCTGATACTCTCACTGTAGAAAACGTGCAAAAAAACGAATAAAAAAATACAATAAAAATTTTTTAATAATAACCTAGTGCCAAGGTCTTTATTATTATACTTTTAAAATTGTCTAATGATTAATTTATCATTGGTTGATTAAATAAAAAAATCTACTCTTTATCGAGAGATTTAAACGAAGGCTTTTTATCACTGTAAAATTCTATCCAATGTCTTGCAAGTATTTGGCTTCGTTGCAGATAATAGACAATAATTCACGGATTATCAGTCTGGTAATCACTACCATCACTACGCATTCGAAAAGTATCTATAGTTTTTATATTACGGAATGTGAGAAATAACTCTTGCTCGTAGCATATAAATTTATTGAATCTCATTATTACTGATCCCGAAGGAAATGTTATAACTATAATTTTATCAAAAGAAAGTAAAAAAAAAAACGAATATTAAACCTTTCAGGGAATTTGAAATGTTTATAATTAAATTAACTGAAAAATGTCGATACATTATCTAATTGTTATAATGCATCTGCAAAAACAACTATATTACACAGTAAGCCGTGCTCAAATAATGCACGAGAATGAAAAATAAAAAATAACACCGATTCCACTAAATTAATCTACGGATTTGTTTATATAATAATAACTGAAATTACTAGAATTTAATGCTTGTATTTAAGATGCTGCTCTTGATGGTCATTTACCAATCAGTTATTTTTTAATTAAACGCACGCTTTAGTTACACGTTCCTGGATAAAATTTTTTGTTATTTTCTATGAAATACCTTTTGCTCGTGTACTGATATAATTTAATAAAAACTTGAATTGACATTGGGATGTTAAGAATAGATATAAATATACACACAGAAGCCTGTTTTCAATAAGTCATAAATATTCTTTCTACATTAGATTTTATTTATTGGCTCCAATTTTCTCTTAATCAATGCGGAGAATATTTCTATGAATTGTTGACAATCGTCCATCCGACGAAGGAATTATTTCGATTCCGAACTCATTGGCCGCGACGAATAATCACGTTTAATTAGGCTAATCAGATGTTGAGTAGCTGCCACGACAAGTGTGAGTGTAAACAAATTTAAGAATGTATGCGTTTGATTACCCGATCTTTGCGTGCTCGATGTACGTGAAACCGTATGTACCTGTATGCTTATTTACTTTGGTGTGCACTACTTACACGTGCTCGTACACATACAACAGAGAATGAGGGATTACTTTATGTGTAACAATAATAACGATTGCATAATATAAATAAATAAAAGCATTGAATACTCTTTGTTTGATGAACTGTGTCAGAAAGTTCTGTGGAATATTAATTATTCTAAAGAATTAAAAAATAAATATAAAAGAAAATCGGCTTTCATTTTGGCATTAGCATGCGATGTAATGTATCTGAAATCAATAACATATACAAATAACATGACTTGAAATTCACTATACTACATTAGGGATATGTATAAATAATCCAGAATAGCGTAAGAATCAGTCTTAGACGTGACATGAATAATAATAATAACAGCAATTCCTTATAATAGTACGGAAATACGTGTAGTTATCGTAACTCTTATTGTCCTTTCGGTTTTAAAAACAAATTATTAAAAGGATGTCGCGGAAACGGTAAGAATGAATGAAAATAACCTTGAACCTATTTCTTCAGAGGATGATGTATCCACGTGGAAATAACGTAACGCAATCGATTCACAAGAATAGCGCCGAGCAGTTAGCGGTTTATCACTGACATTTCATGAATATCTTATTTATATTGTATGATGCATTCTATAATTGACGATCCAATCAGATTTTAAGACATGCCGCGTATAAATAAACCGCTCTATTCTAATTTCTGCTATATTTATTGAAATGCAATTTTCATTCAATAGAGAATGTTAAGAATTTTACTTCCTATTAAAAAAAAATAAAAAAAAATATACGCAATTAAATATATATATATAAGGCATTTATTATTAAAAGAAATTCTGTATTTATTATAAAATTTATTTAACTATATTTTCGCTAAGAACTTAATGATTAATAAAAAAAAATTACATTGACATTGTAAAATTCTTTCATTGCAAAAATAAAATGTAATCGTTCTAGGCAGACTATGAACATTGTAATACGTTCTTTAGTTAATACAATCCTTACGAATTCAAATAAAAATTTAATAACATACTAATATTGGTAAAAATATAATTAAAAATTTTCATCCTTACCGTTAAAAAAATCGTTCATATATTTTCGTTTGTTTTTGCATATAATAAAATAACCAAGAAACACGTTACCTTACAAAAAAAATATATATATATATAATCATTGTTTAATTAGTTATTAAAAATATTTTAACATAAATTTTCAAATAGAATTCATTGCTTACAAAAATAATTCTTAACTTATATGGTTTAAATGTTTATGATTGTAAAATTATTTAAAATGAAGTTTTAATAATGTGATAGATTTCGAATGCTTAATCAGTCAATAATTAATTTAATCATTTAATCATTTAATCGCAATGTTAACCGAACTTCATTCTTTAAACGATAATATGAACAAAAATAATAAGCACTGTAACAATTAATAAATGAAGTAAATATTTAATACCGTAACAATAGCTATTGTGTGTATCTTCGATCAGAGAAAGTAGTAGCCTCTTTAGCTCAGTGGTAGAGCACTGGTCTCGTAAACCAGGGGTCGTGAGTTCAAACCTCACAGGAGGCAATGACGATTTTTTTTTCTTATGCATAATTAATTTAAAAATAATTAAAGACAAAATGAATTATTATTAAGAATTCATTGTTATATTTATTATTTTATTCAATCGGTCCTTTTTCATTTCAATAATAATTTATGGAAAACTTTTTATTTTCTTTTTTGCAGTTCAAATAGTTTAAATAATGTAATTAAAATCAATTGTAACATCGATTGTGTATAATATGTTTATTAGAAATTTATTAGATAGGAAACGTATTTGGAAGCGTATTTTTGATTTATATCTTAAATGAAATTTATTTCTCATACGAATATTACGAAATAGGAATCGAATTGAAATTTTATTACAAAAGCTATGTACTGTACATCTAACCATAACATAAGCAATTACATTATTACTCGAACGTTTTAAAAATATTAAAAAACAACGACCGTTGTTGTAAATAAGCTTTAATTGCGTTTCCTTACGGGAGTAAGCAAATATCAATGTAATAATAAATAAATCCAAAGAGATTATTCGTAGATTAAGATCGATCGAGGTAATTACCTTTTTAATTACAACGTGTTTTTACAAGAAAATCATAAAAATGGATGAAATAGTAGGGAATAGCGTCTACGACTGAAATTCTCTGTTGGTTTCCGGATGTTACAACAATTATATTATTAATTATTATTATCCTCGGGCGTCAATAGCATAAATACTTGGGTTTTTTTTTTTTTTTTTTTTTTATTGTTTTTTAGAAGCTCAATTTAATTATGAACGTTGGCACGAAGTACATTAATTTGGTTCGCGAAGATTCTCGTTTATAAGGCAATAAAGGTAATAGATTACGTATCGTATTATATGGGAGTTTATTTTCCAACGAAAGGCATAAAAGGTCTGTAGGTAGGCCTATAGGCTAAAATACCCCATAAAAGAAAGACTATTGATTTATTATCAGAGTATATGGACGTTAGGGGGAGCGAGAGAGAGGGAGGCTGAGAGAGGGGGGGGAGGAGGAAGCTCCGTTTCCACGTAGACATAAAGAGCACTCAGGATTAAAGAACTCAACCTCTTGACTATATCCTCATATATTTACATTTTATAAATCCACCCCGATCCCGAGCAGCAGCTATGCAGCACGTAAAAAGAACAAGTACGCGAGACAAAGTAAAGGACCCATAAGAAAAACACGAGCATGGCTATCGAATCCAGTAATCTGAGAAGTGTTCCACGTTCCCTCGGTGTATCTATCAAAGGCAAGTAAGTGCTCTCTCTCTCTCTCTCTCTCGCGCGCGCGCGCGCTCTCTCTCTCTCTCTCAGCCTCCTCTCGCAGCCCCTCCCCCTCCCGCCCCACCGCCCGCACCCACCCCGCCCCGGTTTAATAAACAGGGTGGTGGTTAGACGGGTGCTCGTGCTGCTTTCCAAGAAATGATTTTTCGACGAACATGCAAATCGAATCTGGATCTAGCTGATCAAGACTGTACCAAGAAGCGACCTTTACGATTCCTCGCCGACCGCGTCTTTTCGTCGAACCCCCGATCCACCCCACCCCGATCCATCTCCGCCCGCCGACGCCGCCGCCGCCGCCGCTTCGCCGCCGTTTCACTACGTGATTTATTACACGTGAAATTACTCGCATCATCCTCTTCTCATAAGATCTCATTCGATGTTGTGGCGTAATTAGGCCGTCGTAATTTAATTGCTCCTGAGACTTGCCAGACGAACTATCTTCCTCACCCCTACCCCTACCCCTACCCCTACCCCTACCCCTCCCCGCAGCCGTTAACAGAAATTCAACTTACTCACGTACTTGAGATTCGTTGCGGATCGTGGCGTTTCGGTAGCATCCAGCTATTCCGTAATTTTTACGTAATCACCAACATCCACTATTCTATTATATCCCTCGAACTGAAACCGCCCCCCCGTCTCCCCGCCCCCTCTCACACATTGTCTTTCGTTTGCCCTCCTCTTTCACGCCCTATTCTTCTCCTACGATTATTTTGGAAAAACGCGTTCTAAAATAATTTCACATGTCACCCCGAGACTCCGATTACGTTCTCCTTCGATCAATTTATTTGAAACGCAAATGGAAACGTCAATATACTTATCTGGTATAAAAGGAACCGTAACTTCCTTATTATTACTTGCAGCGCAATTCAACCACTTGACTCAATTTATTCGCAATTCTCATCAAATAATTAAAATAGAACATTTATGTAAAACGTACGTAGTGACTAATTACTTTACTGGCTGAAGAACTGAATATAAGAATAACTAACCGTTTCAAATATAAATCATTAACTATAAAAACACTTATTGTGATTGGTACTGACCAATACTTATTATAAATTATAAGAAATTACTATTAGAATACGACTGTGCTTTTTGAGGATGTTGGTAATTAGTAGCTTTAAATGGAATAAATTATTGTACCGTTACATTATATAACAAAAAAAAATAGTCCCTATGAATGATTTTGGCAATGTTTTAAAGCTGTAGGATCATAATACTGTCAACAAGCTTTCATGGAATGCTAGAGCGATTGTGGCTGTTACTCACACGTTGACACATGCGAGAATTCCGAATAATATGTATTTAAAACGTTTTGCCTACTTTTTCTTTCGTATTGCTTTAAAATCGAACAGCATACGTAAAAATTATCTCCTACCAGAGACGATCATTTTTTGCATTAAATCGTCAGTTAATTTTTAATAAATATTTACTATTTCCGATGCTTTTTACTTAATGTAAAATCAATGATAACTATACAACTAACAATACACTTTAATGAAATAATAGTATATATATATATATATACAGTGTACATATGCAGTAGAATATTTAAAAGAGAATTTCTTCCTTCACGGATGTAATATGAATGACTAAATACTAGCTTAAACAAGTGATTGCTCTAATGGTAATTAGAGATATACTGTATTTTACTGCCCTGAATAATATTGTTCCGAAAAGGATAAATACATTTACTCTGCGAATGATGTATTAATTATTAATTATTAACTTGTAGTAATTATTAATTTGTTGGTCAAAATGATTTTGTAAGCATTCAAGCCTTATATTTTCAGATATGCTTTGTAATAAATAAAAAACCAATTTAAAAATATCTTAACTTTATTTTACATACAGATATTAATTACATATAGAGAGAGAGAGAATTTCGCCAGGA
Source organism: Ceratosolen fusciceps (assembly GCA_018883505.1). NCBI lineage: Eukaryota > Metazoa > Arthropoda > Insecta > Hymenoptera > Agaonidae > Ceratosolen > Ceratosolen fusciceps. Next base: position 5,646,329 of record RCIC01000002.1, read on the forward strand.
AGGACGGAGAGAAGAAAAAGAGAGTGTAAAAAGTAAAATTTAAAATTCCAACGTTTGGAAAAAAGCCTTCGCTGTAAAAAATTTATATTAACAAGTATTATAAATCATAAGCGTAAGTGGAGTGGAAGGATTTAAAAAGCAAAGTTGTGTTCGTTATCGATGTACTTCTTTAGAAATTTGGGGAGAGGGAGCGAATCGGCGGGGATGATGAGTTTTATATTAAAATTGGTCCGCTCGTATGCTGTATGAGGCACGGCTGAGCCTTATACTTACACACGGGTGGATGAGAAGGAGGAGGAGGAGGGAGGAGGAGAGGGAGGAGGGGAGGGGGAGGGAGGGATCACTTTATATAGGTGTTATTTACGGAGCGACATTCTGGGAAGCGCACGCGAGGAGCATATTGTGCTTTCTTTCGTTTGTGCTCGTCGTCGTCGACGTCGTCGCCGTCGCCGTCGCCGTCGGCCGATGGGCCGCTCCCTATCTACCCGAGCGCGCCACATTATATACCCCTCGGAAAACATCTGCGCAAAAGAAGAAAATAAATGAGGGAAGGAAGATTGATTGATATCTGGTTTATTAGGTATGCGCCGGCTGAGTGTACAGAATGCTCGGACCACGGGTAAAGGGACGTTCAAAGTGGTGCTCCATCCAAGCCGTTCGTTCCTCTTCCTAGCTCTTCTTCTCGGAGTCTACCGAGTCTACTACTGCCACTACCACCACTACCGCCACTACCAATAAAAAGCAGATAAAAATTCAACGAACCAACGTATAAGAGTTTTTAGCTTTATTTTCATGAAGGTTTATGAATAAATTGACGTTAATTAGTAAGAGAGGGATAATAAGTTGTAAATCTTATCGGTCCGGCTGATTTATTAAACAAATAGATAGTGCAGAATCTTTTTTTTTTAACGAGTACTGAGTTTATTAAACAATCCGAAACGAGAAAGCGAATTATAAAGTAAATTAAAATGTCACGGACGTTGTTATAAATATATATATATATATATATAAACATATGCGTGAATAGGAGGTTACGTTAATAGCAAGTAAATATATATATTTATGAAATTGTCCTCATCAAGTATTTATTATGTTGTTTATACAAGATCTGCCATTAAGAATTCATGGTCTAATACAAAAACTACCGAGCTTTAAATATACCTTTCCGTCATAAGAGTACAAATGGACGGTAAGAATACAAAGTGGGGAGTCGAGCTACGGCTTTTACCTTAACCTATACCATATGGAGTAAATATTTATTCAATGCCGATGGAAAGAGTAGAGAGAGAGAGTAATAAAATTTCCCGTGGGTACTGTATGAATGCGTTTCCGAGAACGGCGGACGCACGCACCCGCAGATAATGGCTAGTGTCACCACCGCTGCAGGACAAAACAAGGGCAGAATCGTGCAAGAAAAGCAACCGTGAACACGAGGGTGACCCTCCCCTCTCGCCCCCCCCTCACGCCGCTCTCGACCCCACCGCCAATCCCGTCCAGTCCCGTCCCGTCCCGGCCCGTCCCGTCCCGTCCCGGCCCCTTTGCGGTTTTGAGACTCCGATGATCGCAGGATGCATTCGCGGTTTCTCCTGGGGGCCTTCTGGGACTTCAAGGAATCGCTGGATCGACGATTACGGCACTCCTTTCCCAGTCCGATCTAAGCACGAGCGACGAACCTGAGAACCGAATTGCACCGGCGCGACGGATAACAGCGGATGCGCCCGAAAATCGACCACTACCGGTTCTTCTTTCCTTTGCTTTACGTCCTAATGAATAAAATCAAAAATTTCAGGACTGACAACTAAGCTACTAAACTGGAAAGCTGTTACAGCGTAGCTTTCACGCTTTCCTTTAATTTCCATTATAAATAATAGATGAATAACAACTGGAAAAGATCTAGAGTTTTTATAATTATTATTAATTGAATGCGTTTCGATGATGGAATTATTTTTAAAAAATTATAGAAAATCAATAGAACTCGTAATAGAATCTTATCGAAAATTTTTAAAGATTTTGAAATTTCGAATTCTCTCCTAAAATGACTTTATTTGAGTAATTAAGTAAACGTCCGACCTAATCTTCTAATTTCGTCAATGCCGATCGAAACCTACTTATCTACACCTCGGTTATATTTGCACTTAATCGCTCGTAAAAATAATGACTTTAATCCTCAAATTGTATTTAGAAATAAAACACAGGAAAAAAATTCTTTATATTTAACAATATTGCAGTTTATCGATTTGATAAAAAATTTTCAAGTTTTCAATTTCTATATTCAGACTTTCATTTCCGTAACAATAATTTAACACAACTTATTTTATAAGATTATTTTCTTTCTTTCTTTTTTTTTTTGTTTGTTTCTTTTATACAGATATAAGCTATAAATTTATTAAATTTAGAGAATAAACGGAGGCTCGATCCAAGGCATTTCATCGTTTTTTAAATGCCAATCAAACGAGTCGCGCCAATAATCGCCTTAAGATTACGTACTAAGTGCTTGCACAGTGAAAAATGTAAATTTTCAATTCGGACAGATCTTACGTAATTTAAAAGGTTTCCTCGGCTTATATTGTAATTATTTGTTAATGTCATTGAATCTTATTATTGATAAATACTTAAACAAAGCTTTGAGCTTTTAAATAAAATTACTGTAATTATCAAGGGAAATTAACATTCTTGGAAGATTCTTTAAAGATTTCACTATTTAAGTATTACGTACCAACAAGTATAAAATAATTGTTGCGCAAATTATTATGGATCTACATTAACACCAGAAAATAATAAGAATAATATGTAATATGAATAAGTTAATTTAAAATATACGTGAATGTCATAATAATGATGAATGAATAAAGTTTATTGCCCGAGTAATTGAAAGGTAAAAAATGAAGTATCGCCATCAAACGCATGAGTTCTTAACTTAATTCTTACTTAGTTTTAAGATATGTAATCACGCGCAGAAATTGGATCGTTAGCTTTTTATTTGACTTTTATTTACTGAGGTTAATCGTCAGCATGAGATCAATCGGAAGTCACTTGAGATAGATTATTAAGTAACGCAAAAACCATACGTAGCACTTTAATAATAATTTTACTTAAAAAAAAAAAAAAAGCACTAGAGAGGTAAATTAAAAAAAAAAGTTACAAAGCTTTCGTGCCATTAGTAATAAATTAGCAATAATTCTGATTTGAGCTTTCCGAAGGTTGTTGTTGGTGGTGATTGTATTACAAGCCCGAGAAAAAAAATCTCCATCGTCCCTATTACCCGGTAGAACTCTTTAAAACGCTTTACTTATGATAATAGAAGAAAATCTTCATACGAGTTGTGCTATAAACTACTTCCTAATACCAGTTCTATGGAGTAAAGAGATTTTCGTATTGACACAATGTAAATGCATTGGAATTATCTCCGGTAGGCTTTTATAAGGAAATACAGAACTTAGTCGGATAGTAAATTACGAATAATTCAATGTATTGCAACTGCTATTCCATTATTACATTCGTAATTGAATGTTAGAGGAACGAGGGTAGAACTTACACGAGGTGAGGTTATAAAACAAATACGATGAAATTATTATCATTATTACTATTATTGTTGTTGTTGTCGTCGTCGTTGTCGTCGTCGTCGTCGTCGTTGTTATTGTTATTGTTATAACGAGTCGTAGGGCTTGTAAAGGGTATTTTTTTAATCGTCGTCGTACGACATCGTCCGACATGGCCGTAGTAAATAATAATCCGCCGATTAGCATAGGCCGTTTAATTCCCGATAATGAATCAATGCTCAATAAGCGAGCGTATGTGGTTTTCGGCCGGGGAACCAGAAAAAAACAAAACAAAACAAAACAAAAAAACAAAACAACAACAAAAAACAAATGCACATAAATAATCTGGGAATAAAAGAATCGGCGCAGGGATTCCGCGAAGACTGAATTCACAGATGGTCAGGTACGATTTAGTTAAGAGATCGGTGAATTGAATTTACCAAGAAGACAAAATTAAATAGCTTCACAGCTGTGCTACCAGGAAGTGGAGATTCTTCAGCTCTCGCCAGATGCGTTATTCTTCTCGGACACTCCTTTCGCCCTCCCTCACCCACCCTCGCCGCCGTTTTCATTGTACGATCGCCGCCACTCGCAGCTCCTAAGGATTCATTGTGCGGCTGAATGCAGTTTTGAGTTATCGTTCACTTCGACGGCAACTCTGCGCGTGTATTGAAAAACACGCGCGAATACACGTGCTCTTTTGTTGGTTTTCGCATGATGAATAGCGACGGATGTGCTTTCTTCCATTTTTTCTTCCTCTTCTTCTTCTTCTTCTTCTTCATCGTCATCATCATCATCGTCGTCATCATCATCATCTTCTTCTCTTCTCCTTCTTCTCCTTCTTCTTCTTCTTCTTCTTCTTCTCTCTGGCTTATCGCTCAATCGTTCTCCGTTTATCTGAGTCTCGTTGCATTTAATAATCCAGCGAAAGAACAGAAGTCCGAGTGGTATTTTTTTGTAATAAATCGCAGTGCCGATACAATATTATATTGGTTTGTTGTTGTTGCTGCTGCTGCTTATGCTGCTTCTGCTGCTACTGTCAGAATTGATCGATAAGCTTCGGACCCTTATTGTAGATAATTTCATCTCGATAGAGACTTCTGGTCTTTGGTATTCAATTCAATACGATTTGTAAAGAAATTCTAAACCGCATTGGAAACGTTCGAGGAACGCCCGATCTTGACACGCACTAATTTCTATTGCCACGTGCGGGGAGAGACGCGCCCTTAGTGCGTGTCACCGTCGCGAGGGACCGGTCGGATGCTGACCCGGCACGGAGGAGCCGCGGCTTCCCGGAGACCGAGCACCGGCCAGTCACCTGACGACCGTCCGGCATCTTCACCGGATGCACGAGCGATGAGTTAAAGTTAACTCCTGACCACCAACGGAGTTCCACTACGCAGAAAATTATTACTTTAACGAATAAATATTGCCTGTTAATTAATTATAACTTATAATAATTTATAATAAATAATACAGTAAACATGCCGTATTGATCTACTATTCATATATAATATATTAAGGTAAACAATTGTATTTTAAATTTAATTTAATTATTGAAATATAGTAAAAACTATTCAGAAAAAATCTGAAGCGCAAGTGTACATCATCGCGTACTTATAAGTGAGAACGTATCTTCATATATAACTAAGCGCAGCTTCCTTAATTATCTCTTATAATCGTCACTGATGATTTTCTTAAAAGCATCAAAGTGTCAATATGCTATAACTGATCATTATTAAACCCATGCATGCAACATGAAATTGTCCTTTATTAAGGCAACGGCGTTTTAATACAATTTGCAACGTTAGGCCATCTTATAAAGCCATATTTGACTTTATAAATACCAGGAGGGCTATTTACTTCAGTGAAAAGTATTGGAGGCAAGAAAAATCTTCTTTAATAGCTAGTTATTTGTACAATGGACTTAACTTAACTCTTATTTGAGTAATGTTTCTAATCACTTATCTTTTAATAAAATACAATATTATAAAAACAATCGATACAATATCAATGTCCTGTATAAAATATATTAGTGCTGTTGTTGTTGTTGTTGTTGTTGTTGTTGTTGTCATTAGAGTTATGATTTGTAATACAATATATGTGCTGATGAATTCGCTAGTTATAAAATAATTGAATTAGACGATTAATACGATATTTATATGACAATCCCGATTCAAGTTTAAGAAAAATTTGATACGACTTGAGTCGAATGTACGTATTGATAGAAACGTTGAGGGAATCATATTCTTTAATTGTACAAATGTTTTTCTAATATACAATTAAGAATAAGACATAAATTTCCTGTCAATTTTAATACTCGTTTTCACGTAGAAACATTGGCATTAAATAATAGTTGAAAATGACCCGACACCATATTCAATAAAATTATGCGTCATTCGAAAGCTTTTAAAACAATCTACATCATCCGCATTAATATTATTAGATAAGTCATTATGAGTTCCCAATAAAGAACAAGCTTCTAATAAAGTATGATGCAAAAGCAAGATTTTCAGTGGAGAGTCTTTTTACACGTATAATGAATAAAAAAATGCCTTGTTATTTATTTATTTATTTACACATACGGTTATGAATCAAAGGAAGCTACGACGAAAGCTCGGCATGTTTTCTTTTTTTGGGACTTTTAATCACTATCAGCTGTGTCCATTCCAGGAGCCTTTCCATTCTAGGAGGTAACGATAAGGACCAAGCTGCTTCGAAGATTAATACGACTTGGAATGTTTTTACCGGCTTTGGAAATGGGAGAACTTGCCATTCAATCGATAATAGATTGAAGTGTCTTTTCATAAAATGTCAAAGCTTTGTGTTGTCGTTCTCTGTATTTTACATAAAATTTTGTATTTCAACTGTAATAAATTTAAGTAATCGAACGAAAATTTTACAATATTCTCAGAACCAATTGTGTTTATTATTATTAATACAAATTGAATGAATGTGATAACGAAAAGAAGCAGCGAAAGAAGTTATGTTCTCTTAAGGAATCAACAAATCATAAAATTCGTAGGAATACTAAGCGTTATATATAATAAGTTACAGAATTTCAAAGCAGACTTTTCGTACATATAATATTCGAACATATACGTCAATGTTGAATAATTTCTTTACTAATTATTATTGTTACGTTAATTACAGTTCATGACTTATATATGTATATATTAAATATTCATTAATGATACAAATATCATTAGGTACACAAAATATTATAAAAACTTTAAATCACTTATTATTATATATTACACGATAATTTAAATGTATGTAAAAGGGGCTTCAATATATACTGTAGGTCAATAAAAAATATAACTTAATAAAAAATTAATTAAATTTTTTAAACATTAAACGTTTGAATTGGCACGACTTACTCAAGCCAAATGTCTTGTTCATGATCTATAATCAGTTGAACATACTTATTATATTCATAAACGTACTCTCTACTGATAATATCCAAATTAGTTTTTACGATACACAACTATATAGACGAAAAAAAAAACGATAATATCGATAGAAAAATACGGCTTTTAATTATCGGACTGTCAGTTAAAAATATGTATTAATAAAAAGAATTAATATTTATAAATTATTTCTTTAAATATATATTTATATATGTTGCAGAATTTAATAACATAATAGGATTAAGATTGATTTTAAAAAAATTAATAATCAATACAATACCACTCGGTGGAATATAGAAGAAAAATACTTAAAATTATTCCGTATTGTAAGTGATAATTTTTTTTTTTTTTTTTAACTTTTTTATACTATTCAATTCAACAAATGAGATTAAAAATATGTTTTTTAGCTATTCAATTATAAATTAATATAGAATACATAATACAAAGCCCTAATCCCTTCAATCGATATGAAGAGCTTTATTATTATTTTCGCCATTTGCATTATCAGTGCTCATTCGGTAAGTTGTAATAAAAAGCAGTTTTATCTAATAACAATAATAACGATTTGTCATTCCTAATATTTGAAATACTTTCATTTGACAATGAATATATGGTTGAGGGAGAGGGGGAGGAATACTTGAAATTTATTATTTCATATTAACAAAACATTTCTTTCACTTGACTATATGAATTGTCAAAGTAAATATACAGTTACTTTGTATCCTTAATTTTTACTATTATAAGTATTATATTATAACAGAAAATGCTGTTATAAAAATTATTAATACTTGTATAATAATTATTATTACTTTTATCGTATGATAATAAGTAAAATACTCATATGCAGTTAAAAAGTTCGACTAATATGTTATAATTACAAAATCGTGTTTACAACAATTTCGGGTATAGAAATAAAATCTTTTATGTTATTAAAAATAAAAAAATCTACGAGTGTTAATCGTTAAAATGGTTATTGGGGTTCAATATCGAATTACGAATAATAATGTTATATTTAAAAATAAAAAACATTTGTAGCATTAGTTTTAAAAATGATTTTAGGCGAAAATACAGAAGGTCGACGAAAATAAAATGTTAGAGCGTTATCCTGCTTGTGCGAAAAAAGCAAACATTGACGAAAGTAAGGAAATTTTATTTTTTTTATCTAAGTTACAATATAAGTTATTCATCATCATAATTATTTATAGTTCAGATTTATGACATATGTACACGTATATGGTATATATCCCAAGATACAGAAGTTAAATAAATTTAACAATCAGTAGTGATCTATATATTATTGTATAATCGTCAAATTTTTTTAGAAAATAATTTTATTTATATAAATATAATTTAATATAATTAGCAATAATTAGAAAGTTGTTGTCTAAAACAATTTTCATCGTTCTCTATATAGTTTCATACGTATATTATCTCATTTAAGAATATTCAATATAAGCGTATTGAACCGTTAAATAAAAATTATTTTAAATATATCTTATACGTTTAGCTCTTGCTAAAAGTATTATCCAGACTACAGAAGCGAAACGAAGTCCCAATATAGATTGTTTTATAACGTGTATGCTGATAGAAATGGACATTGTAAGTAAAAATTCTGGCTATATAGTATTTTTCATAGATAAGTATTTTAATTTATGCACTAATAATGTTTTTATTTGTTTATAAAATACGAATTAGAAAAGTTTATTTCAATTTCATTTATTTTTAAAATTTAATTTATTATATTATGCAGAAATGTGTTGAATTATAAAATCTTGAAAAAGTTCTAAAGTTTATATGAGCAGAATTTCTCTTTCTCAATTCTTTAAACAATTACTATACATTTAAAAATATATACAATTTTATCTTTTAAAGTTCAAAAAGAACAATTTATTTATGTATTTATTTATTTATTTATTTATTTATTTATCATAATTCAAGACTGTTATTTAATATATAAGTGTAACGTATTATAACTTTAAATGGTAAATATGTTAATAAATAGTTAATGTAATTAATAAATTCTATCACAGATGACTGAGGATTCAAAATTGGATGTAAAAATGCTTGAACAACGATTAATAGAACAAAAACTTCCTAAAGAAAAGGCTCAAGGTGTTGTTAACAAATGCAAAGATATTAGTAAGTTAATATTTTTATTCAGAATTATATTAAACATTGTAAATAACAATTAAATTTTACTTTTATTTCCATTTTATAGAAGGAAACAATAGTTGTGATTTAGGAGGTAATTTATATGATTGCTTTGATTTCCTTCATTTATAAGTGATTTATTAAACAATATTTACTATTAGAGGACACATACATGTTTAATAAAACAACAGAAGAAATTGTAAACACAATTTGACTGTTATAATAATAAATAAATTATTACCTAATATAATGTTTTAATGTAATCGAATAAAAAGTTATTCTTTTTAAATAATTTTTACAGACATATTAGGCATTCTAAACGTAAACATGCAATTTATTAAATTCTAAAAGCAATTTTTCACAATCTACATGTTTCAGGTTGATTTTATTATTATATTTACTTAATTAATTATATAAGGCATTCATATAACATATACGCAGTGGATATAAGACAGCAGATAAGTATTTAAAAATTTTCATCTTCAACAATAATTCATATAAGATTTAAATGGAGTTATACATTTTTTTCAATCAATTAAGATCTTTGTAAAATATTTTTTTATTTTTGTTTTTAATTACCGTAAAGATATGAAATAAGAAATAATTTATATTTTTATGCTATAAAATAGATTCAATCAAACTATTAACAAATATGATTGTTATTACGGTTATAACTTAAAATTGAATATTTGTTATAATATTATAGTCAGGCAGTAGTTATTTCGTAGTGAAAAGCCAATGGATTAAAAATTATTTTTTACCTATAAAGAATTAATAGACGTGTTGTATCCTCAACATAGTAAATCATTACTTTGATAATTATAGCCAATTACTGATTCATAAAGACAATGATTTACACGATACTGTTATCGTTATTGTTTACATTCTGAATAAAACGTGCGTTGGTTAAATGATATTATACTCTATGGCAATTTTATGATAAACGAAATTTCGTGTAAGCCGACATTAGTGTGACTTCAATATAAGTTTACGCGATTATTTTCAGTGATACACGTGACGCATGCCGATATTTTCAAGTAAAATGATACGCCCGACGATTAATTATTTTAATGGATGGTCAATAATTCAGGGATAACATACGATTTATGTCATTGTTTCAAGCAAAGTAAAATTTACTCTTAAAAATTGAGCAATTCATCGATTTCACCGTAACAATAAGTCGAATAAATAAAAAGTATTCTGCGTAGATCATTTTAATACGAATTAAATTAACATTTTAGAATAGCATAAATAATTCATGAAATGATTTTTACTTAATAGAAACATTTGTATAAATTGTTTAGTAAAAATGCAAATAAGGACACTGAATGCAAATAATATATGGTAAACAGATTTGAGATTATTAATTAAGTTTAAGATTTTTGATGCCTCAGAAATCGAATAAACGTGTTACATATTATTTATTATAAGGGATTAAAAATTCGAATACGTTTAAATTTAATTTAATCATTGAAAGTCATTGTATTTATTATAGAGTCGATAATAATTCTATTGGAATGTTAAATACCAAAAAAGATAATAGAATAAAAGTAAAAAAGAATAATTGACGTCGTAATTTATCTTGACAAAATTTAAGTGTATTATTATGTCAATATATGAAAAAGGTTAATATAAAATACAAATACAATAATGACAATTCAAGAAACACGAGCAAGTATATTGATATTATATTTTTTTTTTTTTCATAAAAAGCAAACAATATATAAGTAATTTGTCAGAAATTGTTTTATTTTAATAAATTGAATTTGTAATAAATTTATATACGATATAAATACAAAAATTACAAATTATACCGTTAAGGGTTCAAAAGGTTAATTTAATTCGTAATCTGTTAATAAATATTGCTATACCGATTTCATCGTAGTATTAGCATGAAACTTTATTTATATTAATTTTTTCATAATGAAACTTCACGGGTAAATAAGAAAATCCGAACGAATGGCCAGTTTTAAAATCATACGTAATAATAAAAATCACTCTCAATATTAGTTCCCGGGTTAGTGTGACGTCAATTTTACAGTTTAAGTGGTATGACGAGCTCCTTTTTCGTCCGCGACGATCTATTTTAATAACACAAAGTAACTTAAAAGATATAATTCAATGACTGATGGTCTTTTTTAGTGCCGTCCCGGCCTTATCCTAACGATCGTTTGGAGTACACAGACGACGAACGGCTTTAATGATTTCCGAATTAAGGAGAAATTTCCATATCGACGACTCGAGATCCGCAATACCGAAACTATTGACAAAGCTCGGTTTCGGCTTTACGAATTACTTCGAGTCGGTACTTCCTACGTACGTGCGTCCTCGCACTTATTTATTTACGAATTCTTAGGTTGGATTTTTAGGTTTCCTCGTTCCGTACGAGTTCGTAGCATTATCGTTGTATACTTTTGACTTTAGTTACGTAAATATATATATAAAAAAAACAAAAAAACAAAAATCTACATGCTTTTTTATGATAATATATCGATATTGTATATATATATATATATATATATATATATTATACATGTTATTCCCACACGGTCGGTGGTATAATTACGCTTAATTTGGGAAAGGCCATTAGTTGCCGTTGCGTCAAGTAAGAGACGGCAAAAGTACGTACGTACTCGTGTCATTGCTGCTCAGGAATCGAGAAGACAGTGAGTGAAAATTTGATTAGTCGACATTGGTAGAGAGAGGCGTGTTACACGCTACAAGTTTATGAGCTGGTTCTTGACTGGCTTCTAACTAATAGTCTCTTACCAAGAAAACGATAAATTGATAGATAAACGGGGCGAGCGTGTTCCAAGCATTCCGGGGCAGAATATCAGTTTTTGTAGCTCCGCTTGATTATCCCATTTTCTCCTCCTTCCACGGTCTCTTCCTCCTTTAACTCTCTTCGCAAAGCCGTTCTTTATCCGAAATCTATCGGACGTTGTTCTGGCTGCTCGTGTAGCAGCAGCGCTCGCATGGCTCCGGCTAATAATCTCCGAGAAACGAAAAATTGCTTGTCTCATCTCTCAAAAAGCGTATCGAGCCGTTTTCAAAGAAGGCGTAAGCTAAGGCATTAATACTTCTTTTTTAGATAATGAATTAGCTGAAATACATCGATAAGAGATCTCTCGATGATAAGTGGAGAGAGACGCTTCCTTAACGGTTCTTCCTTTATTTCTTTTATTTCTCTTTACTTTTTTTTTTATTCTCCATTCGTTCGATTCGTTAATCGGGCCAACCTAGTTTGTAATATTTATTACAACACCCGGCCGGGAATGGCGTCTACTGATCCAATGTGACAGTTTCACACCTGGTACAAGATACTAAGCTTATATCTATTGGAATCCAGGTTTCGGCAAAGATAATAATCTCATTTATTTACATATATAAGTATAAGTTTACAACTAGTCGATCCAAGTGGACGGAGGGTGTTTAAAAAAAAAAAAAAAAAAAAATAAGGAAAAGGAATTAAAAGCGGAAACTGAAATATAGTTATGCCATTATTTATATTTCTGAATTTGTTTAATCAAACAAATTCAGAATGGAGAATAATCATTCTTCGCATTCGAATTAAAGCATTTTCATATTTATATTCGAGTATTACCTCGATTAATAATTGTATTGGATGCCCGTATAAAAGTAATAAATATTTTTATCCTGTTCATAAATAATACGCGTTAGCGGGGGAGTAGGAAAAAAGTAATTTGAATTATTCATTTGTTGTAACGTACAGTAGTGACGGAAATAGATTTATACAGATTTTTATACAGATAATATTTATTATTGTAGCGAAAACACGATTGAAATTCTCTTTCGCTACAGTATAAACATGGTTTCTTTTGTAAGATCATCAAGTTGTAAAAGAAATTGTTCTTAAAATAGGTGTTTGGAGGAATTTTACCGGCGAGCAAAAAGAAGAAATCCCTTTGTATTAAATTTATACTTTTTCCGAGTATTTTCCTTTTCGAACTAAGCTCGGATTACCAGAAAGTAGAAGCCAACCGAGCCGAATAAAAGCCAACGATTAACCAAATTTAAAGCACATATTAATTAATACTAGATATAAATTCACGAAATTTTGATGTCTCCCGGCGATTAAGATATTTCCTGGCCATTATAATTGCCAATAATCAAGTATCTTGATTACCGCTCTGCCGTGGAGGATCTACTTGAGATTCTGCGCACGCGACATACAAAACTGCACGACTAATTCGACTTCTTCTTTTTATAAAGAAAAAGTATAAAAAGTACTTCTCTGTGCGTATAAGCGAAAAAGCGAATTTTTCAGACGAAATTAATGAAGAAGTAGTTAATGAGCGATCGCGCCTCTCGAAGCTTGCGAATGTATTATTTATATAGCCTCGTCGGACGAACCAGTAATTTTGTTATCTAGTCATTCGCTTTTTATAAGAAAAGAGAAATATGTATATATATATATATATATATAGGGTGGCAGAGAGAGAGAGAGAGAGAGAGAGAGTAGAGAGGGGTAGATAAATGCAGGATGTCGAATGAAGGCGCAATAAAGAGAGAGTAAAACAACTTATGCGTATTCTCTGAACGGACAATGTTCGAAGTTTACATGTGGGTAATACGTTTTTGCGCGTGGAAAAGGCTCAATACAATGGCGCGGGATGACTAAAACTTTCTACGAAACTCATCAGGATCTTTATTCGGTGTTTATTTCACGTTATTTCGGTATGGTTTTTCGACACTCGAGCTCTCCTCGTTGAATAAGCTCAAGTAATATCGCCTCGATGCGAATCAACGTTCGCATTACTAATAATAAATAACAATTACATTGTAATTATCGTGAATTATTATAGCCCTAAGAAAATTTCCCAATCTCTTGTATAAATTCAAGGAACAGGCATATTATTTGCCTCATATAAAGTATATATGTATATATATATATATTTTTTTTTAGTACAATTCATTATCTTAATAATACAAGAACATTTTTTGAATAAAAATTAAGCGTTTAATCTCTTTACATAGAAATAATGTTGTAATACGAATTACGAAGGCAAATTTATTCCTAAGCTTAAACTTAATGAACTGCTTCTTCTTATTAAAAAAAATCATGTCTCACTTATTATATATAATATCTAAAATTATGATCCGTATAAAAACGTTTATTCGTTAAAAAACAAAAAAAAAAAAAAAAAAAAAATTGGTCAGGTTAACCTTTGACGTATAGTATTACCTATAATATACATTAATAATTATGAAATAGCATACTTTATATGGGAGATTTAAAAGACCTTAATTTATAGCGGTTTGAAAGTAAAATAAATCAAAGCTAAGCTCAGTGGGGGGATTATTTTGGTAAAAGATTACATATTTTCCGTGTATTCTTTTGTTTGACGCTTAACTCCTTCCGTGAAAAAATAACTTTCGCGCTAAAAAAATAACGAGTCCCAAATTTATAAAAATAAAGTGACTATGCGATATGTTAAAAGGAGTAGTTAAAACGTTGAGCCGAGCAATTACCGACTGAACTAATATTTCTTAAAGACGCATTACCCGGTAAAAGGCTTCTCGGATCCATGAAGTCTTATTCATTTGGCTTTGGAGGTTTACGTGGAATGACGCGTGCAAACGATATGTAAAAATCTATCCATTGTACTACTTGGCCGTACACGATGACAGTTACTTTAGTGAAAAAGGCATTTACGAGCGAAAAAAAAAAAATCTGCTCGCGAATCGTGAAGAGGAAGAAAAAAAGAAAAAAAAGATGTCGTTGGAAACGCATTGCGTAATGAGACCAACTCAATTCGTATCTTCAATTGGCGTTATTCAACGCAATACGGGGAAAAAAAAAAGTACGGACGAAACAGAATTTTTGGAAATCGAGACTTCTTAATAAATAAAATAAATAAAAAAATTAAAAAAAAAGTAAAAAATAAAAAAGCCCATAAGGAGGAAAATTATTTTATCAGAGGAAACGAAATTGAGCGATGATTCTCTTTAGGTTTATATAGTCCTTTACATCGTTCGGTACGTGGGAGTATCAGAGTGCAAGAAGTCTCGGGTTCTTCTTAACCCGTATATATATATATATATATATATATAAAAAAAAAGAAAAAAAAAGGAAAGAAAGAAAAATAAAAAGGTCGCACGTGCCGAAGTCGTTGTCGTGCGCCTCCTTTTGCGTCTCACTCAATGATTTCACGGAACTCGGCTCGCCCCCGCACGTCCATCGATTCGACGCGTTCCATTTAAGATGCTGGAAAGCCGGGGCTCGTTTCCCTTCTTCTTCTTCTTCTTCTTCTTCTCCATCTTCTTATTCTTCTTCTTTCGGCAGTCGCGCTATTATCCATTGTCTTCAATGAGAGAAAGCCTGATTTATCGTAAAGTCGCCGAGGTCCGCAAAAATAATTGGAACTCTTTCGCTGAGATTCTAATCGCTCTTATCGCGGGAGAAAAAAGAAAACAACGATCCAATCCAATGTCTCTTCTGCACTTCCGACTTTCATTCGATATTAAGAAACTCAAGCTTATATATATGTATATTTATTATTCTTTTTTATTCTTAATGTCTCCGTAGTATTGAGACGTGAACTAAAAACACCAGCGCCAACGTATTATAATGATCGGAGCGAATATAAAAGCTAATATCACCGACGTAATAATATATACTGATTGATGAACTCGTGAAACAAAACTCTAAAAGCACCGTTTGCAGATAACTATGTATTTCTCCATTTCATGTCGATAATTATCTTTATCGTGCATAAATGCCAGTGATTTTCTTTATTATCTTACATGATTCAATGAATAGTAAAAAAAAAAAATAAAAAAAAATAAAAAAAAATAAATAAAAGCTATGATTATCACTAATTCGTTCATATATCGTTTACTGGAAAAATTGATTTTAGCTTAATATTAACATGTATGTAGTAGCCAATAGAGAAACACGTACAATAATTTTCACAATATTCTTTCGTGTCCTACAATAAATAACGCATCAATATTTTAAAATTCTTTTATTCCCTGAAATCGTAACTTGTCGTATCACGAATTGATCAGAGGCAATTGTCCAGTTGGCCTGCTTTGAGGATGTGTAACAACGTACGTACATTTATCAATTTTTCCTTTAATTTCAGTGTCTTAATTCTTAGATCGCGTAAACAAAGCTTTTAAAAATAAATTATTAATGAGGTATTCCTTTAATTGTTTAACTTAAGGGATAATTAAAATTTTCATTAAATTTTCCTGCTTTAAAAATGAGTTTTAGAAAAGTTGTCTTAAAAAAGATTTTTAAATGTATTTCATGTAAAATGTCTGTGACGCACATTGTATAATTTGACACTTGTTACATTTATTTATCTGGAATAATTTAAATAGATATATATATATATATTTATATTTAATGCAGTGATGGAATGAAACACGTTTATTAAGGTTGCGTTCTACGGAAATGAAATTGATCGATCGAGACCCCCAATGGTATAAAAATTAAAGATAAAATCATTTAGAATTGAATTTATATCGGGTATTCAAATACACCCCATATAAAGAAAAATGGCAAAAAAATGAAACGTAATTTGAAAATATTTTAAAAATTGATCTGCGAGCAGAATGTTATGGATTCGAATTCTTGTTCAAGAAGTTATTTATTAAGGGCAGCCTCGTTTCATATTAATTAATAAAGAAATATAGAAAACAAAAGATAACTGGGAGAAAAGGAAATGAAATCCTTCCGAGAAATGAATTGTGCGCTATTTTCGTTAGACGAAAATAAAAGGTATGTTTTTGTGAGGTAGAATCTTAAGGGCGGCGAAGGGAGATGGAAACGGTTAACTTTCTCTCTTTTATTGTCTGTCTTCTTCCCTCTCCTTGCCCTCGGTTCTTACGCTTTTAAATTGGCTCATACGTTTACTAAGTGCATAGTACCCAATTACGTTCGTCTTTTTGATCCGCTTCTTTTATTCAAAATCGACTTTAGCCTTCTCTCTCTCTCTCTCTCTCTCTGAGTCTTTTGAATTTTTTTCCCTTCCATTCTATGTTATATAGTAAGTATCTATGTTATATCTATGTTATATAGTTCTATGTTATATCACATAAGTATCTTCAAATCAACTGACATTCTTGTTACTCGAACTATTCAATATTTTGACAATTATTTTTTATACACTAAAAATGTCTTTTCTTTCAATTCAATAATTTGTATCGTAAATATCTTAAAATAAAGTCAATAATAGGGAAATGAATATATTTTTTATGCGTTATTACTTGTTTCTACTAAATAAATTTTAAATTTATTTCCGATATTTGGTAAGTCAAAATATTTCAAGAAAGGTATGAAGCACAAATTAAAAAGTACCGTGAAAATAAAATTTCCAGAAATTTGTCATAATGAGATACATCGTTGGTAATGTAACACTGTTCGTACACACCCTGAAACATTATTTTCTTGTCACAGTGCATAATAATTACAATACGTATGAAAACGCTCTTAAAACTTAAAATCATTTTTTAAAGGGAAAAATTCTAAAAAAAAAATAGTGATTCTAGGAGAGTTCGGTTTAAGATTTTCATTAATAAAGAACGACGGATGCATATGGTGGTCCGATGGGATCAAGAAATCGTACGCCGACACGATTGTAACGAAAGTGGTAGTGGAAATCCAAGTACCATGCCGTACATGGGGTAATTTTGAGAACAGATCCAAATTCTCAGAGTGCATGGGAAGACTCTTTTTAAAAGTTAAGTGGCTTTCGAAGGAATGAGAGCGTAGGAAAGGTTAATAATAAGACAATGTTACTTTGGATTTTCTGTCGCTGAACTACGCAATCTCCTTTTAACCATTAGGAAATACATCCAATTCTAATATTCTTAATTCATATTAAAAAATATAACATAATGTACAATTGCCTCATCGTTTAACTTGGAAAAATTACTTAAATTACTTTATAAGCCATCGGAGAGTCGTAATTAAATAATTAAATTAAATTATGACTGTGCATTGTGTACATTTTTACATAACGTAAAAATACTTTAGAAATATAACACAGGATGAAGCTTTAAAAACTGATGAATTATTCATGAAAAATAACATTAAATTGTCAAGGGGCCGCCGTTGTAATTAGCATAAAACTATAGCATTTGGCCTTTCTAGGAATCCGAGCCGTTTAAATTAGAGCACAATTCATAATTTATCACTGCGGCGACTATTGCCGTAATATTTTTTACCGATAAAAAAGTGAATCTTTATTGTGAAATGTTTATTTTTAAAATTCGAAATTCCAATTATTTTAGTGATTTAAAAATTTCGAATGACCAATGTTACCTTATTATTGAATAATACGTTAAAGTAACAAGCGTTACATATTTTTTGATGTTTAATATTATTATCCGTCCACCCGTATTGAGTAAGATGGAGATAATATTGTTCAATATTTGGTTAATCGATAACTTTTAACGAATTCTTGCAATCGATATTGATAAATTACACATGTATTTTTTAATTTAATTTATACGCAGTAGAAAAGTATTGTCATTAGTTTGGGCATTGCAAATTTCAGGGTAACGGGGGCAGTTACGAATTTTGGTTACGGCCGGTAGATTTTGAAGATTAAAATGATATACAGTGGCGAACAAGTGTCTGATAAATTGTTATCCTATTAGGACCATAAACTTTCTGAAAGACTCCTTAGGAATTCTGGTTCCTCTAAACCGTTCTGTTTAGAGAATCTGTCGAGAAAATGTCAAAAGCTTAAGACAAAAGCTCGAAGGAGTCGCATCACGCCCACCAGGTAGAATTTTCAGCTATAAACCAGTCTCCCCTGTCAGCTCTTTGACAATAATTAATTCTATTTACACCATGAATACACAATAAATACACCGTAAATCCCTCGTAGATTTATCTAATACCTTTTGCCGACTTGTGCCGTACGTACTCTTAATCTGTGGTCGTACTCACCGCAATCCCATTAACCATGGGTCAATTGTTCTCGGTAGACATATAATGACCGCCCTTTGATAAATGGATAGGGTTCACCGCAATTGTACATTTGTAAATTTCTAGATAATTTTCTTTTCAGTTGGATACCTTTTGTAAGAAAAAACTTTCTTCCGCCGGTCGGACGCTACAATTTCACAGGCTAAATTTATTAATAAATACATCTCCGTTTCCATATCATCCATTTATTTATATTTCCATTTATTCTATTTCATTTGTAACGTACTCAATTAGCTAGAATTAGCCAATTACAAGTATTTTATTGTATAAAAAAACATTTAAAAGTAAAATAATAATAACAATAACAATAACAATAGCAAAAACAACAATAATAAACTGTTTCTTTAATTGCTCCAATTACGCTAAATTCCGACGAAATCCGGTCGAAAAGCTGAAAACTTTAGAAACAACAGATTTTCCTACTCCCTAAAAAAAAAATATTTAGACTTTTGCTTCAGATAACAAACAACGAGACATAGTTTGCCATTAAATAAATGAAATAAATCAGAATGACATTGCATTTAACGAAAATTCCAAATACCTTTAAATATAATATATACAAAGATGGACAATGTAAGATATTATTTGACGTGAATATAATTTAAAAGCGTTGTAAGTGCTTATTAAGCGTAGAAGATTATGTGTATTTAACGATACAGAGGTTTACGTGCAAGGTATTAACGAAGGCGAATTGATCGAGACAAGTGATTTGTAATTTCGGAGTTATATAGAGACCGATTATAGAGCGAAAAATGAAAATTTTACTTTAGAAATGTAAGCAAGTCATAACAAAGTCGTCCTAATTAAACTCTTCGCCTAATCTCGATTCGCAGCCGCGGTGGGGTGTCGGTATTTTCACCGCAATCGCAGTAAACCAATTCCGGGAAGCTTTTACCCGGGGTAAGTGGTCGGTCAAGGCGCTCACTTCCCGCTAAATGCACGCACGTACTATCTTTTGATCATTCTACCAAAACTACGACTCGCGCAGGCAAGCAATTAAGATCCGGAAGATCATTTTCCTCTGATTGCGCTCGCGCTCCTTCGACAATACAACTATGCGGAAAAGCCGGGTTGTCGGGTGGGTGTGACCGGGGGATGAGGATGAGGAGGAGGAGGAGGAGGAGGAGGAGGGGGGCGAGGATTGATGGAAAGGGTCAGGACCTTTGCCGCGAGACGCGATTAAATTTAATATCATGGGGAAAGGGGAAAGGGGCAAGGGGCAAGGGAGGGGTTGATGACGGCGGAGTCGTCCGTATTTGGGCGTCGGCGAGTAATAAATGATAAATGAATATCGCTCACGTTTGATCGATACCCCGGCCTCGTCTCGCTCACGGCGCTCAAAGCGAATATGCAAAGTAAAATCAAGGGCTATTGGTATGGGTAATTACCGGAGAGCTGGAAGGTCAAAGCGAATTACCGTCAAAGTGAAAATCAATTCCATCTTGTCGAGTCTAATCTCCTTTAAAGCCATGAGTAAAGATCAGTTACCGTAATGGCTTTCGCGAAGCCATATTCCCGCTTGTGTTTCTTTTCCTGCTCGCTTCTCAGAGTCGTAATCTCCTTCCGCAAAGTGATTTTCAGTTAATGGCTTTCGCGAAGCCATATTCCCGCGTGTCGCTACGATTCTTAGTAATTAATCGAACTCTAATTTCGTGTTACCGAGGGTGAAACTTGTTATATGTCTTTCGAAATAATCGATTACAATGATATTTACATCAGATCGTTGAATTATTTATTTTCTTCTATTTTCTTCTTCTTTTATTCTTCTTCTTCTTTTTTTATTCTTCTTCCGTTTTTTATTCTTTTTCTTTTCAGAATTAATCCATTACGACTCATCGTACTGATTTTTATTACTTTAACTCTTTTTTTTTCGAGCTTTAAAAACAACCGGACATTAAAACTTTATACGTTCAGTACAATCTTATATTTGTTATACATCCTTCTATTAATAAACATTCGAGTGTTCGAATTTAGCATGAATACATCATGTTTATTTATTATTATACTATTTAAAATGTTTATTACTGGCTAATTTTAATTTAGTTCTTTTGTTAAAAGCAGTTTCTTATCATATTTATTGCCGATGCTGAACATTAGGCTTACTTTTTACGTCAAATTTATATACATTTCCGGACATAACTTCGTTATGTAGAGAGTATTGTTATAAATCTTGAGCTTTGCTTCAAAAAAAAAAAACTATTTTAATTCTTGTACATTCTTCTTTAAAAGATTTTTTTTTTTTTTTTTTGACACTCCGATGGGTATCTCGAACGAAAGTAATTTTTCCTAGACTCAAAAGGTTAAACTTTCAATACGAACGTTAAAATTACGTGAAGTTTTTTTTTTTCTTCTAATAATTGTAAGGACTATAGAAAGATAAACATGTCGTCGAATTTATTATGAAGAATTTGGATAAAATAAAATATCGAATAAAAATTTCTTGAGAGAGGGGGGAGAGTGAGGAAACTGAATTTTCAACTAGAGAAGACAATAGTCAACGTGTAGGATTATCAGTATGCACGAAAAAAAAAACCAATATGCCATGACGAAGAAATGTTTGAATAGGAGTTTCTAAAAGTAGAAAGGACAGTTTCGTCATTAAGAATTTACCTTACGATCATAATGCGCATATATATTTAGAAGAATTTTGAGAGTGGGTTAATATTAATAGTGTTCGAAGCATAATATCCATTATTTTATTTTAAATGTAAATTCATTATTTTACATGTATGAATTTCAAGCATCTCAAGCTGAAAATTACACGCATACAAATACACATTTATTAGATAGTGCTCCATATAGTATAATAAATTAGAGTTAAATTAGACGGATGCACAGTGCAATAAATAAATAGATAAATGGAGAGAAGAGAATAAAAGTTTTATAATAATCAGAAACACCTAATCATATACAGAATTTGTATAATTATTTTAGAATAATAAAAATTAATTTATCACTTCAAAATTAGTATTCTAGTTTAGATATATGCAGTATTATAGTAGAGTAGTCCGTGCTACAAAATAACGTTCAGCGTTAATTTATTAGAGAAAAACAGACAATAAGGGAGAGAAATATGTAGAGAGTAGTAACTGTTGTCTGTTTCAAATTAGAGTTGATTAAAGCGTATTAGACATTTGCTACAACATAATGAATTTATTGGCTCAAATGGAATTTTCGATATCTATATTGAATAGAGTAGATAAATAGTATAGTAATAATCCAGTCTCGTTCAATTATTTGTATTTTGATAGTCTTTTATCGTTCGGCTACCTCGAATGATAAATACTCGTAAGCGAGATTGCTTTAAGGTGAATCTAAATTAATTTTTACAGACGCTAATGGCAATAATTTAATAATAATTTTACACTTTCATTGCCAGATCAAGAAATGCATAAAATTTATTATGATTCAACAGCAAAACAGCTGACATATTTAACTTCTTGCCCATTCACCCCGAAAGCAAGAGCTTTAGTTATGAGTAAAAAAAAAATGTTCTACCGATCTAAATTATATTTATTAAGGCGCGAAACAACTAGTAGGAATCGTAATTTTGGAAGGGGAGCCATCGGTATTACAATGTCAGTAGAAAAGATAAATTTTACATCTCCAAAACGAGAAAATCACTTGGTCCTCTATTCTATTGTAAATTTAATAGTACTTAAATTTAATAAAAATAAAAGAAAGTCTAAAAAGATCTACGGAACAGAGCGTATTGTTGTATCGCTGTAAAGGCGCATTAATCTAAAATTAATGGTCGGATAAAAATAGAACAGATACAAAGAATTGAGTTCCATCTAAGTGACATATAACGGCATCTAATTCCACACGTCGTGACAGTAATTCCATGGACGGTATCAATTTAAAAACTTACCGTCGCCGTTTTCCCGAAAGCCCCGTCCCATCCCCGTCCCATCCCTTGCATTAATTCTTTAAATAAATAAGGCTCGATCAAAAAAAAAAAAAAAAAAAAAAAAAAAAAGAAAAAAAGGATATCGATCGATTCGTTACTAAACGATTAATATTATTAAAAAAAAATACGAGCCCCGCCGATATAACTGATAGAACCCCAGCTCATCAAAATTACAAGCTTCTTCTTGTCGCTTCGTATTCCTGGGACTCATGTCGGAAAATCTATATACGATCTCCATTTTTGTTGGGGGCACATCTTATTTTCAGCTCCTCGCTCCATCTGCTTGCTCTCTACTACAATTATGCCTTAATTCTTCCTACTTTTATTTCCCTTCGTAGCCCGATATCTCAGCCGAGTTTATTTAATTATAGTATTTATGTAAAGTGTATTTTATATTCATTACGTGGGGCTAAAATTAGTATGTCTTATAATTTAATATCATATTATTTTGCTGAAAAAAATCTATTTAAGATTGTTTGTCGTTTATTATTATTACCTTTTTTTTTCTTTTTTTCTTTTAATTTTTTTTTCTTTTTGTTTTGTTTTGTCTTGTTTTTTTTAGCTCATTATAACTAACCCACACATACCAAGATAATAACATATTTTTAATCGCCTTATTGTACGATGTATGAGTTAAGCTCAAACATACTTTAATTTTGTCTGTTAAGTTAATTATTTTAATTAGCGTATTCTAAAAGAAATTTTTAAAGGATCTTAACTTCTTAGAGTGAGATTATTTACCACAAAATAACTTTAAAGGATATAGAATATGGCCACCTGCTTTTCAATGAAGTCTAACGCGATGACTGGAATTTTCTTATTGAACTCTCTCTCTCTCTCTCTCTCCCTCTCTCTCTTTCAAACTGCTTCCTTTATATATTTGTCTTGTTTTTATTGTTTTTAGTGTTTACTAATTACCATTTTAATTATTTAAAAGCGTTAGGTTTTTACGTTATACAATACATTTAAGTACATTTTTATGTTATTTTAAATAAAAGATTTATGTTTTACTATAACTATTTCTTTTAATAATTAAACTCCAGTATATTAATTAATACAAGTTTACGATAGAATATAATTTTTTTTTAAATTTAAACCTCAAACTGAAATGTAGTACTCGTGTAGTTATCAACAACAACAAAATTTAAAAAGATTTTCTCTTAACATTGAGAAACATTTTATAAAATGTTATAAATAATTAAAAATGATCCAAATAGTAGAATTAATATTAAATTTATTTACCATGAATATCGAATAAAGTATTATATTTTAGTATTGTACGTAATTAATTTATAACTGTATTTCTACATTTTATTTCTGTAAACTATTTGATCTGATAGTAAATCCATTATGAATAAATTATATGCACTTAAAAACCTTCTAACTTTGATTTAAAAGCTAATACTCCATATAAGCTTACTTGTCTAGTAAACACATGTAACGGTTTAATACCATTTATTTTCAAGCAATAAAACTAATATTATGGAAAATAAATTCTTCTGGTATGAAAATCAATATTTTTGTTCTCTACATAATTGTTAAAAACATTGTAAAAACATTGAAAGGGTATAAAAATTAAATAATGATAGAATAAAGGACGAAAAGAAAAAGCGACACATGACGTGTATGTGTATGTAAGAGATGAGACAGCCCTAGACGATGCTATAAATAAAGAAGTCGTGGATGGCCAATAAATTTTGATCTTTAAAATCACCAAGCGACTAAGGAGAAAAAAGTCAGCTCGAAATATCACGATGTTATGGAGACACGCCTATCTCGTATTTTCCTCCTCCAGCAGCTGTAGTTTTTCGAGATTTTTACTATGCAGTCGACATCGAAAGCATAGCCACCAGAAGGAGAAATAGTAATACCCGAAGAAGTAGATGTTTGAATAACCGAGTTCACTAACTGATTTTTTATTTATCATTCACGATATCTTAATACCCAAATTTCTTCTTTACTATGGAAATTTACAATTAACAACATGTCCAGAAAAATTAAATACATTTAAATTACTGTACAGCAGTTACAAGAATTTGCTGATTCTTTTTCCTTTTCGAATGACTATATATATATATATATACATATATGTAGGGCGAGCATACGAGCGAATGAGAGGGGGAGGGTGAAAGAGAGCTATAGAGAGATAAAATATACTATTATAGATTCTAAATTTAAAGTAAGAAAATTATTCTATAAGTTTAGAACTTAAGATGTTTCATAAATCATAAAACGAAATAATTTTTCTATTCTAAAATGTAACGATATTTAATTAATGGAACATTTATTACATTGTATTCTTGCTTATATTATTTATAAAAGTACTCAAGAAAATTAAATTGAATATACGTTGTTTTTAATCCTTTTGTAAAATAATGTTAAACTATATGTGATTATTTACATCTCAGTATATATATATATATTACGGATAAGCTTAAATTCATTTATCAATATTCTATAGAACAACTTTGTAGTAAACATACTAATACTCAAAACATTTTTATAAATCTTTTTTACTCGATCAATTTGGTGAGTAAAAAAAAAGAAAATAAAAATAAGTGAATTTCTCGAAGATTTTTAAGGTTTATCGCTCCGAAAGATAAAGTCGACATTATCGTTACTTTTTGACAGCACGCACCAACAGATTCGGAAAAATGGCCGATGACTGAAGAGTTTTATAAAGAGAGTCCTTTATTTAAAGCGTTAAGCGTTGAACTTTTCTTTGTGCATTTATGGAGTCACAACAGGAATTAATCGATGTATCGCGTGAATTTTTTTCGCGAGTTAATAGTGACTTGGCAAGATTAACGTAACCAAGACTGTAAAATTTCTAAATGCAACGATTAATTCTAAATTAATTGATATTGATTAAAAATAATGAAAGAACAAAATTGTAATCCAACGAATGGCATTAGGTTCTCTTATAATTAGTCGTGTTAAAAATAATTACGACAATGAAGAACTGACGAATGACGAATGAGACAAGGTAATAGTGAAAAGGCGAACGACTTGTATGATGCTGCGGCATAATTTCTTAGATTTATTACGAAGGAAAATGGAAAATTAGACATGGGCTCGTACATCTTCTGCGCTCTATGCATTTCCAAGGAGGACCGTAAATCACTTTTCCTTCCACGAAAGTTGCCAGCCATGCAGGTACATCGGCGAGCTTACTCCAGTTATCACGAGGAATGTTTTTTTTTCTTTCGTCTTTTTTCTTCTTTTGAAAATCTACTACGCGAACTTTCTCTCTCTCTCTCTCTCTCTCTCTCTCTCTCTATGTCGCTTGCCCCCTGTATTTGTTTAATAAAAAGAACGTGCACACATGAGTGCGTGAAGGGGGAAAAAAAAGAAAAAAAATTTTGTGAGTGCGGTAACGGAAGAAGAAAAATGTTTACCTCTGAAGCAACTCCGGAATTAACATAACTTTTTTTTTTATGATTGTTTAGTGGCATTGAATTGAAACGTCGATCCCTTAATTGTTTGGGCCTTTATATCCGAGCTGCTTGAACGTCGAATTAATTAGATAATAAAAGAATGGAAGAACGCCGTTTAAAATCCAAACGATGTCGTATTAAATTACTCGAAATTAATATTAGGGACTTATGCGCATAATATTTGCACTTTAAGCATTAATCGGCAGCCATTGTTATCATACTTAAAAGAATAGGAAAGGCTCGGGTTTTGTATAACAAAGCAGAAAACAGCGGCATACGAGTTCGAAAAATGAGTCAATTGACGTTCGCCACTACTACACCCTGCCAATCGGTAATAATTACAATATTTCCGAGAACGGTATTATTATTTGCTCTCTTTATTTTCTTTCTTCACTTTTTCTTTTATTTTTTTATTTTTATCAGGGCGGCGATAAGCGAGGACGACCTCGGTTATCACTGGGTACCCGCATCTGCGGCATTTATCTTCATTCGACATCTGCGATTTTAGGAGATGCGCAAAAGCAAACAGCGCGCGCACGTAATTGCGCGGGCGCACAACGAAAGGAAAAGTTGCTCAAGTCCGGTAACGAAGGAATGCTCGCTTCTTGCAGGTTAAAATTCCATTGATAATTGAAGAAACGCGTTCCGACTCTCCAAAAGTTTAGCCTCGTACATTCTGTAGCAGCAATACCTGCCGATGAAAAATCATCTGCTATTTTCTGAGCGGACAAATACAAATTTATACGGCTAACTGGTAATTGCTTTTTGTAAAAGCTCCCTTGCCCGTCTATCGAGCATCGAAACTGGTTTTGCGGTCGCACACGATTGCACTCATTAAACAAAACAACAAACAAAAAAAAAAAAAAAAAACTTGCCTGAAAAATTATATTCAATTTATTATTCGCCGCATTCCATTAATTATTATCGATTAATATGGACGGAAACTTAAGTGTGAACCGTCTACAGATAATTTAAAGTGCACATAGAGCCTCTTCAAAATATCCTTTCCTTGTCTTGATATTGATAAAAAAAAAATATTCTTCTCGATATACTTTTTTTACCACGTGGATAAGATTTAAGAAAAAAAAAAAAATTCAGAAAACTTAAGAAACGTGGCATAATTTACTTGAAATTCGAAAGCTTTTCAAGCTTTAATAAAGTATATTATCATAGCAATGCATTATAAAGTTATACTTTTTACAATTTACAATACTATAATGTAAAAATAATAGCTTTTTTTTTTTTTTTTTTATTTATTTCCTTTGGTTAAATCTTGCCATCGGTACTTGTCATTCAATTGTATTTGTAATTATTTTTAAATTAAATTATACATTAATCAGGCTATTATTATGGTGTCATTGCTTTCTCATGAAAAGCCATTTTACTCAGTACGACTCATTACTCGGCTATTTTGTCATCCATTCTAAGAGTCACATTACTCAACTTTAACGTGTCTCCCTATGAGTTTGCTTAATATTCATCGATGTGCATTTGCCGGCACGCCATTCCTTTCCTCTGATTACTTTACGTTCCCATTTATCGACTTTCACTTAAATTTGTATTAGTTATGGTTATTAGAAGCTTTTCCCTAGCGAACAATGCCTTTTCGAACATAAAAATGGAGTTTAAATATTTATCCTTCAATTCGTCCTTAAAAGCCCATAAATAATACGCGCTTTCAAAGACAATATTCGTTATTAATTTTACATGCACACGAATCCTAATGATTATAATAGGTTAATTAGGTTAATTTGTACACTCTAATCAATTTACCTGCTTATCTTTACGAATTACTGCTAATTTTTTCTTTCCTCTTTACCGTAATTTATCTTTAAAAAAAAAAAAAAAAACCAGTGAAACGCATGTTTCGTGTATAAATTATTCATTGTCGGGTTAATTTACGAGATTCCATTCTTACAATGCCGAACTTTCACTTTTAACCAGAATTTATTTCCCCACACTAACAAATATGTTGTTAAATTAGGAGGTCAGCGTGCCTTGATTTTTCCGAAACATTAGTTATAAGTTTGATTTATTCGAAATTTCGTTGGGACGAGAAACACGCGATTATCAAACAGCATTATAAAAATCGTTAAGCGCACAGTTTTACGTGTACGATAGGGAAAGGTGATCATTACGACGCCACTGTATGTTTACGCCAATATGAATTCATGTATAAAAACTCACGGGACGTATGCGTCCTCGTGGCTTTAAATCCCCAGAGTGCAGTGGTCATTGGGGTTATAGAGAGAGAGAGAGAGAGCACTTGGTACTCTTAGAGCCGAGTATCGAAAAATAGAAAAATAGAAAAAAAGAAAAAAAAAGCTAATTAAATAACACCTTTCATAAGATATAGTCTGTAGGCGTGTGGGTGGGTGGGTGTGTTAAAATAAATATAATGTATAAAAAAATCTATGGACGAGAGATGACCCGTCTATTTTTCATGTGTAATGGCTTTGAGCGTGTGTTGGGTCGAGAAGAGAGCAGGCAGAGTCTGTCCTATAGCTTGAAAATTATTCAAGTTAAAAGGCACGTCTCCTGGAAGCGAGAGTTCAAAGTGTAGATCCTCGACTTTCGCCGCCGTAGACATAATCCTCCATTGTAAATTTTTCGACTTGTTTCTCGGGCGGTGAACACGCTGCCGGCAGATGGCGCTGGACCCGCTACCGAAGAATTCGTCGGCGCTTATGCATTCATTCAGTAGAACGTCGGCGAGTGAGGCGCGTGGTTGTTTTTTTTTTTTCCCATCGAGGACGCACTACTAGCCGCGCCTCGGTATTATTTATTGTTCGGGTTGATGCACGATATGCGTTTCGTAAAGTGTTTTTGAATTTATTAGTGTCCAGGTACCCAGTGCTCGATAAAGTGTTTATTATTAAACTTCCTCGATAATCTTTGACTTATATATATATATATATATATATCAACGAACGTAACCCTACGTGGGATTCCATGTCCAGCGTATACGCGTCCAAGGTTATGTTTCTACACTTTTCGAGGAAATGTATGCTCATTCGATCGAACTCTATCCACGAAAGTTAGTGATTCAACGCTTCAGATACTTCTTTCAGCTGCGCTGAGAAGCGATAGTATCACTTCCCATGGTATCGAGCATCAAAGGAGCGAATCCAATCCAAAAGGAAATAAACAGTTGCGACGATTAAAAAGGAAAAGAGAGGGAGAGAGAAAGGTTAGCCTTTTACTTCCTTCCCTTCGTTTTCGCGACGTGACATTTTCAAAGCACGAGCCTGTGATAATTCCTCGTAAATAATATATATCGGAGATCCGCCGATTTCTCCGATTCTCGGGAGTCTCAGTAGATTAGAAAGTCGCCCAGTAGGTGCAGCTGCGTACCACCACCTTTCTTCTCATTTTTCACTCCATTTCTGTTGGTTCGGCACACCCGGAAAACTCGCTGCTTATGTTTTTTCAAAGGTGAATATCAATCTCCTGGAGTCCTTGGCTCGCTCATTCGTTAATAATAGAAAAATACAACACCAAACGCTACATTTAGCCGGATGCGATGAATTTTCTAGGAAAATTAATTTTTAAGAATTACTCTGCAAGTTGTTTTTCCTTTAGTTTGAAACAATTTAACGAGTTATTATTATCGTTTATACGGAGACAAATGTTACATAAAGTTTTCACAATCATTATTCGTGTCGCGCGTATGGGAATTTTTTGAAATAGTCTTCGAAAATAATGTATCGTGCGCTAACGGACAATAAGATTCGAATCCCTAAACTTATGTTTTAAATCAACAGTTATGCGTATACGTATAGAGATGGTGCACTAGCACGCCTTCCTCTCGCCTAATAAAAGGTGGAAAAATCTCGTGTCACGAGATTCCCCGAAGAGCGTGTGTGATCGAGAGAAAAAAAAATTGAGTTTTCCTCTAGTCACCTCTCTTTCTCTTTCATCTCGGTTATCTCAAGTATTTCACGGGTATTGTACCCTAACCTCCGAGGAAGGTGGGCAGAGATGAGAGAAATTGGAGAGAGCCAGGGGATTGGCGTACCTTCTTACTACTACTCTACCTTTCTTTCGTGGAGACGCTGCTGCTGCTGCTGCTGCTGTTTTCAGATTGTAATCCCTCCTCTCTTCCTCTATTCTCTTCTTCACCGCCAGGAAAATAAACTATGAACGTGAGAGAGAGCGAGAGAGAGAGAGAGAGAGAGAATGGGGGCTCAGGTAGAAGAGTGGCGGCGGTGCCTGCCTTACTCCTCAGCCGATTCTCCTTTTTAAAATTTAGATTCGGTCTGCAGCTGCTCGAAATTTTTCTCGGAAGCTGTTTCCCTTTCCCCCTCCCTCCCTCCTGCCCCCCTCCGCATCTCATCCCATCCCACTTTCGCTAAGTTGCTTATGACTTACGGGTTTCTCGAGCACGCTGGATATTTTTTTTCGTTCGAGCCCCGGCAACTTATTTCCACAACTTGTTCTGATATTGACTAATTTTATAAAAATTATTACTATTCGTCGCTTTATTTGTCATTGGCATTGTCAAAATCCACCGCGTCTGCCAAGCGTCTGCACAGCAAGATAAACCGAATTAGTTTATTAAAAGTACCTTTTCCTCTCAATCTTGCCGTCTTCGTTATCGCTTCTCGCTTATTTACAGTTTAATAACGGTCATAGTAATTTTATGATTTGTTGCTCGACGCCATTAATTTGTTGTACAGTACCACTTTAACAATCTCTAATTCGAAATACGTATCTCTTAAATATTAAACTCTTTATGAATTTCGGTAATGTTTCCTTTACACGCGACTGGGAAACTAGTTTTTTCCTCCGTTAATTATAATCTACTTGTCTGTTTATCAAAAGATCTTTAAGTATATATTTACAAAACTTGTATGTCTAATAGTAAATTTTCTTTATTCGTGCCCCACATTAACCATTTCTGTGAATTGAATTGTAGACGCAGAAGCACAAAGTTCCTATCTCCTTCTGCTCTTTATTATTACGTATCGTTTTTATTCTGCGGATTAAAAAATAAGATTTTAAAGCGAAAAACTGGATATTGCGAGTAGATGAATTATAAATTAATTTTCTACTGCGTCCAATAATTAAAAAGAAAGGAGCATTTGAAAGTATGAGGTAACATTAAAAAGGCCACGTGTTGTTAAATTTACTACATAATAATGAAACGTGTACTTCATAAACAATGTTACACAAACCTTTTCCTTGCACGTGATAAATCAGGCAGATTAAAATCAAATAAAAGTATATTCACACTTTTATTTATAAATATATCACGTTTATGAATTCTAATTGGTTTACTCTTTATCGCCTCGTTTATTATAGAACAGGATCACTAATTTTTCATTTATTTACTTTACTTAAAAATATCCTTATATTTATCTTTTTGCGCTCCTTCAAAGCCACCATTACGGATGTGGGAGTATTTATCTTCAGAATGAGATATAGACTTAAGTTAATTGCGATTTAATATTTTACCAAAGTTAACTTTGATCTTATTTATGGCTGTTTTAATATAACAGCTAAATCATGTGGTTTGGTGTTTTTTTTTTTTTTTTATTTTGTTTTTCATTTTATAAAAAGAAATTAGAATTATGCTGCATAGGGAAAAAAAGGTTTGACGATTTAAAATAGGACTTTGCAAATCTCAAACATCGTAATGAATTTTAATTATTAAAGCATGAAGCATATAATTTTGCTATCGATCTCTTTAATGTAATTAGAAAAGGAAATTCTGTACGCTGAGAAATTACGTAGCAACGAATGAATTACGTGATCCTCGAGTTTCTGTGTATATTAATTATTTGATAAATTTTAATGTTATAAATCGATTGGCAATTTGAAAAATTAGTCTAGACCTCCATATGTTTAGCTACAATGTTATGCATGCTTCTTTTTTTCTTTCTTTTTTTTTTTGTATATTAGTTTTAGTCGCGAGTTTAAGCAAGCAATCGATAACGTAATTGACAAGCGATTTTGAATCGTTGATAGATCGGTTCCACCACCTCTTAGCCGCACGTTCTTTGAAATAAGTTCAATTATTATTGCAGCGTTTATCCATAAAAT
Organism: Ceratosolen fusciceps; assembly: GCA_018883505.1. Lineage (NCBI taxonomy): Eukaryota > Metazoa > Arthropoda > Insecta > Hymenoptera > Agaonidae > Ceratosolen > Ceratosolen fusciceps. Next base: position 5,678,788 of record RCIC01000002.1, read on the forward strand.
TCGATACGTAATGATGCGGTGTCGGTCGATCTATCCTCTTTAACCCGTCTCAAGTTTATTTTCGAATTCCAGCTCTTGCGGCGCAATAACCGAGATAATATCACCTCGTCATATCGTTTTCTCAGAATATTTAAGTGAACAAAAAGAACGGAGAAAAATCATCAAATACTACAAGATATATACGTTCTCTGGGAAGTCGCGCCGAATGATCTATGCGCCGGGTCGTATCGTTAATATTCCGCCCTTTGCTTTCTTTTTACTAAAAAATAAGAATTAGTTTTAAAATAATTACGGTAATTATAATGGAATAATAAACACTGGACGTAATAGGATACCGTTTGATACATCTGTTAAGCATACGTTAAAGACCGGAGTTATGTAAAAGCTATCTTTTTACTTACTTTGCTGTTAATTAAATGTTCTTCATCAAACTGAAACGTTTCGGGTGCGTTATCACTAATTGGAACTCGTAAGGTTCTCATATTTTATAGATAGGGCATTACATACATAGCTTTGAAAGACTATTATAATATTGATGGCCGCTTTATACTAGACAATAAGTAATAGTAATTAAAGAATTTATCGATGACTAATTTATAAGTATTGTTACACAATGACTTATTTTTTTTTCCCCTATCTTATCGGCAACTTATTCGTTTGAATTATATTTTCTAATATTAAATTCATTAGAATAAATATACACTGGCAAAATAATTTCCTACGTAAATGTTTTTCACATCACCGATCGTTACTTATAATTGGAACACGCTTAGCTCGGAAAATTATATATCACTTGTTTGTTTGAAAAACTAAAAAGAAATACAAGAATCGATGTTTTGGTTGTTATTTTTTATTAGTTTTTTTTTTTAATTGTTAATGTTGAACGATCGCTAACCTTGAACTGTCGCTTATGCCACTATTGATGTTGGCTTGCTATTCTTGCTGCTTGGGACAAAAATTTCATGCGAAAGTGTATCGATTAATAATTGGAGAACTATTTATTATATATGAAGGCAAATAATGTCTTGACTACGATATGTTTGTATCGTGCTTTTTTTTTTCTTTCGGTATTTCTTTCTTTCTTTCTTCCTTTCCTTCTTTCCTTCCTTCTTTTACAACGGTTAATAATATATCAGCAACGCGATTACAAAGCAAACAAAGCAGTGACTTAATGTTAAGTGGGTATTATAATTATTTGAATGTCCAAGAGAATCTTCTTGTCTACTAGAGTTGTTGTATAATTTAAATCTTTGTTCTGTCTGCAGTTGTCTGTATATACGCACCGTATGTGGACATACCATAGGCAGCACGTCTTTTATTTGAGCGATTTCTGACTACGATCTGATGGTAATCGCGCCTCTTTTGTCATTTACTCTTTTTCACTATTTCCTGTTTTCACCCTTAATAAATTACTTCCTAGAAATCGAGATACGTGCATCTCTGTCTCTCGTTTTCAGTCTGTCCGCTTCCTTATATCTATCGTATTTTTAATTGTTTGTCGTGTGTTATCCGGAGTGTCCTGAAATTTTACAGATTATAATCGAGGTCGTGGTTACCGTGTGTCGTTCGTCGAACCGCTTTTAACGGAAAAGCTGGTTGCTCCCCGATTCTAGTTATAAGCCGGGCTCGAAGTAAAAATTCGATTCATTCCCCGGAGTGACCACCTTGACCTTATTCGTATATTTTATCTTTTCTACCACCTTTCCGTGAAGCGATTAAGAAATAAGTCATTTTACAAACAGTTGAAGAAAAGAACTTTAGATAGAAAAAAAAATAAAGTATTAGAAATTTATATATATATATATATATATTTTTTTTTCTATACATTAGGCGATGGGGACGGGGACGGGGACGAGGACGATGACGTTTCTGCATAAATCTGTAAATAAATTTTCCAAAAAATATAATTATGTTTACTTTCATGCTTTGCACGCGTGAATCAGCCACTCGAGACATTACCGTCGGTTTATTACGAGCCCTAGAATACCTTGGCAGCATTGACCGATGTCGAAGAGACGGGAAACGTCTGACAAATTTGAAAATAAAAAATAACGGAATTACCGAGTCACGATGCTTGGGAGAACGAAGGGAAATATTAATTCCCCAAAGTTGGGAACACGTCCCTCTCGAGATTCCTGAGCAGCAACCGATCGTCATCATCAAAGGCATCTACACTAGCCTCTTCCCCCTCCCCCCCTACTCACATGGTCTTATTATCCCGAACTCTGGGCACAAATTTAGATATTTATTCACTAGGAAAATATTAAAATACTTTAAAACATTTTAAATGCCATAATTTTAATTACGAAGATAAGCTCTTGATATTATTTCGGATTAACGTCATAATCCGTCTCGTTTTTTTTTGTTTTTTTTTTACATTCGTTGCATTTTTTTTTTACAGACAATATATGCATAATACATATTAAGGAATTTGTGTCGACGAGTCGAGGATTTTATTATATTACTATCAGCGATAGGAGTTACATTTTTTGTTTTTTTGTCCGAAACCAGTTAATTGACACTCCAAAGTTTTTATCACTGTTCGATGACGAAGGGGGGGGGGAATGAAGGAGGGAGTGCAATCGGAATAAACATATCTATTGACATAACATTATTTATAGGCCAAAAATAATATGCAGACGTTCGATTATTATAAGAATATGCATTTTTCAAGGAATATTGTAATACAAGATATACATTATAATAAGCTTTATGCGTCAATCATTCTCGCAACAAATAATAACGACGGCTTGTAACATATTAACAATTTTAATTTAATTAAGTGTTGCATCGTTCGTTTGCAATAAAGATACATTGTAGGCTTCGTATTTTAAGATTCAGATACTTTTTGTTATTAAAATATTAACGTTCTCACGAAAAATATTCTATGAACGTAAATGACGTAATATCCTGTAACATATTATTTTCATAATTAGGTTTTTGCATAAAAAGCGCACAATTACTCTATGATACGAAACGTGGTTAATTGCTTTCGCCACATAATTACTTTAAATTTTAATTTCTTAATAGAAGCCATTTCTATTTATAGACTTTACGAGTCAATACTCTAGGATAAATAAATGTAAAAACAAAAACAAAAAAAATAACAAGAATTTGGAGTTGAGGGAAATAACAATGTTCCTACGTACGGCTGTCAAACAATAAATGCATATGTATATGTATATGTATATATATGTATACATGAGCAACAATTTGAGTTTTTCAACAATCCTCTGATTGAAATCTGAAAAAACGTTTTCTAGCGAGGCGGTGTCCCCCCCCCTCCCCACTTCTATTTAATGTAAACCGAATCTCAAATAGATTTTCTCGAATTCGTGGGACGGGACGACGGCGGCGTAGCTTCCTACCGCGTTACACAGGTAAAAGAAAAAGGAACGTCTGTAATCATGCTTTAAAGCAGATAAAGCAAGAGGGGGATTCGTTATTGCCTTGGGTATTGGCCCTGGGTTAAAAGGAAAGATTTTACACGGAAAAACAAACACACAGGCGATCGCGCGCGCTCGCCCACACACACGCACGCGACACAGGCAAACGGGAATACGGACGCGGGCGCTCGCCCCCGGCACGCACACATAGCGATAGAGGGCGGGGGGGGGACGGTGGGGAGGGCAGGCAGATGGGAGAACGGCCTTCTGGCATTGCGACACCAAGTCGACGTTAGCAGCAGCGGCCCCCGGAGTGAACGCAGGGACATTTCGCGGAAACACGGCTTCGGGCTACTTGGCCAATACTGCGAATCGGTCGACTCGGCCGCCGCCGCCGCCGCCGTCACTGCCGCCGTCGCCGTCGCCGTCGCCGTCGTCCTTCTCGCACCGCACTCCGTGCACACGTGCTAGCGCGTGGCCTCGCCTCTGCGCCGTTGTGAGATTCTGCTCTGTGCACACATACGCGTGTACAACGAGCGGAGGCGGAGGCGGAGTTGCAGCAAGAGGGATAGCAACTGTTACTTGCACTATTTATCTTGAAAAGCTCTCATTTTGCTCGCCGACTCCGAGGCTAGAGTTGTTTGCACCTTCAAATAACGTTTGTTCCCGAACACCGAGTGTTTGTCTGCCAAAAGGTTCATGTCATTCCGCGGCAGTCAGGACTCACTGGCCTGGCTAAACCACCGCCTTCTAAACGAGATAAACATTAACGTTTCCCGAAAGACGTTCGGATGAATGTTGCAAATGAACGGCTGACCATGGCCGAACAACTGCTTACGTAGATCCCGCATTATTACGTCACTCCACAAGAAGTAAACAAATAGCAATGAAAAATGTTTGGCATTATCAAACACAATATTTTGATGTTAAAGTGTTTATAAAGCAAAAATCCTCTTCTCCGCAGTTTCTTCTTTTTTTCTTCTTTCTCTCTTATTCTTTTTCCTTCTTCTTTTTCCTTTTTCTTTCGAAGTTATATAATTTACGAGAATTTATTAAGCTCGGGAATTACGCGTTTGGTCTTTGCTTGTGTTTTGTATAATTAGCTCACATAAATAAGTGCAAGCTCCGTTTGAAAGTATTTTTATCGCGTGGTATACAAACTATATAATCGTTTTCATAAATTTTCCTCTTTCGTAAATGACCATATAAAATCTAAAGTGAATAATAATAGCATTCGCTCGAATACCTTTTCATTTGCTCGACTTTTTTACGAACTTGGAGCGAATATCAATCAACGACAATACGTCAATTTATTTAAATAATATTTATCAACAATTAGATAGTATGGAGTTCATTTTTTATTTGGATATATTATTGTTTGTCCCGGAATGCCAATTTAGAATTTCAAAAGATATTTAAAACTTGTAAGAATTTAATGGCTTCTCTTGTAATTTAGAAGTATTACTTAATCGTTTCCATAATGTCATTACACGTACAAATTAACTGTCCAGGCTTTGAATTATTATCTGCCATAGTTATTGTTCAGAATTACGCATAAAGAAAATTATAACTTAATTTTAACACTCAATTTGATTATTAGCGTCGTTACAGTAATTATGTTTCATAATGTACAGCTTTAAAGCAAAACCAATAATAAAACAAATAAAAAACGCTTCTTTCGCCAATGACCAATAACTATGCTTTCTATTTGCATTGTACGATGGATATTGCATCTTTTTTTTTGCGTTTTTTGTTTTATTATACATGGGGGCAAGGTAATGTGGAGCAATACATTGGCACTACACATTAATCCTACATATTACCTATACTATCGTATAACTTCAGATGAGCTGTCAACTTGTTTTCCAGAAACGTATATATATCAAAGAAAGATCTTTCCCATCGATTTCTATTTATATGTACGGAGGTTTAAAGAGAAAATTTTCTTCCGAAACTGAACTCTTAAGAATTAGTACACGATGAGATCATTCTTATTAATAATTTATTAAAAAATATTTATGAAAGTGTAGGTTGTTTATTGGCTCTTACGCGAATCTTTCTAATTAATTAGCATTAGTCTGAAATTCACAATGTATTATCGGCAAATAGTTTTGTAAGATACCCTTCTTTCTAACGAATTTAAAGACTTTCATAGAAAGAAATGGTTTTAACGATATTTCCCCATAAAAATAAGGTTGTTTCGAAAAATGATTACCCGAAGTTCGGAGACATCCTTTGAATTATACCTTTTTCTAATTATCATTCTTACCAATGTGTAAAATGCTCCATTTACACGAATTGTAAAGGCTGCGTCAATTAGCAGGTTTTTTAATATTTTAGAAGCTTTAAGAAGGAAAAGAAGAAATAGTCAGAGCGGTATTGGACAGCTTAGTCGGAATGCCTCGATTTCGTAAATGCTTAAGTTGGACGTAATCTCACTCGTGGAGAAAGACAGATTTTCATAAAATCATTAATAAATACCTCATGAACCAGAAATACCGGCGGGTAACTAGTTGCCCCCGGCCTCCCTCCCTCCCTCCCTCCATCCCTCCCTCCTTCTCTTTCTCTCTCTCAACGTTACATAAAAACGCAAAATTAGGTTATACAAATTCTAAAAATAATGCTAGAGGGAAAATGAAGAAATGCAGTGGAAAAGAAACGATAAAGAACGAACGTCAAAGCTGCGTATCTACTTTTTTAGCCGAGCCTTTTTGATTTTCCTTGTCATCTTTCTCTCCGCTGTCGATGTTGCTTGTTCAGTATCAGCTTCTCACGTCGTCTGCTACGAAACACGTCTTCGGCGGCGGGCGTTTTCGCGGAAGTCCCGACTCTTCCACGACACGGGATAATTAGACTGTAATTGGCTATTCTTAGACGCGACTCTCATTTTTTCTCCTCCCCCTCCCCCTCCCCCATCCTCAACCTCCTCTTCCCTTCTGTCACGAACGCCGCTGTGTTTCTCTTTTATCGCTAATACGTCGCTCTTCCTCCTCCTATTCGCTCTCCTTTTTTTTTTTTTTTTATACAGTTTTTCTTCAATTAGTCAATTGTTTCATGGCGTTTTTACGCGTTGCGGAACTGTTTGTTGACTTTCCAGTGCTTTCTTACTCACCTCTTTGCTTGCTTTTTTATTTTTTAATGCTTTCAAACTACTATTTTTCTCACTTTTCGTTTGTCTTTATTATAATAGCGATTTATATTTTATCGTTAAATTATTATAGACCGATTTTCAAAGAAACTGTGCAACGTTTATTAATTTTCCCTTCCTCCCTCCGTCCCTTCTGCCCCTTTAATTTACGTTGCGCCAATAATCTCGGCAAACCTAAATTTACTTGTTTATTTTACTGGAATCTGAAAAAGAGAAACCAACAAAGCTTAAATACAGATTTATTTATGATTTATGAAGCGTATTGGTTATTTTATTGCTCAGATATTGATTTTAATTTAAAACTAAAGGAACTTTTATTTAAGTTAATATTATGCTTCAATGGTTTTATTTACACTTGTTTGTTTTTTTGTTTATTTGTTTGTTCCTTTGTTTGTTTATTTGTTTATTTATTTGTTTGTTTGTTTTTTTACCGTTTTTTATATATTACAAATAATCTTAGTTAATTAGAGAACTGTTATTTCGTTGTCTAATAATTCCGAAGCTCGTTCTGTAATGAAAATTATCGAAAACGATGATGAAATGCAATCGTTCGCATTATATTTAAAAATTCAATTTGTGTTATTTCAAAGAAGTTAGATAATAAATTATTCTTTAAGTGTTGTTACCATTCGTAGAAATTTAAATCGTTAAAACTTAATAGACGCAAGAAGAGTCGCTAGATTATGAATTGGTGACATTTCGAAATTACATTTTGAATGATATTTTGTTAAATACAAAGTCATACGTGTTAATGGAATGAAAAAAAAAACAAAAAGAAAAAAAAGGAGCCATTAGAATAATTTATATTTTAAAAAGGAGCAATGAGTTTTCAATTATAAAAATATAAAATTTTTAGTAATTGAAGATTAATTATATCTGCAATTAATCATTTTATTTTACTTGTACTACGTATTTAATTATCTGTAAAATAAAATTACTTCTTACAATATAAATAAGAATTCAAAGTGTTTGAAAAGCTTAATAATAAAACGTCAGTACGGATTTAAAGGTTATTAATAACTATTTATCTGTAACTATGAATTCTACGATTGAAGCTATAGTTATGTTATTAAGTAGAACTAGGCAGATAATTTATTTGCAATTAATTTTCAGTTAATGGCATAAATAAGACGAGGACGTAAGCTTAATATGTCGATTGACACTCCTACATATTTATATACTTTACTTTTTTCTTCTGCACACATATGTAAAGAAATTTTTTTTATATCATTGTTGCCGTTACGTTCCAGTATTTGTATTTCACTAATTCTTAATTGGCTCTTAGAAACGAATGGCTGAATTATTATTATTTCTCTATTCTAAAGAATATACGATCAAGTAATTTTTCTATGTATTAACAGTCGAGGGAAATTCTTTAAAAGTGTAGGTATACCTTTCAAAAGAATGTTTACCTATCGAGTGGAATAGTTGTTTAGCTGGTTAGGTTATGATCTTTTGAAAGTAATATTAAATTATGATCGAAGAAAAAAGATTGTGTCGTGTAGAGCCGTAGCTACGAGCATCGCATTGCATAATAAATACATCCAGGAATGTCTGCGTACTAGCGATATAACTAATAAGTTGCAATGCATCAGCACTACATGCCATAAAATTAATTAGCTTTTTATTTATTCCTATTGCGAATAAGCTTTTAATCCATCCTTTCTTCCCTCATTTCATTGCGTTCATTATAAATGAAATAAAATTGACAAGGTTACGCCAAGTCAGTGTAATATTGTAGCATGTACGGTTTTAGCGTGTTTGTAATTGTTATGCTTATTATGATAAATATTATACAATCTTCTGGTAGTAAAATAGCATGAAAATAAATAAAAATATATAGATAGTCGATAAATTGTTGTAAGCAGATTAAAGTTCACGCAAGTAAATCTCAAGTTTTTTTTTTTTTTTTTTTTTTTTTTTTTTTTTTTTTTTTTTTTTTTTTTTTTTTTTTTTTTTTTTTTTTTTTTTTTTTTTTTTTTTTTTTTTTTTTTTTTTTTTTTTTTTTTTTTTTTTTTTTTTTTTTTTTTTTTTTTTTTTTTTTTTTTTTTTTTTTTTTTTTTTTTTTTTTTTTTTTTTTTTTTTTTTTTTTTTTTTTTTTTTTTTTTTTTTTTTTTTTTTTTTTTTTTTTTTTTTTTTTTTTTTTTTTTTTTTTTTTTTTTTTTTTTTTTTTTTTTTTTTTTTTTTCAGAAAAAAAATATTAATTACTTCTGGAATAATAATTAACGCTAATTAATCGTCGTAACTCGCCATTTCTCGGATGGTTCTCAAATATAAACGTTAGCCATTATAACGATTAAAAGTCATCGAGAAGCATCAGAGTGTAAAGAACTTTTTTTTCTTATTATAATAATTAAAATAACCGTCGGATTAATATTATTATTATTATTGCCGATCGATCGATCGACATAAATGTTATTATTCAGTGCAGGCACGTCATTATTATAAAGCACATTGCACGATAGAGCCTGTTAATTTCGAATTAATATAATTACCATTGTTATTTATAAAATAATCATAATTACTGATATGCAATTTGTCCTCGCTTAATTTTTCTCTCGCACTTCGCGAACCGTAATAATGTCATTATTTTTCTTCTTCTTATTTTTAATCGCCTTTCAATTTTGTTTATGTAAGGTATGTCCCCCTCCTCCCGCCGTACTTCTCTGAATCGCAAATGGCTATTTTTATATTCGTTTTTCATTCTTGCGATTAAAAAAAAAAAAAAAGAAAAGAAAAGAACAACTTACTCCGAACTAATAAAGTAAAATGGTTTCTGTAAAGTTTTTGACTTGGTCTCGGATAATCATTATTCTAAAGCCACGAAATAATAATAAAAAGGTTGCTTGCTTTATATGTCAATTCTCAATTAGACTAGAGCGGCTAATGAGTCGTGAGAAAAATTACTCAGTACCTCGTTATTATATCTCGTTACAGATAAAGCAATGACTGATAAATCCGTCACTTTTTACGGACGCGTAATAAAATTCAAATATAAATCTAATATTGATAGTATATTATTTTAAAACTAAAAAAACAATAAAGAACAAAAAAAAAAAAAAAGATCATTGTTCGCAATTGCAGGGGCAGCCGTTGATCATTGTTATGCTGGACGAAGCCACTAGTATCATAGTTTTTGCATTTGAATCGCTATGCTGACGGTAATGTGCCCGAACTGTAGGCATCGATTCCCTGCCCCAGGCTGCTGCAACACCGGTGAAGTTTCGGACACCGAGACTACCGCCTCTATCGACCTTGAGCACCGTCCAGCAAATTCTACCGGCAGTTTTTTGCTTCTCGATGCAACGAATTACGCCAACGACCAACACCTCCAGGAAGTAATGACGATCGATTATCTTTTATCCTCGACTCCTATATTCGTTTCGTTCCTTTGCGATAGCAATGCTATTCACCTGAAATATATATATATATATTTCATAATAAAGATATCGCTGCCATCGTATTTAACACGTTAAATTTACGTCGAAGCTTAATTTTTATAATCAATAATATTAATTAAAATAAAAAAAAAAAAAAACACACACACACACACACACACTTGCAAGCTTAAAATATATATTCGTTCTACCGACATGTAAACCAAATCGATAAACGAAATGTGATTGCAGGTAACGATCAGTACGCAATGCGGGATCCAGTCTGGCGGATGTTTAATACAGAGTAACAATGCCGAGGTGATGGTGCTCGCGAGTACATCAGCTCCGCGTTTGGAGGTGAGATCGAAGCTCTCGGGCGGTGGTTGCCTCGTACAAAAGAGATTTGAGCCCTGCACGGAAGAGTCGAGGCCTTTAATAATTGGCGAAGAACTGCTTAGGAAAAGTTTCGAGCGTGCCACTGAGTTTCATCGTAGTCACTCGACGGCTGCCAGGTACATCGATATTTCTTGTCCTTAACGCCGAGCTCGATAATACATATCACTTTCACACAACGAACTTTAAAGTAGATATCGTCGTCACTAAGGATAAGAATTCCTTTAAATACCTGTATTTATTTTATTAATAAAGAATTAATGAAAGCTACGAGCCCCGTTGTTTTTTTTTTAGTATGAATATGACGATCTAAATATCTTAATCTAAATATCGAACAATTTACGTTTTAGGTTGGAACCACCTCCGAGCGGCTGTCAGGAGCTTCCGGGGACGAGGCGTGAGATACCTGCTGGTAGTCCAGGCGCATGCAATTGCTGCTGCTGCTGCTGTTATTGTCGCAATTGTTATCCTTATCATAGCAACAGTGTCGACGGCATTTGTAAACGGAATCTGAGTCAAGTCGTTGTTAACAACAGCTTAAGGAATTCCGACGATGCTTGTCATAAGAGTGCTCTAGGAAGCAGCTCTAAATATTCTGGTCAGTCATCAAGTGAACATGTCGAATGTAGCATTTTTTATATTTATTTGTGTTTTTTTTTTGTTTTTTCTTTTTTCTTTTTCCTTTTCCTTTTCCTTTTTTTTTTACATTTTATTACGATAATGTAAGTTTATAAAATAACGGTATATTAAACAAGTACGTTTTACGATTGTTCAAGTGGTATTAAGAAAAATTAAATGCATTGATAAATGTTATAAATTATAATTACGAATTAAAATGACGTTCAAAGCACTATATTATTCTTTGAATAAGGATAAAAATCTAAATATATTTATTGATAAGATTTGGTCATTTTGATATTGAATTGTAGGTGACGTGCGAATCCAGGTTAATGCAACAGTGCGTTTACCCTCGACAAACACCGCAGCCACTAGCTTAGGTAGTTGTACGCTCAATATAACAGCCTCAGCGTCATCAGCTAGTGGGCCAGAATCAAACAAAAGCATCCACGGCACTCGCAACAGCCTCAATGGGGGTGGTATTATCAGCAGTTATCACCATGGGTCCGGATTCAACGACCCTGTTAGGGAGGAATCGCCGTGGATATCTTTACCCTTAATGTCAGCTTGTCCTTGGGAGTGTGATGCCTCGTACCTGCCAGAGAAAGATGTGGCGCGACTTGCCGAGGTGCGCAGACTTTTGCAAACCTGCGGATGGTATCACGAAGGCCTCAGTTGGCAACAGAGTGAAAATCTACTTAAGGATGCGCCCATCGGTAGATGGCTCATGAGAGATAGCTCTGATAGTAGGTGAGTAGCACCTACACTAACTATTACAAATACGGAATCCTGTTTTTTTTTTTTTTTTTTTTACATATATATAATATATTTGTCATTAAGAATTTAATAAATCAATATTAATATTGATTAAATATTATTTTGCATTTGTAGGTATACTTTCGCGATATCGGTACAAACTACAAGAGGGCCAACGTCAGTGCGGGTATTCTATTTTATGGGAAAATTCCGATTGGATGCAGAGCCCCGACTCGCTCTAACGATGCCTCTCTTTGATTGCCCGATCAAAATGCTAGAGTATTACTGTGAGTACTCAAAGCGCGTGGACGATCAACGTCAAGAAGTTTGGCTAGACTATAGCGGCCAGATCTACTCGCAGATCTATTTGTCGGATCCCCTGATGAAAGAGGTGCGCTCGCTCTCGCAACTCGCTCGGATCGCCGTCAATCGAGGGAGTGCTCGCCTTGAGAGGGATCTAGAGCGATTGCCACCCGTTATTAGAAATTATCTGAAGGAGTACCCCTATACTCTATGAAAGCGATTGAAAGTTGTGTTGGTTTCTATTCAGCCTTCATCAGGCAATCATATATATGAACGTTTGAAAAACAAAGTCCTCTGAACGTACCGGGTGAAAACGAAGATTGATATTACCGACATCTCAATTGTGGTGTTGATTTTAGATTCTTGTTATACCCGAATAATGACAGCTAATTTAATTAATGTTTTTTTTTTATTTTTATTTTTTTTTATCGTTGTCTAACACTTATTAGAGGCATGTAATAAAAATAGCTAAATAAATCGGTGTAAAGCATGGTATTCATTATTTTTCTATTTTTCTGATCTTGTGCCACTTCGACATATAAAGAAATACATGTGTAAAGGTTAAAGTGTATTATCTCCGTATTAAATTCTAATGCATTTTATTTAAAATATGTAATATTAAATGAAAAGCATTAAATAAAAATCACGGAAGCTCATTTCTTTTATATCATTTAAACAACGAAATACTGTTTCAATTATTTATGTCAAAAATGTTGGTTTTACAACGTAAATCTTTGTGTAGTTTTTCTTGATATCAGTATTTTATTTTAATTTATTTATTCTCTTATGCTGGGAAGAGGGTGTGAGTATTTAAAAATTTACTTATCGAAAAATCGAAATGCTAAATATTAAACTAATTTTGCTATAAAAGAGAGATTAAAAGGTAATAATTTAAACTAATGTTATAAAATTCGAGGTTCTCAAAACGAAGAAACAGCTTTATCATGATGAAAAGTAACCTTTGAAAATTAATAGGTCTTATTTTATGCTTTCGGTATTTTATTTTTTCAAATTCATAACCCTCTTGACCAGTACCTTGATGAAAATGATCATATCTAGTCTAGTCAAATGATAAACCGTGTAATAAAATATAATTTATTATTGAAAAACAGTGTCCTGAATTTTATTATGATATGATAAATTGCAAAATGTTTGAATTTGTTAATAATTACATAGTGATAGACGAACCTCTATTAGACGTATTTTTTATTTTACTATGGATATTGATTGACATACATAAGAAAATACTTTTTAAAATAAATTTGTGTTATTTTATTACACGTTTATCAGATATTAGTATTGTATGGTTATTTTTCAACAAGTTACAATTAATTATTAGAAGGAAGTTGAATAATAAAATTAATAAAATATCTATTCAAAACTATGTAGTTTTGATTGATTTATTTATAATAAAAATATCTTGTTATTATATTTAATCATACTTGAAGATTAATATCACTTTTTCCACATAATAAGAGAAGCATATTATATTATACGTAAGATTATCTACTAAAATTATAATTATTACATTTCTGACACTATGTTATAAATTTATTTTTATAGCATTTTGTAAAAAAGCAAGTTGTTAAATTACGACAGATTATAAAATCTTTCTGGTTTTTGTACTGAGAAAATGTTATTTAGAACATTAATTATACAGTTAAGATTTTAGTTCAAATATGATAAATATTTTTTATTTGGAACATTTATATTATATAATTCACTGCAGAATGGATACTTTATTAGCAAAATAATGTATTTCTTAACAATGCAAAATTATAAATAATTTTTTCTCAAAATAATTCAAAATCACTTATTGCCAAGTACGTTATTAAATTATAAATCGTAGAGTAAATGAAATTATTTTTTAAACAAGCTGCTTTAAGCAAATTCATTATTTTATTTTTTAAAATAAAATTACGTTCTGACAATTAGTATTTAATATAATATATTTTTTAAATTATTATACAATACTTTATTCTTGCTTTGTCGAAAATTTCACGCATTGTAATAAATAAATATTTATTTATTTTAAGCTAATTGAAAGATTATTTTCATGTATATAGAATTGTATAAAAACTATTTTTAATAATGAAAGAACGTGTAATTTTAATATTTATCAATTTAAAGTTTTTGCATAATAATCACAAGCCAAAATAAAATTAATTCTTCTTACGTTACATAAACTGTTTTCTCAAAAATGATTCATACGATATTTAACATCATTAATTATTGCATTTCTCGAATAGGTTTTTTTTAACGTACTCGTGACCTAATAACGATGATACGCTCTTAACACATTTAAAAATGACATTTAAGCATAATACGTAGTATATTCTGTTTAAATAAGTAACCCAATCTTAATATATAGAATTAGAATTTTATTGTTCCATAAATTAATATAATAAAATCAATGATAAATAAGAATTATTTTCTTCAACGTAATAAACGATTATATATTTCTCGTTTATCAGCCATATATTATTTAACTTATTTAAAAAATTGATTATGAAATCAAATTTATTTATTTGTATTAACGCACTACTATTATTATTTGGAAATGCAAGAGTATTTTTATTAATTGATATTACGAATTCTTCGTTATATATATATATATATATTATATTGCTCATAATAAGAAAAATTGCGAAATTTGTATTTTATGCATAAGTCCTGTATAAATTTAAGTATAAGATATTGAAGGTAATAACTGAATTTGATTGTCTCTATATTAGAGGCGAGTATTTGTAATCCTTATTTTGCATATAATTATTATAAGTATCATCGTCATCATCACCCTTGAAGAGCAAAAAATAAATTTTCTGTCAATCTACAATCAATTCATACATCTTTTATTTTTTTTTTGTAAAATTGTTGTTCTTCATTAGTGAATTTGTTACACGTTCGATGAGTGAATTGCATAATTTTGAATCGCAGTTGGTCATTAGTAATCCGAAAAAAACGACGAAAGACTGATCAGAACGTAAACTGCCTTATTTATTATCATCCAATGAATCGACAAATTCTTTGCGAATTCGCCAAGGCAAATGTTATTAACATCGATACAAACATTCTTTATACTAGTAATGAAATATGTATAAAATGAGGTAAATTATTAAAAAACTATTTATTATTATATATTACAGATTCTTATTTTGTTCCTTTAAATTCCTTCTTTTTCTTTTCTTTTCTTTTCATTTCATTTCTTTTTTTGTTTGAATAAACAAATTTTTCATTCTCAAAATTGTTGTTTTATACTTTATTTTGTAAGCAAAAGGTCTGCATAGAATTTCTTTGGTTGTGACATAAGATTTACATATTTATATAATTTATAAAATTTCGGTATGCACATTCATATAAAATTTATGTTTATTTTAAATGTAATAATTCCATCCTTGGACAAGCTTCCAAAATCAATAGTCATCTTTGTTTGTATATAAGATTAATTTACTTTTTTCTATACTGCACTTATTAATATATTGAAGTTAAAAATATTTTAAATTTATAATCATTTAAGGAGTCAGGGAGATCTTCTTTCTCAGATTTTTATCCTGATATTAAATCTGTTTAAAATTTTAATTTCGATTCCGTTATGCCGATGATCTATAATTTCATACAACCGATCCTACGTATTTACTAATGGCTGCTTGAAATTGATGCGCTCTTTGAACTTGTTCAGATCTGTAAAAAGAGAAGAAGAAGAAGAAGAAGAAGAAGAAGAAGAAGAGGAAAATAAAAAGTAATAAAATACGAGCGTATCGTGGAAATTTAAAAATTTGTAAATATAAAAATGTAGGATAGAGGGGATTATTGAGATGTGAATACTTACTTGAAATCATCGAGTTCTCTTGTTTTTTGTAGTGCGACGTTCTTTAGCTTTTCGATCTCTAGCTCCTTCGAGCGGAGGACCTCGATGTGATTATTTTGCGTCTCGCTTATTTGCGAGTACAACCCGTTGATTTGGGAGAGCATTTTTTGTACCTGCTCGTTTTGTTCCCGAATTCTCGTAGTCTGCTCCTGAAGCTCGGACTTCAAGCTCGTCGATCTTTCCTTTTCCAATTGCAATTCCATCCTCAAAGCCTCGTACCTCTTTTGGGGCTCGATCGACTCTTCCTGTAGCTTTATTATCGATTGCTGAAGCGTGGCTATGGATTTCCTTGACTCCTGAAGCTTTTCCTCAAGTTTTTCTCGCTCCTCCTTCGACCTGTGCAGGGCGTCTTCTATTTTCATTGTCCTCGCGGCAAATCTTTCGCTCTCGTCCGATTTTATCTTCAGCTTCGCCTGCACCTCGACCGACTCGCGCAGCTCATTCCGTAATTTCTGCAAATGTTCTTGGCATTTTTCCAAGGCCTCCGTTGATTCCTTCAACGTTTCCTTCAAAGTGCTTATTTCGATCTTGCAACGGTTCTCTTTCTCTTGCATTTCCCTTTTCATTCGGTGAATGTCTGTTTTACATTCCGAGAGCGCGTCTTCGTAGTTTTGTACAGTCGACGCGAGTTTTTCTTTCATCGACTGCATCTCCAAGGCGGTCTTTCTCAGCTCTTTTTCATAGGCGCGATTTTTAGCATCTGCCTCCTGCTTTTGTTTCAAGTTATTTTCAAACGTTTCTTCTAAATCTTTATAAGACTCCTTCCAATTTTTCTCCGCTTTGCTATAACTTTTTTTCAACATTTCTATATCCGCATTTTTTTCTTCGAGCTTGTTAATACTTTGCTCTTTAAGGAACTCAAGCTCAGATTTTATCTTTTCATTCTCATTATTAACGAATTTTAATTCTGTTGTTTTTGATTCCAAGTCACTTTTTAAAAGATCTATGGCAATCAATCGTTCTTCCAAAGTCTTATTAAGACTCTCAATCTTATCATTAGCTTCTGTTACATTATAGCTTCCGATATTCTTTGAAATCCGATTTAACGACGACTTATCTTTTAAATTGTCACTGTCCTCAGATCCAGAATTTTCTAAACTACAGTCTTTCAATTCTTCCATTAATGTCTTTGATTGTTCTTTTTTCTTCTTTTTTTTCTGTATCTTCGATTTTATTCTAATGATTTTATCATCTTCTTCGCTTGTCATTATAACTAAACAGTTATTATCTTTTAACGTTATTGGTTTTTCACATAATATTTTTCTATTTTGATTTTCTACTATTTGTTCAGTTATGGCTGAATAAATGTCATTCGGTATACAATTTCCTTTCAGATTCAATGATAACAAAACTCGGTTTTTATTAATAGCTTGTAAAATCTTCTTACCACCGTTCATACCTGTATACAATGAAATACAATGAAATACAATGAATTAAATAATATTTACCTTAAAAATATATATTAATTATTATTATATGTTTACCTAATGAATTCCAAGCCAAATCCAATTTTTTCAAACATTTATTTTGTATTAAAACTTTAATGAGAAAATCAGTACAATTTGTAGATATTTGATTGTATCGAAGGTCTAATTCTTCTAAGCAATTATTTTTTGCTAAGCCGTCACAAAATTTTGAAAAAAAATCCACCTGTGATCCCAAGTTGTTCCATTCAACATGCATAATTTTAATAGTATTATTATTATATAACATTTCACCAAGTTGTTCAACCAATGATCCATTTATATTGTTACCCTTAAGGTATAAAGAAGAAACACTTGATCCTTCACAAAGAGATTTTAAAATATAGTTTAATCCTTTAGGAATTAACATACAATCACTGAAATTAACAACCTTAATAATGGAACTTGAGGATAATACTTGAGCGATAATTTTACACAAAGCAGCTATTATGGATATATGAGCAAGTTGAAGTTCTCCTGTTGAACTAAAAGAAAATTTTTAAAAATATAAATAAACACATTTGAATAATTGTAATCTAATCACCTTAAATTCCTTGCAATATTAATGATAATGTATATAATTTATGCTTACAAAAATTAAGTGTACTAATATTGATTTAAAAATGAATAATAATGTATATACAAATATTATATTTAATTTATTTATAGTATTGATAAATCAATAATATGTACAATAAAATAATAAGTATGTTTGCACACAATAATTGTATCGATTTGTTTTAAAAATGAATAAAAACGTAAATGAAAATGGTATTTATAGATTGAAAAATGAAATGAAGTTTCGTTGGCAATTTAAAAAATTCCCGCTAAATTAAAAGTTTTAAAATCACCAGCTCGTTTTGAATGCTTCAATAATTTCTGGTTCAACAAGGATCCCTTGTTTTTGACAAAGCTGCAAAAATAACTCGGCATCATCCAGCATTTTTGCATGTCGATTAATTCTTATGTAATTCTTTTGTTGTTCTTTAAGCGTTACCTTGATCGCAACAAAAACCACAACAAACTAAGCCCTATTTTTTACCATCACAACGTACAGATTAATACGGCGAGGCCAGCGCTATCTAGTGAGATATTACTTAAACTTTAAGCATTAGACAAATGAAACAAATTTTAATACAATTGTTTCTTTATTGTTTTATTTAAAATCTTAAAAAATAAACTACGAATTTATAAGTGATAATAAACTTATATCTAAAGAAATCGTAAATATCTTAGAGCTTCTTCCTCATCAGTGGATCTATTTTAAAAAGCACAGGATCATCCGCGTATTTTACATTTTTCGTCATAAATCCCATCAAACCTGAAAATTATAAATTTGGTTATAATTTTTTTTTAAATATTTAGATTAAATGATTTTTTAAAGAGTAAATAAATCAAAGAATGGATTTCGCTAGTAAAAGAATGTATTTCATAACGATGTTATAATAATAATGAAATTCATTTTCGAAACTGCTTTTAACCAACTCAATAATATAATTATTTTATATCTTAAATTAATCGTTTGCAAGAATTAATATTTTATATTTATTAATTATTCTTGTATTGTAATAAATTCATTTATTGATTTTAAACTAAGCGCAAGATTATTTTAATATTTGTAAAATCGTATTTAAACTATTTCTAAATGAAAAAAATATGTAATTTGAACGAAATGAAGATTTTTGCACATTTACAAGTCAAAATATAATTAATTATTTCTGTATTGCATAAATTATTTACAATTGTTCTTTATAATTAAGATTAATGATTATTGCATTGTCATTATCAAGTTTTTTACGTTCTCATTATTTTATTTTTTTAATAAGTAAAGTAATTATTTTTATCAAAGTATACATTTTTTAATATGTTTTCAATTGTAAAATTATAGAAAAATACAGGCCTTTAAAAAAAAAGTTAATATTTTTAATTTTTTTTAAATTTTTTTAGTTACACTTACAACTCTAACTTTATCATTGTTAGTAAAAAAAATATTTTGTATATTTTTACATATCTGTAAATAATTTTTATCTTATTTAATAAGCAAACCTGCATATTGTGCTTTATGAATCTCTGTTTCTAATCTCATTTGTTGTTTTGCACATAAGCCTGTGATTTGTCGACCATAAATTTTACCAGTGAAACGACTTTGAAATTGGGACAACATTCTCACATTCTTATAGTCAGGTTGAATATCGTATTTACAAAACATACAAAGTTTTTTGTCTTCAACAAATGGATTCTCCATTTCAATGGGCTAAAAATAATACATTAAACATCTTACATTGCATAATTAATATACTTCATATTAATTAGTAAATAATAAAGTCATGCGTAATTACTTCATCATTTTCTTTTTCTTGAACATTTTGTATCCTTTGTTGAGATATATAAATTCTCGCTAAAATATATAATAAATTTATTTAAAATG
Source organism: Ceratosolen fusciceps (assembly GCA_018883505.1). Classification (NCBI taxonomy): domain Eukaryota; kingdom Metazoa; phylum Arthropoda; class Insecta; order Hymenoptera; family Agaonidae; genus Ceratosolen; species Ceratosolen fusciceps. Next base: position 5,698,528 of record RCIC01000002.1, read on the forward strand.
AAATTATATTGAATTGTATAGAATAAATCTATAATCTGCTCGCATAAATAATAACAAACACAAAAATAAAATATATAAAAACTAACCTCTAGAATTGTAGAGATTCTTAAAAAGGTGAGCTATGTTCTTATTTAATACACATGGAAAAGTTAAGAAATTCATTTTTGAATAATGAATAACTTGTTAATTCGTTCAACCGATTATTTTCTAATCTACCTTAATTGTATATGTAAAATATTGTCGAACATATCTGCCGATCACTGATGCAGATACATTTTCGGAATTAATGGAGTAGATGTCAGCATTGCAGGCCTCGTGCTATTATAATCCTATTTGAATATACACATCTCCGTGTAAAATTTACATTTTAAAGTTTAAAAGTATTATTATTATTATTATTATTATTACTAAGGTTTTCAACAAGCACAATAAATGAATTATTTTATTAAATATACGTGATGTTTTCTCGATAATGTACCGAAAAAGAATGAACGTATCCAGAAAGCAGTATTTTCATGCATGTACATTTTATACTTGTAACAATTAATTATATGCACCGTTGAATCGCCAATTTTGTATTTATGACAATTGTATCTATCGATAATTATATCTATCGATAATTATCGCGATAACAGGCCAAAATCAGTTGTTGTAAGCGCTGGCTCGCACTTAGCATCATCGTGTCCAGCGTCCGCTCCGAGCCGTCGTAATGATTCACCATGTGGTCCGTCAATGTCGATGTATTTCTAAAAGAGATAAGTTTTGTCCTTTTCTTTTGATTAAAATTCGTTTCAGTACGTTATATTGATTTTACAATACTACGAACAATCGTTGAAGTCGTTATTTGTGTGATTTTCCCCCTCCTGTAAGATTCCTCCACCGGAATTTTTATAAATAATCTTGTGCTAATGATTTTATAATCTTACTGTAATGGGAGTTTCGCAAGCGCGTTTTAGAATAGCGCGAGCTATTATTATATATAAATACATCATCGATATGTCAAACGACCACATCTCCTTGTTCGTTCAATTTCTTTTCGTCGTATTACCATAGACGACCTGGTGTTCTCATCCCGACGTCACGCCTACGTAGGCGCTATTCTTCACAGACCTTCTCCGACAGCGCGATTCACAGCTAGCGAATTTCACACATTCTACCGATTCACAATACTGTCCGAAGATAATCTTTTCTTTCCACTTGTCCTTTAATGACGAACACGCGACGAATATTTTCCTGGTTCAGCGCCTTTAATGTCACTACCATCATCTGTTCAATGTTGTTTATATTAAGACGCTCGCAGTGCAATGAATCGCAGTAGTCCGAACGAGTCGTAAAAGAACTCGTTTCCCCGACAAACGGAAATGAAAAATGAAATGTCAGCGTTAATAATAAAAATTATCTTTAAATATATATTAAAAAAATATTAAAAATATAAACGAATAAAAAAAAATCTTAATGTCATGTTAAATATAACTGAAACAACAAAACTGTTAATAATGATAAGATAGCTACTATATATATATATTTTTACTTAAATCATAGATTAAGTAGTTATAGGAATTAAACAAAATATTATAAATACTATAATTAAACAATGTATTCGGCAATGTTGATTTTTATTTTATTAACCTATTCTATAATGTTTGCATTCGCAGGTATTACCATTGATATATATATAATTTTTAATATTAACATTAATATTAAATCTTTTTAAAACACAGCCCATAAGGAACTTACGTTTACGAGAGAACAATGCCATCAATGCTGTAATAGTAAGATGCACATTTATTATTTCAATTAATTTTTATCGTAACGTAGTTCGTTTATGAATTTCATATAGTTAATAATTTTAAAGCAGTTGTTTAACATCATTTATCATTAAAGTTATTTTGTATTTTTATTTTTTTTTATAGGTTTGGAAACACAAATAAAACAAGACGCTTGTAATGTCTCATGCGTCAGAAAATATTCAAGTAATTAATATCAAATTTACAATAATAATAATAATAATAATAATAATAATAACATTAATAACAATAACAACAACAATCACAACAATAACAACAGCAGCAATAATAACAACAATAACAATAACATCAACAATAACAATAACAACAACAATAATAATAATAATACTAACAATTAAATGTCCGTTATTTAGATATTAATTTTATTAAATATTATCGTATTAAATATTCTATTGCTTGTTCGGATTGAGTAAGATGGTTAATTAAGGGACTCTATGACCGTACATTGGAAAACATTCGAATCTATTTCCTCTGGTAGTCGTTTTTTAAGAACATTCAAAGCACCTGCTAAAAGAAAGTTTTGGATAGGTAGAGATCTTTAAAAAAAAAAAAAAAAGGAATCGCTGATTGTTAAAGGAGCGTGTTTTGAAAATTTCGATTGATCTATCGTTTTATTTCTGGGGTAGAAGGATATTATAGGGAATTTGGGTTCTTCGGATCTGGTATAAAGAGTAAAAATTAAACGATAATGGCCGGGGAATAGTAAAATTATAAATCGTGATCCTTGGGACGCTGATGAAAAATATTCAAAACAGTAATAATGTCGACTAACGAAGAAAGACGGAACTAACGACTCACCAATGGAGGATCTAATCGATCCAATGTAAAAGCGCGAGTCGCTACAAGGACCGGAACAAGACAAATGGAAGCTTAAAACCATCGTTGAAGAGTCTTGACTTTCATAATCTCTGCTCTCAGAGCCTAATATCTCCCTTCTTTTTAAAAACCGTGTCAAATAATTATATTGGGCGCTTACGCGGTAAAGTTAAGATGTGCAATCCGTTGTTTATTCTATGAGATCATTTAAATATTGTCATGAATGTTTGTGGAATTACAATTTTATTTAAAGAGTTAGATTTAACGAAAAAGCTATTCTTTCTTTCTGTATTGTTATACACGAATTGATAATTTATATACGTGTGTGTGTGTAGGTATGTGTTTTTATATGTGTGTTTCTTAAATGTCTATTAATTTAAAATTACAGAACTTGGTTTTTGAATTTATAATATTTGTTTCTATACGTATAACAATAAGAATGAAAAGTTTTAAAATTACATGTCTTTTTCTATGTATTTCAGTAAACACAAGGTATGTCGGTCTACGCGATTGTCTAAAAGGCTGCAAAAGTAAGATATAGATTTAGTAAAAATAGCCCAATAGTAATTATTATTAGAAACTTAAATAAATAAAATAAATATTTCTTATAATTGATTATGAAATAGGCATTTTATTTTAAACAATAGAATACGTGATTTATTAAAATAGTATTAAAAATGTTCTTGCATAAAATATCGAGGAAGTATTATTTTCAAGTTTTGCTACTCGATTATCATTATACGAATCTTCGGAGTAAATAATGTTAACGTAAAATACTCTTTCCAGTTATTCACATTAGCTGTAGAGAGGGATGTCTTTACGCTTGCAGCACAATGTTTAAACAAAAAAGTAAGTGAATGATATTAAGTAAAATATTATTTATCAAGGTCGTATTATAATAAATAATTGCATTTTTAAGATAAAACTTCGTAGAGGTAAAATCAAGATCCAAGTTGAGATCGATATTATAAATCGATATTCGTATAAATAAAAACTTGATGTGAATTTCAAATTATATTTACAAGAGTACGCAGCATTTACTTATCACCTTATTGAAATTTTATATCACTGACTAAATGGTATATAATAAAAATTATTAAATCATAAGAAGGATTTATTGTATGAAATATTTTAATGTCTGTTTAGCGACCATCGTCTTTAACTTAACTGCGTTTGTCGACCGCCAAATGTTTCAGGCTTTCAATTTTTGTCCCTTCCCGATGATCTTAAAAACAACGGAATACAAAAATGCCTCGTCGTTGGTCAACATAATTATAAAGCTTTTATCGATAATAATATCCATAAAGACCTCAAATCTTATTTTTGATCATATTTATCATATTTTTATATTTATGAGCTTTTTTTTTCTTTCTTTCTTTTTTTTTTTTTAATCTTTATTAGTCACTCGTTGCCTCGAAACCGCTATGAAAATCCTATAATTTGTTTAAGAAATTTTACTTTTACCTGCGAAACAATTTTTCCAGAAATCTCAGTTCCGTTTCCGCATTCTATACTTATTTTTAAACTGTGTATGTACTTTATGCATGGAACTAGTCGTCCCCAATACCCTAATTTCTTCAATTTCTTCATATATTACAATTTCTTATGAGAGCTTGAGGAAATTGTGTGACTCGGACAGGAAATAAGAGTTCGGTATTGGTATAGAATGCGGAAGCAATGCCGGAAAGCAATAGCTTACTTGAAAATGAATGAAATTTTTTGCTGATAAGCTGAGCGAGAACGCCGAGGAATAGTTCTGATAAAAACTTGCGAACTTGCCATTGACAGCCGATCAGCACAAATTCACGAAAATTTGCTCTATTCTGCTTCGGTAGCTGTATCATGCGTTCAGGGCTAATCAATGACGTGGAATTTAGGACATTGAATGCACATTTGCATTTAAACATTTTTTTTCATCTCATAGTTTTCCTTTATTGTTAATAAATTATTGCTTAATTTATAAAATAACTTTTCAAGTTTTAATATTTAAACGAAAACGTATATTTAGATTTTTTTGTTGTTCGTTCTTTATAAAACTTCTTCGTAGAATAATTAAGAAGTGCTTAGCTTCGCTTGTTAATACGTGACGTCAACACTATTAAAAAAAATAAAATCAACATTAAAAAACACTAACGCTTAAGCGCTTTAAAAATATTTGAATAACAAAACAATTAATAATGATAAAAATGTTATAAAGCATAATTAATTTTTGCATATTTACGATTATAAATATTTATTATCACAAATGACTTACGATAATACACTAGCAATTAAAAAATATTAAGATTATAACTGCTAATAAACAATAACTATATTATTACAATTAAATTACAATTAGATGATGCATTCTTCAATATTGATTTTGTTTTTTCTAATGTACCACGTAACGCTTATACATGCTCCAGGTATTAACAATTTTATTAGTGTTAAAAATTTCACATGAATTTCTATATTTTTTTAATATAAATGCATAGCTGGTGGGAGAAAGGAACTTACTTATACGAAAGAAGAATGTCATGGCTGCTGCAATGGTAAGATATACATTTATTATATTAAAAACAAAAAAAAACAAAACAAAAAAAAAACAAAAAAAAAAATGACCTGAAAGAATAAATTATACAAATAAAATATTGTATATCCTCAATATAGCTAATTTAAAGAAAATTCTTATTGTGGTGTTTTTATATACAATAATAATAAAATTAAAAGCAATTAAGTTAAGACAAATATTATATTAACAAAATTCATTTTTTATTTATATGCAGCGCTAGGTGATGCAGAACTAAGAGAAACTTGCAATCTTTCGTGCGTCAGAAAATTCTCAGGTAAGTTGAATAAAATCCCGTAAAACTGTATTCAGGCTTAAATATATCAATTTGAATCATTTAATTATTATTCATATATCGACATTAATTTATCTATCCTATGATTTCTTTTTCATTCAATTTGCATAAAAGCATTATGATAATGAAATTTTAGATAAGAATGCGTTTAATAGATTTTGGCATCGCAGATGTAATTCAATTAATACTACGATAATTCTTAGTTGTATAATGTTTCTATAATTTTTTTTTTTTTTAAATGATAAATAAAAAACGATTAAATTAATTTATGATGTTAATAAATACATGATATGCAAGCAGTAAAATAAATTTATTTCAATGAAACAATTGAAGTAAAATATTATTATTTTTATTTCACAAAAAGGAATTAAAGTATAAGAATTTAAAAGATTCATACAAAATTGACATTAACGTTATACTAAAAATATATTTTACTTATTTTCATATAAATATTTTAATTATTTTCAAATAACTTTCAAATATAATTCGCCGAGCTATATAAATTACATAAAGCTTAAATACCTCGATATATGTTTCAATCCTATCGGGGACATGATTTTTAAAATATAAGAAATGCGTATAGAAGGACACATACGTAAATCAACGATAGATTAGACTAGATTAAGTAAAAAGTAAACGAATAAATAATAAATATAAAGCTTACAATAATAAAAATAAATTAAAAATAGATAAACAATATATTAGATGAATAATGAGGAATGCATTTCAAAATACATTAAAATAGTACGTGGGAAATTGGATTCGTAATACATTAAATGTACGTGTCAGAAAAAACATTAAAATTATGCGAATATAGAGGAGGATTGATTTGCCTTCGAGGGTATGTGTAAATCAGGGTTATGCGGTGTTGTGGCAAGCGAAGAGGCGGAGCGGGAAGGGCTACTCATATAAAATATAGACGACCTAATCATTGAGAGTACTTTCATCGGAGCGAGACAGAGAGAGAGAGAGAGAGAGAGAGAGAGATGCAGTAAGATTGCGAGCTAGATCGAAGACTAGATCCATCCACACAGAGAATACTAGGAGCAGTTCCGCCCGTTAAAGAAAATCTTGCAAGTTCAAAATATTAGTAAAGTTCTAACGTATTTTTAATAAATAGTTATGTAATACTTTTTTTTGCAATTTATACAAAAGTGTATTATATTCTTATTTTTTTCTATGAATTTCAGTAAATACGAGGTACGCTGGTGTACGTGATTGTGCTAAAGGTTGCAATAGTAAGATTATGCCACACTATCGTAATAAATATAATAGATCATTAGGATTTTCTATCATCATTTCTATACATTAATTCTAGCGTAATGCATTAAACGTGATGATATATATATATTTATAATTTGTCACCATGTCTCTCTTATCATATTTCTATTGTATATTCATGAATATACAATATCTCGGCTCGGAATATTAGGGTTCCTGTTTCTAACACCGCTTATATTAACCGCTAGAATAAATGCTTCATTAAAATGTCGTTCAATAAATTTTATTTATTTATTTATTTATTTATTCAATTACTTTAATTTAATTTAATTACTTCAATTTAATTTAATTACTTCAATTTAATTTAATTACTTATTTATTTATTTATTTATTTTACCAGTCTGCAATGGAATAAAATATAATTATTATACAATTACGTGTAAATTATTCAAAAAATAACATTCATGCAACGACTTGAATATACGAGAAGCACTATTCCAATACCTTTAGAATATATAATTTTTTTACAATTCTATTGAAGATTTATGTTGAAAACCAACTTTTTCTTTTATAATTAAGTCTTTAGAAAATGATTTAAAGATGGGAAGTATAAGAGTAAAATAAGCATTTTCGAAGAGATAAATGTTTTAAATCATATGAATAATATAAGTGTAACCAGTTTAACATCTCGAGTCTAATTTTCTTTAGAATGTAAAAATACCTTCTTAAAAAAGGGAAGAATTTAATTTTTTGTATATATTTGTTTGGAAAAAATGCCCAACACTTTTTATTTTCATATTGAAAATATGAAAAAAGACCAGTAGTAGACGTTCAGTCATATTTTACTCCTTTTTATTCAATTGCATTAAAGTTATCTCCTTCAAGAAGTGCACGTATTCCTATCGACATATCATTGTTTTTATAATAACGCTATTACATGCAACATATTTTCATTTATACAATCATCTCGCGTCCTCTACAAAAGGATATATTCTGTATTTTTACATTGTAATGGAATCCTATTTAAAATTTCCTTACAAACTAATAAAGAGTGAATTTATTTACAACTAAATATTCTTACTTTTAGTATGTTTTATTACAACAAAACCGACTATTTATATAAGAAATCATGTAGAATGAAATTATTTTCTATAATTAATTATTCATTTAACTATTTTTTCTACATAAGTATTAGATGGGTTTATAATTTTACGTTCTGATTTTTAGTTATTGCGTATGAGTGTAGAGAAGGTTGTATTTTCGCATGCAGCACAATGTTTACATACAAAAGTAAGAGAATAATATATAATTAAAAAAATACTTTAGTAATTTTTATAAAGAAAATTATAATTTTATATATATTTAAGGAAGAACATTAAGACCCCGGAGGTACAAAGGATCAAGTTCGAATTTACATTCAAGGAATTAAAAATTTTACATGAATTTTAAATTATATTTACTGCAAAATATTACTAAATTTTTTTTATATTATTCATTTCAAAATATATTATGATAAATGTACTAATTTCGTTTTAATGTCAAAACATGATCACATTTTTATATTGATTTTTATTAATTTTCTACTCTTTATTTTTGGTTATAATTCAGATAAAACTATACACAAAATTTTTTATTAACCTTTCTGTTAATTGCTTCTAACGATCTATCACTGATAAATTGCAATGTAGAATCCATTATTAATTTAATTGAATATTTCGTCATAATTTGTTCTTTACTTATTTTAATATAGAAGATCAAATATGTTAATTTCAATTCGATAACGATAGCAGATGATGGTCTCACTTTTTTAATAAATATAAAAATGACGTTTCTCGAATCTAAACCGAGGATACTTAAATATAAGAGAATATTAATTCTAGATCTATACGATCACCAATTTTAGAGGTCATAATGTTACGATATTTAGCCGCAATTTTTTTGTCAAACTATAATTTAATTATATAGTATTATAGTATAATACAATATAATATAATATAATATATAAAATTATACTGTATTTAAGGTATTATTAGACTATAAAATATATGAATAAGTGATTAGTATCGTAATTTACATTTAACATGCAACGTCAGCAATATCAATAAAAAAGAATATTAATTAATAAAATATATATTAAAAACGATAAATTTCTTAATTCTATCAAAACATCATGGAAAAACAAAACTGTTAACAATGATAAAAAAGCTATATACTTTTATTTAAAGTTTATATATTACAAATATATGTATATATATATATATATGTATGTATATATATATATGTTTATATAAAATATATTTCACGACTAAATAATAAGCGTTAATATCAATTAGAAAATATTAATAATTATAATATTTTAAATACTACAACTAAACAATGAATTTTTCAATATTGAATTTAGGTTTTTTGATCTATTATGTATCATTTACATTTGCAGGTATTACAATTGATATAATTAACATTAACATTAAAACCAACAGTAAAATTAACTTTAATCACATAATTTTTTAATAAATAATAGCAAAAAAGGAACTTACGTTTACGAAAGAACAATGCCATGACTGCTGCAATGGTAAGAAGTGCATTTTCATATAAAAAGAAAGTGGTTCTTAAATACTAGATTACATATATATAAAATATCTAATACGTTCATATTTTAATTATAATAAAAACTTTAAATAAAGTTTTATCTTAATACGATTTATCTATCAATTTCACTGTACTGCTAAATCTTTCAGAGCAATTACTTAAACTTAAACAATTATTGATAAAAATTATTTTCTATTTTTATGTAGACTTGGACACACAAATAAAACGGGACGATTGTAATGTTTCATGCGTCAAAAAGTATTCAGGTAAACGATTTAAACTTAGATTATATTCTATTAAAAACTTTATATCTATTAATTGCATTGGTAAAAAATATATAAATATTATGACGATAATAATTTACTATATTTCAATAATACTTCATATGGGAATTGATTGTTTTTTTTTTAAATTTGTCTCTGGAGTTTAAAAATATTGCGACTATTTTCTATATTTTCTAGGCTTCGATCCATCTTTTCCTCTTCTATAGTTATAATAATTCTTGAAAACGAATAAGAGAATTTCACCCTTTGCACGTAGACGCGATGTACGATAATAAATTTACATTGCCATCATGAGCCTGAGTGGATATTGCCTTGTGTCCCGTCCACTATGAACTTAATTATTACCAATGAACTTAATTTTCAATTAGTCTATTTGCATTCTACCTTTCAACCAGTGTATTATCTATTCTCAGTTCACGTGTTAGACATAGACTATTTTTGTTCTTATAATTATTAAATTTAAATATAATAATTTAAATGTCATACACACGATTCAAATACACTATAATACAAATAGTCTTCTGCTAATAAAAATGCAAATATAGATTTTGTTTATATTATTATAATGAATATAGATTTTGATATTACGTTAAGTTTCGTAAATATCTAAAAATTAAAAGTTTTTCCCTACTCTATAATACATATATTTTTCTTTATATTTTAGTGTATACAACGTATTCGGGTGTACGTGATTGTACTAAGGGTTGTAAACGTAAGATATCGAATTAATTATAGTACTTCATTTTAATAATTGTAATGCATGGAATCATTCGGAGCATATTAATTGAAATTCATTTTATTTAAGACTACAATGATCTCATTTGCCAAAATGATCGTTAAAACATAAATAGAACTAAATTGCTATTAGATTTTCAGGTCCATCCTTTCTGATATGATTCGATCGATCATTACTTACCAATACACTAAACGCCCTTGACATTGAAATGCAAATGCGCAAATAAATATTTTATATCCTGTCAATTCTAACGTCCTCTTAATTCAAATTTCCAAGATTATTTTGATATAAACATTTGAAGAAAAAAAATAATAAAAAAATGGCTCGAATAATCTTAATTACATAAAATATATCTTTACAAATAATAGTTACAAATAATTTCATGCGGACATATTAAAAAATAAGATTTTTTAATTCCTGCTTTTTTATAATAACTAAATAATATTTTTTATGTTCTAACGTTTGATGTCAATTTCGTAAAACATAATTTAATATAAATATATTAAATGCTTTCAATTGTTTTATCAGTTATTTTCATGGAATGTAGAGAAGGTTGTCTTTTTGCATGTAGCACAATGTTTCAGGCTAAAAGTAAGTAAATAATATAATATGAAATATTACGGGTATAATATATGTTTCATAGATGTTTTATCGTACTAACAATATTAAAATTTATTTCAGAGAAAAGCTCAAATCCTAGGAAACGAAGAACAAGTTCGAATGTGCAAGCGAAAGCGTAGTGATCAGCAAATTTATATGAATATTCAATTATATTTACAGCAATAAAGGATTTCAATTTATAGTATTATGTATGTTAAATGCAATGTCCTTATTATATTGTTTCATTATTCGTTTGCAATTAACTTTAAACATATAACTAATTTCTATATTTTAGGCATGTTTTCGGTTTTATTCTCTGTACAAATCAGATTTAGAGTAAAATGTATACAAAACATGATAATCTATCCTCTCCCAGTCCGAAATGTTGTCCTGTCGCCGATAATTATAATGTAGAATATTCCATATAGAGTTATGCAGAAGATCAAGTATTTTAAATAGAAATGAAAAAAAAAAATATCAAAAAAACGTTTCTCGGACCTAAACGAAGGATACTTATACATAAGAAAATATTAGTTATAGATCATTATGAATATTAAGTTACGATAACGAGCAGAAATTTTTTTTTTGTGAAAGTATAATAGTTATATAATATTATATAGTATAATATAATATATAATATATAATATATGAAACTATACTGTATTTAAGGTATTATTAGACTATAAAATATATGAATAAGTGATTAGTATCATAATTTACATTTAACATGCAACGTCAGCAATATCAATAAAAAATAATATTAATTAAAAAAATATATTTAATAAAATATATATTAAAAACGATAAATTTCTTAATTCTATCAAAACATCATGGAAAAACAAAACTGTTAACAATGATAAAAAAGCTATATACTTTTATTTAAAGTTTATATAAAATACATTTCACGACTGAATAATAAGCGTTAATATCAATTAGAAAATATTAATAATTTTTAATATTTCAAATACTACAACTAGACAATGAATTTTTCAATATTGAATTTAATTTTTTTGATCTATTATGCATCATTTACATTTGCAGGTATTACAATTGATATAATTAACATTAGCATTAAGACCAACAGTAAAATTAACTTTAATTATATAATTTTTTAATAAATAATAGTAAAAAAGGAACTTACGTTTACGAAAGATCACTGCCATGACTGCTGCAATGGTAAGAAGTGCATTTTCATATAAAAAGAAAGTGGTACTTAAATACCAGATTATATATATAAAATCTTCAGTATTTTTCTATATGAATTAATGTAATTAGTCTTATAAAATTCTTATTATCATGTAGTATATTTACCGTTTTTGTTATACAGATATAAATTTTAAAACAATTTGTTATATTTAAAACAATAGTTAATTTATTTTATTTTTCAAATTAAATAGGTTTGGAAACACAACAAAAACAAGACGCTTGTAATCTATCATGCGTTAGAAAATATTCAGGTAAATAATATCAAATTTGAAATAATTCTATTAAAAATTCAATGTCTATCTTTTACATGTACATTTTATATATATAAAAAGACGAAAATAATAATAATTTACTACATCTATTTTACTACATTTATTTTTATTTTAAAATTCATTAAGTTAATTAATATTAATATTTCTTTTTATTTATTATTTACAGTAAATACAAGATACGCTGGTGTACGTAGTTGTAATCAGGGTTGTAACAGTAAGATCTTATTTATTATTATTCCACTCTATATTAAATATATTGTAATATATGATTATCATTTTAAACCAAATTTAAATTTTTATTTTGGGAATTGTAATTTTTTGTTTTCAGTCTTATAATTCTATTTGTAGTTTATTTGTTATACATCTTTTAATTATGGGTTAGAGCGCCACCTGTTTCATTGCATTTTAAATGTTTAGAACGAATAAATGAATTATTAGTGACTAGCAAATCAAATGTTCTAAGCATTAAAATGCAAAAAAAGCTGGAATAAATATTTTTTACTTTGTTAATTCTAATGCATATTTAGTTATAGCTTTTTCATCAAATTTATCGGTAAATTTTTCAGTACAATTTTTTTAATTTTAATAATAATAAAGATAGTGTTTTTATACAACTTTTCTATGTACGAATAAATTATATAATAATTAATAGAGGAATGAAAGATTTGTTTTGTAACTATATCATGTAATTTGAATATTTTGTTCAGTTATTGCTATAGAATGTAGAGATCTTTGTAATCAAGCATGTAGATCAATGTTTCATATTAAGAGTAAGTAAAGGATGTAATTCAAATATTATTATTATTATTATTATTATTATTATTATTATACTTATACATACAACTTTCTTTTTAAAATTAATAATTATGTTTATTTCAGGAATAAATTTAAATAGAAAACGAAAAGCACCAAGTTCCATGATGAATTCAGAGTTTAATTGGTAAAATATTTAAATGAACTCTAAATTACATTTAGAAGAAGAAGTTATTTTAAATTTTAATACTGTAGATGTCGAAATATATAACATTAAATGTATGGCTTTTTTTTATTCTGTTTTCTGTTTTTTTTTTTAAGAGTAAAATGTATACAAAACATGATAATCTATCCTCTCCCAGTCCGAAATGTTGTCCTGTCGCAGATAATTGTATATTATATATTATATTTTCTATATTATAAATACAAAATATTCCATATAGAGTTATGCAGAAGATCAAATATGTTAATGTCGTGTTCTAAAAAGTTTAAAAAAATCTTCATCGTAAGCAATTCATTAGTTTTTTTAAAATTATTTTTCCATATTCTTTGTGTCAGATGTGATCAATTTTTCTTTTGTTTAGGTATATTGATAATGCGTTTGAATAATCCACAGTTGGCCTAATTGTATTACTATACAAATATATTCTTTTCGGCCATGAATTCTGTATAGATGACAACTAATAACATCTTTGGTATTATAAAATTTTTAAAATAGTTCGTGTAATTTTTAATATTTTGGTACTTATCTTCTAGGATTATATTCCTGTTGGAAAAAGATTGATCTACTTAAAAATGTAATTGCGTATGCTACATCGCTCAAATATATATATATATATATATCCATACCTTAATTACTGATTACTGAACTAAATTACGTAACAAATGTATTGCCAATTTGTGTATATCAATAATTTTGAGTAATTTAATATGTAGGTTTTGATGGCAATATATTAGCTTAAGAAATACGTGTGGATCTTCAATATTTTTATTGAAATTTACGGTGAACAATATGAGAACATTGCAATGTATGAATATTAGATTTAATTTTAATTTAGGAAAAAATCGTAAGTTTCTAATCAAATAACATTTCTATAATAACGGAAAAATATGCTTTTACCTATTTTAGGTAAAATATATGGAATATAAAACATAACGTTATAAACAATGGCAAAATCGGGAATGAGATTAATATTTGACTTTTATTGATTCATCAATAAAGGAATTGTTTTAAAATGAATTTCTAGCATAAATAAATTCGTAATATATCGTGTGAACATTGGCGTTGAATATTCAAATGGGTGAAATGGAACAAATGGAACCATTCCGAACCCTGGGGATTTTTTATTACGGAGAATTTGTCACTAGTTTGGAGAAAGAAAGTAGATTTGCAATAACTAATCACCTATGAATGTAAGGGATAATACGAGACAACTATTAACAAAATTTTTTCATAGTATTCATAGAAAGGATAGATCTTTAGCCTATAGTTCGGTAATTACAATTGATTCATGACGTCAAAGCTATTAATGCGAATAAAATCAACAATGAGAACACTAATTTCTTAAAAATATTATTTAAATAAAAAAATAGTTAACGACGATAAAAATTGTTATAAATAATAATCAAGTAATTGTATGTTAAAAATTATAAATTTTTATTATCACGCATGACTTATGTGATAAGACACAAGTTTTTACAAAATATGAAGATCACAAGTATTAATAATTTTTAATATTTCAAATACTACAACTAGACAATGAATTTTTCAATATTGAATTTAATTTTTTTAATAAACTATGTAGCATTTACGTTTGCAGGTATTATTTATCAATCATACATATTTTTACGTAGTAACATAGATATATTTAAAAAACTTTTAATTCACAGGTCTGAAGCAACTTACATTTACGAAAAAACAATGTCATGATTGTTGCAATAGTAAGAAAATAATAATTTTAAAGCAGTTGTTTAACATCATTTATTATTAAAGTTATTTTGTATTTTTATTATGTTTTTATAGGTTTGGAAACACAAATAAAACAAGACGCTTGTAATGTCTCATGCGTCAGAAAATATTCAAGTAATTAATATCACATTTGAAATAATAATACTAAGATTCAAATATTAATTATAATTATTAAATAGTAATTTGATTATAAGTATCACTTAATTTATTATTTTCAAATTTGATTTTTCTAAAAAATGATAAATAATAAACACGTGAGATAATTGTTCCGTTAATAATATTTAATAATTATAAATTATGAAATATTTCATAAAAAAATCTAAAATATCAATCATCTAAAAGACAAAATATTTTATAATGTTTTATGACTGAAATTGTTTTTACTTAATTTTTATTTGACTTTTTATTTTTATTCCAATTTTTATTTTTAGAATATTTTTATTCCATTTCCAAAGAAATTTTTATTCCAATATCTCGAAGAATTAGAAAAGCAGTTTTAAATAAAAAAAAAAACAATCGTCTAAATAGATTTGTGTTTCAAAAATTGAATATAACTTTTTTTTTTTATTATTTCATTTGATTTATTTGCATATATTTTGCACATATTTCTATTGATAATAATATTAATGAAATCAGATTACAATTTTTTTTTGTCTTTTGTTTATATATTAGTATTACAAAAATGAATTTTTTTATTAGATACATTTGTTTATCAAATATAATAATTATATAAAATCTGAATCATTAAAATATCATTCGATTTTGTCTTATTCGTTATTTGCAGTGATTTTAAGTGACGACTGTAGTTTTATTTTTAATTTTTTTAATTTAATAAGACTTAAGTTCTAATTCAACAATATATTTTATGTGATATTTGGTTTTGTCTGTTTTTATAATTTTTCATTAAACAGATTTGATAAAGTAAATGAAACACAAATTTGTTGAATACATTAATAAAATAAATATTATATAGTAAGAAAAAATAAATTTAAATATACTTAATAATATTTTACTATTTTTTTTTATATAAAACGGATATTATTATTATTATTATTATTATTATTATCAAACGATTAATGAATTTCTCTAACTATTATTTACATTTAAATTTTTTCGATTACGTATATAAAAATAAATTTATGAATTTTTTTTCACAATATTTGTAAAATTTTCGTGAATTTGAAATAAATCGTCAGGTAATTTATATAAATTTTTTTATATATAATTTATATACATGATTTATACATTATTTTCAATATTATAACATTTTTAAAATAATATTCTATTTTTTTCTACGAATCTCAGTGACTACATGGTATATTAGTATACGTGATTGCCTTAGAGCTTGCAGAAGTAAGATCATAATTTAATTATTATGTTTTAAATTTTGTTAATATATATTAGTCGATTAAAGAATATCTTAAATAAAAACTTTTTTATTACTTTTTACTAACTTTTTAATTGAAATATAATTGATATTTTAAAATTCGTTATTTATATTATACACATCACTGTACATATCGTATATCTATACATAAATAATTATGTATGATAAAGAATTAATTAATTTTTATTAAATTGATTCTACTTTAACTTGTTTGTGGATTAAAATATTTTATTATCAAACTATTTGATATTAATAGTAAATATTAAAAATATTATCGAATAGCAAAGAGCTGTTTTAAACGTAAATTTATTATTTAATTTCTTGTTACATTATAATAATAAAATTCTTAATTTACTTCCTCTTATTAAAAGAACATACAGTATTTTAATTAAATTTTGTATTTCATATCTGTATTTGTCTTTCTTTCATATACTTCCTGCCATACCCCAATCTAGTTATTGTACAAGAATGTAGAGAAGGTTGCCTTTATGCATGTAGCACAATGTATACATATAGAAGTGAGTGCATCATATAAAATAAAATAATAATTTCGTTTAATTATTAGAATAACTATAAAATAATTCACATTTGTTCAAGGAAAACCATTAAAAAATAGAGGACGGAAATACGGAAATTCAGGTGGAGTTAAAAATTAAAATCATTAAAAACTTTATTATAATTACGAACTAGATTTATAACAATAGCCGATTATAGATTTTAATATAAAGAATTTTCTTTTACTCATACTGTTTATAATAAATATTACTTTATTTTTAAAAATCATCCCTTTGCTTAATACTTCCGATGATCCTCATATTCGGATCTATAGAAAATCACATTATTTATTGTCGAACGTAGAGTCTGCGTTATCAGTTCTATGAAATATGAACTGTAAATCCATTGTAAAAGCAGCGAAGTAACATCGGAGGCATATTATACAAATTTATTAAATTATTATTTAAATCTTCATATTGCGTGTACGAAAAATGTAGTTGAAAAAAAGAAGAAGAAAGGATTAACCTATGTCCCTATTTATTATTCTGTATTTTATTCATTTTTCATTACATTTTTAGCTGAAATTTATATTTCTCTATTTTTTATTTTGGCTTTATTTTCTGTAGAAATTAACTTTAGAGTGAAGTGTATATGTACAACATGTAAAATTTTCTCATGTCATTCATGTATATTACTGACGTTCATTACGATTCCAGTTAGTTTATCATCTCGTAAGTATTGGTTATTAATTTGATCAAATATTATTTCAACGATATCTATCGATTCAATGATATGATTATGTTACGATAATGTTCCAAAATTAATAATACCTGTATTTAAGATTTTTTTTCTTACTTGTACGCTCAAGTACGTAGATAATATTACCAGAGCGGCAATAACATAATGATAACGATATAATTACGGAATACACAGATATTTACAGTTTTTTACCATAAGACGTTTCTTTAGCATAAAAGCTGAATCTCTCTCTCTCTCTCTCTCTTCGCTTTCTATTGGTATTTATTGATTATATTGGTTATATCTTTATGAATGCGAATGAGTCATCCGAACTGTCAAGAATTAAAATCCTCAAATATTTATTGAGTTTCCTAAAATTTATATTCCTTTATAACAGCAAACAGTTTCCGATGTATGATAAAGAGTACAAAACGGACCTATATAAAATACATAATTATAAAAAGAATCCTTAAGAAGTAAAAGTTATGAGCAATGCTATTCTCACATCGAATATTCATATACGTCGAAATACAACGTCAATACTATGCTGAAAAAAAAAAAATTCAATAAATTAAAAACGATAAATTTCTTAATTCTATCAAAACATCATGGAAAAACAAAACTGTTAAGAATGATAAAAAAGCTATATACTTTTATTTAAAGTTTATATAAAATACATTTCACGACTGAATAATAAGCGTTAATATCAATTAGAAAATATTAATAATTTTTAATATTTCAAATACTACAACTGGACAATGAATTTTTCAATATTGAATTTAATTTTTTTGATCTATTATGTATCATTTACATTTGCAGGTATTACAATTTATATAATTAACATTAACATTAAGACCAACAGTAAAATTATCTTTAATTATATAATTTTTTAATACGTAGTAAAAAGGGAACTTACATTTACGAAAGATCAATGCCACGAATGCTGCAATGGTAAGATATATATTTATAAAACAAAAAAAAATAGATTATATATACGTTTAAAGCAGTTTCTTATATTTGAAACAATAATTAATTAGCGTAATTTTCTATTTTAAATAGCTTTGATGGACCAAACAACAAAAGAAATTTGTAATCTCAAATGCGTCAAAAAGTATTCAGGTAAACGATTTAAACATAGATTATATTCTATTAAAAACTTTATATCTATTAATTGCATTGGTAAAATATATATAAATATTATGACGATAATAATTTACTATATTTCAATAATACTTCATATGGGAATTGATAATACATTCAATCCTGTATAGTAGTCAATTGTTTTTTTTTTTAAATTTGTCTCTGGAGTTTAAAAATATTGCGACTATTTTCTATATTTTCTAGGCTTCGATCTATCTTTTCTTCTTCTATAGTTATAATAATTCTTGAAAATGAATAAGAGAATTTTACCTTTTGCACGTAGACGCGATGTACGATAATAAATTTACATTGCCATCATAGTTTACGATGAGTGCGGATCTATGGATCGCGGTCTGGTGCATAGTATCTAGTGTATTGTATTCGGGGAATAATTAGTTGTCGGTCATGAATGACTCCTTCTGGATCCTCATTAGCTAATAATAATTATTTATTAATATTATGTTACAGATTCTTTTTATTATATAAGTTTTATATACTGATGTTATAGGAACGATATGTACAAAAATTATAATTATTTTTATTTTTATTTTTTTCAGTTCATATAAAGTATTCTAGTGTAACTAACTGTGTTCATGGTTGTAAAAGTAAGATTAAAATTTAGTTTTTCTATTTCATTATGATAAATACAAGATTGATTTAAATTTTAATAACCATTCTATGAATTTGAATTCCTTATAATTACATTTAAGTTATATTTTAACGTAACAATTATATTTTGATTTTTAAATAACATAAAAGTGACAACTGTAATGTGATGGTGCTTTGTGATTATAGTAAATAATTTCAATATTTTGTTCAGTTATTGCTGTAGAATGTAGAGAAGGTTGCCTTTATGCATGTAGCACGATGTTTCAGTCTAAAAGTATGTAAATATTGTATAACAAAAATTATTATTACTATTCTTATACATAGAAATTGTATTTTTAAAATCAATAATTATATTCATTTTAGAAAGGAGTTTTTCTAGTAGAAAACGAAAATCAGGCTCAAGCTCGAATTCAGCAACAGAGTAATAACAAATTTACATGAACTCTAAATTACATTTAGAAGAAGAAGTTATTTTAAATTTTACTGTAGATCTCGAAATATATAACATTAAATGTATGGCTTTTTTTTATTCTGTTTTCTGTTTTTTTTTTTTAAGAGTAAAATGTATACAAAACATGATAATCTATCCTCTCCCAGTCCAAAATGTTGTCCTGTCGCCGATAATTATAATGTAGAATATTCCATATAGAATTATGCAGAAGATCAAGTATTTTAAATAGAAATGCGACAAAGATAGAATATGATGGTCTTAATCATTAAATAAGTATCGGAAAGACGTTATAAAAGAATATTAGGTTTGAATGAAATTTCTTCTTTTCGAAAAGTGATAACCGTTAAATATTTACTTGATAGACAAAGCATAAAATGATATGATGGAATGATGTGATCTCGAACTCGGTGTCTAGAAAAATTATTACTCGATTTTTACTACATTCTCCGTTTCGCTTAAATTCTGACTCAGATAATCTTTAGCCGCAGTGGCATGTTTCATCTGGTCGAATGACGCAGCCACATAAAACTGTCAAGTGCAATACCAACGTCAGTGGACAGTGAATATCTGCGAGTACGTGAATCAAATTTAACAGTTTTCCCTCAAAAGGACTAGAATATTATCGGACCTTTTTTTACATTAATATTCTATATATATATAATTCTTATGTAATCCCGTCTCATAAATTCAATAAAAAATGTAACTGATCTGAAAAAATATGTACGAATATAAGCTAACGTTACAGTTATTCTGTCCTATTTTCTTCAAATGGTTATAAAGATATTTATAACTTATTCAAGAAATAAGATTTTATAACAAAATTTATTCGACGAAATAATCTTCAATTTTAAAGTTCATCATAATGTTACGACACTTGACGGAATTATTTTGTGAAAGCGTAATATAAATACACAATTATTAATTATGCAGGATTATAGTTCATTTAGAGTAATTTTAGCTTTATAAAATATATGGCTAAGTGATTAGTATCGTAATTATAGTCAAGTTGAAACGTCGGCAATGTAAATAAAATGAAATTAATTAAAAACAAATTCTATTAAAATATTACTGTAAAAACAAAACCATTAACATTGATAAGGAAGTAATATACGTTAATTGAATATTTTAGATATTTGCATTTATATACATTTATCATGAAATATATTTCTTGACTAAATACTACCTACTAAAAAGAATTATCGAAAATATTAATAATTATAATATTTTAAATACTATAACTAGACAATGCATTCTTCGATACTTATTTTTATTCTTTTAATTTACTATGTAGCATTTACATTTGCAGGTACTATAATTTCTATATAATTTCTTATATTAACATCAACACTAATATCAACATTAACATTAACATTAACATTAGCATTAGCATTAGCATTAGCATTAGCATTAGCATTAGCATTAGCATTAGCATTAGCATTAACATTAAAATTAATATTAACACCAAGAGTAAAATTATCTTTATTTATATAATATTTTAACATATAGCAAAAAGGGAACTTACGTATACGAAAGAACAATGCCATATATGCTGCAATGGTAAGAAGTTTATTTTTACGTAAAAAAATGACTCTTGAAAGAATAGACGATAACAAAATAATAACTAAATTGTAATTGCTCATATTTTAATAAGTATGAGTAACTTTTTAAAAAAAAATAATATTCATCGGAATATAGTTCATAGAGTAAACAATTTCTTTGCATTGTTAAAAGCTCGAACGCAGTTGCATATATGTAAAACAATGATTAATATATTTTATTTTCCAATTTAAATAGGTTTGGACACACAAGCGAGACGAGACACTTGTAATGTCTCGTGCGTCAGAAAATATGCAGGTAAGAAATATGAAATTTGAAACAATTTATATGTACAAATTCTATAAAAAAAAAAAATACAAAGATTATAATAATTTACTATATTTCAATAGTACTTCATTTGTATTAAATTTGACTCAGGAGTTTAAAAATATTGCGACTATTTTCTATATTTTCTAGGCTTCGATCCATCTTTTTTCCTTCTTTAGTTATAATAATTCTCGATTTGGTACTCAAAGACGTAAATGAAATCGGGGTGTGGGGGGTGGGCGATTTAGTTGTTGATTCATACATAACAGTCAGACCGAACGTTTTTGAGGAAATCGGCTATTCATTATAGCTACGATCTGGATCTTTCATAAAT
The DNA here is from genome assembly GCA_018883505.1 of Ceratosolen fusciceps. Taxonomy (NCBI): domain Eukaryota; kingdom Metazoa; phylum Arthropoda; class Insecta; order Hymenoptera; family Agaonidae; genus Ceratosolen; species Ceratosolen fusciceps. Next base: position 5,720,642 of record RCIC01000002.1, read on the forward strand.
TCGCAAGGAGCTCACTTTTAGTCCTTCATTTCCGCGTTAACTGTTTTGCGATTCAATTTTAGAACGAAGTACATATTATGCATTTATAGATATGTTCATGTCGTATTATTATTAAATTTCAATATTACGCTTTAAGTATTTGCTTATTTGAGTGAATTATATTTTAAAGAATTTGCATTTCGTTATTATATTCAGTTTTCTAAATATATAAAAATTAAAACTACTTTTCTCTTTAATTTTATATGATTTTTCAGCGCGCATAAAATTCTCTAGTGCACGTGATTGTTTGAATGGCTGTAAACGTAAGTTATGCTTTTATTATTACATTTAATTTCCATAAATATAATACAGTATCTTTATAAAGAATATATTTTCTTTTTAATAAAAAATTATTTTTGAGAATTATAATTATATATATTAAATTTATATTTCGCTTTCTCGCTGAATTAATTAATCTTAAGCATACTGAATTCATTTTATTCCTAGAATTTATTATATCAATTTAATAGATCAATTATCACTGAACTGCAAATCATAGATCCTCGGTATAAAAAAATTTAATGCAGGAATAAGTATGACGTACCTTATTATTTCTAACAAACTCTTAATTCTAAATATCTATATATGACTATTCCTATACATAAATAATTTTCAGAAGTAGTTCTTGACAACATTAGGAACATAAAATTTATTTTCATTAACAATACATAAAGAATTGTTTTGAGTTGTTTCGAGTTCTTGAATTGTTTTGAATTTCAATTCTATCTATTTCATAAAAGTAATATTAGAATTTAGTTTTATATAATTGAAAAATATTCTAATACACAACTGCAAAATAAATACTATAAAATAATTATATATTATTTTTTGTAATCGTATTAAAAATTTATAATTATTTTGTTCAGTTATTGCTATAGAATGTAGAGAAGGTTGCCTTTATGCATGTAGCACAATGTTTCAGACTAAAAGTATGTAAATATTTTGAAACAAACATTATTATTAATGTACTTATATATAGAAATTTCATTTTAAAATAAATAATTACATGTATTTTAGAAAAGAATTTAAATAGAAAAAAACGAAGATCCTCAAGCTCAAGCTCGAATTCAATAGCAGAGTAATAACAAATTTACATGAACTCTAAATTACATTTAGAAGAAGTTATTTTAAATTTTAATACTGTAGATCTCGAAATATATAACATTAAATGTATGGCTTTTTTTTATTCTGTTTTCTGTTTTTTTTTTTTAAGAGTAAAATGTATACAAAACATGATAATCTATCCTCTCCCAGTCCAAAATGTTGTCCTGTCGCCGATAATTATAATGTAGAATATTCCATATAGAATTATGCAGAAGATCAAGTATTTTAAATAGAAATGAAAAAAAAAAATCAAAACAACGTTTCTCGGACCTAAATTAAGGATACTTATACATAAGAAAATATTAGTTATAGATCATTATGATTATTAAGTTACGATAACGAGCAGAAATTTTTTTTTGGTGAAAGTATAATAGTTATATAATATTATATAGTATAATATAATATAAAATAATATATGAAACTATACTGTATTTAAGGTATTATTAGACTATAAAATATATGAATAAGTGATTAGTATCATAATTTACATTTAACATGCAACGTCAGCAATATCAATAAAAAATAATATTAATTAAAAAAATATATTTAATAAAATATATATTAAAAACGATAAATTTCTTAATTCTATCAAAACATCATGGAAAAACAAAACTGTTAAGAATGATAAAAAAGCTATATACTTTTATTTAAAGTTTATATAAAATACATTTCACGACTGAATAATAAGCGTTAATATCAATTAGAAAATATTAATAATTTTTAATATTTCAAATACTACAACTAGACAATGAATTTTTCAATATTGAATTTAATTTTTTTGATCTATTATGCATCATTTACATTTGCAGGTATAACAATTGATATAAAATTTGTAACATTATTTTTAATTACATAATTTTTTAATACGTAGTAAAAAGGGAACTTACATTTACAAAAGAACAATGCCATGAATGCTGCAATGGTAAGAAGTGCAACAGAACATAAAAAAATGACTCTTAAAAAACTAGATAATAACAAAAAAAGATAACTAATTTGTATAATACTCATATTTTAATAAATATATAAAATATTAAGAAAATATCTATCGTAATATAGTATGTATATATTAATTTCATTGCATTTTTAAAGTTTGAACGCAGTTACTTGTATTTAAAAAAATATTAATAAAAGTTATTTTTTATTTTTATATAGGACTGAATGTACAATTCATACGAGATGATTGTAATATTTCATGCGTCAAAAAGTATGCAGGTAAACGATTTAAACTTTCATTATATTCTATTAAAAACTGAATATCTATTAATTATATTGGTAAAATTTACTATATTTCATCAATTATTATATCATCAATATTATGACGATAATAATTTACAATATTTCAATAATACTTCATATGTACTAAATTTGCATCAAACGGAAAAAATAATTATTTAGATTATAGTTATTTAAATTATTTTTATTTTTAAATTCAGTAAGTTAATTAATATTAATATTTCTTTTTATTTATTATTTACAGTAAATACAAGATATACTGGTGTACGTAATTGTACTCAGGGTTGTAACAGTAAGATCTTATTTATTATTATTCCACTCTATATTAAATATATTGTAATATATGATTATCATTTTAAACCAAATTTTAATTTTTATTTTGGGAATTGTAATTTTTTGTTTTCAGTCTTATAATTCTATTTGTAGTTTATTTGTTATACATCTTTTAATTATGGGTTAGAGCGCCACCTGTTTCATTGCATTTTAAATGTTTAGAACGAATAAATGAATTATTAGTGACTAGCAAATCAAATGTTCTAAGCATTAAAATGCAAAAAAAGCTGGAATAAATATTTTTTACTTTGTTAATTCTAATGCATATTTAGTTATAGCTTTTTCATCAAATTTATCGGTAAATTTTTCAGTACAATTTTTTTAATTTTAATAATAATAAAGATAGTGTTTTTATACAACTTTTCTATGTACGAATAAATTATATAATAATTAATAGAGGAATGAAAGATTTGTTTTGTAACTATATCATGTAATTTGAATATTTTGTTCAGTTATTGCTATAGAATGTAGAGAAGGTTGTCTTTTTGCATGTACTACAATGTTTCAGTATAGAAGTAAGTGAATGATGTATAATAATATCTTATTAGTACAGTATACATTTACAGATATTCAATTTGTAAACAAAATAATTATATTTTTTGCAGAAGTTAGTTGGAATAGGAAACGAAGAGTAAAACCGAATTCCTTATCTATCTAATTCGAACCTTCATATTATAATTAACCTGTATACGCAATAATAAACAATTGCAATTTTTAACATTCACAAAATATATAATAGTTTTAAATTTATTCTATTTGTATATATACAGTGAAACGTACTCCCACCTATTCTCCTGTTTTTTATTCATTTATTATTAGCTTGAGCGAAGCATGCATTAGTGATACTGTGTGATATTTTAAAATGTTAACACGAAATTTTATTATTTTTGTAATTTATAAAAATTTTATTAAGTGAATAGTTGAACCTAATAAATAACTACATACGAACACACGTCTCAAGTGCTTATTATTTTGTTTTATAAAATTTAGGAAATATTTTTACAATTTCTGCACCTATTTCGGCATTATTTTATTTCAATTCGGAGATTATCCATATACGTATGTATAATCCGTATGTAAAATCTGTATATTACAAATCCTGACAATAATTTATGTATTCGATTAATTTCTATACGTAATTGAAGTCCGAATATTATTGTAAATTGTAAGAAATATATTAAAGTTAATGTAAAAAAAAACTATTTAATGTAAAGTATCCAGACCATTTTATCTAACAATGAAGTTTCTCAATGAAGTTTAAATAAAATTCCACGAGATTAAAAATAATTACATTCTATTCGATATAATTATATATAGATTTACTTTTTAATAAAATAATTTTATATAATAATAATGAATCTTTTTATTTAATAATGTAAATATGAAATAAAGTCAAGTTTCAACTTAATTATTCTATTTAACTAATTGTTAATATTACAGATTATATTTTTAAAAATTATAAAATATTTTAAAGTATCAAAGAAATATTGTAGGAGAATAAAAATATTTTTTATTACATTCAAATTGGCAAAAAACATTAATGTTTAAACTATTATTTAAAAGGCGAATGTGAATAACAAAATAATTAAAGTCATAGATCGTTATTTTTTATTTATTGAAAATAATTAATAATAAAAATATATTTTTATATCAAAGTCCTGCTCTTCCATTTATATACACTAATGATTCAAGGATGTTTTACATTTCAATTAATGTACGATTAAGAGGCTTGAAGTAATCAGAATCAAAAAAATATAAGTTCCTTTAAAAAAATGAAATTTTTAATTTTTATTTTAATTGTATTAATAGTTGACGAAGGTTTCACTTTAGGTATTGCTAGATTTCAATAATTTCTCTACAATGAAATTAATAATATTCGGTTTAATATTTATATTTAGAATACAGAGAACTTCTATTCACAAGAGAGGATTGTTTTGCATGTTGCAACGGTGAGACCATTATTTATTATATTTAAATTTCGATGATCTGCTGGTTAAGCTATTTATTCGTGATATCCGTTATACATAAGTAAACATGCATTTGAAATTGAAGAATAATAATTATCAATTAAAGTTAGTGAGAATTTAAATATGTTCTTATAAAGCATTTGAATGTTAACAAACTTAATTATAAGTACGTGTAATTAAAATTATTAATAAAAACATTTATTCTAATGTCTGTATATCACGTAAAACAAATTAATTATAATAAAAATAATGAATAAAATAACATTACGTATTTAAAATGAATACTGATAGATAAATCTTTCTATAATTAAATCGTTCAAAGAGATGATGTTCTTAAAAAGTGAGGGCAAATTGGAGAATAATTATTCAATTTAACTAATTTTTAACATCAACCGAGCTTATGTCTAGTAGTCCATGTCCGCGTGCGGTTGTTCCGCGTGAAAGGAGTCTCGTCCGGGCGCTGACAAAGTTACGAAGCCTCGATCCTAACGAGCAAACGTAGGAGGTTTATCACTTATGGGGTTAACAGGCTCACTGGAATCTGAGGTTACGAGGAAACTTTGGATAGAGAGCTCAGCACCTGCGACTCTCGAAGACGCTTCCTTAAGTCCCGGGTGGCAGTTCAACCGATTAGAATATCATATCATTTTAATGTAAATTATCTTAAAGAAAGTTTTAAATTCAAGAATTATGAAATACTTGTTCAAGTTTAAAAGCTTTTAAGACTTGGCTGAGCTCATACTCATCTCTTACGGGATTTAATTCGAATTAATTACTCTGTCGCAAATATAAATTATGATTGTATTAAAAAGCATATTATTAAAGATTCTATTGCATTTTAAAATTAAATATTGTGTTTCATTAATATTTATATTAATTAGACTTTTTTTTTTATTTTACATCTAGACCTTCCGGTAATTATTCGACACAAATGTAATGTATCTTGCGTCAAAAAGTTTTCTAGTAAGTTCACCACGATTTTTTATTTTTTTCAAAACATTGTTTTACATAATAATTAAAAAAAAAAAAAAAATCAGCTACATATAGGCTTTTTACATAGTAATCATGCAGTGTACAATAATCAGGCTTAATTAATTTTTTAGGTGTTAGAATCTATTTACGTATATAAAGTAAATATATACATATATATTTAAATATATTTAAACCTAATTAAAAAATTGTTTCTTGTATAATAAATAATGAGTGGATGATACCTTTAAATAGAAAATATTCAAAATACTTGATTGTTTTGATGATAGTTTTGCTACAATTCACACGATGACATTTAAAAATTCACTATAACAGGCCAAACATCTTATTATGATGATATATCGACAATTCTTAATAGTTACAAATGATAATTATAGAACATGAACCTCTGATCGAAAAAGCCTCACGGCAATATACGAACGATATATATTAAATTAAGCATCGTAAAGCTACTAAAAAGAATTATTCGCGCTATCAATCTAATAGATAATGGTTTTATGAATTTTCCCAACTATTATTTTTCTAATACAATCAGACTTTACTATAAACGTGTATTATTTGGCAGCATATTGTAATAGTAAATATTTATAGTATAGTAATTATTGTTATTCAAATTTACAAAAAAAAAAATATTGGATCTTAATATTCAATTTTTTACAGTAAAAGTTTATAATTATTTGTATCTTTTAACTCAATATGGAAGTGCTGTACATTACTTTATATTATACTATTCAAATTTATTATAACAATAAGAATGGAAATAATATTTTTTTATAAATTTTTGGCTTTAAATAATTAGATTTATTTGACTGATACTGCAATTACATTTAATTAAAAAATAACTATTAAATGCAATTTCTTTATTTTATGTTATCTAGAATCTAATCTATATAATATAAAGCGGATATGCCTTAAATCTTGTAATGGTAAGATGAAATATTATTCTAGATTAAATGGTATTTGTAAGTTTATTAATAATTTTTACAGGTTATGATTTATATAAATTTTTCCTCTTTTCATTAATATTACTTCTAATTTAGTATTAACTTTGTCAATTTTCATATGCAAGTAATATAAATATGATATTTACATTTTCTGCATAATATTTACTGTGAGATATGGTGATTAAAATTTTGATTCCTAGGCATTTAATACAATCAAATAGGAGGAATAAATTTGATATTTATATTAAATTTGATTAAATCATTTGATTAATTTAAATAGATGATTTAAATAGAACAAAAGTACAATGCCACAGATATAAAATAAAATTTATGTGTAAAATACCCGGAATTTAAAATAATAAAACTTATAAGCTAATAGGAAGGATGAAATATAATATAAATATTAATTTTTTATTAGTGAAACTTATAATTTTATGTCTCTTATAATATCTAGCTATTATTGATGAATGTAGAGGGCAATGCACACAAGCATGTCAACAAATGTTTCGTAAATGTAAGTTTTATTAATTAGAAGAAGAAGAAGAAGAAGAAGAAAAATTAGTTCAATTATATTTGTGTAGAAATATATTAGATAAAAAATTATAATCCGTTTAATTTTAGATCGAACTACAAAATCTATGCCAATAACGCGAGACCTTGATCTCTCATTACAGCTTGGGCAAGCATACAACGTTTACGATTAAAATATATTTATTATAATGAAAATATACAAAATGTTAGTAAGAAAAAAAGTTTATTAATTTAAATACATTACATTATTGCCAATAATTATTTATAAATAATTATGAATTACTATTTGTGCAAAAATATAAATTAATATACAATGATTATTTCGATCATAAATGTTTGATTTTTTCTCTATTCGATACAATGTTTCTTAATAATACGATAAGTGTAACATATTGTTAGTAAGTAAACACGAAGTGTTATGGATATAAACGCATATGTAATATTTACGAATTAAAAAATTCGAGGTTTCGAGGTTTACATGCTCTATAATATGTATAAGGTATAAATATTTTAGGTATAAATACTTACTTTATAAATCTAAAAATCTATTGTAAAAAAAAGATAAATAAATATTTTTGTTTCTTTTTTATATAAAGTAAATATAAATATTATTACAGGCGCATACGTGTTTATATAATTGAAACAGTATTCAGGCTCAAATAGATAGATAATGATATTTAATTATTTAAATAAAAACTTATAAGAAAAGAATTAGTTTTATTACTTATACCACAAATAGTTGTTCTATAACCTTTTTATTTAAGAAAACTATTGACCAGCTTACAAAGAAATCATTTAGTAACAATATTATAAATTTTTATCTGCTTTAGAATGCTAAAGAATTATCGATAATAGAATATCAAATCAACTTTATTAAGACAACAGAATGAAAATCACGGTAGATGTCTGTTTTGTGGTTAATTAAGATAATCATTGTCTTGTGTTCGAGTCGTCGCAATGGATTTGTAATTAAGTGGTAGTGTTCCATTGCAATGGTAGAACAAGCGAATAAAAAATAAAATTCAAATTACAGTCATAAGTTGTATTTTAAATATATTGAAATAATTTAATATATATATATATATATATATATAATTCAAATACATGGAGTTATAAAATTGGTAGTAAAAAGGAAATAAAATTAATAATATTAATCAGAGTGAGTGAATATAATTTTAATATTGAATATTTACTTAATTACTTCTACCAGCATATAAAAACAATTATGAGCGATTGTAGTTTTATCATTATTTTATTATTTATACTTGCCGTGTTCGGAGTGTATGAAAATTTAAGGATTGTTTTGTTAATTCATTAGATTACAAATATCAAACTTTTCCTGTATTATGGTAGTCGTATAATTCTTAAACAAACTACTATACTTTGATTTCGTGTATATTATTTATACTAACAACAATTCCTCGTTAGAGAAAATGAAGATTTTCTTATTTTTATTGTTTATTTTTCATCTTTTATTGTTGTCCGAAAGTATGTAATTATTCAAATATATATATAAAAGTCTAATTTTTTATAATTTATATTTAGTATTTATATGTTAAAGGTATTTTTACTAAAAATGAATGTCTTAACTGCTGTAATAGTAAGCTCAAATTTTTTAATATATAATAGATTTTCACATTATAATCCAATTTACTATAAATATAACCATAAATATGATCTAAACTAATAAATAAAATAATCATTTAAGAATAGATATTAATCAAATACTTATAAATTTAATTTAATGCTTGAGACGAATAATGTTTTATTGATTTTCTTAAGAGACTTTTTATACATAAAAAAAAAACAGAAAATTTTTAAGGAAACTATTGATTATTTATTTTGACAATAAATTATATACATATATATATATATACGTTTTGAAGTTGCTTGTATTTTTTACGACTAAAAATAGACCTGAAAAGACATGAAAGGGGACGCTGCATCCATTCATGTTCACGAACCTTTGATTGTAAGTATTCAAGTAAAAACTATCGTCAAATTATTATATTTATTATTCAATTTGAAAATTGATTCGACATATTTCTCTCTCTCGCTCTCTCTCTCTCTATATATATATGCTTGGCAAACTTTTAATATATTAAGTTACATTTACTTCCATTGAATTCCATTATTACTATTTTTTTGCCTATTAGTATTTATCTGTATAGTATAGCAATAATTTTTATAATTATATATTTTACATTCCCAGTTGTGTATTCGACTCATAATGATAAACCACACTGTATTCTAAAGTGCCTTAGTAAGTTATTATATATTCTTTTTTGTTTTTAATAATATATTCGTGAATTTTTTTAATTTTTCAACATATTTTAAAATTTATACGTACATACGATTAAACGTGCATACGTAATATATTTAATGATATTTATAACAATATTTATAATGGATTCACTTATCGTTTTACTCTTTTCTTATTGTATATTTTAAATTCGTATAATGCAGAAATTAAAAGTTATATAAAATATAACTGATTCTTAATCGATAATATTTGTTAAACGCAAAAAGTTCTATTTAAAAATACACTTATTTTTGTTTAAGAAATATTTGTTACTCATTGATGTTATTTATTAAAATTCAGGAATAATGGCACCTTGCAGAAATGTGTGTACATCTGATTGCGAAAATACGTATGTGGAAGGTAATAAAAATAAAATAATGTGGATATATTATCTTAATTTAAATATTAAATAGTCTAATTAATGATATTTTATCTATGCCCAAATGAGATTAAGCCAAGAAAATTCAACTTTTTTTGTGAATAATGAAATGATGAGAATTAATTTCTAATACTGCGGAAACATCATTTGAATAAATAATAAATTTCTTAAATATTTAATTATGAGTTATTCATAATTAATTATTATGCTCTAATAAAACGTTAATCCAAAAAAATGCTTTTCCTTTTTTATACTCTATATTTTAAATATTTATAGTTGTAGAAATAATAATAAATTTGATTCGGTATTGTGACATTTTATTTATTTATTTATTTATTTATTTATTTTTTTGTCAGTCAGTGATCTTGAAAACTTTAATGTCCATCGACAAAGTAATTATTCTTCCTATCATGTTGCTTATTCATTAAATATATATACATGTACGTTATTACATTGAATTCGGGCTCGGTGCTACTGATCAACTATTACAATATGTAAATATACTGTACATTCATGAATTATATATAAAATATTCTCTCCGAATTTCTCCAAACACTTGTGCTGATGGCATAAAGAATTTATGAAATACAAGCGTATCTGTGCGGATTATTTGAAGGATAGTTATCGATTACCATTTGCTCTCCTTATATTTTGCGTTACCTTTCACACTCGTGAGATAGAAAAACGTTAAAAGATAATTATTATTCGTACTGTTTAGAAAGTGCACAAAGTGTAGCTTCTCTATTCGGCTTTTTACGAGTGATTCGCAATCTCAGGAATCATCGACAGCTGCACGTGAATCCATTAATGCCAGTTTTGTTTTTGCCACCGATTTTTCAACGTCATTCTTTGACATTCGCGGGTCTCTATATCACCAGGTTATTTTTGCCAAATAACCTTATGCGATACTAGAAAAGATTGTCAGTTAATAGTAGTTCGAGATGAAGAACGAGTACGTTGGAGTTTTATAACTCATAGAAAGGCTCATATCTTCTTTGTAAAATATAATACGCTTTTCCTCGTAAGAATTTCCTACTTATATTATAAAAATTATGAACAAGCCTGTTATTAAAACGATTAAAATGATTGGAAAGTAAATAAACTCTACCACGTTCTGTCAAGAAAGACTCGAAATCATTAATAATCATTATGCTATGATATAGCCTTCAATTTAATTATATAATAATAATGTTGAATGAGAAGTTGGAATATTATTCAAGTAATTTTATTAAAAACTACGTTACATCGCTGAAGATGCAAAATTAACTGGTCTATTCTGGACTTCATCGCCCGTTACATTATTAATTATATCCATAAAATTATATAATTATTATATAATTTTATATAGAGTATAAATTAAGCCATTTAAAATAAAATACACGGAGTTAATATATATATTTATATTTATTTCTTCTTAATAGAGCAGCAATATAGTATTCATTACTAATATTATAAACAATTTTAAAAAATGAAAACATACGAGTCTGTTATATTAAGTATAATAAATTTCTTTTTTCGTTTTCCATTATTACAAATGTATGCAAAAATTTGTCGTGGTTTCATTGATAATTTCTTTTAATTTACTTCATTGCATAATACAGATTATTGATATAAACGAATTGTATATAAAAAAAATTAATTATAAAAGGAATAATTGGAAATATTTTACATTTAACATTAGATATTTTTAATAACTTAAATATCTTATATTTCTTACAAAAAATTGTTTATTTTTCTCAAAGAACAAATGAAATTGAAACTTGTATAAAAAAAAAATAAAAAAAAAAGTAAAACAATTTTTGTATCCCAATGAAAATTTAAATAATACTGTAACGGACGGATTTATTTAAAAAAAAAAAATAAATAAATAAAAGACCATTAACGGAACGATAAGGAATTATTATTTCTTTGGCAAAAGATTATTCGTATAATTAAATTTTATAGAGTTATTGTGCAGTGTAGATTTAAAAACAAAACTATTAAAGTAAATTCGTTTGATTAGAAAAATTATATTTAAATAAAATTTCTTTAGAATATCAATTTCTATTTAATATATGACTTATCAGAAATATTAACCATTACATGTGTTACCAATACATGATTACGTACATTTCTTCATGATTTTTATATAAAATAAAGTGCTGGTGTATAAATATTAATATCAGAAATTCAATAATATTTATTTTGAAAGGAAAATGAAGGTTTTATTAGTTATTCCAACTTTACTCTTTTTTCTATTCTTCGCCGGTGGTAAGAAATATGCATTTATTTCCCTTTTCTTGGAATTTTCCCATCAAAGGAACTATTAATATTTTTATAGATTAAGATATGCGCAGAACGCGTAATAAACTCTTTTATTAGTTTATATCCTAAAATAATTCCTAATCATAATAATAAAATATTTGCATTATGCTTTTATATAATATTTTTTTATTTTTATAGAGGTTAAATCAGCTTTTACGAAAAACGATTGCTTGACTTGCTGTGCAGGTGTGATGTGAACTTATTTAATCTATTATTTAGCATAAAAGTAAAAATAAACTTAATTACCGATGAAAAAATATAAAAATTACTATTATGAAATCTCTGTTAAATACAATACCGAGGCAAATGCTAATTACTAATATACTTGTGTCTTTATATGCAGGTCTTCCTAGTTATGACGTAGATCGATGTAAACATTCTTGCATAAGAAAATTTTCTGGTAAGTAATGTACATATAATATACATAGACTGATTATAACATATAAATCATATACTATTTATTAAAATCTGCGTAAAATTATGTATTCTCAAGTTGATTTATAAAACCTTACAGATATAATAGTATCTATATACTACTACCCCACTTACTAATAGTAAGAAAAATATTTAAATTTCATATTTTCTTTATAAGTACGAACGCAAGTAGCCGAAGTAGTCTTGGAATATCTTAGTAATTCATTGTACTGCGACGTATTAAATCATTAAAATTAGTTTTATATCAATTGTAGCTTAACAGATTACTGTCCAATAGAGTGCAATTGTATCCGTGAGTCAGAAGATCTAAATCTAAATATAAATAAAAGAATACAATTATAGAGAAAAGAAATGTTCTTGTAGTTTTTGCTTCTGATATCGTTCAATAATTCAATACAATTGGTTCTTTTTTTTTTCTCTCAACGGTCGTTTCCCGTTATTATTTTACGAATAAATCTAAATCTAAATATATATATATATATAAGGCAACCTCGAGAAAAGGTGGTAAGCTTGAATGTATTGACTCTGGTGGTTTTTTTATAACAAGTATTATTTTACATTGTAGATTAAGTGTAAACTATTAGATGTTATAGAGTAATAATAATCAAAATGAAAGTGACTATCTTAGTGAGGACATTGAGTTTTTGATTTCTTTCCTTTAGATAACACTAATTCGTATAATTTCTTTTATTTTTCTACCTTTAATGTATCTGCTCCTTACAATTATTTACAACCATTATTTATACAATAATTTTTATTAATTTTTTTAATATTTATTTTATTATCAGCCAGCCAAACCTTTTCTGGAAGAAGCACTTGTATTTCTGGATGTAGAAGTAAGTTAAACATATAGGCATTTACTTTTTTTTTCTACAATATAAAACTCATGTCAAAAAGGGTAATTTAGAATATAATAAGAGTGATTCGCTGATTTGATCCAAGAGCATAAAAGTATATTATCCTTTTTAATCAGTCCTATTAGTACGCGTAATAATAATATAATTATTTGAAATTTAGAAATTATAGAAGACTGCAGATTAGGTTGCTTGAACGACTGTATAGCTCGATATACGTTGAAACCTGGTAGGTGAATTGTAAATTCTCTTCTTAAATTGTAAATTTAAAAACAACATGTAAATAAAGTTAATTGGTGGTATTATTTATTACAGCTAGGCGTCCTATACAAGGCCCAGCCACCATTCATTTTTAGTATTATTTATTATAATTAAACACGGCATTTTGAATATTCATGGTATTTCAAATAAAATAAATAAGATTTAATATTTTATAATTTTTCTGTTCAATGAAATCTTTATGAATTTATAGCGCACTACACAAGATTGAAATAATCCTACTTCTTTGCAATTTCGTAATAATCAATTTTGTATATAATAAACTAATTTAGCTTCCTTTCATTGCAAGTGGCTGTTATAAAAACATTATATATATATATCATATTAATAAAATCTTATTAATTGTATCATTTTTTTTGTTAATGAATATTATTTAATATGAATTTTTTAAGAAGAAATAAAAATGTACAAAAATTAATATTCATAAATTTTTAAAGAATATTATGCGAAGAATTTATTAAGAATATTGATTAAGATATTTATGATTATTAATAAAATTTATAAGATAACCATGATACTCAATCCAGCTCTATACATGATGTATTTTATTTTATTTATCAATAAACTTGTGATTTATAGATAATTATTTTCGTCATTTGTCTTATACTTAAGTTGTTAAATAGCTTTTTCTAAACTTGTCGCAAGTAGTGAACATATGATAAAAATTTTAAAGTAAATAAAATCGAATATTCGTACGTATCCGATACTTTCAATTTTCGTCAACTGTTTACAAAATGGTAATTTATTGTTTATTATTGTTAATGTAATTATCATAATGCCGAATCAAATTAGCTTTTCATCTGTATCAAAATGATCATTAATGAATGTACTGATCGCTCATACATATAACATTAATATTAATACAATAGTAAGACTATTTTGTATAAAATATAGTAATAATACATACGCTATTGTAAAATAATTACTACATTTTTTTTTAAAAAAAAAAAGATAATGCTTAATAAAATATCATCATTTGTTATACGAATAAACTGAATAAAAACTAATTGTATCCGATTGATAATAATTTTTTAAATATTGTAGAATTATCAAATAAGAAACATTCAAAATATTCAAAAGGATTTTGTCGTAGTTGATGAAATAATTTTATGCATAATTAATAGAGTCGAAAGAATTATCAATAAATAAATAATAGCGAAAGCCTATACAAGTTGAAGATTCTTGAATCGGTATTTGGAACGCGCTGTAGCAGCGTTGTATTTATAATCCCAGGAAGAATAAGCTTTCTTAGCCCAATGTGTAGTAGTTTCTCTCATGATTTTTAAATATCTTCGTAGATGTTCGTAAAGCACGCCATCTGTGGCGATTAAATGAATAAGTGTACCTCGTACGCTGGCACTTCTGGTTCCAGTTCGGTTCAGTGAGCATCCAGGGTCCATATTCGATATACAATCATGGTCAGTACGTCTAAGCTTTTACAAATTCTTTATAACGATGATCGATCTTTTTATATGAAAAGCACGATAATCACTCGAGCATTAAAAAAAAAAAATTAATATTACAAAAGATAATTCTGTTTATTCTGTCACTTAGGCTGACCTTTCATCCAAGGATGTCGAAAGTGAGTACAAATCATAAGCATCGAAATTTAATAATTTATTTATAAGAGATCGTTTATGATCTACCTATATATATATATTATTAATCAGTGGTGCCGATAACGTATAAGGTTTTATATATTTTATAAACCTTAAGCTCTTGAGTGTACAATCGTGTATAAGCACTGTTTGAATAAATATAGTGCCTTTTCCAATACTTATTTCTTTATAAATTTATTCGTACTTCTTTATAAAACTTCTTCTTTTTTTTTTGCTAACATTTTGCTTCTTTTTTAATTATTTTATGAATATAACTCTACGCACTCTATATTACAGTATCTTTAATATTATATTTAAACGTAAATTATAATTACTTTTTGACAATGTGTGTATAAAATTGTTTTGAAAGCATTTTTTTCTTTTTTTACTTTGTATTTAAAGAAGATTCGTAATGATTAAAATGGACGAAGCTGCTGCTCGAGTTAAATTTATTAAAAAAATTCACTAGAATATTTTTAGGATATAATTATATGTATTACTTTGAATATGCGCACATGAATATACTTGCATGCCAGCAACTGCTCACGATTTCTTCAATAAAGAAGCAAATGTAATATGGCATTCAATTAATTCAATTGTTCGTACTATTTTTCTATAATATTCTATAATATTATAAGAATAGTATTAAGAATTTCAATAAATAATAAGTATTATTATTTGTATATTGTAAAAAAGAAATTTTCGAGTAGTCAGTATCGATTTGTAGAATGATTTTATTCGGATTCTAAAGTCAAAAACTGCATTATATAACTTTGTTGTGCAAAGTTTTGAAGTTAGCATTTCGTTTGAGAATTAACACAATCTGCTGTTAAAAATATCCGTGAAGCTGCGCTTATATGGTTCGGTAGAAGTAATCTGACACAATACACGTATGCTGGATTTAGCGACAAGAAAGAGGTGAAAAGAGAAGCAAGTATTAAAAATAACACGAAAGCTTGAAAATATATTCATAAATATATGAGAAATTACGTTAAATAAATTTTTTTTCATAAATTAAAAATATTCGGAAGCATCAAGGTATCGTTATATATTTTACAATTACATTTAAAAAGTGACCTGTTTACGCATAGGCAGTATATTTTTTATAGAGAACTTTGTGATAATTTAATAAACAAATTATCATCGTATTTAAAAGTAAGAATAAATTATTTAAGAATAAAAAGTTAATAATAAAATGAATTCCTATGGAAATCGAGTTTAGATAAATATTTAGATAAATGTAAATTTGGAATATAGACGCAAGTCTACTTAATTTTTTTATTCTAGTCGAATGCTATATTTAAAATGACTTTGAGTTTATGGTTTTTAAAGTTACATTAAGTCATACGAAATACTATATTAAAGCCAAATGTAATATGAAATTTTATGCTCTTATTTTATTTTAAGCAGACAGCCCTCTCCATCTTGCTCTCTGTGTATATATGCGAAATAAAATTTTTAATGGATATAGAATTTTCGTTTCTTCATAGATTTCATAGAAATTTTTAACGTGAAGTATAAAGCTTATAAAAATTTTTATTTCATATTATGAGCTAAAATAAATAGATTTTTCGATAAATTTTAATTACATGCCTGATATTCATATTTCTTAGTAATTTTTTTTTTGTTTTGGGTATATTCCAAATTTGTTACTTACTGGCATTTATGTTTAATGAGGAATATCTAATGAGAAATCTTTGCTATATCGCAATTAAGTTGAGGTCAATAATTTCTTATTTCAATTGTCTATAAAAAAACTTCTATTATTACACCTATAGTTTATAAGGAGAAATTTTTATAAACGCAAGTAAGAGATTATTCATGAAAATATAAATGTACTGTTTGTATCACGCATATATTTATAAAAAGAAACAGTTTTAAATATTTGTTTTAATTACGTTGAGTCCTTTGGTAATTAATTTGGTTTTGGTAACTTTTAAGAACTACTCCAGCATTTATATTAAAAAATAAAGCATTATATTAAGTATAGATGGAAAAAAAAACAAATAAAAAAAACAAAAAAAAACATTGTAGTCTTATTCGTAGAAAAAGATTTTAATAAATTCGCTCGTTGTAAGTTAGAAATGCCTGTAAAAATGTAATAATGAATAGAATTGAATATTGTTGTAATGATATTTATAGAGGCCGAGTTCGCGTTCTCGATCTACGATGCTGACGGCACGAACGTCATCGACGCCGTCGATCTCGGCAACGTACTCCGAGCTCTGAACACAAATCCGACCAACGCTACCATCGAAAAGCTCGGCGGCACGAAGAAACGAGGCGAGAAGACAATGGCCTTGGAGGAATTTCTGCCGATCTTCAGTCAGGTAAAGAAGGACAAGGAGCAGGGCTGCTACGAGGACTTCGTCGAGTGTTTGAAATTATACGACAAGGCAGAGAACGGAACGATGCTTGCCGTTGAATTGTCACACACTCTATTGACTTTGGGTAATTACTCATTTACCGATCATTTTATTCGTCCGAATGTAATATAAAATAGATGCGCTCGAAGCATACGTACGATCAATTTTTTTTATAAGCTGCCCAAGTATTTTATAGTGTTTTGTATTTAGGCGAACGTCTTACCGATCAAGAATGCGAAATCGTCTTAAAAGACTGCATGGACCCCGAAGACGAGGATGGATTCATCCCATACACTCGTAAGTTTTTTTGTTTGTTTTTGTTTTTCGTACGTCAGCCATAGACGAGTACGAATTTTTGAGGAATTTTTACACCCCCACACCCTTTAGTATTTAAAATTCAACGGTACGAAATCGTCTTTTACCAAACTAATTATAAATCCTCCCCAGATTTCTCAACATTTTTCAATTTTTATTACACATATCTCGAATTCATACTTTCAATCGTTTTTATCGCGGCTAAATTGTACCTGTAATAGATAACATTATTAATTATTTTGTTGGTAAAAATATTTTCATACTTAAAAATATAAAAGTACAGACTTACTTGTGCAATACTCATACGAGACCTTATAATACGTTGCAAAAGAAAAAAATAAAAAGTAATTAAAAAAAAAAATATATATATATATATATATACACGCGCGCGCGTACACACACACGCGCGCACACACACAAATGATAACTAGGAAAGAAATAATTGAACGATTGGTATTGATTATTTCATCGTTATTTTTATAAGACACTAAAAAAAAAATGTAGTAGTTCGTTGGTGTTGCCATTTAGTGCTCTTTATAGATATTACTTGAAAATTAGAAAAATGTATTTGTTTAGTGTTACGCATGTAGAAATATTAGTTTGACCCCGATGAATGAAGTGGTAGTAAGAGAAAATCCTCCCCCATCAATCAAATTGTGTTCTTAAATGATTTAGCGCACCGGGTCGAACGTTGGATGTGAGGAAGGAGAAAAATTCGATACCACGTTATTTTGAAATAACCTTCTTTTGTTTGATTTCCCCGTTTATACTTTTTACAGCTTTCGTCAAGAAGTTGATGTCGTAAATGTAAACGATGGATAAATAAATAACTGTAAGTGTACCCCGTAGATTATTGCCAATAGCTCTAGCTTCCTGACACTGTTCATAATAAAATTCACGAACCTTTAAAGCACGAATTCAAGCTTAATTATTTACTCTTTAAAAAATTATCGATTTATAACGAGACTGACTATAACTAATGCACAATGATTATAATATCAAACGATCAGGCACTCGCTGATTGATCAGGCACCCCATTGCTTGAAATAACTTACATAACTTCCTTGATATTATACCGATCGTGCATTTTTTATCTTTAGTCAATTAAAGAAGATCACATGAATAACAACGCAATTTTTTCCTACTTAAAGAACGTATGCTTATGCTTTTCTTTCTAACAATTAACCCTTTTACGCTTCTTTAATCGCTTCTGCGCCTTTGTCATTCTCAATATATTATCTTCTCGATGTATAATTTAAAAGAGAAACAATACCCGACCGAGTGAAAATACAAAGTCTAAGATGTGATTTATTTTTTATAGCATTTCTTAAACGTCTATGCGAGAGAGCTTCTGGAGACGAATAAATAGAATAATAATGAAAAATTCACAAATTCAATTGGAATCCACATCGTTAAGAAAAGCATTATGTCCACTCAAGTTTCAAAGTGTATGTACAGTGTAATCAGCATTTTCACGAGTAAACAATGAAGCTTATATAGGTATGACGTGAAAATTTCAAACAAAAAAAAAATATATATATATATATATATAAATAAAAATTACTGGCGTATTACTTATTTTAATTTATTTATGCGTTGTATCGTGGGATTTCGTTATAATAATTTATAGAAATTTTTTTTAGTTTAACGTTCATTAATGTTTCTGGATATATATTTGTGTAAATTAATTTTCACCAACTTTGTTATTATATTTATTTTAAGACCATCACTGTTTTAAAGTAGAAAAATATTTTCTTTTGTCAATGATACGACCATGCAATCTATGTATTATATTGTTAATAAATCGTACAACTTTGGTTTACGGTTGTGAAAAATACAGTCTGCATAGTTGCTTTTCCTTTATTCCACGTTTCACATTAATCCTCTTTCTTATTAATATTTGATATTCAGATATTATATATCCTTGTTTGTTATTTTATTAATTTTATTTATGTATCGAGCATTGATCGTAACAGTACAATAATGAAGTATTGCTTCAGTAAGTATTCGTATGTAAAATTATATAAAGGTTATGTCTCTTAACTGTTGGTCAATTAAACAAAATGATTTGAATATCAAAAATTTTTCGTTTCAATATAGTTTACTAATATTTATTATGTAATCCATCCACTGGCAGTGACGCAATCAAGTCAATCAAATCATCCTTAAAATTTATAATTTTTACAACACAGGGATTTAGAATATCATATCTGACAGACATAATTATGAAGTTCTGTTTCGAATTTCCTTAAGAAAAAGTTTAGAATCGTGTATTTCGTTATACTTGACAATTAAAGTATCATTGACATACTTTAAGGTAATTTCTTTGAATAAGGTTAATTTAGTTTTAGTTTTTATCACATATTGAGACGATTAATAAGCGTCTCATTATTATGTTTATATTATCTTATCGTAATAAATAAACGGTTTACTCCGACTTCCAGCTTTTACGAGGATACGTATATCCAGTCATTTGTATACATATTTACTCAATTTAATTAAAATAATTATACAAGTAAGTAAAATTTTGTAATAAGTGAACTTAATTATTAAGTCTTGGGACGCTAGTTGGTGCCTTTCGCAATAATATGTGAGGAAATTATACTAACACATTAGACGTATGGCCTAACCTTGCTTATCTTAAACTTAAATCCAGATGGATGACCGATAACGAACAGAACTTAACTTTGAGCTTCGTATCAAGATTATTTATTTTTTTATTATATCCTGAAAATGACGGTTTGTCGACAAGTGTACAAGTATGAAAAATAGTTCTTAAGGAAAACCGGGGAAATTCATAGATTCAGGAATCTATCTTTATTACATCGATAGCTAACATCGTTTATATAAATTTTATTATTAAAATTGTTTATTTATTTATTTATTTATTTATTTTATAAATTATTGGAACTAAGCCTCAGATTTAAAGTATCGAATTTATGTTGTGCAATAATATTTATTTTCAAAGTCATGTACTTTGCATTGCATTTAAGGGCGTATTCGACGTTAGTACAACTAACCATTAAACGAGTAACGAAATATTAGTAAATTAGATTATTAGTAATGTTAAAATGCTATGTGTTAGACATTAAACATTTCTGTCTAAGTACACTTGTTACGAATTCGATTTCTTTTTTTAAACGACGCAATGGCTTGAAATTCTTATCATTTATATTGTTTTTAACTTACAAAATGCACGAATGTCCGATTATAATATATATATATATGAAAATAATTATTTATCGTCATTTGTTATTACACAAATGAACGAAGAAGTCAATTTCGGGGGAAACGAGTCGAATATATACATACATATGTACATTCAACGTAAGTTTCCTGTATAAACTTGTCTTACAGTAGAAGAATTTGCACGCGAACTCGGCGAGATCGGGACTCGTCGAAAAATCCGTCGGAATCGAGGTGATCGAAACACGATGCGGTGATCTTGATGGCGATTCGGCCTGATAGGTGGTCTGGCAGACGGGGGGTGGGGAAGTCGGGCTGAAGAGGCCAAACGCGAGCCAACGCTTAACTGCTGATCCCTATTATTTTCATATAGATACATGTGCGTGACAATGCACCTGTATAAAATAAAAGAAATTTAGAAAAAAAAAACGAATTATCAGATCAATAACTAAATAAATGATGAAATTAAAAGAAATTTTTCTTCGTGTACACTCATTCTGTTTACTTACTCAAATGAGCAAACATCTCGCAAGAAAAAAAAAAAAAATTAATAAAACTAAAATATTGATACTTTTCCCTTGCCCTTTAATAATTCAGTAAGCGTGTAATATAAGACGCACGTAGAACATATTATATTGCATATTAACATGTACAACCGATTATTTAAAGAGCTTACGCGAAACGATTGTTCATTGTTTTTGAAGCCTGCGAACAATCACATAAATAATTCCAAGTACTGCTTTTGTCCAAAATAATATATTCAATAAAAATAAACTACACCGAATAAATACACCGAAAATCGTTAATAATTTTTAATCCATAGTCTAAATTATATACGAACGTGACTTTGGCATTTTTAGATCTTCAATGATTTTATAAATACTGAAATGTACATGAATTTAATAAATACGGTTCAATGCCTTCACGGGCATAATTTCTCGGAAAATATTAATATTATTATCTCTATAGAAACAAATTTACGATTTATCTCGAAAAATCTTACTTGTAATTTATTTAATAATTTTCACTAATGTATTCACAATATACGTATACGATACTCATTAGAATGTTAATACACAAATAGAGTCATATTATAGAAAGAATCCCGAATGTCGATTAAATATTTGTTTATAAAATAAAAATAAAACGTATAAATGTCTGAAATTTTTTTTTAAGCACAAAACCTTTTCATAAAACTAAATTGAAAAATTCCTCGGCTCTTTTATTCCCGCTCGAATATTTCGAATGCACATGAAATACACATAGAATACAGGCGATATAGTGGGAGGAAGAGAATGAGATGTATAATGGGTAGGGAGAAGAAGTGCGCGCGTAAAGGAGAGTGGAAGGAAGGCTCGCGCTAGGTGGTTCAGTTAGCTAAACATAGCAGTACAGCGAGTATCGCTAGTCAATCGCTTAAAACGTATCGGAAAACGTATTGCAAATCCTTTCGCGGTGACAGTGATAGTTGCTTTCGAAAACATCTACATCTACATATACATATACATATACATATGTATATGTGTGTGTGACTGCCTATTTCGGATTGTAGTGCTTTCTTATACAAAAGTGTCGTAATCCGTCATCGGTGTCGTATCCTTAGCGCACCTTCACCAAGGGGTTTCGAGATAAGGAAGGAAGGAAGGAAGGAAGGAAAATAGAGGAAGGAAGGGATTTCAAGAAGATGACGGACGTGCAGCAGAAGCTGGGGAATCCTACCGCACTTCTCGTTAATTCGCATTCACCACAAACAGGTGAGCTTTTACTCTCATCTCCGTTATAACGAAACTTTACGTTATATTATAAACTACTGCATGTCGTGGATAATAAATAAAACAACGCAGAAGCTGTATTTTATGAATTAATTGTCTTTCTATACGTCATTAAGAGCATCGTTTCCCATAATCTTCTTTTGAGATGATGTCGATTATTGCTTCTCAGCAAGAAGGATCTGCATTATTTCGACTCGGATGCTGCGGGAAAATAATCCGCGTCAGTATTAAATATAGATATATGTGTATATATAAAAAAAAAGTTATAGCCTGCATAAACAGGCATATATTTTCCTACGTATCCTGGGGATAAAGAGGAGAGGGAATTTTTATTTGATGTTGGAATAGGCCTAAAAAGCGCACGCATACACGCAAGTAACAGCCACCGGATCGATGAGGATTCTGGACGAGACGGGAAAATCTCTGACCCCGGTAAAGCAGAGCGCGCGCACACGGACTTGCGTAATGTTTGCCTCACCTTGGAGTTTCTCAACAGGCCGAACCCAAAGACTTACTCTCCTATGTGCTTTATACAAAAACGAAGAAGAAGAAGAAGAAGAAGAAGAAGAAGAAGAAGAAGAGGAAGACTAAAGAAAAGAGAAAAAGACATCATTTTTAGCCATTGATAATGTCTTGTTGCTTATTTTAAATTCATATTTTTATACTACTGTACAATTTTTCAATAATTGTGTTTGTAAATAAGCCTTGCAATTTATTGTACATGAATATGAAGTATATTTTCTCAATTTTCTACAATACTAATAATACAAATTATAATATCCGTTGTAATTTATTCATACTGCATCTTATTAAAAGAAATGTTTTTCTTTGACTAATTATAATTATATATTGAACCTTTAAAGTTTATAAAATTAAAAATTCAAGGTGTTTACGTTTAAGGCTTTTATTGTGTATGGTATTTAATTTATACCTATAAATCTACGTGTATTACGTGTATTAAAAATTTAATTTTAATTGTTATTAAAATTTTAAATATTATTAAAATAGTATTATTAAAAAAAGTTCTTTAAATACAAATTTACGAATCGTACTAGTAGACTAGTAAAAACTTACTCGTTTTATACATAATACATAATTTATTAGCAAGCAATGCATAGAAAAGAAAACCTCGTTAATGAAAATGAGTTAAAACGAACAGAAGTTTTATATTTGCATTGAAAAAAATTTTAAAAAAAATATATATATGAAAAAAAAAATAAATAAGAAATATCGATGAAAGATTGTTAATTTCAAGTTATAAGTCAGACTATTTTAAAGAAAATTGAGAGTCGAGTTGTCTTAGTAGTTATAAATTATGCAATTTTGCAATTAGTGTATTTCTAGATACAAGAAATGACGACATTATAAACATTTGTGCTACATTTTATGCTTAAAGCCACGTTGATTTATTTATTTATTTATTATTATTATAATTATTTAAAATATTTTAATTATTCTTTGTATACAGAATAAACTTATTTGAATACAATAGGAAAGAATAATTATTAGAGTTTCGAATTAACTATAAATGCAAACTATAAATATGAATAATAGAAACCTTCGGTTCATATTATTATTATTTATTAAAGCGAATCTCGGTCATTAACTTTTATTGGGGAATTTAGCCAATAGTCTAATTTACTTCAATTTTAATGCTAATATAGACCAGGTCACCCTATTTTTGAAACATTCACATTCGATCAGCTGTTGAAATTTATAAAATAGGTGATCAACTGACTGTAATTTAAATGTCATTTAAAACTCTTTGCAATTATTCCGAATCGTTATATAAACCAATTAGCTTTTCTAGAAAATTCATAGATGCTTAAGCAGCTTCATATTACACATGAAGCCTGCAAGATTAATGGCAATAGAAAATAAGAGGAAATAACACGTAATTTATTTAGCCTGATGATGTAACCTAATTTAGATGCGTTAGTGCTAATGTCCTACATTACTTCATAGCTCATTTCCAATTGGACAAGCATTAAAACATGTTTTCCAATACATTCGCATTTAAAATAATTAATAATATTAATTTTTTTTTTGAGATTAGAGAAATTTTTTAAAATTAGTTAAACAATATATATCGACAAACATAGATTAGAAGATATTTTTTATCCATAATTTTCAAACAACTTTTATACAAGATGTATTTATTATACAATGTCATCTAATTCTAAAAATAAGAGAAGGATATTCTTGAATAAACTGTCTATCGGATTTTATTTTTTTATTTTGGTACAAATTATTTGTTTTTAAACGGAGTTTCGGTTTTTCCCGAATGGCAAACTTATGAAACTTACTAATACCATTAAATCATACAATATTATTTTATAACGGAGAAATATAATTTTTAAATTATATTTCCCAAAATTTTAATCTTTATAATTATAATCAATTATTATACAAATGACTATTTGTAAATAAAACTTTCCGAATAATTAGACAATGAATAATATCTGACTTAAGTTTCCGTTATACGTATCGTTGCTATATAGGAAACTCATTAATTGCGTTGTCTTTAGTTGTGTCAAAAGGTAATTTCGCATATATAAAAACAGATACATGAAATTTAATAAGTATAGTCACGTATTGTAATTTTAAGAGGGCTTTGTTGTATTACTGTAAGAAAATAATTTAATTACTGTAAAATGTTGATAAGACATTGAACAGTTATAATATAATTTTATAATTATGCTATTATCCGATAGTTAATAATTTTTATTGTTATTCTAATCTGCTTTTCTTTTATTGCAGGTAAATCAAAGAAACAATATGTATATATAATGGTATTCGACGAGCCGCAGTATAAATTGAAATAACTTCACATTATACATCGAATGTAAGCGTAAAATTTTTAATTATTTCAAGAAAATCAATAACTTTATAGACAGACACGTTAAGATTTTTGTAAACAGTTTGTCATACACCAATGATCTATTCTGATTTAATTAGTTTAAATACTTAAAAGTCTTTCGTTATACAAAATATTCTTTTCAAACGATTATTTATTATTAAATGCAACAATTGTAGCATTTTTACTTGTATTGTACACGCAAATTAAAAAATGAAATCACCATCGGAGTCATAATAACCCCAATAACGTTTTGGTTAGATCAACAGATCGATATTAATTTTCTAAATTTGAAGTCTAAGTCGAAGTATCGACCCGCATTAATAAGAACAGAGATGCCAGGATCTATTATTTCAAATAGGATAATGGAATGCGCGAATGAAAAATGTTGTCGTCAGCCCTTAATAGAAATCGCATGCAATCTTAGGCTTAGATTGCGTGTGGAAGAATCGAGCGCACGCGCAATAGCAGCAGCTCGCCTTTGGATTTTTATTCAAGAAATTAAGGGAACGAAGCTCAACAAAGGATAGTCAACAGTTTATACTGTTTTCAGTTATTGCACGTTATTGTAACGGCGAATGATCTAGTCGAACCGGAATCTTATCTTCTAACTTCTTTTTTTCTCTTTTTTTTTTATACCCTCGTTTCCCGTCCTCGTGTAACTTTGTTCTAGATGCAACTAGGTAAGCGAAAAGCATCTTAATTAACATTCCCATTGGTTTCAATTGGTACCTTCGATAATTCAAAAGGAAACATTTAACATTTTCAAATTACCTGCGAAGGGATTGATTCATCCGCTAGCAGGTCTCAAAGAATCGGTGCTTTGTAATATATGTTTTCATAAAAATAGACATTTTCATTAATAATATCCGGATTATCTTATCCATCGTTTAATTATCAAAATATACAATTTTCATTAATTTTATTATTATTTGTATGACACACTGTATGTTCAGCCGTAACTATACTTTTCACTGAAGCCCAATATTTTTCTAATATTTAGCTTAAAAAATTAATACGTTAATAGCTAGTTAAGGATTCAATAATAATTTATGGAACATTTATCTAAATGCAAAGAAAGATAGGGAAAAATTCTAAAAGTTATAGGATAAAAAGTAGCCGAAAATCGATAGTTTTTCGGCGATGAAAATTACTTTTACAGGTAGAAATTTTGACGAACGATGAGTACGTATAAAATCACTCTCCCATAGGTAATATGATTGCTTTTGGATGGAGTTTACGAGCAATTTTAATAATTGTGTGACAGGGAGTGAATAGATTAGAGAGCGGAAGAGAGGGAAAGGGGCGGAGAGGTCGGAAGGGCAAGTCGAATAAATCGAGGAAACAACGGTACCAAGTACGAGAATATCCGCAGACCGACGACAATACAAACGGTATATTAAAGCTGTCAATACATTATGATGAACTTTTATAAGAAGGTTTTTGAGAAATTTTCTTTTTTAAAATTACGAGGAAATATATCTCGATGCCTTTAATAGTATTTGCATTTAATTCAATTTTATATAAATAGAATAACATTGTCTTTATAATGTCGATAATATCTTATGAGAAATTTTTAATTAAATATAACTGTAATATAGTTTTAGATTTTCAATGTTGTAAATAACAATTATAATTACTTCTTTTATACTTTTTGTATATTTATATTAAAAATGTGTCTCTATAGGCTTAAGCACATTCTTTGATGGAATTAAGTTTCCTAAATCATGGATCAGCATTATATATCGATCCATGCGCAGATTATAAAATACAAAGTTCAGTTTATTTTAAAAAATTCAACAACAATAAGTATGAATAATTGTTGTTTAATTAAATGTATAATTATTACGACATTGAAGTATTGTTAATTAAATTATTAATTTTAATGAGGAAATAATGAATTATAAGCTATAAAATAAAGTTTTACCTACTCATCGAAAGATTCTTTAAAATAGATTCCTAATGAAAGATCTACGAATAAACGAGGGACAATTTTATTGTCGAGTTTTTTTAAAAATTCATGGCTTCCTGATTATGATAAGGCGATTAGAAAGTATACGTCAAGTTCAGCTCGCGTCGTACAGGCTACGGTGGCTTGCGGTATTGATTATAAAAGTCGCACAAGCTAATTTAATGTGCTTCTTTTTAAGCAGTATACCTTCAATGTAATATTTATCTGTCAGAAAAAGAATTCGTAACTTTGTTTACTTAGCATTAGAATAATTACTATTACAATAGTGTGGATTAAAAAAAAAAAAAAAACAATAATGATAAAAATTAGTTTAATATTCGCAATGAGAATGATAGCAAATATTATTACTAATTATATTGAAATCTCGTATATAATAGACTAAAGTAATTTCTTACGTGTAATAAATATGCTCCGATCGTCCGGGATCCACGTCTCCAGATCATCGTTTTCAGAAAATCACTTACCGACAACCCAAAAAGCTCATTTTGTTAATCGATCACTACATTCGCCACTAAATCGGCATTAGCCGATACGTCAGAGATCAAATAGAAAGAAATTTATCGAATGAAAGCCGACATGACTTCGTTGTTTCATTAATTTCACTATAATTTTAAGGAAATAAGTTTTGAAGACAGTGAAAGAATGTTTTCGTCCATCTAGACATTTGTTTACGTATCACCAAGCACGTCTTACTTCAGTTATGTGGTTAGGAAATAAAGCACACGAGACAATTACTATAGACAAAGACAAGACTGTCCAGACAACATTACTTTTTTATTATTATTTTTTAATAGTTTACTTTTTAATAGATCATTGAAAATGTATCTTTCAGCGGTATAAAATTTTTTTATTTGCAAACAATTGTTCTAATTCTAACGAGTCGAAGACATTATTATTTATGCATAAGAAACTTCGTTTTTCATTCGGAACTATCTTATTGGTTACTTATTAGCATTATTAGTATTTAAAACGAGCCTCATTATTTACATATAAATTAATGATGTTCCGTATTTGCAGATCCAGAAAGTGATAGCGGAGTTGATGAATCTACTCAGCGCAGAGAGGTAAAGATTTTGTAAACTTTTACATTCATAATACTAGAAGATATTTAATTTGCGCCTCGCGTGCCTTTAATGTCTGTGAACATTAAAGGGAAATTTGCTAAGAGTCACAATTAAGTCTATCATAAACTTATATGTAGATTATCATGCATAACTGTTAGAATATTTTTATTTATTTTTTTTTGCAAGAGACTTAACCTTTTTTCCGATCAGGTGTCAAGGACAAATGGCATTTTAAAATCTCCGAGGAAATCGAGCGACGAAGAAAAAAGGCTACCGATGGCCTGCTTATCACTAAAGTCTCCCAGTAAATCTATGAAATTTTTATCCGGATCGCCAGATGCAGCGCTTCAAGACAAAAAAAGTACGTATCAATGTAACTAAGGTATTGTTGTGTATAATAATTACTGAGCGTTCGTCGCTCTCACTTTTATATATTGGAGGTTATAATTAATTTAAGCATATCACGTTCATCACAATTGCAAGTAATGTCCTTTTTATTTATGAAATTTTCAGAAATTCCGATGAATAAAGTACAAGTCGGTGCCGCTCCATCGCCAAATTTAAAATCCGTGAGATCGAAAATCGGTTCCTTGGACAACTCCACTCACAAGCCCGGGGGTGGAAATATCAAAATAGAAAATAGAAAGCTCGATTTTAGCAACGCGCAGCCGAAAATTGCAGCTAAAAATGATAAATATACTCCTAAAGGTGGCGATAAAAAGGTCATTTTTAATCATGATCACTATTTTATTATTATTTTTCATTATTGTCTATCTCAAACACATATCTATTGGATTTCCAAATACGGACGCGTAATGTTTTAGGGGGGAAAACAATGAAACATTCTTTTCACAATTTCATACATTCTGTAAAAATGTCCGAGATGAAAATTCATTAAATAACAATAATAGTCTTAAATTCGTAGGAAAATTCGTCCTTATAAGTATAAATGTAGTACAGATGATTTAAATGTTAATTAAGATTTAAATTGTTGCCCAAAAGATTCAGCAAGTAAAGCTCCAATGGAATGCGAAACCTAAAATAGGTTCATTGGACAATGCGTCGTATAAGCCTGGCGGCGGTGATAAAAAAATTGAAACGGTGAAATTAGATTTTAAGGACAAAGCGAAGCCAAAAGTCGGATCAAAGGACAATGCCAAACATGTACCCGGAGGTGGCTGTGTCAAGGTATGGGCTTACCTTTTACACTTCTTACCAGCGTCTTTTTATTTTCAATCAATACTTACCGTAGGTTCACTAGTTTTTTTGTAAAACGTGACTAATAAAGTATTCTAGACAAAAGCTCTAAAGCATTGTTTATAGAGAATGTAGATATTATCTGTTTTAGCCTCCATTTACAAAGATTCTTAATAATCCGTATTGAACTTTTAAACATTGAAAGTGGCTAAGGAGATTATGACAATGTGAAATTTCAGTTTTTATATTAAAAGAATCGCGGACGACATTATTAACAAAACCAATTACATAATATTATTTTTATTACTCAATTCATCATTATTCCGTTGAATAATAAGAAAGATTTTCATACTGTCAATTAAAAATACCTGTTTTGATGCTAAACAATTTTTTATTAGTTTTTTTCATACCGATTTATGTAACCGTTGATAATAACTATTTATTTTTCGGCACAATAATATAAAGTATTAAGCTTCTATTTCACTTTATTATATTGTTTATACGCCAGTTAATAATAAAATATATATATATTATTTTTATATATAACTATATATAACTGTATATATATAGTTTCGTAAATAAAATAAATGTTATTGTTTAAAAGAAATTCTAATTGTATAATAAGTATTATGGAGAGAATCGCATTGAATATTAAAGATTCTTATTATGTTTACGTTAATTAAAAAGAAAATAAATATTTTTTAACGAATAAAATCAACCATGTATATGGAATATAACGCATTTAAACATAAACGTAGTAATTCAAATTTATATTGTCTATTTATTTATATATTTATTTGTTCAATTTACTTATTCAATTTATTACGTTACTAATTTTCTTTCTTTTTTTTTTTTTATTAATACTGATTATTTATAATCTGAATTTCATTTATATCCAATTACAGTTTATGAAGATCAAAATCGTATAAAAAGTCAGTTACAAAAATTCACATGAAATGATGCCTGGAAATTCTGAAATAAGCCAGACGCATGCGACT
Organism: Ceratosolen fusciceps; assembly: GCA_018883505.1. Taxonomy (NCBI): domain Eukaryota; kingdom Metazoa; phylum Arthropoda; class Insecta; order Hymenoptera; family Agaonidae; genus Ceratosolen; species Ceratosolen fusciceps. Next base: position 5,751,661 of record RCIC01000002.1, read on the forward strand.
AGTTAATAATTATGAATAATCATTAATTAAAATACCATTGTTATTTATTTATTTCTTTTTTTCTTTCAATTTTTACTTATCGACAACAACTTCAATAAATCTTCCAGGAAAATTGTAATAACGTAAAAAAATTCATATAAAAGTAGTATCTATAATTTAAAAGTTGAAAACATCTTTGAAATGATGTAAATATAGTTATTTTTCGAGCCTGACTAATCGTAATGAAAGATTTTTTCTTCTATTTGGATGAAATTGTCCAAAAAATAACATTTTACTTTTATTTTTTATTTTTTTAATTTAATCTTATCGTTGTTATTTTAGAATTCCTAGTACAATTGTTTGAAATTATAAGATTTGAAAAGAAAAGAAAAGCATTGCATTCTCTGAAAAACTTACTAAAAAATAGAATTTTTTGATTTATAAATTTTTATAAAAATATAGTATAAAATGGATTATAACTATATCATTGACATCAAAAGCGAATTATAAAATTATAATTATGCTTTTTTCATAAAAGTGATATGCATTGTCTGTATTTGCAAATAAAGTATGATTACGGTTGCGAGTCAATGGCGAATTGTTGCCTATTCCTAGTGATTTAACATTTATCTTTTTGATCGTCCTGATATTTTGAACTGTAACCCACCCCAATAACCCCACCCCAATAACCCCACTCCATTTCATAGATCAATCTAACTTCGAGTCTAAATTTGATTATTAAATTAAATTTTTTTATTTTGCTTTTTATTATTGTTTATTGTTTGTCATTAAAAATCTTTAAAAATCGTTCCCAATATTTTTTATCTAAAATACGTAATGATGTAGGAATACAAATGAAACATATTTTATACGACTATATCATATACAGCGAAGATATATTAAATTCGAAACTAACAAGTATCTTTTTTATCATTATTTCGTTTCTTTTTCATTTTATTTAAACTCCTCAAGATTCCATATATTTATATTAAATTATTTTTCATTTTTCGATACTTGATCAGGTTATTGTATGACTTTTATTTTCAATAATTTCAAGCAATCCATTATATTATTGCATTATGTTATTATGTCATTGACGTCCTATCTTGCATCTATAAATAATTAATACTTTTTTAATAATTCTCTGTTTAATATGATATTACTAGTGCCAAAGTTAATTTAGATTAAACAGAAAATTCTGTTTGCGAGTTTATTGAATTAAAATTATATTTCTAATTTATATATAAAATTTTTTTCGTGTAATGACTATTTACTTTTTGTTTATATTTCAAAATCGTTTTATACATTAAAATCTTCCCGTTTATTTACGAATACGTAGTAACGTGTTGAATCATTTAATTGTTGTAACCTTATAACGTCATTGTAATTAGTAATTTATTGCTTACAGATTGAGACTCAGAAAATCGACATTAAGGCTGAAAGTAGAATTGGATCATTAGACAATGTAAAGTATAAGCCTGGTGGTGGTGACAAGAAAATTTTCGATAAGACGTATTTTCGACACAACTCCTCGGCTGTTGGTAGCATTAGCGGTAGCGGATCGCAGGTATAACAATTAAATTATAACAATAATTAAGCATTTGGGATCGTATGGTTTTTAATAAGCTATTCATATTGATTTTACGGACATTTCAGTATTTCTTATTTATTTTCAGTTTAATTCAAGTTACTCAAAGATTTATTCATTAATCAATTAGTTATTAAATAATTAGCAGAATAAATAAGCAGAATTAACGTTGAAATAAACGTTTTTTACTTATATAACAAATTATTATACAGTCGATTATAATAAAATAAATACTAATAAGTGATAAGCAGACGTATATCCTAGAATAGACTGTAATAATTTGAAATTAAATTCAATGTTTTTCTAAAGTCTACCTTGTTAATTTACTTTTAAATCAAATTGTTTATAATACTGAAAGAAACAACTGAATTAAAATCATTTTATAAAGCGGGCTCTTCGTTGTTAAGATTTTTAATAAAAATCTACTCGTTTACCAGCTTGAGATTTGTATTTATTTAGGTTTGACGTTTGAAAAATAATCGCACGCATAAAAATATAATGAGCAATAAACCTAGCATGTTCTCGTAACCAATACTAAGTATAATACTTACACGCCATGTATAAACTATGCTTGATCTCGTATAGGAATTAACGTTACGTTTAAAGAGAGACTTCAATAAAGTCCTTAGTCCTTGTTATGTTTTGGATTCTTCCTCTACTCGTAATGATGATCCGAGGTTATTAACGTGAAAAGAGTCTCGGAATGAAAGCGGAATACTTACCGATTCACCGGGAACGCGATGAGATTGATAGAAAAGGGTCCCTCACGCCTCCCGCTTAAATCGTGAAGTAAATCCTATCGATCCACCGGACCTCCTTCTTTATTTCGTATATAAAAAAAAAAAAATCGGATTTTGTATTTTTATTATTTATTATTTTTTATTATTATTATTATTGTTGTTATTGTTGTTGTTATTATTATTTATGGTCTTTAACAGTATCGCACATTCATAAAACTAAAATGTATTGTTTAAAGTTGTATAGTAAATATTAATTGTTTTTATCAGTTATAAGCTCTTCGAAGCAGACGAAGCCTTGAACAGATTCAATGTCGAAAATGGCTTTTATCCGTTTATATACATAATAAAATAAAATAAAATAAAATAAAATTTAGTAACAATGCTGCCCCGCATGAATTATAAATAATAAAATTTCATTATATTTCTTAGGATGCCAATAGAAATTTTTATGCAGGAAACGTGTGGGCTCTTCGGTAGTGAAAAGCTTTGGGAAACACCTTTCGGACATTCAATATAAAGAGTAAAGAGTCAATAGTTTAGCGAAAATTGAGCTGGTCGCAGAAACCATGCGAGGGTAGGCTGGGCTACGGTGAAGTTGTGTGGTTCGACGTTTATTCTGACATAGCGACGGGCGTTCATCCGAGAAATAGTCATAATAATAGTCATAAAAAAATACGAGTAAATAGAGTAGATAATTATTATCGAAGTTAAGCAAGGTCGCATTTGGTTTTGTGTTGTAGAGCCCAATACCAATTGGTACGTTGACTGATAAAAATGGCCTTCCCATTTCGGATGAGAACCTGAATCAGGAATGGTAGGCATCGGAGAGGATCCTTATCGCTCCGACATTAATTTCAATACAGGCACACTTGGTAATGAACTAACTCCGACCGGAGCGATCTGTCCAAGGTATACGGCAATTACCATTAATAACTGCTAATTAAAAATTAATCGCTAAATTTTCCTCTGTAAGAGATTTTACATTTTATTCGCAATGGCCTCTCGTCGCATAATAGCTTAACAATTAATTAACATTATTATTAATCAATAATGACGAATAATTAAAGCATTCGTTAAAAGTCATTGAAATTATATTGCCTTTTCTGCCGGTAATAACAGACTTTGTACTTTGTTTTTTATAAAGAAATATTCTTTTATATGTTCTTGATGGATAATTTTTTAAATTAATAATATGTAATTTACAGGATTAGTGAGAAGCCGGAAATAACAAGATAACATCAAGTACCTTACACCCCCCAAATCCCCTCCGCCCCGTTCGTCCATTCGTTAGAATTGAAAAATGGATCAAAGACCAAATTCTCACCATATTCCTACTTTTCGTTTTAGTAGAAACCCGAAGATGATCTTCAGGACACCCTGCTGATGAACCTCTAAGTGTTTTATCAATGAAGATTATATTCATCAGTGCTTTCACAAGCATACGTTACAGAATTTAGAATTTACAATCTAAAAAACTTACTCTATCGTCGTTAACTTAGTATTTTTATATTTTAACTACAAGACGAAGGTTAAAATAATTTTAAACGCGCTTTCAAAATTCACCGGATCGAAATATCGAAAGGAAGTGAAATGAAATCTTAAGAACTTAAGCATACCTGATCAGAAGAATTCAAATATAATAATAATCTAACTCCAAAATACTTCTAGAGTTTTAAATGTATAAATAAAAAAATCTAAGAAATTCAATAAAAAAAAAAAAAAAAAAAAAAAAAAAAAAAATTCAAGTTGTGCAATAGAACGTCGCCATTTTTTAAGAAATTTTTTTTTTTTTTTGTATTTGTTACAAACTTTTATCATTTTGTAAGACAGCGATTTATACTCATAAAAAATGAAGGTATTAAGATCTGATTTTTTTTTTTAATAATTATTCCTTAATTTAGACGCGATTCGATCTTTTAAGTCTACTTTAAATATATATATATATATATGTGTTGATAGAAGAAAAAAAATGACCAAATAAATATGCTTATAATCTTATAAATACCATTTTATCCTTTTATTCATTAGTTGTATTCATTACTGTAAATTAAATTTAAGCACATTTCAAAATGAGTCAACTCACACTTAAACGTAATTATACTTTTAATTAACGTCGTAGATGTATTGTGAAAACAGCAAACGTACAAACTATAACTCGTTTTTAAAGTTACCTAAACATGACTGTTTATACTACGTAAAATGTATTAGATATGCGACGCGTATATCTATATTTCTACAATATTATATATAACGACAGTAACGCTTAGTGAAATTGAAAAAATTTATGAAATTTTTTTAGAAGACAAAATATTGTACAATAGATTTTTTTATGTGAATATTCATCAGTTTTAATTATCGATGGATTTTTAAAACCTTTCATTATAAGAATGTTAATAAATAGTATAATGCTACTTACACAATTAAAACAAATTAAAAATAAATTATCATAATAAATATTCTCATTACGTTTTGCGGTATTGATTGACGTCGCGTTAACTTATTTCCTGGGAATCGTCATTCTCAAATCCTTAAATGTCACGCAGGACACTCGTTTATCTCGTATATCGTGTCGAGGTGGTTCGTCATCTCGATTTCCGGTCAGAGTGCTCACCTGTTATACGCGATAAGCCTCGTACACGTGCTCGCAGGTACCGAGGCTTTTTAACCTCGTCAGCACTCGGGAGCCATCTGACATCCTGGAGTCATCGCATGAGACTCTGGTAATTTAATAACATTCGGAATAAGATGCTTGAATCGGATTACCTTTGTAAAAGTTACAAAAACTAACAGCTTTCTCTCCAGTAATTAATTATCCGTACTCACTTTTACAAATAAAAAAATTACTTGTTAAATAATAAGTTATGAACGTAATGTTATTATAAGATAATTTTATTTTACATAGGGAAATTATTAGAATATAGATTATTATTATTATTATTGGCCATTTATAAATCTTTTATAAACGATCATTTTCAAGAAATTTATAAAAAGAGCAATTAATTTATAAACTCCGTGTATTATTATTATTATTATTATTATTATCATTATTTTATATTCGGATATAAGATTATTAGAATAAAAAAAAGCAAGTAAAGAAGGATAATAAAAGGAAAGCGTTGTGCCTGAATTAAGAAATTAATAATTTTTTAAATAAAATTTGTTTTACACGTTTTATTTCTACGAACTTTTCATGCAGGAATGAAAAATAAAATGTACAAAATTATTGAAAATAAATGAACCGCAATAAGTACATTAACTAAACAAATATAAGTATTATTTAGATTAAATTTTATTTTAAGTTGTGAATTTACGTAGTCCCTCAATTAATGGTTAATTATTTGACAATTGTTAATTTTCAAATACCCTCAGGATACATGATAATTCGTTATGATTTTCATAAAACAAACAATAATATTGTCGAAAAATTAATTTAGATATTGAAAGCGTGTTTTTTCTAAAACATTGTGTAATTCTTGTAATTTTAATTCCAGCGAACTTATTTAAAAAAAATTAACGGATTATGCACTGAAATAGTTAAAAAAAAAAAAATAAATAAAATGTATTGGTTGTGCATTCGATTGATGTATAATTAATAATTAAATATTAATAATTACAAAAAAAATATATATATAATTGTATTTTATTGCTTGGAAACTTCATCTAAAAGATTTCCCTTACGAATCCTACAGAGATAATTATTATTTCAAATACTTAATAAGTTCAATAAAAAAACTATATATATATATATATATATAGTATATATATTATTTCTAAATTAATAAAAAAAAATTATACGTTATTTTCTACGTCTAGCAGTTAATCCAACACATAAAGGCTTTTGCAACGTAATTATTTATGGAGATAGAATTGATTATTGCGAAAAAAAGAGATAAAGTCAATGGGCTTGGACTTTATACTTGTGGTACTCATATTTAAAGTCTTTATTAAGTAAAAAATTAAAAATAACAATTGACGGTGTTATTATTCCCGAAAAACCGTCGGGAGCGAAACTACGAAGACGAATACAACAACACGCCTTTCACAACACGGTGTAATGTCCACAAAAATTTGTTAATCGTCTTGGACACTTGGGAGTGCATATACATAATAAATATCAATGTGTAATCACAAGTTGCTATAATAAAAGAAAATTAGAACGATTTTTGTCAGAATGATACAATAGAATTAGTTGAAAAACAGGCCTCGGATCATAAGCTTTTGGATGGATAATCCTTTCCATTTTCAAACTGAATCAAGTAAATTATATAATTTTGTAACACATGTTTATTATTCTTATCATTATTATAATAATTATTATAATATTTTTTGTTTTGTTTTGTATTTTTTTTTTTTTTTTTTACAAATTTACTTACATCGAAAATTATTGCAATTGCATTTTATATTATCAGTCAGTCATTCGGTTCAGTCGACTGGAAGTGAAATCGCACCTCCTCTGTTGTATTTTACTACCATAGTGACAAGAACGAATAAAACACACGCGTATCCATGGCTGGATATGGCTCCAACTCTGGCTTATTACGATCAAGCGCCTAAGTGAGCTCGCGCCACTTTTATTTAAGCCACTAATCCGTACTAGCGTATACTTTAAATTGTAAACATTAGATAAGTATAGCGAATTATTGAATGTTTAAGGAGCTAAACAATTCTACTTTAATTATCGAGCCTAAATTTAATAAATATAATATTTTATAAGGTTATTATAATAATATTATTATTATTATTGTTATTGTTGTTATTGTTGTTATTATTATTAAACGAAGTATAAATTCAGTATGATATCCTATCATAGCGCTCGGCTATAACAACAATTGAATATTGAATCTTTTTCAAATTGGTTTGAAAAATGAAATTAATGTTTACTATTATATTATTGCGTTTAATATTTTGCATATTTTACAATCAATCGACGTTTAGATATAACATACATTACATAACATATCACTAAATAAAAATCGATAAGTTAATGACAATCAGATTCTTATTTATAATATTTAATTGCTTTCGTTTCATACAATTGCTAATAGCGATTAGAATCTGCAAAATAAATTATACATCGTTATGATACATTTATGTGGAAAATGGAATTTAATTAATAAATAAATTTTCAAGTGTTTCATCGTGTTCTTTTACGAAATAAATAATCTTTTAGAATGTTAAAAAATAACTGAATCGCTTCTTCTAATGTAAATTATTAAAAGTCTATACAAAATATTTTATTTTCACAAATTTCAGTTTTACTTCTAAATAAGTTATATTATTTAGATTCCTATTTAAATAATAATGATAAATAATCATTGAATGGTGAACAAAGCTGTATAAATCTAATGAAAGCATTCAAATGTATTATTAAATAAAATACGAATATCAAAAATACTTAGCCAATAGTTAAATAGAATAATAAATATTTTTTATTGAATTTTCATTAGATAGATTTATACAGTTTTATTGTCAAATTCTTAGTTAAGCAAACTTTATTTTTGTTCTATTATATTTGTAAAATAACGAAGCTTGGTTTTCTAAGTATCATTAGAATAAGACGATACTAATAATTTCATTAGACCATCTTGGCAATCTTCTCTATCTGTAACCTATTTTTTTTATTTATTTTTTTTTTTTTCTGTGCAAATATTAAATTCTTCGGAGTCGAAGTTATTTAGAACTTGATCAATTCGAATTCGTTTCTCCAGAACTTTTAATATTTTGGCACTGATAAAACGTTTCAAAAATCGAAGAGAATTAATATTTAGAAGCTCATTTTAGAAATTTAAAAACGCTTCCAAGGCACAATTCTACCAGACTATGAAAAAGGCACAATTCATTTTCCCTGTCAAATGTATAAGATTAACAATATTTGTGCCTATTAATTTACACATAACACAAATATTCGAAGAAGAAAAAAGTATATGTATGTCTGTTTTTTCTATACATAAGATGTGTACATATGTACACATACATTTCTGCCCATGTCACTTTCATTTTCACTATTACTTCACATAAATACACAATTTAATTGTTTCTCTCTATTTATATACAAATTTTCCATCTCATTGTTGTTTTTTCAAATGTATGCTGTATTATTGATTCATACACATTCAACACTCTCGATGATAACTTTGTTTCTATTGTTAAATCTTATATGTTAGTAATTTGTTACAGTTAATAGTTCAATACAATTGTTTGATATTACTTTGGATTTATTGTTTTGAATTTTAGTTTTTCTTTGGTACCGGTGGAGGAATCAGCTTTACTCCTTCAAAATACGGATGGCCTAAAGCTTGTTTAGCTGTGAACCTCATGTTTGGATTATATGTCAGCAATTTCTATAAATTAAAAAAAAATATTTTTCGTTAATGCAACTGATTATAATTAAAATTAAAGAAAAATTAACGTCACTTCGAATCTCGGGTTTATAAAACGATAGATGAAATTTTTGCAAAAATTTTAGTTAAAAAAATAAAGGTCAAGAACATTTTTTGCATTAAATTTTACACTTACTAAAAATAAATCTTTGGCTTTATCATCAAACATCGGAACAACTTCATCAAGATTTCGAGCTTCCCACCGTGGGAACATAGATTTATAATCTTCAAGTTGCGAAACTCCAGGCCAAACAGTTTCATCTGGTGTACCTAATGTACGAAATATCTTAAATAACTGATCGATTTCCGAGTCACCAGGAAACAAAGCTCTTTTCGTAGCCTGAATAATATAATCAAATTCAATTAATTTTTTAAAATTTTACAACTTATTTTCGTATAATATCATTTTATTACATAAATATAAATGTCGGTGATAATTTATAAGAATAATTACCATTTCTGCAAAAATACATCCAAGGCTCCATACATCAACTGCTGTAGAATATAGTTTTGTACCTAGTAGAATTTCAGGTGGTCTATACCATAGAGTCACTACTTCGTGAGTAAATGTTCTTACTGGTACTCCGAATGATCTTGCTAATCCGAAATCTGCTAATTTTATATAACCCTCGTGATCTACTAATAGATTTTGTGGTTTTAAATCTCTGTGTAATATTCTGTTTACATGACAAAAGGCGACAGCCTTTAATAACTGCCACAAGTAACTCTGTTGAATCAGATTACAATCATAATTAAAGAAAAATAAAATTTTTTTATTTATATTTAAATAGATTAAACAACTAATTTCATTATCGTTTTATAAAAAATTATTTATCCTTTTTACCTTAACTAATGGTGAACTTAATCCAGTTTTCATAGAATCTAATAATTTTTTAAGATCTTGTTGTAAAAATTCAAATACAAGATACAAGTGTTTTTCTGCCTGAACAACATCAAATAATTGAATAACATTTGGATGTGCAAGTTCCTTTAATAATGATATTTCTCTAATTGCTGTAGAAGGTACACCCTCGCTCTCCCTACATTAAATAATGATAAACGAAATTAAACAATTAATTAATTTTTATGCTTCTGTGAAATAAAATTGATTCCTCAACTGTAGATCACATTTACAATTATTTAATCCTTTTTTTAAAACAGTAGTATGATATGTTTAAAATGTTTTTGTTAGTTGATGTTTTAAAAAATAAATATCGTGATGTTACTTATAAATTAACCAAAATCTATTACTATTAATTCATTTAGTTTCAAAATATTAAAAGATAAGATAATTAATAAGCATGATTAATATTATCATTTCTTTGTATTAATTGTTATAATTTAATTTAACATACAAGTACATACAAGTACCTATATTTTTTTAGATTGAAAAAATATTTATTTCTCTGATTAAGGTAATTATTTGAGAATGTACAGACGTATATAATATATTAAAAAATCAAGCATTTTTTGGGTAAGCACCAGGTGAGCAGTATACAATGGAACAAGCTGAATTATGTGGTGCTACGATTAATTTATTGAAACGTGGCATCCACAAATTCAGTTGGCACCAATATACAAGTTAGCAGTTAGGAAAGCTAAAAGCCCAGACTAAAACAATTCTTGAATGAAAAATGGAGCCAGCTAACTTTACCAATGAGCTTTGAAGATCAAATTCATAATTGTGCTCTGTACAGCTTATGAAGAGTTTATACAACAGGGCTAATAAGGTAACAAGACATTGAATTAAATAGTTGTTAAGAATTATATCTGAATATCCAGAGTATCTTAGGGCAAAATAAATATTTTAGTTTTAAGGTATATGATCTACCAAAAGAAGATAATAATGTTAAGGTGATTATTGTAGGTAAAAATTTTTTTCATCAGCACTTACGTTTCAAGGCGAATTTTTTTAAGGGCCACGAGCTTTCCCGTTACTTTGTCTTTAGCTTTATAAACGACTCCATATGTCCCTTCGCCAATTTTTTCTATTTTGAAAAAATTATCCATAACCTTGGTCGATAAATGATTTTGATAAATTTTCAGCGCTTATTCTAAGCTTATTCACTAGCGGTCATGTAAATGCCGTGGCGCAGTGCAAGATCTCGCTTTTGTAAAATTCTACTTTCGATAATGGATCTTGTGGTTTCAGGTACGCGATACCTGCCGAAACAATAAAACGTAGCCGGTAGCACTAATTTTCTATGAAGAACTATGTTCTGGCATCTTTTTGTGCATTTCGCGCGCATTTCTCGCGCCTATTGCCTTTACACAATTACATCAGTGTGTTTACTAGTGCAATTCGATCATCTCGAGTAGCATAGGTAGAGGAATAATCTAACTATATTGTATATTCAAGTCTATATTTACTCGACTATTATATTCTATTTATACAGATATACAAGATCTTTAACGTTCAAATGAATAAACTTATGTAACTCGAATCAATTATAATTTCATACAATACCGCATTCCCTACCTTTCTACATTCCTATATACATATATTATTATTCTTGTTTCTTTTTTTTCTCTCTCTCTTTCTCTCTCTCTCTCTCTTGTATTTCATATTTTCTTCGTGCTAGAGCATTTTCTTACGTTGGTAGTGCCATAATCGATTAATAAACCCCGCCAATAATCGAGAATTTATAAAATTACTAAGCTTTTATACATATATACATATACATAGATATACACACGTGAATAAGTTTAATCACGAATGTGTTAAACTATTATTTACAATACATTTGTATGATTTTCTTTATTTTTAAAAATTTTATAATACAAGACTAATTTTTTTATGCAAAACATGACAAATATATTATTGTTATTATTTTCACAATACGCATACCACGTTTGTAGATATTAATGTTATATTATTCATTTATATTGTCAACATTCTTATTACGAATTTTATGCCTAAAGCATAAAAATTAAATCAACGCGAATCGTAATTGTTTATGATTTTTATAATCATGAGAACTCTTGTACTTCTTTTTAGTTATTATTTAAACTTCAATCTGAATACTCGATTGAAATGATGTCCTTAAGATCAAGAATTTTTACGATATTATTAGAGATTAGATAAGGGTTAATGACTTAATGATTTCGTATCTGAGCACTGAAGGATTTCCGCGACGTTTAGTCATTTGTAAATTCTTTTTGACAATTTTCGATAACAATAAACGCTCAAAAAAGAATTTTCTCGAGCATAATAATATTCGATCTCGTGAACAATATTCGATAATAAATCAAAATTAAAATATTAGATAACTTTAGAGTTTTTTTATATACAATAAGTCAAAAATACATTGATAATAATTATACAATGGTATTGAAAAAAATATATTATTCGTGTAGCTGATATATATTGTATTATTAATAATTAAATTCATTAAATTATTGTTAATTTAAACCCATAAGTAGGCATAAAAAAGATTAAGGAAATATATTTGTAAATTATTAGAAATGAATAAGGAAATTCAATTTATTCTCTTCTAATAAGACAATATATTCAGTTATATTAAAAATATATTTTGCAAATAGCTTCCACGTTGTTAATATATCAATTTCTTGGCATTCTTTGTATTGTGAAATATTTCAATTTTTAGCTTATTTATCGGCATATTATAATTTACTAATTATAAATTCAGATAAATTTTAGAATAATTTCGCATCGTAATTATAAATTATTTAGTAATTTATTCATTTTACTATAGATTGCTTATTAGAAGAATATTAGAACAGAAGAATTTTAAGTATAATTATAAATATATATTTATAACATACATTTAATAAATAATATTTTAATTATTTCTTTATTTTATCAACATTTTTATTTTAATATAAAATAGAATTACAAATTGTAAATTAGATTCATTTACTTTATATTTACATAGTCTTAGATTGTAATTAGAATTGTAAATTACTTTACTTTAAAATTGATTTATTAAAACTTTTAATAATTCAGATTCGTTATGTGGAAATATGAGCTTAGCTAGTGTGTTTACATATTGATAGAATTAAAAATTTAGAAAAAAAAAAAAATAAATAAAATAGAAAATAAGCTTGATTAAAATTAAAAGGATTAAAAATTCGATTTTTGACAAAATAATTAATTAATTAAATACGTATTTTTATTATAAAAAATTTATTAGTAAAATTAATAAATATATTTCTTGAACATCTGGACCGTGGTTACGTGATCATAATAAATTTCGTATTCATTTAAGATAATTTCTGGTCAAAATTAATTATACGATAAAATTTTATTGCTGTTTACCGAATGTGCATCTTTATATCAATTTATTCGATTACATAAAGTCATTTTTATACTTTGCTATTGCTTAAGTGAGATAAATTTTAACGTTTAAGTAAATTAAATTGCAAAATAATATAATCACCCTTGTGCAACGTATTTCATACATTATTCGTCAAATTATAAATTGTTATGCATAAAAGCTTTTTTCAAAAGTATATCAAATTTATACACAATTAAAAATAAAAGTAATACGACTAAAAATATTAGTTTGAATCATGTCCAGAAATCAATTTACATAAGTAGCATACGTTTATATATATATACGCGTGTGTGTACGTGTGCGCGGGCGCAAGCGTGTGCGTACGTTTTGAGTTTGTAGAATAGAGTTAGAATATTTTGTATAAAGTTTGATATTATTCTTCTTTTTTTCTTTTATACTATTTTCGACAAATGCCACTTACAAATATATATTTGTATTTATGAAAAATGTATATTTATTGATAACTTTTGTTGGAAATAAAACAATATAATAATAACAAAGTGTACAACGGTGATTTATTCACTAATAAAAATCAAATATAATTTTAACTAAATTAATTATCACCCGCGATAACATAGTCTATATAATATATATAATAATTAGCCTGACTGATTTCCGTTACTAACTAACTAATTAACTAATTGATCGTTTATTTATAATTGAACGTACTATTCAAAATCGGCGAAGGCTTATAAATCTTCTTTCCTCTTCGGTGGATCAAAAATTTCTTTTCGCCTGCTTTTTACTAACTAATCTTTTAGCCATTTCAAGGTTTTCAGTGCATTTATCTTTAATAGTTTGATTCGAGCAGTGCGAATAACAATTATTTTTATAACATTTCTGCTTATAATATTTATTAGATAAATCGAACACATAAAAATAATCAAAATCCTTATTGATTTTATTTTTTGCATCTTTAAACCTTTTTTGGCTTTTCTATTTAATTAATTTAATTAAATAGAATATCATTGAATTTATAATTATCCTACGTAACTGTTTATTCAAAATGGATTGCGTATAGTCCAGTCATTTATCTAATTTTAAAATCATTAATTTTTTTTTTTTTATATCTAATACAAAATTGTCACATCTCTGTTACGGAATAATAAAATATCCCTTTTTTTTTTGTTGAGATTTTCACAAGCTTCTTTGGTAACATGTTTTGCTTGTCAACATATGCTGATTCTGCATGTTTTCATTTCATTGTAATATAAGTACACCAGTTTTGTATGAATATCGATCATTTTAAGTTAGTATTTCACATGATTTATAACTTACTTTTTTGTTAAATCCAATTTTACAATTTAATTTGCTGATCTTTTCGTGTATTAACTTACTTTTTCATTTCTTTTGTTTACAATCACAATTAATGATTAAATCGATATAAATATCTATTCTGGAAAGTATAGATTTTTATATTTTCGAAAAATTATTATTTGAAAGAGAAAAATTAAGACTTTTTTATATTTGCTCATTTTTTAGAGCTAAACTCACTGTGAAAATAATATTTTTATTTTATTTATAAAAAATATGCTTACGTATATTATTATTTATTATTATTTTAAACTTTGATTGAGATTAATTTTTACCTTACTTATATTAAAGATATTCTAGTTTTACTAATTAACTTTTTAAATAATAATCATATTGTACAAATCTAATTATAAATGAAAACAGTGGATCTTCATGAAATAGTAAAAACATATTAAAGCATATTTTTTTAAACAAATTAATTTTGATTACAAATGGTAGTTTAAGCTTCAAACAAACACGACTCTATTTCAACAATTATTTAATGAGTAATTATTGGTGATTTTAGGATGTTATTATTTCATTTAATGTAAGCACAAAATTTTTATACAAACAATTTGAATAGTCGTCGTCTTATTTCTAAATAAATTTAATCGAGAAATAAATTAAAATCACATTAAAGAATTATTATACAAAATAGTTTTTTACAAATAAAAAAAAGAAAAAAAGTAAATATTAAGTCAATTATTTTTTCATTCGATTGCCAAAAAATAATATAGATCGTAAGGCGTTTATAATACATTAAAAATATATTAACTTATTCTTATCATTCCTTTTTAATAGTAAGTTCAAAAAGGTGTTTATATTTCAAATAAGTGTTTTGAGTAAGAAATGGTTTTTTTGCTGATATGTTTAGTAAATCCCTGAACGTATATTTGTAATTAATATTCAAAATCTAATGGAGTCAATTAATTAAAAAAAACAAAAAAAATAAAAAAATAAAAAATAAATAAATATATTTAATTCCGTTCCAGTTAAGTAATTGATAGCAGCATTATACGACGAGAATAAATAATTATCATTTATGATAATTTTTTCGTACAGCATTACATTTCCCTAAAGTCAAAATTAGTATAGTTTACACTGTTATTTTATAAATGTGAAACTAAGGTCTGTGAATCTAAGAATAAAACAGTTGTAAAAGAAGTAATATTTTCAGAGCTCGCGATTATAAATAAAGAATTGTTGTTAATTAGACGGTTTCGACTTTTCCCTTTCTACGTGATAATCGAGTCTCGTTAGTCTGTTGTTTTTCGGTGAAGGAGGTCTCCTCGGAACGCTTCCTCGTCGTTATTTTCGGTTCGTCGGACGTAGAGGCCGTCGCGGTAGTCTCAGTCTCTGGGTGCTCGGTTACGCATACCGGTGCAGTGATTAATGAGCTTTTGCGCAGTCGCATATCCTCGAGAGGTATCTCCTCGCTCCTCGGTCGCGGCATTTTCGGAGAGCTGTCTCGCGTCCTCACGCCGCCCTCCTGGATACTCTTACAACTGGCCTCCAAGCGACTCGAGTCCGACTTGATGATGTTCTCCCGGCGCATTTGGGCTGCAAAACCGGGCACCTTGTTCATTGTGAACATTCGCTGTTGATCCTTTATCCTATGACCCCGACCTACCGTACCTTTAAACAGACCATGTCTTTTCAATGAAAAATATAATTCGTCTTTTATTCACGATAATGCAATAAATCACTCGATAAACACGATCGTGTGTGTGTAGGCGGGGGTGTGTTTTAATGATAATTTTAAATTTACGACAAATATATTCGTGATTTATATATAATATTTTCATTCAAATATACGGTTTTTTTTTTTTTTTTTTTTTTTTTACAAATTCCTTTTACGTTTTATCATGTTATCGTTAGAAAAAGATTACAAAATATTGAATAAATTATAGAGGAAAAAGTAATAGTAAAGTTATTCATTATTTTCCTTACGATCACTTCGTAAACCTATCAATGCGTAATTTGTAGGCGTAGAGCAATGGGGTGCAGTTGTAGGAATGTCAAGAAGTTTTGCAATCTGATTCATCTTCTTTTGTCTTGCCTTTATTCTTCCTTTTGTTAATCTGTACGACAAAGGTTAAGAATAAATTATGGTTTTAATTCTACTATCAAATCATTATTTGATAAGAATATAGAATATTTTTAACAGCAGTATCGACGCAAAGTCAAGTTTAATAAATTTAAAATGTACACTTTACCTTTGTTTTGCCGCCATACATCGAATATGATCTTCGAATATAAATTTTGTAGAAAGTAATGGAACTCTATTGCTCGCACTGCTACTCAATGGCTTATGAATCGTCAAGTGCAGACACCGAGAATCATCTTTATCGCCGGTAACCTCGATATCTTGTAAGAAGCCAACGAATTTCGCTACGCCCCATCCAAGCTTTCGAGTATCCGGTTCCACGAGAATTAATTGTATAAAGTCAATAACTAAAAATCTCCGTATTTTTTGTCCATCTTTCCAAACGACTCTGCACGCAATAAGGTCACTGTTATCTGAAAATTAATATTATTGTCGATTGCCTTTTAAATATCCGAATCTTTATTCAGGTGCAAAGTAAGATTTATAAACTTACTTAAATCAAGGACATTATTAACTTGAACGCAACTACTAGGATTCGTTAACGGTAATTGAGTTTCAATCTCGTTGTTCAGTGTCAGCGAAAGATCTCGTATAAAAAAAAAGACTCTGATAGCGCGTCTGGCTCTCTCGACCTTTACAAAATATTTAAATATTTATGGATCAGATGATTAAAAAGTATTTAAAATCGTAAAGCTAATTAATTAAATATATTTTCTCCGTATAAATCGACTTACTTCTCCACATGGGAGTCTTTTACTGAATTCAATGCCTGTCATTGGTGTTCCTGTAGGAGGCAGTAAAATATTGCTGTCCATCATAAGCCATTCCACTTTCAATGGTTTCTTTTGCATTTCACTATACTCGTCCTCAAACATGTCCAAAAATATATCCTCACTCTGTAAATAAAAATTCTTATAAATTATTTGTCGACTAACTGTAGAGGATTGTTAAATTTTGTCGGTACACGCAACATGCATTTAAAAATTTAGAAATCCCAATTTTCCATTTCTTGACCTTATAAAAGTTTCGCAGAAGAGCAGTACTTTGTTCTTTTGCTGCTTCGATTGCTGCCAGATGGGAATCTTGCAGTAAAACTTCGTTTTCCGTCATTACTAATTGTATTAGCAATTTAGTTGCTAATTCCAAAGTAACCAGTCGTACTTTTGCGTCTAATTAGAAAAAAAAACGTTATTATTACTCTTGCTATAAGATAACGTATTTTATATAAATCTTACTTGTTTGGCAGCTTAATGTTATAATATGGATTATTCGGTCGATCAAAGTTTCGTTATAATTTTTTTTCGAGGAAAGCTTTGAAGGAGCTAAGACTAGATTCATAGTTTCTGAATGAACACCCTGAAAATTGATATATATATATATATAACATATATTTTTTTTTATGTATAAAATAATTAAAATAATAAAGGAAATGAAATTTAAAAGATGATATTTCAATGTATACGTAGAATTACCGAATTATTTGCCAGTGCGTAAAGAAGACACAAAGCAAAAAGAGCAGTGTAATCATTTTCTGTACAATACAATGAATTTAATACAGTTTCAAGAAAAGGTTTGTTTGTTAAGGACTCTTGCTCCGACGTGGCCTCCTTCGTTTCTACGGTTAAGGGACTTTCGAGAGCTAATCTCTGTTCTTTTTCTTCATCGGTCACACTTAAATATTTAATTTCTTCGATTGTCCCATTTGTTACATCAGCTTTGATACATTCATATTTTGCAGAGTTAGGTTCACTTGCAAAAGATTCACTCGATCTGCTTGCCTCGGCATTATCTTGAATACACCATTTATCATTATTCTCTTTAGAATCTTCTTTGCTCATTGAGTCACTAGTCTTTTTTAAAATTCTCTTTTCCCTCTCATCTTCTTTACATTCTTCTACATTTTCTAATTTCGATAACTCATTCTGTTGCGAATCGTTTAAATTTTCTAATGATTTTTCTAAGCTCTCCTTAGGTGGTAAAAATGCAATTTTGTTATTCGATATAATATCTGCATATTCTTCTAAAACTTTACTAGCACCGTTTTTAATTATGTCTAAATTAGATTTCAAAATTACTGCTGCAAGAGTCCTTACTAATGGACTGTGAGAAACAATCAGAAACACTTGAGATAGTAAGAAAAGAGCTACCACTGTGCTAACGTACTTGCGTTCTTCCTACGTCGAACAGAAAATTAATATTAAAAAATATAAATATATATCCGAATGAAATATTTATAAATTAGCTAAATAAATTATAAGTTAATTTTCACAATTTTACTTATTATTTTATTTATACGATCATTTCTAATTAGATTTTGTCTACACGTACTTGATTTTGGCACAATAAATTTTTTCGTCTTGTCAACGAATACACATACAACGGAACTAAAAGTTTATGCAGTAAATGTTCTGATAGAACTTTATTTAAATCTTCAATGTTAAGACAAAGGATATCGTTTAGATAATGTAAATGATCCAAATGTTCTGCTACTAAATCCGATAATCTGTTTTGACTTTGATGACTGAAATAAAAAAGTTGTTAATGAAATTTCTTAAATTTCATACTGTTGTAAGATAACTTTTATTTGAATTTTAAATTTTTATTGCTTACTCTGCATCATTTCGAACGCAAGTATCTAATTCGATAATATGGTTTCCAATAAACCAAACCAGATTGCTGAAATATGGAGCAGCAGTTCTGTCTCGAATAAATGTGAGCATAGATGCATCTTCTACACGATACACATTTAATGTTAATGTTCTCACAGCAATACGGACCATGCCCTCGGAATGGTTGAAAAATTTAATTGCCTCAGTGTAGAGTGGAAAATCATTCGTATGCTTGAATGCAAAAACGATGAAATAATTTATTAATAATAAAATAACCTTACGTACTATTTGCGTTTTAGACATACGTATACATTCTACGGAAAATAAGAAATTCTAAACAGTGCGTGAGAAAATTAGTGCATTTAACATGCTTCATAATTACAATAAATTGTATGTATATATATTTGAAAGTAGCACATGTAGGAGATAATTGTATATTAAAATAAGAATGTAACACTCAATATAAATACCTCGTTTACCTCATTATAAAAGAAATGAATTGTATGTGCATTCAACTTCAAACTCAATGTTTTTAAAAAACTTATATAATAAGCCATCACTTCTTCATCACTAAAATCAAATTTATGTACTATTATACTATTGACATGATTATTACTCAAAAGATAATCTGAAAATTATAGAAAAATTGACATAATTCAAATTATAATTCCTGATTCATATTTTTTATAATAAATTTACGTACATAAAGATGTTTCATTACGAATGTTTTCAAATAAGATATTGAGTGTTTGAAGTAGTTGAACACATACATAACTTCCACATTTCTGCTTCATTATACGAAGAAAAAAGGATAACATATTTTTTTCAAGAAAAAAACTGAAAATTTAAGAATTTCATAAAATTATTTTTTTTTCTACTTGTGAAAGTGAATTTCAATGGTTGATTCAGCAAAATAAATTAATTTTTATATTAATGAATTTTTTTGTAAATATTTTAACAATTATTGATGATATTTAATATTTATATTACTTTATTGGAGTAACATTATTTGTTAATAATTTTATCCAATAAAAATGTGTTAAAATATATATTTCAGAAAAAACATTTTTTTTAAAAATAATAAAATTAATATTTCTTACTCAAATACACTGCTATCATTTTGATCGCCCCAAATTAATATCTCAGCAATGGATCTTAAAGTCTCTACTAACAAACCTCTATTATTTTCTGAAACGTTTTGATTTTTTGATAAAACATTATATAAATACCTAAAAAACAAAAAAATAAAACTGTAATTTTTAATTATCTCTAATCACAGATACAATCAATAAATTAAATGCTATTCTTAAGTTTGTTGTTTACGTTACATAAATAAGGAATATAAAATTATTCTTATAAAGACAATAAATTTCTTTATCGTCAAGATAAAAAATTAAAAATAAATATAATTATATTTTACAGATGTATAAGGTAATTAATATAAAGGAACCGATTGTTTTACATCAATAAATTATAAAATTATAAAATTTTTGATTTTCATAAAAAAGTGATGTGTTGTTCTTACTTAAGATGTTCTAGTGAATGAGGATTTTTTGGCTTCCAAAGACCACCACCGAACCAACTGCGACTGCGAAACATCTTTAATGACTGTCTTTAATTATTCAATTTATTAAATTCCATAATTTATTGTATTTGAATTATTCAAACGATGGGTTAAGAAAACAAAAAAAAAAGAGAGAGAGACGACTGAACACTTGACAATACGATTATTTGACAATAACGAATGACAACATCTAGGTTACATTTGACCTTTTGTGTATTATACTTCTTTTTTATTTGTTATTAAATATTCTCTCCAATGCTCTAGCAGAACTAGGAATCATGTTAATCGTATTACATTTTTAAAATACAGCTTAAATATACCATTGCGTTCAAGTCACTATTGTGTTCGTAAATATGTAACGAAAAATGAAACGGACAGTATGCACTTATCACTCGCTCCTTATGCATAGTACTTAGTAATGAGTTATTTGCAGTTTCATGCATACGATTCAATAACCACACATATGCAAACGCACTACGTATATAAATCAGGTATAAGATTAGGTTAGTCAGGTGATTAGGTTAGATTTAACTCAAATTCAGAATTCATGCTTTTCCTTTTTAATGATATACAGTCATTGGCTGTACATTTATACTTTCATTATAAAAGTATAAAGCGTGGTAATATTTAGTATTATTTACATTTGTTATTAAATGATGAGAGAAGGGCTGCTGTTTAATTATCCTGTACAACAACAAACATTATTTTTTATATTTACAATGTTTTTATTGATTTGTTTTATAATATTGTAACAAACGTTTTATGATTCACGTTACAAGGATCAAAGTATGTAGGAACTCTGTTATTTATAAATTTTAAATACTGATTATATAAATTATATTTTAAATTCGTAAATAGTTTTTATTTTAAATGTCAAGAATATGAGGGTCTTAGAACTTTTTAGTGGGATCGGTGGCATGCATTATGCTTTACGTGGTAAGAACATATTGAAGTTTATATTTTATTTTTATTTTAATATCGTTTTGTGAAAAATAATCACAAATCCTTTTAAAAATTGGCCCTTTATTTAATTAATATGTTTTATGTTTTATGTTTTATGTTTTAGACAGTACAATAAAGGGGACTGTTGTTACTGCAGTAGATATAAATACTACTGCAAATAAAGTCTATAGTCATAATTTTTCAAATACGATAAACATTAGTCGTAATATTGAATCTTTTACTATAAACGAAATTTTAAATTTAAACATTGATTGTATACTTATGAGTCCACCGTGTCAACCCTTCACTAGAGTAGGCTTAAAAAAAGATTCAAGTGATAATAGATGTTTACCGCTATTACATGTATTAAAAATGATTCCTCAAATTCAAACGTTAAAATACATTGTTTTGGAAAATGTAAAAGGATTTGAAATTTCACAAGCAAGAGACGCTCTTATTTCTTGTTTAATTGAATCGGAATTTAATTATAAAGAATTTCTTCTTAGCCCCTGTCAGTTTGGTATTCCAAATTCAAGGCGTAGATACTATTTAATAGCAAAAAAGAAGGGACTGAAATTTATATTTAACGATGATAATTTTACAACATCTATTCCAGAAGAAATTTTAGAATCTATACCAGAGAAAATATGTAAATTACTATTAGTTGAAAATAGAACTTTCGGATCTAGAGATATAAAAGAATGCTACAAGCTTAAAGACATTTTAGAAGAGAATGTTGATACGCAGTATTTAATTCCCGACAAAATTTTAATAAAACGATGTAGTATTTTAGACGTAAGAACTCCCGAATCAAATGGATCTTGTTGTTTTACAAAAGCTTATGGACATTATGTAGAAGGAACTGGTTCTGTATTATCTCCTTATTCGAAATCCGATACTTTCAAGGAATTGCTTAAAAATTCCGAAATTGTTGAAAATAAGAGACAGTCATTACTCGATTTAAAATTACGATATTTCACACCTAAGGAAATATCCAGACTCATGTGCTTTCCAGAAGATTTCGAATTTCCAAGTAATTTAACGAATAAACAAAAATATAGATTGTTAGGTAATTCAATAAATGTTTACATAGTTAGCCAATTAATCTATTTATTACGCTATGAAAATTTTGACAATTAATTTGTACATTGAGTATTGAAACATTTTATAAGCTATTTGTAAAAATATAATTAAAATTTAAGTACCTATTCTTTAAAATACAATATAATATAATATTTTATCTTTCATTTTTACCTATAACAAACTATAATTCTTATCTTAATATTATAAATAAATACTATGGTAACGTACTAATACATTGTATCACTAATAGAAATAATAACAATTCAAGAGACTACATAGTTTCTAGTTCTGGAGGAACATGAATTTTCTTTTCTGCAGCAAACTTTTTTAAAGCCATGTACTTTGAATGCCAGGACTCTATTTCATCTCTCATTCTATTATTATCATCTTGCATAGCCTCCATGTCTCTATACTCTTGAGTCTTTTCTGATTCCAACTCGTCTTTCTGTTCAATTCGTTTGATACGACAACTAGCTGCATATCCTCGATTTTTAAGGGTTCGTCGTCGCTGTTTCATACGTACAATCTCTTCACGGGACAAGCTGCGTAACTTCAGTTGTCGATTCAGATCTCGTACAGAAATCGTAACAAGCTCATCGTCACTTATGTCTAAGCAAGGTCCAGGAGATAAGGGATCCTGCAATTGGATAAACAATTCTTTTTAAACATGTTACCTTAAACAACGTTTAGTTTAACGTAAATGTGTAATATAAACGTTCGTGTACTTAGTACGTAGTTGCACATGAATGTAAAATTAAGTAAATGCATTTATTTACAAACAAGAGAACCGTGGTTAACGAAATACTTAAAAATAACAACTTACCATTTTCATAGATCTTTTTCCATCCATTCCTTTCCTACCGAAAATGGTTAAATCTTGACGATACGTATACGTAACGTAGCTTGTTTTCTTCTGCGTTTTATGCTTTCCAAATAAATTTGCTTAGTCATCTTCGAATCTCGTTGCTGGTGGCTTCGTACTTTGCTTTCTCATGTTCAACCATTAGGGTTATGTATTAACTTTTCTAAAAACACAGTTCATCACATTACATACTAACATTTTAAAAACAATTCTAACATTTGTTCACAAATATGTTTACATTTATTTAGGCATTATTTACTCTTAATTACTATTGTTATTTATATTTATAATTAACATTACATGGTTATTCGAATATTATGCATTGAAGCTAACATAAACAGTACATATACGTACGATTTATTAAATTATGTTTAAACAACATTAACCATTTGTAGTAAAATAGAATATAACTTAAAATTTCCGTCAACTTAATATTTATTATTGCCTTGAAAAGTAACAATCGATTATAAACTAAATTGCATAGTATAAAATATAGAAAATATTTAGTTCTTATTAAATAATGATCATCCACTATAGGATACAATTTAAATCGAAAATCAGTCTGTTTAATTACGAATTTACAATCAATTTATTTATTTATAATTTTAAAATATGCATGTTTAATTTCTATATTAAATGTGCATACTTACATATAAACAGGTGTATAAAATTATTAAATTAAAAATATTTAATTTTCATTAAACATGTAGTATATGAAATTTATTATATAAATTATTAGTTTTACTAAAAATAGTTAATACAAAATAATTATAAAGAACAAACGTATTTTTTTAAATTCTAATTTAAAAATTGTTAAAAAAAATTAGTAAAAATTATTAATGGTCAATTATAAATTATAAATTTACTGTCTACCTAATACATTAATTCATGAATTGCAATTATTTTATGATCTAATGATCGTAATGAACGTAATATTTATGAGATAATTATTAATAGTGTAAGAAAAATCAATTATACGCAATATTAAATTTAATAATCAATCCTATTATGATTGTTAAAACACTAAATACAGAAATTTACTCTAAGAATTTAAATAATATTAACGGAATAATGATATATGCAATTTATTTTCAAACAATTAATGATTTAATTATTTAACTTATATAATTGTCTATTATTTTATAGATTATATTTATGTTATTCAATACAAATTCAATTGAAATTAGTATAAAAATTAATAAATCGAATTAATCATAATTCCTGTGCTTTTTTTATTATTTTTTTTTTTTATTTAATTTATATTTATATTAATATTAATAGTAAATGTAGATATAGTATTTTGAAATTTAGGTTTCAAAATTTAAAATGTATTATTACTTGTAATTTGCAACTAATAAGCAACGAATCAATAAAATAATTTTTAAAATTCTAATTACCTATTTTCATGAGTTAATATGACATAATTTCCATAAGTATCATTTTTTGTAAATTTTTGGGACATATAAGTAACTTTGCGTAATAATCGTATTTAAAAAAAAATCATTACATATATTATGAATAAGAAAATATGTTTAATAAAACAATAAAATATAAATTATTTGTTACATACAATTATATATATATATTACAACTACACAAAATATTACAAATATTTTATTAAGATATTTATAATTAGTTAATTTGGTTTTTTTTTAATATTCACTAAATATAAAATATTTTTTATAAAATTTTTTTTTGGAAATTTAATTTACGAAATGAAGAATAATTTTATTAAAAATAAAGTAGATTGTAATTGTTGAGCGGTTTAAGAGTTTTGGTTTTATTAATTCAATAGTTTTTATTAAATAATTGAATAATAAGACGAAAGATTTATTATTATCAGCATTTCAGGATTCATAAAATATGTTGTGTATCTTTAAAAAATTTGTACATTGGCATTTTTATTACTCTTTTATTTATTTCAAAGGGCTATGATTACATTACCTCCCGCGATACGAAATCAATATTAAAGGCATTTTTTATTTGTTTATTTTTATCTATGTTTTATTTATACGTATATTTATTTTTATTTTTTATAAAAAATAATTATCCACGAATTTAGATGAAATAAGGAATTAAAACATTTATAATTTAATATTAATTCGACATAGAATGAATGTAAAAAGAGGTAAGATTTCAATCCTTGCATATTTTCAAGTATGAATTCCAATAAAAATTTACTATATAATTTAATAATTCCAAGCTAAGTAATGAATTGCCTTAATTTTGTATTCATTAAAAATTTCAAACGTATTATTTCAGTACAAGTAAATGTATATATAGCTTCTGGCCTGTATCGAGCTATGACCTTTGACACGGTAATGGCTATTTCCTATCATTTTTAATAATTGATTGAATGAAACAAATATAGGTACAATTTATGGATAAGAGTGTGAATATTGTCTTGTTTGGATCACTACGCATGCGTCTTTATCTTATTTCCGAGCTGCTATAGAGGTTAGCTATTTTTCATTTGTTACACAGTTTGTAAACACAATAGTTTTTCTTTTTGCCAATTTCGTTTCTACTCCTATAAATATTTTTTGTTCTCCGAATAATGAGTTGTCTGTTTATTATTATAAATATTATTTGCATTACGTGTGAATTTGTTAATTCTTTTATTTAATATTTTTTTCACAAATTTGTTCGTTCTTTAACTAATTTAAATATTAGCATAACTATCAATTTTTAGCGCGTTTCACGTGTATTTTTTAATAACTTTGGTAGCATTATTGTTAAGAATTATCTTTGCATTTTTATGTTTAAAAGTGTGTATTAGTGTCATACATAATTATAATTATGTTTTAATTTTTAATTTAATGGATAATAGATTTTGCATGTTATTTTAATTAATTTTATTAGTTTATATTTTTATTAAATTTAAATGTTATTACCATACGTAAATAAAGCTCTTTTAGTAACTGTAGCAACAGATATGTGTTTATATGTGTAACTCCAGTGAAATTGTTATTAAAATATAAAAGTATAAGAGATAATTGAAGTAAAATCTAAATTATAATAAATTAAATTTGGTTTTTAATTTACGAAAATCTAAAGTAATTTAATATTTATAGTGGTTTAAATAAAGTATTAGTTTCGTTGTAATTTAATAAAATAAATTTAATACTAGATAATTTATATATATATATATATATATATAATTCAGCAGTTCATACAATAAATAATTAATTGTAAATTAACATTTACAATAATTTTTATTAGAAAATTAAATATTTTTCTAAACATTATGTTCGATGTTTCGAATATATCTTCATACATTTATAGTTGGTAAAAGAACTAATAATTTATATTGACAATTACTAACAAATAGATAATTATTAAATAAATATTAATATTTTATTCTAATAGAAAGTTTATTTCTATATAGTATTCTATCAATAAATAATGATTATGTAATAGTATTATTTTTTTGTTTTCTTATTTGGTATTTCATTATCATTGTTTCGTAGCATTAATAGTTTCTCATAAACAATCTGATTACATATCAAGATTAGATTTGAATGTAAAGAGATTCTTTAAAGCGATTCATTTTAAAAATACGTATGTATTGGATCATTTAATAATAAATTTTTGAATATATATTTTTATAAGTAAATTTAAAACTAAATTGTTTATCTGGATGTAATTTTTAATTAATAATCTGAGGTCACCGACGATGGGTTTCAACAAGTGGTCTTTAATTTTATGTACCCAGATATCGGACATTACTCAATACTATAGTTTGAAACATAAAACAGAATAATTTCTACCTGTATTGCGTTATCAGTAATTTCATAGGCGTTAAATTGTATATAACGGCAAAAGATAATTTTGAAAAATTATAAAGGACGACTTGCCTCTAATGCATGCACTTCGAAAATTCGAGAAAGCCGGTTAAACTCAAATATTATTCATCGCTCAAGAGTCTTTTTAAACTTAACAACGACTTATTTTCTTTCTATCGTAACAAAGATTTTATTATGTCTTTTTTATACGTGCATTTGAACTGAAATCGTTCAAGTTGTACTGGACAGTGATTCATTAATAAGATTACTTTATATTATATATAGTAAGTGCAAATGTTTTATAGATTCAGTTCATTGATAAGATATAAAATTCAAATATTTTTATCTTAATATTTAAATGCGTTTAATTCAGCGGATCTTAATTTGTTAACGTTTTTAAGATATATATATATATATATCTGCATGCAATCATTAATCTTATAGGCTTTCTCGCTTAGTTTAATTGCTTTTTTTTAATAAACATAAGACAATAATATACCAAAGTTAAAATATTAAAATATTAAAATTCGTTTCGGAATCGGATGCAAATAATATATAATGTACAATATAATTGCTCTATATATGCGTACGTATACTGTTTATTTTGTAATGTGTAAACGTCTTTATTGCAGACCAAAAAAGAGAAAAAAGTTTCTTCCTTTAAAACATAAAGATGCAAACGATTAATGAAAATTAGAAGGCCTATAAAAAACTACAGCTAATTGTAAGGAGTAGATTTTGTTCGGAAGTGGGAAGAACGTTAGATTTTTTAAAAAGTAATCCATTAATCAAGATGAGGAGAAGCTATTTAGGACAATATCTAATATTTCTTCTAACGATTTTATGGGCAACTAACGTCGATGCGAAAATTAATAAAAAGTCAAATAAATTGAAATGCGCATTACCTAAGCGGCTTTCCGAAGAAATAGATGCGTATAAGCCAATTTTAAAAAGTATTCAAAATGTGACAAACAATGGATTCCTAAGCGGTAAAACGTACAATGAATTAAAGACTTTCGTTAACAAATTTAAACAGAGAATTTCTGGTTCAAAGACTTTGGAGAATTCCATCGACTACATGCTCGGGAAATTAAAAGAAAATAAACTTGACAATGTGCACGCTGAAGAGGTGATGGTTCCTCATTGGGTCAGGTGAGCAAGAACAAAAAGCTGGAAAGTTATAAAACTTTCGATTAATAAGAAATAACATTATAACTAACATACTGCACGTATATCAAACGTTTTGATATTTTTCACAATTGCAAATTTGATTAAAATGATATAATATAGAAATAGTTGTATGTACACTGTATTTATATATTTTTAGCGTTGTTTCAAATAATACATGGAATTTAATTCATTATTTTTTAGAGGTAAAGAGTCTGTAAAACTATTAACCCCTTCGTATAAAAAGCTGGCAATGCTCGGATTAGGTTACAGTATTGGCACACCTCCAAAGGGAATAACCGCCAAGGCAATCGTTGTACGAAGCTTCTCCGAATTGAAATTGCGCGCTAACGAGGTAAGTTTTTTAATTATAATGATTTCGTATACTATCCTTTTTTTTTTTTTTTTTTTTTTTTTTTTTTTTATTTAAGCCAGTTAAATATACATACACACACACACACACACACACAGTAAGATAAAATTATACAAAGACCAAATATTTACGTACTATAAATTTGAATTGAAATAAAATATTTTTATAAGAACTCAATAATTCCGTATTCGGCAAATAGGCAAATTTTATATTATCTTTTAATGTTTTCTACCAAGATTGTTTGGAATCGATGTAGAGATTTAGTTTAGAGTTTAGATTCCAGGTTGCATAGTTGTATTTAATCAAGAATTTATTAGTTATGGAAAAACGGTACAATATAGAACTGAGGGTGCCGTGGAAGCAGCAAAATATGGTGCCGTTGCAGCTCTCATTCGTTCAATAACACCTTCGCCGGAATATTTTCCACATACAGGAATGATGAATTACGAAGCTAATGTTACGCAAATTCCAGCTGCGTGTATTACAGTCGAAGATGCTCAATACTTAAACAGCTTAGCCGACGAAGGTATTTAACAAGGGAATCCTATATATTTAAAATAACTTTAATGTAATTATGTAATCTTAGGTAATGAGCTGACTATTAATATAATAATGAATGCAAAAAATTACCCAAAAGTTACGTCACGTAACGTAATATCTGAAGTAACGGGTACAACGAGCCCAGAAAAAATTGTTATTCTTTCTGGACACATTGATAATTGGGATGTCGGACAAGGTGCAATGGATGACGGTGGCGGCGCCTTTATTTCTTGGAATGCTTTGAAAGTACTAAAATATCTAGGTTTGCAGCCAAAAAGAACATTACGGTAATATAAAAAAATTAATAATACAAACAAAACTTGTTTTTTAATTTCGTTGTAATAAACTATACGGTATTTTTAATAATTATTTCTTTATGCGCAGAGCAATTTTGTGGACTGCTGAAGAATTTGGACTCGTTGGATCTGAGCATTACGTTAACGAGCATAAATCGCTAGAGTCGAAATTACAATTTGTGATGGAGTCGGACATGGGAACGTTTACACCGCTTGGTCTTCAAGTTACAAGCACAAATTTAGTAAAATGTATTATACAAAGAATATTCAAGTAAGATCCTTATACTAAGTAACTATATAAGTGTTTGCGAATAACTACGATATAAAGAAAATATCCTTTAAGAAAATAAATGTATCCTTATTTAACTAACTTGGAGTATCATTTTATTTATAAGAATATAGTGAAATATTTAATATATGTCACTCGAGACCACATGAATATGTATTTTTAGTGAGCTTTAAATAACTCGAACCAATTATTCGTTTATAATTTAAAGAAGCATCTTTATTTCTTCAATTTTATTTTTACAGTTTGCTCAAGCCTGATGTGAATTTGGAAGTATTTAATAACGCGGAGGCTACCGATGTCGATGCCTGGATAAAAGCTGGAGTACCTGGTGCAACGCTATGGACTACGAATCAAAAATATTTTTGGTACCATCACTCGGACGGTGATACCATTGAGGTGGAATCCTCGGAAGATCTAGACAAAGGAACAGCTCTTTTTGCATCAGTCGCTTATGTATTAGCAGATATTAGTATTGATTTACCACGAAATAAAATTAAAAAAAGTAAGATATAAATAATGTTAGTTTTCACGAATTTTTACACGATATTAAGTTTTTATTGAGCACATGTTTTTTTTTCTCAAAAGTTCGAAAATAGAATAGCGGTTCATTCCTCTTCTTTTTCTTCTTCTTCTTCTTCTTCTTTTTTTAATTTAATTAAATACATATACTTTTATTGTTCCTCAGTATCTGCAATAATCATAATTATTTTTAATATGTATAATTTATAACGAATTATAAAAATATTTAAGCCGATATACAGGTGTGTGAACTGAGCACTTTTATTGGATATACGAATTGAACGACAATATTATATCCCCGATTTTGCAAGTGTCTGCACTTTTCCTCAATAAATAAAACAATAATTTTCATTAAAGAAATACACTATTGTCACTATTATATAAATAACCTTTATATATTTGTAATTAAAGAAAAAATTATTGTATGAAGTTAATAAAGATTTTATTTAAGTATTTCTTTCTTAAAATTTTAATCCTTCATCAAGGTTTCCATGAAATATTTTTAGTTAACATTGCTCTAATATATCGTTTCTAATATAAAAATTTACGCAAATGAGCGTATTTTAAATAAGACGATTAAATATATAGATATATAAATAAATGGTATATAATTTAATTAACAAAAAATATAAATATTTATCTATATTGATATAGATTGTAAATTGTATTTACAGTGCAGAGTATTTTTTTTCTTAAAAAAAAAAAATATATATATATAAACATTAGTATATCCTGCCTTTAAGATTTTGGAATTGTTTTACATTAACTTCAATAGAAAAAGTATAAAATTTTCTTTATATTATTTTTAATAAGACACGCTGATAGATTTACATTGATTAATTAACGTGTAAAAAGTTTTTTTATTGAATAATTTAAAATATTGATTTAACACCTAACGCTTTTAGTTTATTATTTTAAAAGAAAAGAACAAATTATTATAAAAAAAAAAAACAAAAAACAACAACTAAACTTGGAGCGAAAAGTATTTTTGAGAGAAAATATTTAATATATACTTGATCAATAAATTACTTTTTTTCTTTTTTTCGTTTTTTTTATAGTATAAAAAGAGGGTGTTAGCAAAATACGTTTAACAGTTCAACGAATATGAGAAATTTATATTGACGGCATTATTTTTTACGATTTTATATACAAGGAATTTTGCTACCTTCGACTAATTAAGACAGGGAAGTTGAAGGAAAGAATAAAAATGTCGAAAAACAGACAATTGTGCTGGTAATATAGAGAAACTCCATTTGGCAAAACGTAAAACTGTTTAAGTTCATTTGAGATATTTGATGTAAAATCGTAAAACGTTTATCGAATTTTCGAGTCTAGGAAGACGTAAAGGAAGCTAATAAACTCCTGGCAGAGCCATTGCGCTTTAACGCGACTAATTTTCTTGATATTGTTGTATTTTATTGTAAGGGAACGGTGAACGTAGGCGAACGAGGCATTTGAACATCTCTTGAAACGTTATCCGTAAAACTAAAAGGCAAATATTTGACTCGTGCGGCAAGCATGTGACGCTCAAAGTGCAGGGAGCGAAGTGGCATCGCTAGAAAAACTTCAATGTTTCATAGTCCGTAATAATATTTATCCACCGCGCCCCTCCGACGGGGGTATGCGCGCGTCTCCTAGACTGTGCTGGGGGTCAGTACAGACACGGAAGGGGGCGGACGCAGCCTTCCTCGGGTATTGTAGCGCACGCCGTAGGCCAGTACCACCGCAACTCGCGTAATCCTCGTACATTCGTAGTATCGAAACCGCCCTTACGAACGATTGTTTAAATCGCCTCGCGATGACGCGTCCCGAACCTCCTCTTCCTCGCCGACTCGTACGCTCAACTCCATCGACTCGCTTCTGAAACGCAAGTTCATGCGCGTGTTTCAGTGACCCGATAATGTGCTTCTTCGAGAGAATCCTGTGATCGAGGATAAATCATACAGGCATATTATTATATAGGCATAGAATAAGAAGACTGCATTTCGTCTTCTACAGGACGTGCGGATACGATGTACGTATCACTGGATTTATTCTTATCTATACCGCGCCGTCTTGAAGATTATATATTGGTCGATTAAAAATTCCGTATTATTTGTTTAAGCAATTTTTCACCAATTACATTCTCAAATCTTCTAAATAGTATATTCTACGAAGGCTTTTTTTTTCTTTTTTTTTTTTTTTTAATTTTTTATACGTAACGACGATATAATTCTTTCTTATTAATCAAACAATCGAGAATCTATCGCTTATGCATAGATTTTTTTTTTTTTATTACAAAATTCGTTGCTCATTAGGCTCGATGACGAATACGATAATTCATGTAAAAACATCTGTCCAAGAACTTATCGTCTGCATCGCATTGGGAGATTTTGTCTGGATTTTTTTTTCTAGCAATACAACGGACACGAACTTCAACATTCGATTAGTTAATATTAGATTAATAGGGTTAATTCATAGGGATGTGCATGAAATGTGCCCATTAAGGAAACACAACTTGGAATCTAACAATCAGATAAAACAGTCGGTATGTGATGTAAATTTGTCGATTAACGAATAATTTACAAGAAGAATATCCGTCGAAGGTATGCGTACGAATGCTTTGCGCTATTCGCTATTAAACTATGTCGAACAGGGTAATGAAATGTCTTAAAAAATGCTCGTCTCTGTTAATTTGGATGGTTTATTACTCTGTCTGCGTTTCAGGAAAGCCTCTTTCGCTTAATATCTTTTTCATGGAAGGGTTACTGCCCATTCCCGGGGATGATTTCTTAATATCTAAAAGATAAATTTATCCATTGATAAATACGTAAACTTTTAATTCTAATTGCGAGATTCGTCAGTGATTTCTCAGTGAATTTCAAACGTTATTTAATCAGCCAATAATTCATTACATTGCTCTGTCGCGTGGTTTTAATTTCCTCTGTGTGCTTGTGATTTTACAAATTAACCGCAGACAATAATACACATTGACGATGACACCATCGCATCGATTCTCATTTTATTTAGTAATATTTGTAGTGACTTAAAATAAAGGCATAATTCTTAATTATAATAATTATTATTTAAATATAAATAAATATCCAATCGGTGTAAAAATTCTTATTGCGCTATTCTATTTACACTAGCATGTGAATACGTATTTATTATTCGTTAAAAATTTAACATTATAATTATATTTCATCTATTTTTTTTTTTTAAATTATATTATATTAATGTAATTTAACGTTACTCAGATTATATGCCACTTAAATGTATTTTAAATGTAGATAAATACAGTATATAAAGTAAATAGAGATAAATAAACGTATATAAGTAGATAAATAATGTTGTTAAGATAACAAATATTGATAATAATAATAATAATAATAAATAAATAAATAAATAAACTGTTATAATTGAAGGGGAGAAATGAATTTCAGTGTACCTATGCATAATATATTAATAAATTCGTAAATGATTATGCATGAGACTGCAGTAGTTACGCATTACGTATTGTTATTAATTTATAGAGATATTTGATATGAAATACATGATGAAGCTTTATGGATAAACATGATGTACGAGAACGAATGGTTATTTCAATAATATAAGTCGAATGTTCTTGATAGTAAATAACTTCGGCTATTTATAATCTACAAAAATGGAACAGACGCACCGTCTAAATTTATTACTTTGTCCAAAAAACGGTTTGTAAGCAATATTTATGTTATAAATAATCGACGCGCTTGAGCGAATGACCCTTTCCGTAATAAGTCTAACATAGCATCAGCCTAATGCATAGCTCTCGTGGCGATGGGTACATACGTACAAGTGAAACGTCAAACATACATACGACATAGAGTTTTCGAAATTCTGCTAGATATAAAGGTCTGCCGTAATCTAAAGTTCTAATTATAAAAAGACTTCGACTAATCCTATTCTTTGCTCCCGTTCAATAATTCATAAAGCATTAAAAATTCATTGAGATAATTGTAATAGAATATGTCATTGAAAGTTTGTCGAACACAAAGTCGAATTAACCGTTAAAATTATTAACGGATCCAATGTTGAATAATTTAAATAATTGGGTAAACTTTTCAGTAAAATCTTTCGAAAAGAATTAATTTACAATTTTTGTCTTCGGTCTGTGCTTCAGTGTAAAAAAGCGCATTTACCGATACAACGTTGATTAAAAAACTTTTACTGCATTCGTTAATGCAATATGTCAGTCAATCAGTATCCCCTCGGATTTTTTTCTTAAAATTTCTTAAAATAATAGTTTCTGAATTCCGCTCTAACTGAAAAATTTCATTTACCATAAAATTAAGCTCTTTAAGGACATCGACCATTCATGAATATAAAAAATGGGGTTTAACGAATTCAATCATCGTCAATCGTAACTACAGAGCATCATTATGCAGATACATTCTGCTCCATCTTTTTCTTTTTAATTCTTTCTTTCTTTCTTTATTTCTTTCTCTCTCTCTTTATTTCTTTCTTTCTTTCTTTCTTTCTTTCTTTTTGTCTTTCTTTCTTTCTTTATTTATTTCTTTCTTTCTTTAATTTACAGTAATCTGTAAGCTAAAATTCAATAAGCCTGTCAATGTCGTTTAAAAGGTTTTAGAATTCAATTAAAATTTAATCAATTTATAGGAAAAGTAATTTAATTACAATATCCCTGTAACTGAGTGTGTCATTGAAAAATTAAAGAAGCTCTTAGTTTAATTTTATAAACAGTTCGTTGAACTCTCAAACGTTTATCGTATAACATAGATGAGATTAATTACATTTTATATTTATATGTTTCTCTCTCTCTCTCTCTCTCTTTCTTTCAGCAATAATTATCGAATATATCGAACAATCATCGAACAAGTGTCCATTGTCTTGTGTCTAATTGATAACGATTCAATCGAATGGACTTACTATTTCTCCATTATAAATAAATGTATCTATGCTCACCTATACTGTTAAATGTTCACCGCTAATTATTTTTATTTGAACTTGGTTATTAATATATTTTGACTTTTTCCGACATTAACGTAATGACTGACACCGAAAATCATATTTTAGACTTTAAATTTTGATTAGAGTACGTCATAGCATAGAATACACGTGTGGAGGAATGCTGTATACACAGAATTGATAGGATGCAGCTAATTTTAAACACGAATCGATGACGTTATTATGTTCAATCGAATTAAATTAAATCGAAGCTTTTAACATGAAAGCGTCTTTTAAAAGCGTTTTATAACAATAATCAGCTTTGCCTCGAGCACATATTTATATTCATTAATAGAGAGGACGATTTTCTGATAATTTTCTGATATTCGTCCGATAGTACATTATAAAAACAAAAATAGAAATCGAAGATACCTCAATACCATTTCCAGCTACGTATTCAATTATACAAGAAAGATGAGAGTATGTCCTGATGATTTAATTTCATTGAATGCGCTTCGAAGTATACTCGATAGAGCAAGCCGCTTATTTATTTTAATTATAAACGGCAAATTTTATTCTTCTAATCATTAATAGTCATCGCCATTATTCTGAAATTATTCATACCCCTTAAGTACCCGCAATACCAACACTGAATAGAATAATGTAAATAGCTAATCTGAAAGCCATTGATCTCTTACTTTAAATTTCGTTATTATTTTACAAGTCTTTCCTAATATATCCTAATATTGTCTAAAATACCTAAATGGGCTCCGTTTTCAGCAATAGACCAATGACACAGGATCGATATTTTTCAATTTCAATTCAATTTTTATACTCGAATTATTAATTAAATAAATAAATAAATAAATAAATAAAATTATTAATAATTTCACAATAATTCGAATTGTATAAATGCTGAGGTAAAACTATAATAGAGAGATGTTATTTTTCATTTTCGTTATACATTTTCGCAATAAATTAAAATACTTAAAATTCGTTTTGAATATAGACTGAAATTCCATTTTATTCATTCGAATATAAAATAATTTTATCACCGTGATAAATTTATATGATGGTATTGCGTGAACTTCTATCCGAATTTAAAATTTATACGTATATTGTTCTTTATATTTATTTAATACATTTAATGTGTTGAATAAGTAATTAACATCTAAACAATAAAATTGCACGGATACATATTAGGAATATAAAAATTTACCGAGCTTATTTATAATTATCAATGAATACTTTTTACATTCTACTATTTATAATGATCAGTGAATATAAAATAATATAAAAAGTAAGTAAAAGATACGTTTTATTTAACGTATAGAGAACAAAAGATTATAAATAAAAGTTGGTTCGACCTACACCTCATTACATAATCATAATTAATTCAATTATTATTTATTTATTTCAATTATTGCAAAATTGTAGCTACTTTTTATTTTAATAACTTTATTGACGCTTCTTATTCTTTACGTATGATGCCATGTTTTTTTTATAACTTTTATTTACACTGTGAAATAAAACATGGGCCAAATCGTTTTCTTTTACAATACTGTCAATAACATTTAATTTAACATATCGCTATTCCAAGTTAACAAAATTTTCGCAAATAAATTTTATAAAAATAAATAAAAAGTAAACATAACATTTCTCTGTTATGCGATTGCAATTATAACGATCAGTAATAAAAACTAATTTATTGCATATCATTTTTTGAATTCATTTTATTTTTTTTAAATCCCACCAATACTTTGTTTTATTTGAATGTACTTAAACATCGTTTTAAAAAAAAAAGTACCTTTCAAGCATCATTTTCTAACCAATCAATTGGGTAACTATCCGCGAATGCATCTACAGACACATGCATACAAGTAGAGCAATTGTTTACGCAACGAATTCAGTTATTTTCCTAACGATTTTATTGTAATACAATAAAGTGGAAGTCGATTCGTTGAAGAACATTTTTACCTTTTCATTATTCTTTAATATTTTTCTAACTTTATAGTAAAACAATCAATTTAACTTTACTAGACGATGAAAGAAGTTTTTTAAGTTAATAATGAACTAGATTATGTTGTTTTAAGACTGTAATATTTTAGGCAATTTTCGATTTTATGTTAGAAATTATGTTTTTTATTAATTTGTGCAGAGTTAAGGAATATTTATTTCACATCGAGTACCTAAATGTTTCGTTTATTGTTTTATTCAACAAAAAGTATGAAATGTATAAAAAAAAAAAAATTAGTTATAAGTAACATTCAATTTACATTCTGATATATAACTAATAATATATAATTACCGTCATTCTTTCGTAAAAAAAAATATATATTCACGCTTATGTTTTTATTCAAGCATTAATAAGATTATTAGAAGATGGCTTGTCGTAATGTTGATTGATTACTCGTTAATGGTTTCCTTAATTATTTGACTTACAATAACTTATCCTATATCTTTTATAATTGCTTATGAATATTTTTTAATTTTTTTCTAGTAATGGTTTTTAATATTGTAGTATTAGTCAAATTTAATATAAATAATGCTCGAAGGTTGTAAAACTCATAAAATTATGAATACGAATTTTATAAATCTATTACGCTGGTTAATAAAATGTATATATATATATATTTATTTATTTTGTAAAAAAATATATTATTGTTTTATTTAATTAATCTAATTTTGTTATGATAATATTCGAAAATCAAGAAATTAATCCCTGAATAATAATTTATCAAAATGTATATAAACTAAAGAGTATTTAATATTAATAATAACATCGAAATTTTGAATTATTATTATAAATGAAAATTTACCTGTAAAAGTATATTATTATATGCAGCAGCGTATACAGGAAAGGCAATTTATTTAATCATATTCTGACATCGCTACATTAAATATTGATTAAAACTTTACGTAATTATGAACAGCTTCATACCAAGTCTCTGAAAACGCATATATAACGTCTTCCTCCTTATTAAAAAGTAATATGTATATAGAATTTAAAGTAAAGCGAGTGTCAATGTACTTAATAAGTTATTTAATTCGAATTCAACGTTAAAATCAATCATCTTTGGATGGTACCTCGGACATGGAATATTCGAGCCCCAACAAATACAGTGGAGAATCGTAGTAAATAATACCTAACACTTAAAAGAATGAATTGTAGGCGTGTATAAGGTAGGGAAGACTTGGGTCAGTGTGCGTGTCAGTCGCGTCATTTATCGTCGAGCAACCCCTGGATAATGGGAAGTTCCGAGCCCACGAAATGACCCTCGCGTGCACAAGAGCGACCCTTGCGAGGGTAAGACTTACCCGGTACTGTTAAATATTTAGTGGAAGGTGCTCCTCGGTTCCAAGTCCTTCTACTCCTCCTGACATCGCTATGTTTCCCTTCCGTACAGTAGTTCTTTAAGGAGAAATAAAACAGTACAATAACCAAATACAAATAATCAGGCTTAGTTATGCTATTAATTTCAAGTATATATATATGTGTGTATAGGCTTGCTCTTTCACCAACAAATTATTATAACAAATTCATTTTTGAACTTATTACTTTTATTATTGACATTTCCAAACTCGTACACGAAGAACATGGTCGACAAATTTTCTTATACAATGCAGAAAAAATAGTAATATAATTTTATAATTTTATAATTTTATAATACCCGCATTGAATTACCCGACAGATTAGGTAATTTATCTTTAATGTATCAATTTTCACTTGAATTTCTGAGTTTCTTCCAATATCATTCGTTAAATAATTAAATTGTCGTCGAAAAAAAAAAGCTTATCAAGTTTCATTGTAAAAGAGGATTTAAAGCATGAGCGGTTAAGTATTGTCTTTCTTTTTGAGTCACAATGCCGCTTTAAGGCTTTCTCGAAGCAACTAAAGTGTAGGGTTAATTGGTATCTCAACGATGGAAGAGTAGTATAAATAGTATCTATTTAGATGAATATTTATATATATATATATATATATATATTACTAATTTTCAATATAATATATTACGTTATAATATGCTTATAATTTACTTAGTAGTTATTAAATTTTATTTTTATGTTTATTTGAATTTATGCTTAATTTTTCTTCGGTACTATAAAATTCTGAAGATTTAATTACGATTTATGCGCAAATTAGTTATTTTTAGAGACATTGCCATTGAAAATATATGAGTATTTTAAAAAATTTTTATATTATTAATATAAATTTTCCATGTAATAAAATTTTGATTTATACTCAAAATTTGTACTTAAATTTTTATAGGATGACAGAAAATTATTTTAAAACTGCGAATAATTACTTCAATTAATACTCTTTCATTCGTTATATGTAAAAAAATACGTACATAAAATAAAAAAGTTATACAATTTTAATTTAAGAAATATATGAAATTATACATAATTAATTTTTTAAAAATCACATCTATTCAATACATTTTTATAATTTGAATCAAAGACAAAAATTGACATAATAAAACGGAGTTACTGGGAATCAGAAATATATATATATATATATAAAAATTGCATACTTTATACAAATATAAATAAGCAACAACAACAAATTATCCAAAAGTCTTTTATTAAACGAATGAATACGATAAATAGATTTTTTTCGCCATTAGAATACGTTAGATTGCATTTCAAAAGTATCGAAGCCATAGTTGTCGCGGCAATCTCACTTGAAGAACAAAATTAAAATATGATTTCAGCTTTTTCTCATGTCCGTATGAATAGGAGTATTTATTTATGTGAAAAGGGATATAAATTGTGGCGCTCTCGCCAGAATACGCCACTCGCAATTGGCAGAAAGTTACAGCTATTTGAATTCCATACCAATTGTTTCGTAAAAAACGTTCAATGAAAATTCGAAACGATTTAATGAATATATTCTCGAGAGTGCATTCGCTGTTATGTATAGCCAAGGCGGGGTACGCGCCCCGATGCATTTATTAATTTTACACTTTTAATTCTATTCGAACGGCTTATTATTATTATTATTTTTTTTTTTAATTTTTTTTTTATTGAAATTTTAATCGCGTTTTAATCAATAAAATTTTTATTACGACAATCTAAACAAAATATCATTTTGTTGTATCAAAATACATGTGCACATTTATTATTTACATAATTCTAATTCTAATTTTAAAAAACTTTGTTTATTATTATGTATCAGAAAGACAAACCGTAATAATAATAATAGGGTAAAAAAGGTCCAGATATTTTTTCAGTGATAAATACTTCTTTTATGGAGCGTAAGGTAATATTTTTTCATAATTTAAGTTACTACAAATCTAGAATTGTATGCGAAGAATAAATGTATTTAATATAGACAGGCAAATAAGACTTAAAATACGTACATGAATAGAGTTGAATTTAAGTTATAAGATGAAAAATCCGTTTGAAATGATATTTATATTTAAATATATATATATCTACGATCTTTGTATACTGGTTATATACGGAATTAAATATCCATCTCTAAATTCATATTAAAAAATGAATTAAGTTTTATCTCTATTTTGTGTCCGAGTTGTGCGCAAATTGAGAAAATTTAATCCATTTAAAAAATGCCCATCATTTTGAAAGCCGTTTCCAGTAGAGAACAATTGCGCAGGGGAGTAGTAACTCGATAATTCCTAAAGAATAATACGAACATAACAATAATGATATTAATAAAAGGAAAAGTAGATTCATAATTTATAGAGCGAATATTTAGACACCGTACGCGATCTCAGTTTCAAAGAAATAGTATCTCAAGTGCAGTAGTCGAATACATGTACATGTTCTAAGCTTTAATTTTCTTTTGTAGCCGATTGGCCGTTTTCCGAAGGTTTTCATTATTGTTTACCATAATATTTCAATAGAAAAATTTGATTCGATTATTTCTGTCCTTGTAATCGGGATTTTTAAACTCAATAAATATTTGTCATTTGTAAGGAAGCTCTTGTGTGTATAAATAATT
Source organism: Ceratosolen fusciceps (assembly GCA_018883505.1). Lineage (NCBI taxonomy): Eukaryota > Metazoa > Arthropoda > Insecta > Hymenoptera > Agaonidae > Ceratosolen > Ceratosolen fusciceps. The sequence continues at coordinate 5,792,966 of RCIC01000002.1, forward strand.
TATACAGAATATATTGTCATGCGACAAGGTACATAAATATAACTTCACTGAAAGTGTCAATTAGTTGAAAGCATTGCCGGAACGTTGATTTTCCCCGTTAAGAAAATTTATTGTCTCTCTCTCTTTATTTTATCAAATTAATCCCGTATTTCTTCTATTTAGAGTAGGTACGGTCATTCCAAAGAGCTATAATAAATAAATCTTTTAAAATCAGTCTTCTTTTCACCCTTCTTTCAGCCAGTCTACGTACATGTACTATACTAACTATACAGAAAACAACCATTGTATGTAAAAGTTAATAAAATTCATTGGTGCAACAGCTTCGTTAATACGCCTCGTGAAATCTGTAATGATCGATAGGATGCCCTCGATATTTCTATATGAGAAACGACTATTTTAACGGAAAATAGAAATGCAGATCAATAAGTCTTTCCAAGAGCGAAATGATAAATATTTTATTTTGAGTTGCGTACTCCGTTGGTTATTTATCGGCTCATTGCATAACTAATGATGTCACAGGAATCATGAATATGCATTTCATTCGATATTCACTATTTAAGCAGAGTCTCTGAATACATCTCTAAGCACATTGAATGTACTGAAGTAACGAGTAAATAGGCATTATTTAATTTTTAAATGTTTACGTAGAATATTTTATTTGTTTCGGGTATTTATATTTTTATCATCCTTATGAAGGGTCTATTTAATTTACTGACCAATAGGTATTTTAATACTATTTACATTTCGTTGTTCGAGTTCATTAAAGGATTTAAAAACGTTATTCATACTATAAGAACTAATGAAAAATAAATTTAAAGGAAAAGAAAAAAATTAGCGCGTAAAATATTAATTGCTGATATAAATCCATAGTATGTACGTTAACTAGTTAGTCTAAATGAAATACTTTTTGCTTCCATACTCTTATCTGTACCTTATTATATTATGCACGTTTAAAAAATAAAGGGAAAATTGGAAGAAGTCTGAAAAAGACAGGGATATATTGAAGTATTTGCTGCTGAAGTGAAGTTCGGCGTGTTCTTGAGAGCCATTATATGAGATGATTCGAGATGACTACCGTTTCGGTGGCTTAATTGATTTTGGCATGTACTGAATATGATTTTTTTACAACTTGACCTACCGCTACGCTATCGACAATGGAAAACGATAAGAGAACCGGAGGCGAAAGAGAACCGGAACGCCGAAAAATGTCTATTGTGTAAGAATTATATTCAATTTTGAATAGCTGTGTCAAAGATTAATTTCAACGATTCGTTTCAGAAGTTCAACCAATACACACACGTATATATATATACATATATACTTATACACACGCATCTGTGTATACATATGTAATGTTATCAATCTGCTTTTGTTTTATAAATTCACGAAAAAGTTTTTTTGGTCCTTTCAAACAGGATTGTCGCCTATAATCATCGTAAAATAATCTTTTTCAAGCGAAATAATGAATTCAATTAAATTTCCATCTTCCTTGATTTTTATATTCTCTGTTGAGGACTATTATATCCATTTCTTGTTCGCAAACAATCGACTGCATATACCCCATCGTCAAATTAATTTAATTAGAAACGCTTTAATATCCATGTTATTAAATATTTCATTTAAATACTAATACAAATTAATTGATAAATTTTTATAAGAACAGTAATATAATATAAGAAATTTATATAATTAAAAAAAATTGAAACGACACTAAAATTATTTATATAACAACGTAATACTAAAGAAATATTAAGCATACTCGAGTAGGCCAAAAAAAAATAGGATTGTCAAAACACGAGGAAATAAATTGCGCTACGAAAGGATGAAAAAGTGAATAAAAAAAAAAAGGAATTATTTTACAATGTGACAAAGGGCTTAGAATTAAAAAATAATAAGAACGAAGTAAAGTTTGGGAAGCTGTTTGCGATTCGCTTTCCGTAATACTTTCATCCTTAAATATTTTATAGTCCGTCAATTGAACATTACCATGTCAATTGTATATATTTATATATATATTTCAGATCGAATATCTGAATATAGCTTTCGATTGAAGATTTAGAATCATGTATATTTTACATGTTTCGTTACATATGTTGCAATAACAAATTAATGTATTTCAATATTCGTTACTTCGTTAGTTTACAGAGAGGATTAAATTAATGATCTCATTTATTTGGAGAATACACTGCTGAGCAAAAACCTTTATTTAATTGAATTCTGTTGTAATTATAAAATATTTTCTACAATTTCTTGCTAAGAATTTCTTACTAAGAATTCTTAAGATTTAAATAGTAATTTGAACGAACTGTGATGTATTAACTTAAATCTATTATTGAAATATTATTCGAAATTAATATATAATAAAATACTGAAACCTTTATTAAATTTTATTCCTTACAAGAATGGCGTAAATGTCGTTGTATTTAATAATAGATTTTACCTGACTGAAAAATAAGTTTCGTCAGGCTCAAAAATCAACACATTTTAATTAAAAAACTTCCCTAGTTCTATAACAAATGTAAATTCAATTTAAATTATCGTGATATGTAAAATAACGTTGTTATAATTACAGATAAAGGTTATTGGGGTTATAATCACCATCAGGTTCCAAAAGTCATATCAAATCAAAAACGTATTCTTAAAAATTTCAAAATTTTATTTTAAAATTTTCTTTCTCAATGAAGAGATTATTTTGGGATTATTTTACATTCTTAATAAACTTTCAAGTTATAAATATAAATATTTTCCAATTTATTTAATCATTTATATTTATATTTATTCTTAACTTTCATACGAGTATCTTCAAATATTTATTATATTAGAATAAAACATAAAAAATCAAATCGTACATATAAATGAAGTGACAAAAATATTTAAATAAATTAATATAATTTTTTCATACTATGGATAAGTATTTCATGTAATTCGATTCCGTGCCATTGAAAATCTTTGCATTTACAAAAACTTTGAACAAATGCCTTTTCTTCACGTCAATTCTTATTTTTCTCTTCCATCTCGATCGAAATCTTTTAGCACCCTCTATCGGCAGAGGCATCAAGTCCTATGATAATGGTGTACGATCTAATGAAAATAAGATCAAACATGAATATAAAACGGACTGGAAGAAATCATTTCAATACAATATAAATATTTCACTCTTTGAAGGCAAACTCCTAACCAAAGAAAGACTTCGTTATTTAAAAAAATACGATTAAAGTAATTATAATCTAATTTCTAAGGTAAAATTACTTTACCTACGAGTTATTCCGATTCACCGAGGATTTCTAAAAGTAATTATATCTGGTTATAATGAAAAAAACCGTGTAATTATTCATTCATTCATGTCCGTTGTCTAAATTTTTTTTTTTTTTTTTTTTTTTTTTTTTTTTTAGTTACACGAAGCTTTTTAATAATGTTCAAATGGACAGAGTTTTATTAAACCAATAAATATTTCATAAAAAAAAACGTGTAAGTTATTTTCTTTTCATACAATCATTTGAATAATTTGCACACGAAGTTATCTTTAATTATTAGGAACAGGCGTTACCAATATTGCACTAATTAATTTACAAACGCTGCCAAGTTCTTCTATGTAGTGGTGATAGCCAATTAAGCTTTACTATGAACAAAACAATTGTAAGCCAATCTAGTCTTTTATAACCTATAAATAGTCATTGCTGTACTATTTTACCTCGATTATATTACAATTAAAACGAAACAACTTCTTCGGCATAAAAATAAAACTAGAATCCATGCAAATTGTAATTTGGTTATGTTTTTAAATCGGTGTGTAAAAAAAATTTGACAGTGGTGGGATTCGAACCCACGCCCTTTCGGACTGGTGCCTAAAACCAGCGCCTTAGACCGCTCGGCCACACTGCCTCGAAAAATTAAATTCTTAGTATGCACACAGTAGTCAGTCGATGGATTATGTAACAATACATTTTAGCCGAAATTTTAAAGGAAATATTGTCTGAACGTTAATTATAAAGATTTCAATTGCGTAAATATTGTTTTAATGTACTTTTAATAATTTTAAAAACATTTTTCAATGGTTCTTCTTCTAAACGACAGTTTATTCTTACTTCCTGAGACCTATTTGTTTTAGGCATAAAGTTTTAGGCTTTCATTACAGCAGTTCCTATTTCTCATTATCACATTAAATGTCAAGAATTTTAACTAACCGAATAAGCCAATGCTTGTACGTTTCGCGTCATCGTATCCTTAATTCTATACGTATTTATAATTCAAAGAGATTGAGAAAAATAAAATTATACTATTGTTATTAAAAGCTATTTTGATCGCGAAATTTTTTAAATTCATTTTTTCAATTAATATTACGTGAGTCGACTTACGTTATGTCATAAATTAATTTTTATATTACTACACAGAGATAAATAAGTTCGTAAGTTTATTTAAATAACGACAGTTATAAATAATACGAAATAATAAAATACATCTCATTTTATGATCGGCATATAAACGAAAAATCTTAAAAATGAACTCAATTAAAAAAATAGTAAATTTAAAGATAAACTTTATTGTTTGTTATTTTAACGTTGTTAATAAACATGTCAAACTAATTTCCTATATGCTCTCTGCAGCCAGAGTTTAAAAAGAACATTAATCATTAAATTGAGCCGAACTCGCTAAAAATTTAGCTTTGACAACTCGTTCTGATAACATACGTATTAGTTTAATACCTGTTTCTATACGTTTTATGCCCGATTTATATTCTAAAAATTCGAATCTTCCAATTAAAAAGTTCACGTCCAGTAGCTCGACATTGCTGGCCCCGTTGTTCGCAGAGATTCAAGGTCAATGTTGTCATCGTCGATCGACCAAGATACCTAGATAAGGGATGTTAAGGGTGAACGCTGTTTGCAATGTACTCTCATGCGTGCGCATTTTATGGATACGGATGCTCCCCACCGTCAGCAGTGGCGGTCCATGTGAAAATATTTATGTGTATCATTTTAATTAAATTCCACTTTCGTTTTAATCCTAAAATGTGTTATTGTTTATAGACTAATTAAATAAATTTCAAATTAAGTCGTATTCACTCCAAACCTCATGCATTTTCATTCTACTTTTATGTATAAAACACATAATGTGTCATTTATAGATAAAATTTATAGATCTATGCCTTAAATCAAAATTCATTTTTTGTTTTATAATTTTTTGTTAATTAAGAGTAAGGAAAAACAGTATTTGTTTGCTCGATGAATAAACATTTTTATGTATTTTTTATATACAATAATTTGCTTGGTAACTCGTAAAAAATATAATTAAATAAATGTTTTCTACTTTTAAGTTTTTTAATGTCAATCGATGATAGTAAAAACTATGTTATTTGAATGGACAAGTGCAACTTTGTGTACCAAATATACAAAATAAAAATACACAACTGTATTTTTTAAACATTGGGATTAATATAAATATTACTGCAGAGGGCATTCGTATTTTATTGTTGATAAAAACGGCTTATAAAACGCGAATCGAGTGCTTAATTAATTAATTAATTAATTAACACAAGTTTAGTAATTTTTTGAAAAGTAAATAAAGTGTATATTAACGTAAAATCACTTGAATTGAACAAATGTTGCACAATACGCAATGAAAACTATTTGACTAATAATACAAAATAACAATAAACAATTTAAAATAATTGTCGTTCTACTAGTATGGCACATGCGTATCGTACGTATACGAACTCGCGATCCTTAATGCAATAGCTGTTTAAAAATCACTTACAAATTTTTTGGACTGATAAACCCTCCCTTATTAATGGTTTCAACGACCTCCACACGTTCTCCTCCTTCAATCCTATTTCATTTTTCTCGTTAGAATTTCTTCCGAAAATTACAGTTCACGCAAACTCGCGTGACTCGCAACGAATCATTAATTTTAAACGCGAAACTTTTCTTGTACAGTTTTATGAGCAGCAGCAGCAGCAGCAGTAGCACCACCACCACCACCACCACCATCAGCAGCAGCAGCAGCACCAACAGCACCAGAATTGCGAAATATAAATAATTTGAGAAATTTTTAATAAAAACTCGTGATCAACGTGATGAAACATTCACAAGAGAGAGCTTTTTGTCTAGCTTTTACATATATTTTGTATATGTAACGTGTTCGTGCACGAGTCTTGTATACTAGCACCTATACGTATTGATATAGCTATAGGTAAAATTCTATTCATTGTAATTATGTCGTACAGTTTATTCATGAGATATTATAATTTGTTTAAATTAAAGAAAAATTCAAAATTAATAGTAAGTTGTCGATTTGAATATTTTTACTTAAACACGTACTCCACACAGTTGTAAAAAAATTAATTACAATCCGTATATGTATTATGACAAAGAGACATTAACTAAGAACACGTATACTTGCCTGAGATTTAAAAAAGAAAAAAATCAAATTTAGCATGAATGACAATAAAGCCATTTTACTCCTTTCTCAACCACGATCGCCACTTTTCCCTTTATTTTTTCGAGTACTCCCTTTGTTTCGCTCAAGCAACTTTTTCAAGAGTCCATCTAGTAAAAGAGAAGCACCACTACTAGTTTTACCGTGTTTCTTTCACCCTTGACAAACTGCTTTCATCTCATCCTTTTTTTTACACTCTTATCTATCTTGCGTTTCCACGATTTTTCAATTCCGTCGCCTCGTCCTATGAAAGTAATTTTCTACACCAAATACATACATATATATATATGTACTTGAGAATGTATCAGTTACTATATACAACTATTCGCGCTGTGAAAATTGCTTTACCGATTGTATAAATATTTATTTTCTACAAGTAATTAGAATAATTATATTATTAATCTATAAAATATTTATCGAAATTAGTCTCGAAATATCATGTTTATGAAACACCTTTGGAACTTAACCTTTATTAAACTGCGTACTTAACGAATACACAGCACGAGGACAAAATTTACTATATTTTATAATAAATTATATACTATATTAAATTTGTTATTACTATTAAAAAGCTTTGAGCCTCGATTAGTTAATTTTACTTATTTCTTAAATAATGAGCAATTTCTAATAGCAAATAATAATACTGATATAACTGATATTACTATTGATGCATTGTATACAAATGTATAATATGAAAAGCGTTGATAATTTCGTGTTTGTGAACGAAACGATAAGTATGGCTTTGCGTTCTGGGCAGTAATAATTAAAGGTTATAATCTATAATGGGCATAGGCCTAGAAAATATTCGTATTAAGAATAAGAGTCAAGTTTCTCATTAAAGTACTGGGCTCTCGGGAGTAAAGCTTCCGAGCTATATCAAGTTCTAGCGCTCTAAAGGAGCTTTTGTACTTTTTTACTTCTCGAAAAACTTTCTCGCCATGATGTTCTGTCTTTTGTGAGACGAGAAAATGCTCCTTCCTTCATCGAGCTTACTCCGATGAAGTTTTCTTATTCTCCGTCCTCCGTCGGCTCCGCTCCTTGTATCGAACTTCATACACTGATTACGTTGCACTTTTTTGCCTTTTTTTTTCTTTGTTCTTTTTTTTTTTTTTTTTTTTTTTTTATCAACGATTGCTTAATGTTTATGTCATAAATGAGAAATTAAGAAGAGAGAGAGAGAGAGAGAGAGAGAGAGAGAGAGAGGTAAGATGCTTTTGTTACTGAAAAAGTTTTAATAATATTTCTCTTCTCTCTGGCTGCGGAATATTGGGAATATAATGAAAATCTTTTAAAATGAAATATCAAATAACAATTTATTAACTCGCAAGTTTAGTTTCACAATTTCGTACTATACATTATTTCTCTCTATTAAATAGAAAGTTGCCAAGTTAATTATCCTCAGGAGATTATATTCGAAAATTAAAAATCAGATTTAATAGATTTTAATTATTGCTCTTGCGTACTTAAACAGCTATATTTTTTTTTTATTTTACTCTGTAATAGGACTGTAGTTGTGACTTATTGCCAAATATCGACATATATCACTTGGAAGTTATTTAACAATTTACTGATTAGCTGGCAGCCAAATGAAAATAACTTAACGCTTTATATTGTGTAGTTCTGGATAAAATTTTTAATTAATCGAACTTTTGATTGGTAAAACAGTTTGTTGTTTTATTGCTGTAGTATTCGTAACAGCAAGACAAAGTAAAATATACATTAAATAATAATAACAGTAAATAGCTTTAATGTATTTCAGGAGTAAAATCCTCTTTTAAAATTAATTATTGCAGTTATTGGAAAATCATCGTTATACGCGACAATTATTAATGAACAATATGGATCTCGAATGTTGCCGTATAACGTAATATACGAACGCTTTAAGAAATAGGGGACGGCCACTTAAAATTCTTGTAATTCGACATTTTTGTAAAATCGATATTCAGTTCGCGGCTACAAAAAATATTGATACACTGAAGTATAAATTGTTACATTTCGCATTGGTGGCTGATGTTTTTCTTTCGTGCCAATAGAGACACGAGCCTCGATAAATCAAGGGGTTTGCGCGTAAAAAAGTGGTGCTCCTCGATGTTGGCTCTGCTTTTCTTTACATCCAAGTTCGCTCGGCCCTTCCTATCACCATGGCGACGCTTAAGTCTAGGGAGAAGTGTGTGTCACGATATGCAAATCTTTTACTTGTATGCCTATAATGCAATGTTATCACTTGTATTATAACGAGTAACTTAATACCGACTGTCACCAAATCTTTTATATTTTCATTCCTTTGTTATAACCAGTCTTACGCTTTACAAAAGCAATATTAAAGTAATCGTTTGTATCAAGAATTTCAATAAGAGCTCGCAATATCATCTTATCAATCTCATTTATATTACTATCTTATTTCAGACTTGGCCATTCGTAATCATTACTTGAAGAAACTGTGAAAAGATTAAGAAACTGTGAACTCCCTAAATCTTCATTGTCTATGATTTGTTTACAAGACCATAAGATGATTCGAATTGATAAGAAACTAAAAAAATCTATCCGTATAAACGGGCGAATGAGTATAGTTGAGTCACTTACAAAGGAACGAATACTTGGTTAGTTTTTACTCTAATATTAAAAATCCAAAATAAGGATATATTCTACGTAATGATAAAACTTATACTCAAATGCACGATCGGCGTTAATTTTATGCTATTGCAAGAGTTTGTATGATTTTAAAAATACTCGAATGTAAGAAAGAATGTGCAAAATTTAAAAAATTAATATATTTCAACGCGATAAATGAAAACTATGGAAAAGTATAAATTGGCTTTTATAATTTTATTTATTGATCAAAGGTGAACTGGAAAAGAGAAAGATTAATTTTATCTATTCCTTTTATGAGCAATGTATCAAATTTAGTAATATCCAATGCAGTATATTTATCTCTTAAATTTATGTGACATTTATGCGTTTTTAATTTTTTCATGGAATCATAGGACTCAATGCGCGGATATAAAAAGTTGGAAAGAATTTTCAAGTCAATTACCGATACTTTTTTTATTCCATTTAATGCTTTTACCGAATGTATGTTTCGTAATTACAGATAACGTGTACAATATAACTAAAACCTCAGTAACCGTGATTGATAATGCAACCAACGTTTAATTTCATTTAATTCCCCAGTATTAATAAATATTGCGTTAGAAACATTACAGAGCTTAATTAAATTAATATTTATGCTTTTGATAATGGCTTAATGCAATACAAATATAATTTCCATACGAATACAAAATTGTAGTCGTAAAAGTACTTTTTAATATCCATTAAAAATAAAATAATATCTAAGCCGTTGAAATCATTTATATAATTTATATCTGCTAATGAGTTTGGATCTTATACTTTTAAGAGATTCCTTTACATTTGTATACGAGCTTTATCTGTTTATACGTACATATACCGTCATATCTCTTGTAAACGAAAGCAATAGGGCCGTAAGTGAAAAATTATTTATAGCGCGTGCAGGTATTTCGAAGTCTTATTGAAATTCATCGATTCAACGAGATTATAATATATATGTTGTACCAATGTGAATGTACTTTTCGCAATTAAAATGGACATGCGAGCTGGAATACGAGTGGCGCCGCGTCTGAAAATGTAGATCCGGAAGTCTGACTCGTATAAGTGACTGACCGGCACGCGCATGCGTCCACGAAACCGGAAGTGTAATCGATTCGATGCATGCGAATCACGCAGTTGGGCATCGATCAGACGAAAGGCGTTGTACTGAGCAATAGTCTAATACGTGATCGTAATGGCATAGCTCTGGAAGATCGAAAAACCTACGTGATCTGACATCTTTTCCTATCAACTGATTGAAGGATCATCAAATCCTGAATGTCTATTACTTTTAAAATAGATTCTTCTTTATTATCTATTCGTCCACAGTGATAATGGAATAATAATGTACACGTCAATTTTACGGCAAAAATCTAAAGAGTAATCTAACGACTGAAATTGTTGCAAAGCTTAATTAATAATATACGTAATTTACTTTTCATTCGATCTATTTCGTCATGACCATAATCCAAAGGACGAATATCTTATATGGGGGGACGTAGTACCTAAATTATAAGCATGGACTTGTTTGACTTCGTACCATTTATTTATAATTATGTAATGAATCCGTAGAAATTATTGGCACTGATTATTGTAAAATCATACATCTCACCTTCGTTGTTTATCAAGGATTCTTAGTGTTACGCTTCTTTATTTATAATGTATTTATAAAAATTCTGAAAGTGGGAATGGCAAGTGGGAATATTGGGTTTCAGGCTTCGATAAAACGAAACTGATAAATTCTTAACGCATATAAATTTTTAATAACGAATATAGAGTTGTTGCGGCACTGCTGTTTTATCGGTATATTGTATTTCAGTTGAATTAGCGTGAAAAATTTAGCCATCGCTTTAATGCCGTTGCTCATTCCGTTCCAATACATTTCTACTGAATACAAGTGAGGCTTCCAAATATTGCTTACAAATAGTAAACAGCCCCTTTTTATATTTAGATTTAAGTACAATTTATAGGCTTAAATCAAACGAAGCCGCTTTCGCTTCTGCATATATTTATATTAAATTGTACACGCGCATACCGACGCAGAGAAATACATATTTACAAACATTTATTTAAGGGAAATAAAACGTGAAGTATACATCTTTCTTATTAAATATTATTAAGTTTAACGTTTCGTAATAAATTTATTATAAAGTTTTATGTAGAATCTGATGAATTTATTTCTCGTGAAACCAACTGGAGAAACAACTATTAATCAACGAAAGGCATTAAATTACATTATTTTGATTAATTAATTTATCGAATAATGTAGTTTCCTTATACGTCTTCTTGTAATACAAGAAACAAAATTATTAAGTATTAATGACTTGAAGTTTCGGTGAATAAATCAAAGTAATTTTGTAAGCGAATTTCCAAACAAGTACATGTATTATAAAAATGTCCGAAATTTAAGAAATCGGGTGGTACTCTCTCTCTCTCTCTCTCTGACATTTCATTAATTGGCTCGAATAAAGCTCTTTAAAAACAAAGTATTATTGCAATGTTAATGAATTTATCGTAAGGATTTCTTCGACTCGCAAACTCATCGTCGTGCAGAGCGTCCTTAGTATTTTTCAAGTTGCGTGGAATGCATATTGAAAAGAATTCGGCAGAACGTTTTCACCCTTTAATTACCGGTAAGGGCGGGAGGGACGGGACTAACCTAACCTCACCTTTTTCCGCCACGCATTGCAACTGGATACGTGGACAAGAGCAGAACGGGGGAATTGCAGAAGTGCGCATACACCCGTGTAATTTGCCGAACGCAGCGCCGAGACTACACTACTACAGTTAGTCATTACGCATCGCTGAATAAGATCGATAAAACAACGCCACCACTGTTGCTCGCTCCTCTAAACCACCATTATTCGCATGAAACCACTTCTGCTTCTTTTTCGTATTCATATTCGCAATCGAATGGAAACGTTCTATGCACGATGCAATATTTTTAATCCTATATCTTTTTTTTCTTCCTTTCCTTTCCTTTCCTTTCCTTTCCTTTCATTCGCGCAGATAATCTTTCAAGGGTTATTTTCTCTCTCTCTCACTTATTATTATTATTTTTTGTTTTTTTTCCCTACTGAGTTTAGCTCGAGGCTTTGCGATCGATCGATATCCTAAGTCAGAGGCTATTTAGAACCGGCGCCAAGAAGTCGCGGAAGTTTGGGGCTGGACATAGAGAGGAGTCCTTCCTCTTGCAAGTGGAATATTTCTCCCCTAATTTATAGATGCTTTCGGGATTTTCAAATTAATATGAAATTTAATACGCGTCATGCGTGCATCTCCTCGTGTTGTTTTTCTAGTCTCGAGTACTCGACTCGTTGGGATAAGCGGTCCCATGGCCGGTGCTCCGATCGCTCGATGAACGACGATACAGACAGACAGACAGAGAGAGAGAGAGAGAGAGAGAGAGAGAGAGAGACAAACTCTGGCCGATCTATTCCTGCACCATAGACAATTGAATGGAAATTCAGAATAATTCTGACATTCTCTCTTGTATTTTTTTGCGATATAGCCATGTCATTTTTAACGGAAATATTACTTTATTATTTGTTCATGTGCAATGTGCTGAAACATAAAAACAATGAATGCATTAGTGGAGGTCGAATTGTTCACACATGGCTGTGCGTCCTGAGATCGGTCGTCCACTGCTATACATATTTTTCTTATGCATACGTAACTTTATATCCGCAGGGAAAAATTGACTATATTTTTATTTATTTTTTTTTTGTTTATTTAACGACAGGTGAGTTTGTTTGGTTAATTAGTGATTACTTCGTAAAAGCTTGTTTACATCCCTACAGATTGAAAATAGAGATTTATATATATATGTACATGTATGTATATAGCCAGCAACGTAGGCTATAAAAAAACATCAAAACATTATTCTATTAAGTGAACAGTTTTTGAGGCGATAATCGAACAAATCATTTATAAGCTCGGGTACAATTAATGTAAAATAAGAATATTATTAATATCAGAGCTGTAAACAATGTTTGCCGCTAATTTATAAGAATTTATAAATTTTCAAGAAGCGATATTACTTTTTTTTACGAAAAAATGTTTGAAATACTTTAGTATGAATATTTTACGTAGTCAGGGTATCAAATGATTATTTATTATGAAATGCGAGGGAATGAATAAGATCGTTAATTTCAATGGTCGACATTAACTGTCGTAGGAGCTCAGAATCAGGCGAGTTATGCAAAAATATATTTAAAAAAAAAAAAAAAAGAAAATGATTTAAATAAAGCACGCGCGAACTAAAAGGTTATTGGGAGAGAGATGCATTCATATAAATTCATATGTATTTTGCCTCATCCGTCATTTATGCAGAATTTATCAAAGTCTGGGTTATTATATATTGACCGACCTATTTCCGTTTTTCTCATGAAAAATTTATTTCCTTTATTGCTTTGGCAATTCAACCCGCCGAAAGTTGTTTCGAAAAAGGATCGTTTGTACGAGGCTTTTTTTTTTATTATTCTTATTATTATTATTATTTCAAACAAAATAACTCCGCTTTTATATAATTCTGCCATTTTAAAGTGGAAGACGATACCTTGTACAATTTAACTAATCCTTTCTATTATCACCGCTTTAGTCATAAGCGCAACGACTCTTTTCAAATATATGCTTTCATTTATAGTTTTAACCAAGTTTCCTTATGTGCAATTTTGTAGGAATCATCGGGTAAAGAAATAGAGAGAGAGAGAGAGATTCGAAGTCGAAAATTCTAGTCGAAGAAATTGAATATGGGAAAACCCTAGTCATACGCGATATATTTTCTTTACGTGTTTACGTCTTTACGGGATTTCAATCGTTTCGGGCCTTAGGCCGAAACCATATTTACTACCATTGAAGAAAAAGTATAAATCCTTCGAGTCGGTCTTATCAGGACTCTGAAAAGGATGACAAGAAAATTGTCGTTCTATCTCCGCCTAAAAGGATGTACTGGTGGGAGGCGGGGGTGGAAGACGATATGTCCATCTTGAGCGTACGGTCGAGCTTCAGCTGGAATATCCATCTCGCTGATGCACTGCACAGATTTTTCCGAGAGAAGAGCATTTACGGGAACAAACGAGTGAACGTAACCAATAATAATGCTATTTAAATCGAATGCTTTAGAATTTCAAACGCCATCCGCCAAAATATTTACCTCTTTGACTAAAATATGTGTTCTAATCAATTTTATTAAAAAAAAAAAGAAAAAAAGAAAGTTTAAGTAGATAGAAAAACGTATTTTAAACATTTTACCCCTACATTTTGATGATTTTTTTTTAATATTTTAAGTTATATTAATGAATTAATATATTTAATTGCTATATTTACCGTGATTTTTGCTTCAATTCAATTAAATCTTGGCATTGTTTTCAGGTCGGATCGGAACTGGAAAACCTTCAACAATACGGTCATCATAAAATAGTTATGCAGAATAAGTGAGAGACAGTAAGTGGTGAACGAAATGCGAATACAAAAATAAAATTGTATTCGTTCATTAAATCTTTTCATTAAATGATGCACGAAAATTATTACGCAGAATGTAAATAATTGTTTTTATTTTATGATGGTATTATTGATAAAAAAAAAAGAAAAGAAAAATTTTTATATATAATAATAAGTAAATTAAGATGTATAATATTTTCTAATAATTTTTAGATTCAAAATATAACGCGAGAGACAGTATTCGATAAAAATAATTTAAACAACAGAATTAGTTTGATTTAAAATTAATTTATTTCAACGTTAAATAAAAGTTCCGTTGATTCGTGCTTATACATTAGCAAATATTTGAGTTGCATCAACTGCAGACTTAACCGAAACTTTTCAGTTTTCCCTTGCCTCTTGTAGATTTTAATCTATTTATATTAGGTGCATTCCCCTTTAGAAAATTTACAAAATTGTTTTATAGCTTCGCGCAAATATTTTCAGACGGAAAGAGCATTTTCTTTTTTTTTTTAATTCAACATGTAACAACACATCTAGATTTTAAAAACTTTTTGTTTGATCAATTATCACTTTATTACCTTTGGAGATTACGTGTCAAGTAAAAGTTTTATTTTCAAAAATCAAGTTTTCATTTTAGTGATTCGAAAGCCTAATGAATGCAATGAATTATTCCCCCCCCTCTCTCTCTCTCTTCTGACAATTACATTAGTCCCTTCTGGGCATCGTCTTCCAAGGACGTTGATTGGCTACTGTTAAGTAGGAGGAAAAGCGTGCGCCCCGGTCAAATAATGTATGGGCTTCGGGTCTGATTCACGACGGATATCCTGGATCGTTGATGTTGATTGGCGGATGGATCTTGGGAGACCGACGTATTAGCCATAGAAAATAGGAGGGACGAGAAAAAGCTAGAGAAGATCGAGCACGATAAAGGATAGGAGATCGCTCGGGGAAGGTATGCGACGCGGAAATGCAACTCCAGAAGCGGACGGACGGATCCGGATGAGATATCGCGAGTGAAAAGTGTTATTTTCATAAGAGAAAAAAATTAAAACGGCTAATAATAATAACTCTGCGATGTATTCCAATCCGTGTACATTCATTCTATAACGAATTCAATTTAAGAGCATGTTTTACAAGTAATTGCTAAATAATACCATCTTTCGCTCAAATACAAATTATAATGAGAACGTGTACTCGTCAAGAAGGCAAAAAATATGTGTGAGTAAGCTGTAAGCTCATTTTTAAGCTTTCACTTCGACGTTTCTCTCTCTCTCTCTCTCTCTCTCTCTATGCTATTAATTTAAATTATACTATCGGCAAGAAAGTTCGATAGTTTTATAAAATTTTAGTTAATTAATCAATATAAGGTCATAAATCAAAATTAAGAATGGCACGGGGGGAGGGGGGACGCATTAGAATATGTAATTCCGAATGTTTCGTCTTGTTCTTATCACCTTACATCTTTTTGAACAAAGTAAGTCTTAGAGTAATATAGAGTTGTATTAAAAATAGATATTTTAGATATACCGTCTACATTTGACATAAATTGGAGATTAGAATTCAATAAATTAATTTTCCTTACTGAATGAAGAAAATTTCAGAGATTAAACATATTGACTTGTAATACGTTATTAATAATACAAATAAAATACAAATAACTAACTACTCATAAGTTGTAGATTTTGTTTTGTTATCTTAATAAATTTAGCCAAACTGTCAAAAATATAAATTTTCAATCTGATCCCGTTATTCTGCGTCAATCCACGATCATGAAATCTCTCTTTGATTTACTTATATTATACATCTACGGTATACATAGTATAAGTTAATTCCTTTCTGCGAGGTAAATTGTAAACGACAACAAGAACCTAAATATATGCAGAATAGATTTCGTAAGTTCTAATGCTCTCGATTGTGAATTTATGTAGATTGCGCGTAGTCGAGAGGAAATTTCTATCGTACGTACGTTTCATTGATGTTAGAAATCGAATGAATCGATTTACCATTCGAATCGATAAAGTCTAACCGTAAATAGCATTAATAGATGACTGCAAATCAAGTTTAATTACTTCTTAAACCTATTTATCCAGTTTTCAAATATCATATTCGATTGGTAATTTTTATTACGAAGTACATTTCACTTTCAGACGCTCGTTCCTTTTTTATACAAGAAATTTATTTACATTCTTGATTTACTATTTATTATACTACTTAATAAAAAACAATAATTTGTATTACATAAGCAAAGGTTATAGGGGATTAAAGAATATATACTTCTGATTTTCAAGTCGATATACAATTCATAACATAATAGAAAACAGTCCTATCAATATTTTGAGCCGTTATAAATAAAATCCTTGATAATTTAATTGAAATAATAAAAAATTCTCTGCATTCACCAGGTATGATGAATCATTTAAGGTATATTAATAATTGCATAGTATACCTTTAAATGTTTAATATTGCTGAGTAATGATACGAGTCTTAAAGTTCAGACTTCTAATTCGCTTGTAATAATACGAAAATGCTATAATAATACTAGCGCTGCGGTACGTAAGAAAGGGATTAAGATCTCATAAATATACAGGTGTATAAACGTGCAAGATAAGCTCGTGAAAATCACGGATTTTTCTACAAGTAATAAAATATGTAGCGATTGGCTCGTGGATTTCCTCCGTGGATTACCATTGATTTAAATAGTTGCTCTAAAATAAAAAAAAAAAGATCGTTGGGCTTCTTGTGTAAATCTATTGAGAGCTCGGATCAATTATAAACAGTATCAAAATACTCTATCTAGACTTCGTTGTAATAGTTATCTTTAGCGATTACGAAGCTTAAAGTACGGCATACGATGTCTCAGCTAAACGTTCCTTAAATACTAAGTCTACTACTTTGTATAAAAAAAGGCCGCATACAATTACTTTGGTTACTTTGGTGGCTGTTCTACCTCATAGCTGAAAAGGGAAAATTGTATGGGTTACGATAAACAGAAAAGAAAAATCCTACCAAAGAGTATTGTAAGACCGAAATTTTTATATTCTCAGCCATTTTTGTTTTATTATGATAACCAGAAAAATATATCTTTATTGAAGCAATGTGATTTAATTCTAATGAGCGTCATTAGTGTGCTGTTATATATCACCTTTAACTGTTCAATGAATTCGTTATTGAGAGAAATTAAATTTACTAATACAATAGAGGTAGTATATATTATATATTTACCGAAATGCATATATGTTATTTAATGATAAATCAAATATTTAGGTAAATAGTTAAACAGATAAATTTTCCAATAAAAATTTCTTTTTTCTATACTATTTTTTTCTATTTATTCTCTATATTATAATTGTAATATTACAATTCTAGATACAATGCATTCCTCATCTATTCGGATAAAAAAGAAATTGTTTCTTATTGAATTAATACTGTAATTTATTCATGTCGATACGGCGATGTTTTACAATAATTCGCTTCGTAAGACTGAATGAAATTGTATTTTATTCTAAAAAGAAGATCATAATTGCGCCGAAGGAATGTAATAATATATAAACAACGTTTAATATTTATTATGAAAATTTACATGTCTTGTAATTAAATAAATCTAATTAAGAAAAATTTTAAAACGCATTCCCGATTTAAATAGTTTAATAAAATTACAAAAAATTGCAAATTTTTTAAACTCATGGTTTATTTTAAAATGTTAATTATTAAAGTATATTGTAAATATTGGATTTACCCTAACGATTTATCGTCTTGTAGTTTTAGATATTCGTTTTCCAAGTCACCGATGACGTAGTGGACATGAACTGGTCCTTGTTACGGATCCTCATTTTCATTCTTCTAAAATGCAGTAAGTTTTTTTTCCTTAAATATAATTATCGTTTAAGTATACCTTGTTCAAGTGGAGAATGCCAATGGCGTTTCAACCATTTCCTTACTAAACATATTTACTTTATAAGCGGCTAGAAGTAAAGCTAATACATGACATAAGATAATTAATATAACGAATACCTAGATTTTTAATTAAACGGAACTACTTAAAGTCTCATCTATTTTAATTATATCTTACCTTTTTTGTCTTTAAGAGCTTATCTACACATGTTAGCACATTTACATAAGTATATATTTAAATATTTAAAGTTATATAATAGAGAGTATATATATATATATATCAATAATTAATTTTTAAAATACTTTACACACCATCGCACCGTCACGCATATGTATCTGTATGAAAATAATAAGAAGCAGTAGGTAAGCGAGCCATTACGTCGTTTAAAAAAAGAAATGTAATCCATAGTATTAATATTTACATATAAAATTTACCTATTAATAATTAACAATTATTTATTGATATAATAATTTAAAATTTAATGAATAAATAGTATGAATAAATAATGTTTTAAATTACAATGCCCATTGTACTCTAGTCTAATGTGCAAATAATAATAATAATAAAATGGAATAAATTGAAGATTTTAAATATTTATATTTGATTAAATAACTACGCGTAGAAAAAACCTTTTACTTTAATGAATGCATTCAAACTTTCTGCGAGAAGATGGTAAAAGGTAAAAGAGATAAAAAGTATAAAAGTTTTTATATAAAAGTGATAAAACGATCACATTTAGACAAACGAGACTTATAAGAGCATACACTAATTGTTATCGATTTTTACGAAAAGTTTACGTTATAATGCCGCTCTGTGCAATGAAAACGGTACTTTAAAATACCGTACTCGTAAGCATGAAATGCTTGTTTAGCTTAGCATTTTCCCCCGTCAGCAATATCATTGCTTTTATTATTAATACCGTAGTATGACTATTGTTTCATATACACTACTTAAGATTGCATAAATAAACTCGTATTTGCATTAATAGAAATTAAGATAATTTTGAATTTAATCGTGCCCATATAATAATAAAACTTTCTGTAGTATTCGTGTCTACTACCACATGATTGATATTTATTTAAATATGAAGAAAATGAACGTATTGTCAGATTATGATGATGTTGCCTTTTCGACTTTATCGGTCTCGATCGATACAGAAGACTCGCCAAAATTTCGAAATCTGTCAATGACTGCAATCAATATTTTCTTTCTGTCGAGACTACAATACAATAGACATTAGTTACATTCTAATTACGTTCGAACCCATAAGTGCTTAACTTTATACAAAAATTATATGACTATTTTTAAACTTTAATTGCAAATCCATTAAATGTAATTTAAATAAAGACATAAAGAAATAAATGAATAATGTCTTTTAAATAGATCCAACTTTAAAGCTTTTACGCATTATTATTGCAGAAATTTTTATATTGTGCTTCTAAAATTTTTTCAAATGTGGCCAAAGCGCTTGAGTTTCTTGATTATTTAAAACTAGAAATGTAAATATAAATCTATGCAAACTAAATTAAATGATAAATAGGATATTAAAAAATAAGAAAAAAATTATTTAATTAAAAAAATATTATAAGACAATTTTAAACTTTTTTTAATACCTTTAGGTTCGTTGTGAGTATCCACGATATTTATGTTACCTCTATTATTTTTTAAGGTTATTTTTACTACTGGATGTTTTGCATTTCATATTTTTATCGATTCACGCCTATGCTTTACAATATACATATATATATATATATATATATTAAAGATTTTATATTCCTTTAATCGATTAAATTCATCAAACTAAGTATTATATACTTAGTGAGGACGCATTCTTAAAATTATTATAAGTATAGCAATTCACTCGCTTCGAGTGAATGTAACGTTCTAAATATAATTTTGCTTTGCATTGCACTTCCTCTATTTTTTTCCTTAGCGATATCGTGCATTCAGAAAACACTGAAATTTTATATATTTCTACGAGTAAATTTCATTAAAATCCATATGACGATAAATTGCATAAAATAAACTCGGATATAAATTCTTAACGTTACAGTTTACAATGCTACAACTTTGGAATATTGTACTGACCTGATATTCTACTAAAATGTACTAAACCATTGCTATTACTATATCGTATATTGAACATTTTAATATCAGTACAATGAATAACTTTTTGAGTTTATCGTATTTTCAAGTACATTTCCTAAATGTCAGCGGAAATGGACTTTGAATTTTTACAAAAACATTTAAGTTCTTATGCTTCATAGATTTTTTATTGATACATAAGCCAAACATTTAAGAAGAATACATTAAATATTTCTTTGCTAATACTTTCTGTTAAAATGTTATTTCATAGTCTTTTAGTTGAAATGGAAACTATTTCGTTTTATATTTAATTTATATTTAATAAAAATAGATAAGAAATCTTTAGATTGTCATATTTAATTTCCCAAGTTAAAGTAAAATATTAAACATAGAAATTTAAAAATTATTATTTAAAAGTTAATTTGAATTTATAATTTTATCGAAAATGCTTTAGTAAAAGTACGAAATTATTAAAAAAAAATCATTATTAGAGATCTAGCATCTTAAGTATACAATTACTCATGGACCTTTATGAACTGGTCTATGATCTTAAGATACGTACATACGACAATTGTACTGTAACATTGAATTCAATCGATTTTTTGTACTTACCCATTTTATACGTAATGAATTATACTAAACTACATAATATGGATAAATAAATAAAACTATATTAATTTTTTTAATATAAAAGTAATATTTTTTTGTATTAATTTACCTATTACGAATACAAATAGAAGACATTTTATGTTTGTCTTTTATAAGAAGACAAAGTATATATATATAAATATAATATCAGACAATAAAATACTTATGGCTTACAAGAATTCGCGGATTTATAAATTACTTTGGCGATTACGCATATTTCCATCGACACAATCACTGTGAATCGAAGGAACAAATCAACGAAATATCACATAGCGTAAAAAAAGCATCTATTTTCACCGCTAAATACCATGTAATTTAGTTCACATAATAACTACACGACACGGTATCACGTAATTTTAATCAGCTTATATTCCTTGCTATTGCCATACCTATTGCTGTATACTTAATAATTTATAGTCAGTGACAACTAATCATTTATATTTACTTAATGCTAGTATGTATACTTTTGTGCTTATACTTCACCCTTATTAAGTACAATACCGTCTCTATACCTTTTCAGCCTTAGTTACATACTATATTCACATGAGAATCGTTCCCGGAAGACTGATTGCTCGGGCGTTTATTTCCCTGACCTTACTAATAGCTGTTTTCTATTTCTTATAAACTAAGTTTGACGTGCACCACCGCTTTGCGGGACGCACGCACGCTATTCTTTCCGATGCCATGCGCCTTTGAGCTCCGCCCCCCCCCATCCCTTCTGCCGCGCAAATAGAAGGCTTTTTGTCCGACGACTCGGGGAAAGGAAGGTGTTTGGAAGCTTGCCAGGCTGGCACGAAACCCCCGCTTGGGACTCCTGGCCCCGATGCTCGTGAGCCCAGATCCGTCCAGGACGAGGTATCCTGCCGGCCGGGTAAAGCGTGGGCGGCAGTCCGCAAGAGCGCGCAAAGAGGAGAGTACGTGTCGCCATCAGAGCCCTTCAGAGCCGCGACGCTCCCTAGGAGTGTGCACCGATACCCAACCCCGTCTCCATCGTTGATACAGAATCAGCCGTTAACACCGGCTATACTCAACGGCGCCGCCTCTAACGTTGGCCTGACGCTACTACCGTCGGTGCCACCGGCTCCGCTGCCAACAGTGTTACACGCTGCAGTGGCTACCCCGCCCCACCGTTGCTGTCAACGCCACAGCTCACACCTACGCTACTGTTGCTGCTGCTGCTGCTGCTGCCAACGCCCCCCTCCCCCGCACCCCACCCCGTCAGTTTTCGAATCGCGCTCCTCACGCGTACCTACCCAAGTGTAAATGATAATGAATAAATAAATAAATAAATAAATAAATGAAGACGTGCACTTTGAGACCTCGTAGCCTCCTCTCTTCCCATATTAGCTACTCCGACTACTTATACCATAGATATTCGCACAGTGTAACGGACGATAATTTAATAAGAAATGGTGATGATGATAGCGCTTGGTGTTCGATCCACGCGATATCATGTGTTTGATATTAAAGTTTGAGGGGAAAAAGAGAAAGAAAGCTCGAAACGAGATGGGCGAATGAACAACGTTTGCGGGGACGACGCCTACTTAACACCTTGAAAATAACATAACGATCTCAAAGCACAAAGAGATGCATCCGTGACGTTTTTCTTTATCGATCCATGTCCTCGTGTACGGGTGTGATGATTGCTCGCGGCCATCCGTTCCGAAAGGAAGAAAACGATGATAATGCTTTTAAAATATCTATGGATAGTAGTTTCGATGCATATAAAATGTAATGAAATTCCTTTCGAACGATTTATCAAAGATCAATTTATATGCGATTATTAAGTAAATGTATTTATGGGGGCAAGGCTCGAGAACGAGAAATTTCGTAGGAAGCGCTACGGACTCCGAAGTATTTTTGAGAGAAGAAGGAACGCGCGCAGAATAAAACCGTGCAAACTAAAAACAGTATTTATTTAAACCCCACCCCCCGCGCCCTCCCCCGCCGCCGATGGACTTGCGTATAACATCGATTTCACACGGTATTCGTTTCATTCTACATATTATTCTTTATTTCCATTTAAATTTATTAGTACAATCGTCGGAAAATAGTTTCAACGTAAACTACACTAAAAGCTACATAAATGATGAAAATGTGCTTAAGTAGGAGAAAATTTTGGCAAAGCATTTATTTGAGAGGTGGTGGTGGGGTAAAATATTTTAAGACCAAAACTCATGACTGCTCTCACGTCAAAATAAATTAATAATTAAAAATAAGGTTATAAAATACGACTTATACGATATTTACTCTAGAAAAAAAAAAAGAAAAAAATTAATGCAAATAATCTGTTTTCTTAATTGAAAATCTTATCTATTATACTTTATGGGGTTATAATAATGTCTTCTCTTAAATACTTTTTTTTTTTTTAGATTAAAAGATCGTTTATTTTGTTCGTTGCTTGGTGGCATTATAGAAACCCCGTATTATCGAGATTGCGTTGTCTCGCGAAATAATTAATTTTATACGACTAATCTTCATGATTTTTTATCATGAAATTCCTTATTTTTATTGTGAGAGATGTAGAGTATTAGTCATCTTATGAAAAGACGCTCAACATTATTATTCTTTTAGCTAGAAATATAATTTATGAAAACGATAAATTAAAAAAAATAGTAGAATTGCTTTAAATGTCATTTTCAAGGCGTCGAAAGGCTATAATTTTTTAATTAATTAAATCATTTTGACAATTGTAATAAAAATATAGAGTATTTTTACCATTCGTGTAAAACGTGATAGAAATGATTTATGATAATATTTCCAATTCTCTGTTTCAAATCGAAAATCCTGAATAACACGGACTTTTATTTGACATTTATAACATCTTCGTGTATAACGTAATACATTGATTATATAAAATATCTTTTAAAATTGGGAAATGCTTTAGTACACTTTCAAATTTGTCATAAAATTTACAAATTTTTTATTTGATTAACCACGATGTTCTATGATTTAAAATCGATATCGCATAAGTAAGCCGATATAATGATATTGTTTTTGTAATCGTATGACAGGTACGACAAAGCCAATCATTGTAGTGGCGCTAGAAGAGACACCTACACCAAGACTTATAGTGGCAGCTTCTCATACAGCTTTATCCGGAGATCTCGGAGTTCTGATAATCGAACTACCATCGGCATATCGTTCGTCGAAGCCGGACTCCTCGACAGTGGCCACAACCGAAGATATTGACGTTGTCATGGATTTAGAAGACGATAATGACGATTACAGTACTGAAAATATGCATATATCACTCAAGGATCCTTTTGTCTTAAGGTTTTCTCGCCATTTCTCATCCTATACGTACTTTTTGCTATCGTTTTCAAAATATAACTGCTTATAGAAAATATATATACTCGTAAAAACTAAAAGTTATTTAATGATAATAAAATTTTTAAAAATGTCACGATTCATAGCTATCGATACGATATAATAATCGGGATTTCAGTTCAATTAGTTAATTTTAAAGCGATGATCTGACATCATAACGTGAAATTAACCATTGATTTTCGAGTATAAAAGCTTCATAGCCGTCGTTCGGAGCGAAATAGCTGGCGTCGGAATTTAAACGAATATACTATAAGTAATTGTAGCGACAGCATCTCTGCACTTAGAACATAGAAATACGCTCGCGTGGGTGAATGAGTTAAAAAATAAAAAAAAGGAAAAATCATTCTTTATTTACAGAGTTTTGAGATTAGACGGTTTCACGTCAGAGCTGGTCGGCGAAGTACCTGTAGATGTTCCGAACATCGCCGGAGTTAACGTATCGCTAATGATTCCCTGTGGCTTCTTCTCTCGCGGTGGAACCTACTCGTTACAGCTCCAGCACAAATCATCCCCGGTACCCAATCGATTCACTGATATTGCCAGCCTTCACGACCAACAGGTTGTTTAGCTTTGTTTAGCTTTCAATAATAAATACACATTTGAGAATATCTATCTTTCGGTCCAGATGCGAACGACCTTGGACGTCAGATGGCCGACCCCGTCCCTCGCCCTAGAGCCCCAGCACTTCGATACGTATCCGAGTCAGCCGGTACTTGCCACCGTCGAGTACACCGGGATATCTTGTAGTCCGTCCGTCGGTGTACCGGTGCCCATCTACACAGTACAGCTTATTTACTGTGGGACGAGTGTCTTCTCTTGCGACCCCCGCAACCGGAGTCACGTACAGGTAACTCCTTGACACTTTATTATTTCAAATAATTTAATAAATAATACTCTGGCTTAAATACAAAAATCAATCGATGCAAATTTTGTCTTGTGTAAATTAAACTCGAAAATTATCCATTACGTGGCAGAGTACTCAGTACTTCAGTAATACTGAAATACGGTAATAATCACAGAAGTTACGAATTTTATGTTAATTAAGCTTGTTTTGGAAATGAAAATAATGACTTGAACAGAGCGAAAGTTCTATAACCAGAGTAAGATTATAAAACAATTAGAAAAATCTTAGCCGACGCGACACGTAGTCGTGCAAGTCACGTATTGTAAAAAAAAAAAACTGAATGTTGGGCCTGTGACACGTTTCAGATGCTCTATACGGAGGAAGTGAAGGGTTTCCCCGCTCAAAAGGTTATTACATTGCGTTGTGAATTTTTCGGTCTTGCCGGGCATTACGCTTTCAGGCTCAAGCCCTCCGATGCTAATCCTAGCGCACCCACCACCAGTGCCTATATCAAGGTAAGACAACGAGTAAGACAATGGTCCCGGGCCACCAGTTTAACCGGCTACGAGAACATACTACACACTAAGTCTCGTACTCATTACAAATGACATTGCTTTTTTTTTATTTTAAATCGGCTTCATTTGTATCTGTAAATATATCTTTTTTTTTCTTCTTTTTTTATATATATATATATTAAACTATGAAAAAGTTTATGGCTTTAGATTCTAGTCGTTGATGGCAAAGTCATTTAAGTCTTAAAGGCAATTAAGATTAAATAATGTACTGTCATTATTTACTATAAGAAAAGCTCAATTTCTCTTTACGACGTTGACACAAATTTAATATACTTCTTAATAAATTGATCGGTTTAACGGCCAATGGATCCATAAAATAAATTCCAATTTATAATACTATATTTCTAAAAAAAAGTTTCTAAAAATCTTTTAATCAAATATGCTTTTTATAAAGAAACTTATTTTAAGCACTTAATTAAGTTCGGGGCTTTAATAACAAATGTTACATTTGTTATTAAATTATCGACATTAAACGGGAAACAAAGTTAATCTAAGCGAATTAAATGTTAAAGAATATTATACACTCTATGTAATTGGTTAATTGCCTCGTCGGTGAAGTAATTTTATTTAAAAATTGAATATTCAGAAGCCTCTCTGACTCGATCATGGTCAGTAAGAATTAAAAATTACAAATGTCCACTTCATAATAAAGTAAATTTGGCTTTTTGATGATACATCGCGTGGACTATATATATATATGATAAAATATAATATTAGCAGGAGAGCAAGGAAATGTCGATAATTGAATGGAGCGCCATTATAACAGGAGAACGCTTTTGTTCTAGGTGGAATGGTCTGACCTTTTTGTGTTCAATGTTCACGCGCGTTCGGTCTACCCTTGTGACGGCGGGGGAGGCGGGGTTTCAGTGTTATTCGAGTATCCAGCCTGCCGGCTCCAGGGTGACCGGGTACGCGTTTACGGCCGGTTGAGGGCCGACGTCGAGTCCCTGGCACCGCCCTCGAGTCTCCACTACGTAGCGGAATTGAAAGCCCCTACAGGTATTCATACCTTAACCTTCGACTGCGACCTCTTCACCGAACGATACGTCGAGTACTGTTTTGTCTATATCAGCCAAGCTTATAATGGCGCCATGTCGGAGGTCCGCGTTGACTGCATACCAACTTTTCCGATACAAGGTCAGCATATCTTCTTTTTCTTCTTCTTCTTCTTCTTCTTCTTCTTCTTCTTTCTTCTATTTTTTTTTTTTTTATCATATTTCAACCAGGGAAACGCATGAATATACGCCAGGAATTTTTAATTAAAACCCAGAGCTTCGCATAATTAATTAAATGTTGTATTTAATAATCTTGAAACAACCGACGTATAAAGCTCATAAGTATTATTCGAGGGCTAATTATTTTTTAAAGCACTGCATCCGTATAATTCAAATTATTAGTTAAAATTTAAATTGCTGTACAAAACTTGTTTTTACCATGTTTCAATTACTATACTTTATTAGCCCCATATGAACGTAATCGCCGTTTTTATTTCCAGACGATGTGGAGTCGAACAAATTTTTAAAAAATTTTAAATAATGAAGCTTAACAAGGATTAAATTTTTTTTATTATTTTATTACAGTTTTCATTCACGTTCTATTTTGTTTAAAAATTTCGTAATTCTAGTATAAAAAAATTATCGAATGCATAATAAACTGATTGAATGTATTTTATTTCAAAAATGCTTTCCTTAATATTTTATAAACAAAATACTTTCCCAAAAGAAAAGAAAAAATTACCATCGAGTAATGCCACGCATTAATTTTCAGTCTAAATATAGAAAGTTAGAAAATAGCTTTTCAATTAAAAATTTCAAATGAAGGTGAATAATCAAACAAATTCATTCTGCGTCCGTATTTGTATACTTTATACATTACAATATTATTAACTGCGTTGATTGATAACCAATTATAATTGAATGGCTACCAGTAAAACTAGAAAATTAAAAATAAACTTCAAATATTCTAGAATTTGTAATGTAAATGTAATTTAACTAAAAACTCGGCTATACGTTAAGAGCTTTGTAATTAAAAAATGTTATAGCATTATAATATAAATTAATACAGATTTATAAGCCTCTTCTGGTCATGGAAATGTATTTAAATAATGAGCTGGAATTAAAGAACTTGCAATACTTCAATATAAGCTATATTCGTGTATGAATAATTATTTAATCGAAATAATATATTGTTGGGAAAGATTTTATTTATTCTTAATTTTTATATAATTTAGTTACATTTTTAATTATTCACCCATAGATAAAGTTCATTTGTATAAAAGATTTGTGAATTCTTATTGAATAATTCTTAAATTAATTTAATTTAATAATTATATTAATTAATTACGATTTTATAAGAATGAAAGAAAACAAAGAAGTCATTGATGCAGTTAATAGCACGACGCTGTCACTCTCATTTTCAAAAAGGTGATACGGAAATTCATCGAGTTGATGGAAGTTGATATTTACGCATTGTCAGAGTCGCAGATTATTTTTATTTAATGAATTCTGAAAATGTTAATTTCGATATCGATGCCGAGTATTTGCCTAAAATTACTCGGCAAGCTTAGCAAACTTCCGCGGCAGGAGGGGGGAGGGGAGGACGTGTAAATCATTGGAGTATGCGTTCATACGAGTAGAGTTCATATACTGCTGGTACGTGCGACCGGGATGAAAAGACAGGAGAAAAGCAGGTTGGCTCGCCCCCTCCCCTTGAGATGAAGTGCACCTCCGGTATGCAGAGCAAGTATTAGTACAGACAAATTGTGCAATGAAACGTTGAATACGAGGATGAATTGAGAATTTAGAGAATTTAGAGTCATTGGATACAGGGAAATTTTACCAAAGCCGAGACAGAATTGAAAAATTTAATTTATTCAAGTACTGAACATTTTGCATTTTAAAGATTGTGATACAATCGGTTCAGTAATCAATTTTAGCATGTGATTTTTGTATTTCGTAACTCGCCTCCGTTTGGAGTCCGTAATATTTCTTATTAATTTCTTCACTTCGTTAGTTTAAATTGACGTCAAATTATATTTAGATATGAGAGTAAAAAATTGTCGATCTTGTCGAATTGAAAGTTATACTTCGACAAAATCTCAATGCCTTAACTCCTCGAGCATGATTTTAACTCGAATGCAATTAAATGATTTATATCGCTATTACGAAATCAGTTTTTTTAATCTTTATTTTTACTTGCGACTCTTTGATTTAGAATAACCTATCTTTGTTCTGTCTCATGCAAGAGCTCGTGATGGTTACGCTTTGCGCGCAGTCGTAAATTTTTGCTTTACCTACTTCTGAAGCCAATTCCTCATAAAATAGCGAGATTAACCTGCCATTTCCGATATTTTATAGCTTTAAAATCTTTCGCGTGAATTCATTACGTTCGCCCAATTTAATTATTATTTCGTATTTCATCTATATTGAAGCATACTATTTAACCTGTTAGAGAATTATAAATATATATGCATGTGTATATATATATATAGAGAGAGAGAGAGTGAGAGAGCATTTAGTAATATTTGTACCGATAAATTTCTAAAATAAAGTAGAAAGAAATTAGCATTTTAATGTCTGATTGTATATTTACATTTTGTTTTATACACGAAATTATAAATATAATTATTAGAATTTTATAATATATATATATGAAATCTATTCTCTATCGCGCGTATTATTTTGATCTGCGTATTTATCAACTTGCAGATAATTAACAAAAGCATCGACATCTTCGAATGGCAAATATTGAAATTTTTATATTTGTTTATATAAATATAAATGATAAAGTATGGAAAACTTTGAAGTGCGTTATGGCTTTAAAGTAGATGCGAAAGAATCTTTCAGGATGAACTTCGCCATTCAAGTTATAATCTACATAATTCTGATACTTTATATGTAAATGTCCAAGACTAATTACTTTAGCAGGTCGTCAGTTCTGGTTGCAGGGCAACTCGACGGCAACTCGACGGCAACTCGACGGCAACTCAACCCGCTCTATGATCCCATTCAATTTCACGTTCGATCGCCGAGAGTTGCCACGACGGAAATTGAATATGAAGCGCTTAATTTTCTTGCCGTCCTTGACTAAATTTCTATTTGTTACGGGGGTTATTTTACCGTTTTCTTCCTATTTTATCCAAAATCCATTGTATCGTGCTTCTATATCACTGAACATAAAGCTAACTTCTACGTAAATACGGAATCTCAAGTGTTTCTATTGAATTCCTACAAATTTCGTCAATATTTCAATATTGTCCATAAATAATAAAGTTTTGTTTGATGATTATTTAAGATTGTCGTGTAATAATGTTCCACCATCTTTTCGATAAAGATATTTAGGCATTGGCTCGTTTTACCTTAATTCTCTCGACCGCTGATTCCCATTTCACTAGTAATTTGTTGAGTTCCAGTATTTTAATTTTCTCAAAGTATTCAATTTCATACAAAACTCTTCTTTAATGAAGAATATTTATTTAAAATTCGTACTAAGGCTAATTATGTTATAAATATTTTTACAATCTAATACAATTAATGTAAAATATTGTTCTTTATACGTTGCAAATGTGTTATTAATATAACGATTCTTATAATTATGTTTTATAACATTAAAATAAAATTACAAATTAGAAATGAGAATTTAATCTACAAAAATATATTTTTCTGTTGAATAAAATAATGAATCGCAAGCATAATAGTTACTGATCATCATATTGTTTATTAAATTTTTTAAACAATTTAATTTTGATGTATTAGAATATTTTCGAATATTCTAATATTTTATAACTGGGAACAGCCCTTAATTCTATATTTACTCTATATTATACAAGTATACTTGTATAAAAAATCCATTATATTCTGACACGTAATTATTTCTTAATTACAATTTTTATTATACATATTATTAATAATTGTAAATTATAAATTTAAACGAAATTAGCAAATAAATATATGTTTATGCATAATATAGGTTTGCCTTTGAATGTAATTAATAAAAAATTAATACAATTTTCAAATTATCTTAAAAATACGAAATACAAAAATTAAATATTTATCAGCTGTAGGTTGACTTTAAGTTTTATAAATTTAATTGAATTTAATTACATTTGAGCTAAGTATTGTTCAATGTGAAAATTACAAGTGAAAATGTACACTATTAAGGCATACGATATTCTTTTAAGAAATGTAGATCGATAACAATGCAGATTGTTGTATAACCTTTTAGATTGTACAACAGTTATAATTATAAAGTTATATATTTTTATTTTTCATTTGCAGAAGGGTACGCCGGCGGCTGGGGCCAATGGAGCCAATGGACACCCTGCAGCAGCTCGTGCATAGGTGGTACACGCACACGACACCGATTTTGCGATACGCCACCTCCACGTTATGGAGCGAAATTTTGCCAGGTAAGAGAGAGAGAGAGAGAGAGAGAGATAATGAAAGAATATTGAATAGAGCACAGCATTGTCACTGAACTATATCCTTAATATCAGTATAACGTTTAACAAGGATTCCAATGCCTGTCACGTATGTTCGAAATTAGTAAAACATGTTTTAGATTATTAGAGAATTCGGTGACAGCGCTCTGCTATTTTACGACTACGGAACCGGAGTATGTCATAAAGCCATAGCCGCGTTTAGGGTCTTACGCATTATAGACAAAAGATTATGCATGAAAAGCCGTTTAACTTTACGAACTCGACTATCGTTTACCCTCAAATTTAACGTTTATATCGTAAATATATTATTAAAGCAATTCCTGATTTAATAAACCGAATACCGAAATAAATTCCATAATATATCAATTAATTCTTATATCTATATACGTGCCAATAAGTAAAAATTTAACTTTACGTTAATGTTATGTCCTATGGGTTCGTTAATTTTGTTGAACAAGAAATATTTAATGCAGTGTAATGATCGCTTGAGGTAAATTTTTTGTTATGTATTTTAAACATTTCAGTCGCTTCGTTGTATTGCGTGAGAAATAAATGGATCCGAGTATCCAGTATATCGTGAACACAGAATATCTTGTTTTTTATGTGAATACACATCGTAGAATTTAAAATATTATTCTAATGGGAACGAAGAATATGTCTCGCGCTATCATTGAAATATTGGCATACGAAATCAATGAACATTTAACAAACGTTGCTCTCGAGTATATATACATATATAAATGTTTGTTAATAATGTGCTTTTGATAGGGGGAGCGGGTAGAGACGGAGGCTTGCGGTGGTTCTGTACAGGTAGATTTGAGGGGCACGTGGAGCCCCGGTGACTGGGAATGCCGCCACGGAGAGGGCTTGGCAGCCGATAGACCGGAAGTGACTGCCGAGGTCGGGAACAAATGCCGGTGCGGCTGCTCTCTCGACATCGACCTCGAGGATCATCGGAAGATACTTGCCGCGAGCAGCCTCATCTGTCCCGGACGATCATTTTGGCTTATCCAAGTAGTGTTTCAATTATGCTATATATTATTACAAATCGATAATCTAATACGACTGCGATGCAGCTTTCAATTCAAACATAAATATTCCGCCCATAAGTTAATGAAACAATAAATTTAAATGCAAATAAATTTGTGCATACATAGTGGGTGAAATACATAATGCGTGAAAAACATTATTATTAAAGCTGATAACGACTGAATGTATTATACGTTTTTTTTTTGTTTTTATGAACAATCAGATAATGGTATGTAATGAATAATCTATATAACGTGCGCTTTTATTTAAAATTAACAGACTAAGCCAAACCACGTAGTAAAGTTACACTTGGATCAAGCTCGATTTCCTTGTCAGGGCCAATACGTACGGATCCGGGACGGCGATTCGCTAATTGACGAGCTCCTGGCGGATATTGGCCCGGGTAAAAAGGAGCCGATTACGGGGCAGATCGTTAGCACGGGCTATAGGATGTTATTCGAGTTCTACAGCGAAGAGGGACTGTCGAGCGCCGATCGGGGGGATTGTCACGCCGGATTCTTGGCGCATCTCGCAGTCGCGTGTAAGTCTAATTATTTCTATAAGTGAGCCGGGCTCGTATTCCACGGGTTCTCACAGGTATTCCCATCTTAATAGCCCCGAAGCTCTTTGCGCAATTAAACGAATTCGGTAACATTTGCAAGATTGTCTTGCAAGTTCTTCCACTGTCGCAATAAATTGGATTGCACAATCTTATCTTAATTACTTCTTTCAGCCAATGATAACATAAATAATATTTAAACTTTTAACGCTGTTTTCGTTCGTAAGATTTTGTTAAATTAAAAATTAGACATTACGTAAAGGATCAATCTACGTTGAATAATTAAATCCGAAGAATAATGATCGATAAATGGCTCTCAAAATTAGTAATACAATTAACGTTCAGTCCTTTCGACACGTACAATAAATACATCGTAAAATGCCCCCTACGCTTTTTTTTACAAAAGGGCGTATAAAAATATATTTATAATAATATTTGTAGTAAAACCTCTTAAAGAGAATGGCACAACGTCCTCACCGCCTGCCTACTTAAATCCAAAAGTGATGGCAGCTTCCAGACGATGGTCATTGTGGCTGACACCGGCCCATCTCGCTGCTGCTTGTCTTCTCATTTTCACTTTCCTCGTTTCTGTATTCTTAGCCCTTCAATATGTCTTCAAATACAGAAAGTATCAGATCGCCGAGGATCTCGATAGCTTGACTGACAATTCCGGTAAGGACTCTGCTAATATTATTATTTATTATTATAATTTCTAAGGATTGCCTGCTTTAGAAATCCTTGGTAAAATATTAACGTAGTTTCTCTCGGCAATAATTCCCGACGATGATCCCGGAGGGAATTAATAAAAGTAAGGAGTGATTAATTCGCTTGTTGGGTTTTTAGCCTGTAGCGGCTCAATGCAAGGGCTTGCGAAACGAGCCAGAGCCATGTCATCCTCGACCCTCATTTCCGAGGTTGTATCTTTGGTACGACTTCCGAGGCGGATTACGAAGCAGCATGCGAGGCTCGAGGAGACATCCGCCGACATCGAGGAGGGCTACGAAAGTACTGAAAGTCAGTCTGAGTGAGTACCTCGTGAAAAAAATTTATATTCTTTAAAGTAACAGTAAAATGTTGACTGGAATAAAAAAATGTAATTACCTATTTTAATGGATGCGATCCGATTTAGTTTATTTACTTTAATGCATAATACATAATATTATATTATTCCATTAAATCGTTATTGTGCAAACATTTATTATTCGGTCATATACCCTTGGCCTGGCAGATTTCCTTACTTCCTTACTCTCTCATCAACTGGAATCGTAACGACTCTATTGTAAACTTATTAATTAAACTGTAAAAAGCTTAGAGTAGGCTTCAACGAGAATACAAGTACTATCGAATAAGTGTTTTTGTTATGTTTAATAAATAAATTATGAAGTATAAACACCTAATTATGTGAAAATAAGTATTGTTATACTTCATGTTTAAATTTTGAATCGCCTGAATAGAATAGTCGAGACTATGAATTATCAATCATTTTTTAAATAGCACCTAATAATTTGTGTAAATTCTTAATTAATAAACAGCTAAATAAGTAAAGCAGAATAAATACATCAAAGAAAATTTTTTACGAGTACATCATTGCTGACCATTTCTCCTTTAATTAAATCAAGCCATTGGAGTTACTATTTTCAAATAACTAACTAACTAACTAAATGAATAAATAAATAAATTAATAAACGAATAAATAAATAAATTAATAAATGAATGAATAAATAAATAAATTAATAAATGAATGAATAAATAAATTAATTAATAAATGAATGAATAAATAAATTAATTAATAAATGAATGAATAAATAAATAAATTAATAAATTAATTAATAAATGAATAAATAAATAAATAATGAATAGTGGTAATTTAAAATAACAACAACGAATTTTGTATTTGATGGAACTCAAGTTGTGATAACGAGGAGGAGGATGAGGACGGAGACGTGATGAAGAAGCGCTGCAGAGGACTCAGACGGCAAAAGGAGAAAAACAGTTCGCAGACAACAGTCGCACCGGACATTAATGCCCTCGAGTCTTCAATAAGGCCGTCTTCCGAGTCCAGCGATTCTATAAAAACGACAATACCCTCGCCGGTAGCGGATGCCGGCAGCGTCTCTGCAACCGGATCCGCCGAGGTCAAATATGCACGTCCAGTTAAGTAAGTTCCACTTAGGCATGTTGCCTGATTTACGTATTAAGCAAGTATTTCGTTTCAGTGAGACTTTTTACAACTGGCACGTAGATACTCCCACCAATGGCGAGCATTATGACACGTCGCTGACAAAATTTTCAATAGTATTCACGATATTCAATTATTATGTTAATTAATTTTCTAATCTGAACAATTCGTTAACTAACCCTTTGCTGTAAAGTATTGTACTCTTTGACAAATACATAAGGACTTTTGTAATTTAATCATTTAAAAAGTATTGCTTATGTGGAAGGGGATGAGAATAATAATTAACAATAAATAACATCTTCTTCATAAACTATATAATTCAATTAAAAAATTACCTTAATTCTATCGTTTACGCTTCTTATAATCCAATATGCTTTTAATACATTTCATATTATTACTTGCATAATTCCATTAGTGAAACATAAACATTTATTAGAGTATTACTAGGTATATAAATATTTGCTTCAGTCATTAAAGCCGATACATTGATTCTGCTAATTGTAATATTCTTACATTATCAAATTTTGTCAGCGAATGTAAATTTTATTATCTATTCGAATCGTTACATATTATTATTGTACCATACTTAAATTACTGTACTGCAATTCTTGACGATATTCCTATTTTTACTTTTTTATATCTTAAAAAATGCAATTCATTTTAATGAAAATATTTATGCTTATGATTATTACGCAGGAACGCAGATTTAGTGTAATTAGTATTTCATTGTGATTAAGAAACTCATTTTCATTCGCATTTTCATCAAGTATGCGTAAAGCAAGGAAAAATAATTATATACGTTTTTGTTTGAGGAATGTGCATGTCTCTGTTACATGTAAAGAAGAAATTAATTGTTGACATTTAAAAACTTATGGCAAAAGTATGAATAAATTAAAGAAAAGTCGTGTTAACTCGTTTTATTAGCATGGAATCTTATATAATACTGTAAATAAAATAGCTTTTACATATTAATTTGTATGCTAGTATGTTTTATTAATACTTTAATGCAGTTTTTTCATAACGTTAAGGGAATGCTGAATTCTAACTTTCAATGTCCAAGCGAAGATTTCCCTGTGAAAAAAATTAATCCAAATAAATCAAAATAAACGATTAGGGGTACGAAATTACGCTAAAACGTAATTATTATAATTCATTATTCCGTCTTTCCTTAACTGGTTAACAAGAATAAGACAACAAACATGCCCATCAATACACATAAAACTCTGTACGTTTAATATTTCTCAAT
This sequence comes from Ceratosolen fusciceps, assembly GCA_018883505.1. Lineage (NCBI taxonomy): Eukaryota > Metazoa > Arthropoda > Insecta > Hymenoptera > Agaonidae > Ceratosolen > Ceratosolen fusciceps. The sequence continues at coordinate 5,829,277 of RCIC01000002.1, forward strand.
GTTCTTAACGATTTAAACTTGAAGCGCACTTACACTTTTTAATAATACAATTATTAACATACCTTTACGTTCCTGGATAAGCAAACACCCTCTGCGTAATGTAAAATGTAACAATTCATGGAAAATTCCAGGCTACGTACGTACGCGCCAATAAGTCCGCTGTCGGAAGAAGAAGCAGCAGCGGCAGCAGCAGCAACAACATCGGCAGCAACAACATCGGCAGCAACATCGGCAGCAACATCGGCAACAGAAGCTTCGAGGCTCGAAGATAGAAGACAGTTCAGCTCTGGGAGCGCTTCGACCAGTCTCAATAATGTAAGAGTAGCCCCTGATCCTAAACGAACTAGTACTTCTAACCTTCTTCGGATCAAGGTACAGCCGACTCAAGAATTTTCTAACGAAACCGCGGTTTTGCTTTTGCACTCGAATCACGCGCACACGCGAACGTCCAGCAGATACATCAATGACACGCTTCATATCATGCAAGCGCAGTTCTTCGAAACCGACATCGAAACTGCATCCTTATCTTATTGTATTATTTTCTTTAAAGCATACCGCTTAAGCAACACCTTGTCTTTCTTATTTAATTTATTAAATTGCACTGCTTTTCCTTGGCAATGGTAAACTACGAAGTAAGCAATAAATAGATGTGTGAGTAGATGGATGGAAGACCTGCACAATAAATTAAAGCGCATTATAATTTCTGTAAGCAATTGAGATGTTATACGACACGTGGAACGTTAATTTTATCAAACTTTCGTCGTCGTTCAATATCAATAAATTGTATACAATATTTATACCGTACTCACTAATACTTAAAGTAATAATCTAATAATCTAAAGACAGGGCGTATTATATTTACGAACGACAAAAAGCATCTCAATGCTCGTATCTTTGCTTGCAGGGTTTTTCTCCAGCGAGCAGTTCCTCTAATTCGACACTACGACGTTACAGTGGCAAAGAATCGAAGGACCGTAGAAATCGCGAGCGGCTATTACAGGGCCCGGGATCAGAATTTAGCTTGGCGAATCCAGATTTAGACTTAGAGCTTGACTATTATGACTACAATGTAGTGAACGCCGGGGCAGCGCCAGGCTCTTATCTCGGCATGGATCCAGCTTTCCTCGTTTGGATCCCACCGTTAAGCGAGAACGAGATCGATCTTGCCACCGAACAAGACGATTTTCGCTTCGACGACGTACCCGGATGCTCGTCCTACTTGGATACCGAAGGCATGGCCCTAAGCCCGACCGAGTACAACAAAGTACGCGAGTCTTGTGCCGAGGATCCCGTTAAAAATGACAGGGAGGATATTATCAGGCCACGGAAGTTAGACCCGGGCGAATGTCGGCTCCACGATAAAATTATAATGGAGTACAAGACTAGATTGAGCGAAGGAGTGCTGCCGATTCATAAAATACTCGAGGAATCCTCTAGGGTGAAAATCCAGGGTGACGATTCTTTATCCTGTACGTCGGACATAATTCCGAATAGGCTGGATAGTAAGAAGAAATCATTAGTCGGCGAAAGGGAAAGGTTGCCGAGAAAGACAAGGAAAGCCGGCCGTCACTCAAAGACTCAAAATAATTATACAAAGGTTATGTTAAACAGTGCGTCGAGTACGCAGTCCTTGAACGCTAAGGGAAGATACGGAGATCTTCAAGATCCGGACAGGGACTATTGCGAAGTAAATATTTCAGATAGTGATGTATCGAGCGTCGTGGTAAACATATCTCGTAGGAATCAGGACATTGTCACTCTCAACGATCGTCTTCGCGACGAGACGGACAAGAAGATACAGGATAATATAGTGAATATACCATTGGTCGAATTATCGAGAGATCGGATGGAATCGCCGATTAACGCCGACGAACGAAGCTTTATTAGTAAAAGACATGTAAATATCCGGAGTTCAAATTACGCTTTTTCAATTGATAACGGCATTGAGAAAGATGACGATAGTATTAAGTTCGCAGACGACGATGACGACGAGTACATTGACAACAAAGTCACTAAATAAACCAATGAATACGTTGTTTTGCGAACGGAAATTTTTTTTTTATGTACCGATTCGTAGCTTTCATTGCTTTTTCAGAAAATAATAATTCAAATTTAGCAATTCGAATACGAGATTTATTTGTAAAATAACACAAAGTTAGTAGCTAGTACGTAACGAACTAATACAAAGTCACCTGTGACTCTATGAAGGATATAAAGTAAAAATAATTAGGCACCATTGTTTATACATTTACGAGGAAAAAATTCTAGATAGTTAAAATAGTTTTCTATGCATAAAGATATTTTCCGGTCAAACTTTTATATTTTTCATTCACGCAAAGTATATAGATTTTAAACATTAAACTGACATTGTTTAATTGTACAATAGTATAATAACTGGAACGTTGTTTCTAATTATCTACGGATACTTGTTTTAAAATTTATTCGCCTCGATTCATATCGTTTCTGTACTTATTATAATTCGAACTGAGAATTTCTCGTGTATATATATATATATATATATATATATATATATCTAGTGAACTTTCAACAAGTTTTCAGTGGATATATTTACTTCGATTGTCAATCGTGTATAATAGAATATTTGAAAAAACATATTAAAAGCATAAAATTATAATTAATTTTCTCGTTATTATATTTTCCATGGATATAAATGATATTTTCACCGATTCTTATAATCCAAGACGACTAATAGTTAATAATGTTAATTTTATGCTTTTAATAAAATTAATTTCTATGCAAAGATAAATATCACGAAAAAAGAAAACGGATATTAAAATAAGCATTAAGGTAATGTGTAAATTTAAAGGATCCCAGTATACAGGGCATAAAAGATGTCTAATTTTCTTAGGTAACGCGTGAAATTAGAAAATTTGTATTTCAGTTTGATAAACGGAACTTGCGTGTTTCATATTTTCTTATCTTGTATATTATCAACAAAGCCTCTAAGGCCATTTAAGAAATATATATATAAAATAGACGCGTTGTATCGTCAGGCATTTTCAGTGCAATGAATAACAAATTAAAATCCAATACAGATTTCTAGAAGAAATTATTATATATAGATATAAGGGATAATATATAAAACCAATTATAAAGGAAACTAGATAAACTATATCCTGACAACAATTGTCTCATATCACATTCCAACATAAACCGATGTACATTCAAATGCCTTAATTTATAAGTTTTCGAACAAAGAATAAATATTTACGAACATCGTAAACTTCAATAGCATGACAATTATAAAATATTAAAATACTTTTAAACATTTATAGCAATAACATTCTATTTAATAAGATACAATTATTTAATAATTTATAAATATTTACAATTATAATGTATAAGTAATTATTATTTGCATTAACTGTGATTACATTTCTAAAATCTTCTTCGAATTAATAGCATAAGAATGATTAGTTCATTAATTATATTACAGTTCTTCTTATTATTTATTCTCTTGTGTTTAAAAAATAACTAAGAGCTGTATCCCATAAATCTACTTTATTTAATAATTAAGCAGTTTTTTACTTTATTTATTTACTTTAACATTATTCATATGTCAAAAAAAAACAAAAAAAAAACAATAAGATTATAAATGATAGAATTTAAAAGTGCAAAAAATATATATTTTATCTTAAAGAGATAAGAATAAAGATAAAAAATTGCAAATATCATGAATTCAAATAATCCTGCATATAAGACCAATTATCAATTATATTCTTAATATTTAAAAAAAAATTAACAATCACATGTATATCATTTTTACGTGATATTACCTGAAAGATGTTAAATGAATATATTTAAGACCTGTGTGAGAAGAAAATGGGTATTTATTTATATATTTATTTCTAGTCAATTATTCGCTAAAAAATAATTGATAAATGTATATTTATTAATAAATTGTTACCATATAAAAATTTTAGTATAATAAATTACTAAATATTATGTGCATTAACAAAATTTATCAAAATTGTAAGTAATATTTTACTAATTAATGTATATTAACAAATCATTTAATTATTACTGATAGTCTTCTTATAAGTAATAAAAATTATAATATATTATTTTTAGCATTCCTTTGTGTAAGAAAAGTATTTATACAAAAAGTTTTATTTGTAATATATTGAGAAAAAAAAATGTTACAATGGAATTATTAGTATTTGAAGATATTTACTTTATCTACAAAAGTACTTATCGGAAATTTTCTACTATATCGATAATACTCTATATACCTTTTTCTTTTTTTTACCATATTTTGGTAACTTTCCATGTTAGATCATACAGAGATTTTGTTATAAAATATATTGACATTAGTATTTGAAATACTTTGTTTTAATATTTTATTTATAACCTATACGTATTTATTTAACATTATATATATATTAGCTGTGAAGAGGGAATTTATGTAGAATACTTTGGTATATAATATTAATTTTTTAATAAAAAGATTCATTTCTGAACAATTTCATTATTTATGTAAAAAACATTACCTATTATTGTATTTCCGATTAATTTTTCTCATGGTAATAAAAAAAATTGATTGTATTAACACGATTCCTGTTGGAAATAAAATAAACAAATAATATTTCATTATGTTGGAAATATCTAACAATAACAATATTAAATTATTTTATTTCACTATTACTACTAAACTATTTTCCAAATAAAATACACTTGGTTTTACTATACAAATAAAAGACTATCGTGGATACTCTTCTTCTATTTAAGCTATTTAATATACCTTTATTTAATATTAATGTAATAATAAAAATCTGTAATAGTAACAATTTGAAAATATTTTCAATTTATTTGGAAAGAGCAATATTTATGAATATAAAATATTTTTCAATAATTGGTTTTCCCTTCGTTATAATTTAATTAAAAATATAATTTATATTTTAGACGTTTACTTTTTTTTTTAATAAATGATTTTAAATTTTTAAATGTTTTTCAATATTTTTATCATGAAAAACTAATCTTAGGAATTTCTAACAATGTTACTGATAACGTAAAACTTTTCTTAATTAAATTTTGATTTTGTAACTAAGAATATTCATTTACCGAAATGGATCTTCTTTGCGATTCGGTATTTGTTTTTGCACATTAATTTATAGAACGTCTGTGGGAAAAAAAAGAGGAGAAATAACGAATCGATATGACGTTATCGTGTCTATCGTAAATGCCGACTTGAATTAGAGAGAGAGAGATAGAGAAAGAGAAAGGAGAACGTGTGTTGGATGCTTTTGTCATCAGCCCCATTATCCGGCTATACGAGGAAAATTATCGGCTGTCGAATTTTTTTTCCGAGAAAGGAGAAAAATCAGCATAATCCGCTTAGTCCAGCAGCTGGGACATCGATCCGCTCACAAACAGCGCATGGATTAATCCGGTAAATACCGAAATTATCCGAAAATGACGGCTAAAAGTACAAATAAATCGGAAGACTGTTTCAGGGTTCCTCCTCCTGCCAACGATTCTTCCTGACCGCTTATTGCAATTCAGTTACAAAATAATTTAATTTTGTAATTATATGTCATTATATCATATATATATTCTTATCACTTTATTCGCAAATATTTTTCGTTTAAATATATATTTTAATATTGCCTTTTTTTTTTAATACGAAATTATGAAATTGATTTTTTATGAAATATATTAGATATATTTGACAGTATAATAAAGCCTTATATTATTTATAATTCACGTTATCAATAGACAAGGTTCAGGGTGCAACCGAAAAAATTAATAAGCAGGTATTCCAAAGCAAGGAAGTTCCAATGAAGCCAATAAAAGAAATAGAGGCCAGATGATCGTTCGTAAGGGTCATTCGAATAGCCGTTGGATCTACGTGTTTACACAGGCCGTTAATCCCTCAATATGTAATGAGCATAATCTTGAGCTGCTCAACATAATTCAGTATTAGTCCCCGTGCTAGTTAAACATATATTTGATTAGCATTGTCGGATGGAAAATTTATTGCTATCAGAGGGACGACAATCTTTCTTACTCCCGTCCTTATGGCTTTGCACTTGCTCATCTTGGTGCCAGAGTTCTTTATTAATGTTTAAGGATCGAGGACGTGTATAACGCGCGTATAACGTTTCAATCGGCACATTTACCGGTTAGTTGGAAAATTCAGTAAATCAAAATAAATTGATAATTCTTTAGACGTTTTGTACTGTAAAAAATCTATACGTATTAGGTAATATTTTTAATTGGACGGAGTACCGAGTAGCTATTGTATTGGATAATTAGCTGTTAGATATACCTGAATCGTTAACTGTATTGTTCTTTTAATGCATAAGCGCTATGTATTTTTCACGATACATATACTTGAATGATTTTGAGTATTTTGAGGAGAAATAAAACATAGAGTTTTACAGGAATAGAATGAACTTATAAATTGAAAAAGAAAACCGGGCATTCGAATATTGTTATATTGTTTTAATTTATTCGTTCGTAATAAATTATATTTATTGTATAATGTGATTTTTTAGATTAGACAAAGTTTTCTAATATAATAATATTATACAATTGATATGTAAGCGGTATATTTATCAATAAATTAACGGTATACTACTTTACATAAATAAAATCTTCTGTGTGCAATTGCATGTAGCAATAATCTATATATCGTAAAAACTAATGTTTATTAAGTTTAAATGCGTGCAAGTTTGACGGCATTAATTTAATTATAAAAAAAAAATCGTTCACTAAATTCACTGCCGTAAATTCACAATGAAAGATAACAGGCTCTTAACAGCTATTTTCCACGCACGCGTGCACTCTCGATCCACAATAACGACTATATATCCATTTACATGAATAGGCGTGTTATTTTTATAAAGAATCTTGAAGCACCAGAACTTTGCGTAGTCTAAGCTTATGCTGTTGTCGTTCATTGTTATACATAATAAACATATAACAAGCATTTTTAATTGATTGTATATATTTAGTTTATAATGAAACAATAACTATTAATTAATGAAAATATTGAATATACAATGGGCAAATATTTCCCAAGCTAACCATCTAACATATGACTTAAATGCTAAATTTTAAAATAAAGAAGAACTAACGGAACAATGAAATTTATTACAGTACAAGAGCTTAAATTTTAATGTAAGTTGTCTCAAATGAATTACATACGACGTCTGTTATCTTAAATAATTAGTTAGAAATTTAATTAAATTGTGAAACGTTGATAGAGACTTTATATCGTGGAATTTAATCGAAGTTTCAAATTCGATGTACATATGAACGATGTGTTTAAATGTGTTGGCTGAACTCTGCGATAAGAAGAGTTTTGTATTTCAAAAAAATTAAATACAATATTCTAAGAAATGAAATAGAAATCGGAACGAGAATCTGTGAAAAAGTAAAAAGAAAAAACCGACAAATGGAAGAACAAAGAAAAAATGACATGTATAATAGATAGAAACGGGAGAGGTAAAAAGACCGTGTGTGTGTGAGAGAGAGAGAGAGAGAGAGAAAAGAAGATACGCTCGATTATATTATAGGAGGACTGTACACCTGGATTCCTTGTATACTCAACGACTGACGATGTCAGAAATATTCGATTGGAAAATTGCCGTAAAATTGCGACCAAGACGATATTTTATTCTATTCAATGAGAAAGAGCAGTGCAGAGGAAGGGGAAAAATTCTTGACAATGCTTAGCCAGACAGAGTTTGCTCTCTAGAGGTGTTTATGAGATTTTATATACTGAATTACAAGCCACTCCCTCCCTCCCTCCCTTTAAATTCTCACTCAATGACGCTCTTTTCTCCCTCTATTCTATACTTTTTTACCTAGATTTCATGTATCAGCCTCTAACCACTCTTCTCCTTTTTATTATAATATGATTTATTGATCGTATCATATACATTTTTTACCTATTATTTATTTTTTTATGAATACAATGTTGCAATGAGAATAACAAATAATGTTGAACGCGTGACCATCGTTATTATGGCTACATATTCCTGAAATATTATTGTATATTAAATTAAAATACATCATACTTGCAAAAATTTTAACTTTTTGCTCGTTTATCCGCTGATTGAATAACGTTTCAAGTATTAACTAATCAAATATTAATTCTTGGCGTCCTTTTATTCCGTCAAATTTTAGCACATTAAGGTCGTGAAAGCATTTTATTTAAAGACTGAATTGACGTTTGCCTTCAATTTATACTGCGAATAATCATTAAAATTGCAAATAACGAATAAAAACCAACGAATAGCATCAAATCTTTTTTAATTATAACTTTATAATAAATAATGAAAAAATATTTTTTCATTTTTCTTCTAAGATTTAATAAAATTTAATAATTATTTTAGTTTTGCATAATAATTGTTTTTTCAAAGAGAAAAGTTACTACTGCGCGGAGGTGTCATAGTGGCACGTGATCGAATAAAGGCTTATTGTCAAGATCAATGGGTATATAATAATACGTAAGCGAATGAGATCGATAACGCCTGTTAACTTGCTCGAACTCTGAGTTTCGGTCATGATGTTTTATCAAGCTCTTCAGAATTTCTCGTATCTTCAAAGTTTTTCGGCATTAATAATTTACATTAAATTTTTATAGTAATTTCATTAATTATACTTTTACGAGAATACTTTTTTAATATTATGAGCTTCAAATTTACAAAAAAATGAGCATAATTTATTTTGAAAATACCAAAAAATTAGTATATATCATTAAAAACCTTTTCAGGTTTCAAAAGTAATTCTTACGTAATGATGAGAATGTAAAAAAAACTTCCACAAAAAATGTTCTCTAAGTGAAAAATACATTAAAGTATTCAATTATAATTAGTTGTGTGAAAAAAGTTGTATTTACTTAGGTGCTCGTTAATATTAAAGAGGGTGGGAAAATGGCGAATAAGTTCCATAGAATCGTCAAGGAATAATAATCGCATCCCTTTTAATACTGGATACTTTGAAATTCGTTTAATATGAACAGATGGATTTTCAACGTTGTAAGTGTGAGTATTGTGAACCTGTAGTGGATGAGCGGCTAGTTTCCCATGATGAATTTGTAAAATGTGCATTAACGAAGTATAGGATCAAAGGGTCGTCAAGAAGTCGAGGGTTTGAAAGTTAGCCTATGTATCGTCGAGTCATTGAGTGTTCATTATTTGCGATATTATTGCTTCTTTCTTCCTAGCGGATGTCAAATTTAAACTAATGCACAATCATTTTTTATTTCCTGTGATCCTTATTACGTAGCAATATCGTTAAGTGTCTTCTTCGAATGTTATTACTACTACTACTGCTACTACTACTATAACAATGGCCATAGAATTCTATTTTACTATAATTAAATTTTGTCAAACGTATAACGTGAAACAATACCGAATAATACTGCACTCCATCATCATTTATATCATTTGAATCTACACATACTACATCTTATTTTTACTCTCTGTGCGTACTGGTAACGATTATTAATTTAATATCAATATGACATACGTGTGCAGAATAACATTTAAAATGACTTTAAAATGTAAATTATGTGCCTGTATTCTTTACAATAAAAGTGAAAGAAAAAAACCTGGATTAAGCATTAATGTATGAAACAGTTGAGAATTTATAGAACGTACGGAGGTCGTTTAACGTTTGACATTCCGTGCGCATTTCGGACGGGAGCCCTTGAAATAACTTGAAGTAAATTAAATTGACAGAATGAGAAACTCCGTTAATGGCAGGAATAATAATAAAATCGATGGAGTGGAAGGAAAGGCCGTCTAAGGAAATATGAAAAGGCTGGTCTAAAAAAAGAAAAATAGAAAAGCAAGGCAGGAGACGAGGCCTCGATACACTGGCGAAACAATGATGAGGTCAAATAAGCCCCGAACTTCCGGTGCACTCGTCCTCCGCTGACTGCTCTCCTCCAGCGTATTCGGCCTCGTAGGAAAAGTGGCCAGCGATCGGATTTCCGAGTTCCTCTGTGGAGTGGATGATCTTCGTGGCGCCGGGCTCCATTGTTTCCCTAAAAGAACTTCACGTTCTTAGCGCCACATCGCGCTCTCATAGGTTAAGCCAATGAAATGAATGCGCTCTCTCACGGCTTGGCTTTCTGAAGAACGTAATTTCGTTAGAGCTGACAGCTCCGACAAGCGAACGAGGGCCCGGCTGGTGGTGCTGGTAGTGGTGCTGGTAGTGGTGCTGCTGCTGCTGCTGCTGGTGGTGCTGATGGTGGTGGTGTAATGGTAAAAAAAAAGTTTAAAAAAAAAAGAAGAAGAAGAGGACGAGCAGGACGAGCTGGAGGAGGAGGAGGAGGAGGTGAAGGAGGAATTACCCGCAGTATCCGATTATTCAACGTGGCTAATAAGCCATGGGCTATCTTCTCATATAATGGACCCGGGGGCGCTCTTGTGCGCGTGTCAAAACAAAAATATACCCCACGTGCCGTCTAGCTTCTTTCAACCAACCAAACGTCCGCCCTCTTCTCTTCTTTATGCCCACGCCTTGCCCAGGAAATTTCATGAGGTCGAGCATCGGGACGAGTAACCTTTTTATCAGTATTAAGTGCAGCCGTACGTGAGCCCTGAATCCAAACATATTGTAAGCTACGAACATATTTTCTGACTGGCTATTATGAAATATCCGAGTGCAGGCCGACCGGAGGAGCAATTATACACACATACATAGGAGTTGACCTGATATTGAGTCCTTATTTCATGAAGTACCATAACTAATTATTAGCTCCATCTACCGATTAATTAGAGAGGCATCTCTTCCTTTGTTTCTATTGACTCGATCAAAAGCTGATAATTTCCTATTAACAGTCATTTGTTCAACTAGAAAAGAATATTTAAATATCATACGAGTAGATGGAATAGAGAGAAAATGAGCTTGGAAAGAAAGTGAAAGGAAATATATATATACATATATATATGCATATATATATAGATAGATAAATCGGAGACATTTGAAGGCTTAAGATTTGGCAGATTCTGGTTCCTCTATGAATCAGCTTATTGTTGCATTAGATAGACTTTAGAACATTGACAGAGAAAGGTAAATCGCGCAGAAAAAAAAAAAAAGAAAGAAAAGAAAAAAAAGCAGAACCGTCGGAACCTGCATAGAATAGTCGATTTATATCTCTGCCATAGACGCGCTACGCTACATTCATCAAATTGCAAACATTCAATGGTAATCTCTCCTCGAGGATCACATTTCTTTTCTCTGCCTCGTCATTATAGACATTTACTTTTTACCTCAGACGGCAGCCAATCGACATACTCGTCATTTCTCTCTCTCTCTCTCTTTTTTACTTTTTTTTTTCTTCTTGTTTCTTTAGTTGCGTATTCACCGTCGCGGCTTTCGCCTACGGCAAAACAAAAGAAACGACCGAGAAAGACGAGGAAAGCGATGCGACAAGATACCAAAGGGTTTGTTTTTCTCTTGCAATACATAATCGTGTCTTCTTCTTTCTTTCTTTTTTTTTCTTTTTTATTCTGCCGAGTATTGCTATTTATAGATTTCGATATTTGTCGTAGTTTGGAATGACCGAATTTAAAGATACGTGAGAGAGAGAGAGAGAGAGAGAGAGAGAGAGAGAGAGAGAACGAAGAAAACTATTGATGCGAGGGCGCTTATAAAGGATTTGGCGAATTCTTTGGGTTCTTCTTAGCTCGCGGTAGACTAGTATGCGTACTTGCGTGCATGTACGCTCGAGTACGTGGTGTATCACGTGTAAAATCGTCCCGAGCAAGCGTCAAAAGAAACAGGCAGGAGCATGGATAGCTGCCATTGGAAACCGTATTTGCTCTTCACATGATCATTTTTTTTTCCTCTCCCTTTTTCACTCGATTTTTTTTTTTTTTTTTTTTTTTATATTTCCCATTATCGTTGAGCAGTGGCGCGAGATGCAGATGAATGCCAGAGTTCTATTGTAATGACGGATCGCCATCATTGCTGCTGCGCTTTTCCTCTTTTCTCTTGACCCATGAGAGGTAAGAGTGAAATGAGCCGTTATAATACTTTAAACGATTTTCCTCTTCTGAACAAAATGCTTTGACTATTGCAAAAGCTACTGCGGACCTGGCTCCTCCGATTTCTTCGAAGGGTCAAAAGAGTGAAAGGTTGTAAAACTGGAATATCGATTTAACTTCGATCTTTTGTACCTTAATCGACGATTATATTTTTAATCGCTCATCCCTCCTTTTCATAATACTGGGAAATCAAATTTATTTTATTTTTTTTTCCCTTCATTTATTTATAAAAAAAAAAAAAAAACTATTTGATAAAAGCATGTTCATACATATACGTATATATATACATATATATAATAATCACATAATTCTTTTTAACAATTGATGTAAAATATAAAATATTTGTAAAAGAATTACTAATCACTCTACGAGAGAAATAAATTATAAAATCCAATCGAATCCGAATAACTTTTTTTATATTATTAATTCATTTTGCATTGATTATAATAGAAATAATTACTTACGTATAATATTTGATATTACGCGAGCAATAAAAAGACTTAATTGCATGGCGTTTTTCAAACTGTTCGTTATGAAATGGAAACTTCGCTTTATCTGTAGTTACAGTGTTTGCATATATCGCTTTGCGATTTGCAAAATTAGTGAATTTTATTTGTAGTTTTATTTTTACGCTTGAAATTTCTTTATAAATCTCTACAAGCGACTTTTTATATACAACAATAACAGTATAATTCATCTCAGAAACATTAGACTTTAACAATATACGTACTTCTTTTAAAATAAAAGTACAATAAACAATCATGAAATGCTTATTCAATTAGTGTCTGCTATCTAATATTGAAAAGATGAGTACCGTGACTTATAAATAATATAGGGAATCAGGAACGGAGGACATTAAAAATAGGAAAGAAAGATCGAGGATGGCTGGACCAATAAACGAATTCTTGTCAAATTTGATCATGATCTTTTAAAACTTCCCTCTTTTTGCGCTGAATTCAATGGGACTTTTTGTTCAATCCCCGGCACGCACACACGCCTCTGCACGCTACGTGCTCACAATACTGACACACAATACTACATGCGGCTGTGTGTCCTACATGGACAGCTTAAGCCCGGCCCTTTTCCCTCGACACAAGCGCGCGCGATAGAGTTCGAGCTCACGCTCATGCGTATACAGCTTTGAGAAAAGTGTACCATCACCTGCCAATATGAAATTTATATCGCATCCGTGAATTCCAATTAGATGCTGCCTAAGTCTTTTTATTACCGATGACAGGCTTTATTGAGTTGGATAGTTGATGGCCCCGTGCTTTGTTTAACGTTCAATCTAACGATAATGATGTATAAACTTCCATGAATAAGCTTTAAAGACCAATGACGTTTCGGATAACGATTGCCCTTGTTTCTCTACCGCAAATACACATACACGTAAACACATAATAATATCCAGCAGTAGTTTATAGTGCCAATGAAATACTCGCTAATCCGAGCGTAGATTTGTGATTTATTTCGCAATTCATGAATTAAAGGCATTCCTATAATATGATTTATTATTAATTATCAACTTAATTTTTAATTTTTAATATTAATCTTTATTATTTCGGAAATAAATTTGGCTAACGAGGATATAAAACTATTCGCCAAGCCATATCGATTAAAGAAGTTTGATTTGTTATAAAGAAATCATCGGTTCGTGAAAAAATTCAAATCTATATATATAATTAATATAAGTATCTATAAAAAATTAGATCGGGCTTGTATTATTTTATAATGTAAATAAAAATGAAACAAGAAATAGTTTTATACAATTCTAATATTATTATTTCATTCCAATTCATGTTTATAGTATTTACTGATATTCATAATAAAGATTAAATTTATTAATTCAAATAACCAAGTGGAAAACTAATAATTTTAAGTATTAATTCTACGAATAGAACTTTGTTTAAATTATAGTTATATCTGCTATAAAGTTGAATGTTATCCTAATGAATCTTTATTTTACTTTACTGAAAATGTTTAATTATTTACAAGAAAATATAAGAAATTCCAAAGTATTTATAATTATACAACTTTTTTAAAGACGTATAATAATATAAAATTAACGCATAATAATCTAATGATGCTGTTTTGTAAAAATTATTATAAAATATTTTTTCATAAAACACATTTTTATATTAAAATGTAAAACATACACATTTATAACTCAAATTTCCAAGTATGCTAATCATTTTTATGCTTGGATGACTAGTTTGTAGATCAGAACAGTTTATTATTGAGTATTATTATCGTATCGTGATTTATAATAAACTATAACTGGAGCGTAGGTACTAATGTGATTTTTTTATTAATATAAATAAATAAACAAAGTTACCGTGTGTTTGAAGTGGCGAATCGCATTGGTAAAATGATATAAACGTCGACGTAACAGTAACACAATTTAAAAATCAAAATAACTTAGCTTAACGATGTTTATAATTCGGAATTCGAAATAAGTTAGTAAAACGATTGATATCGAATGGTAAAAAGAAGATTTTATATTATTGTGAGAACTTGAGTTAATCGGATTAATTCAATGGATTTTGTGTCAAGTTGAGCAGCAAATATAATCACCTGTATATTACGTGCTGGTGAATGGAGCTATAATATGCCTCATCTAAGACATCAAACTAAAAGAGCATCTTTAAATATATATATATATATATATACATAATCCTCCGGTAGATTCGTAGGAAAAAACCCAAAATTATGAACGGAAGGGAAATAAAGAAAATAATCCAGAAATACATAGTGTTGGTGATCTCGAAAGGAAAAAGGCATTTTGCAATCGTATTACTTGAAGTTTATAAGAATCTCGTAGAGTTCGAGGGGCTTCTCCTCCTCACATAGTAAAAAAGATTCATTGTATTTTTCGTCCCATTCATAAAAATTTGGCTTTTTCCACGAAACTCTAACGGAGAGTTCGCATCCATTCATCGTTTCTCGTTCAATTCATAAAATCGTATTGCATCTTACGCAATAGTATTAAAGGCTCACCCGCTGTGGAAGGCGTTCAAGGTAGTAGGAAACTACCTTGTGATTTCCTCACGTGATTAGTAATGGGAAGAAGGACGGGGGAGAGGGGACGACCTGTTATGGAGGGCCCCAAGAGTTATACTCGGTATAACTCGGTATAACAAGCAGCTTTGTTGACTATCGTATATGGGATGCGTACGCACTTATTCACAAATTTGGTGAGAAAAATATTCGATTCGACTACCTGTGCCAATACTAGGAATCCAAGTAGCATATTGACCTCCGGCACAACAGGTCACAAAGAATTTGGTAAAAAGAAAT
Organism: Ceratosolen fusciceps; assembly: GCA_018883505.1. Classification (NCBI taxonomy): domain Eukaryota; kingdom Metazoa; phylum Arthropoda; class Insecta; order Hymenoptera; family Agaonidae; genus Ceratosolen; species Ceratosolen fusciceps. The sequence goes on from RCIC01000002.1 coordinate 5,844,603, forward strand.
TATTTCTCGGCCTTACAAATACCATTGGAGCGATATTTGCGTGAGAAGCTCCCAGACTTATATTAATATTAGAAACTAATGAGTAATCGCCAATAATATTAACAATTTACCATTGGATAACCTTTCATTTATCCGGTTCGTAAAAATAAAATCTTTTTTTTTTAAATTACTAGCTCAATCTATTGTTGGGTTTATAAAAAAAAACACTGAGAAAAATTATCGTTTCGTATGTATATAAATGCAATAGTTTCCGTAGTCCTTAGAAATCCTACTAAATTTAAATTAACATCCGCGTTTACGTATGTAAAGAATATTTATAAACTGTCACAATACACACTCGGTGTTATTAATAAATGCACAGGAAAGTAGAGTAAAAAAAAAATGCAATTGTAGATAAAATTAATTTCATTACACAATCATCGTACGTACGACATCATTATTAATGACGAGACTCTGATGTCGAAATATTTACATTTAATTATAAATTACGTTATTATTGCCTAATGAATATATAATGTGCTGCAGTTGGGATTTAAAAGCCGAGTGTGCGTCGATTTGAGATAAAAAAAAAAAAAAAAAAGAAAAAGAAAATATTACTAAGGTTAGAAGAGAATGTTACTGGTAGAGAAAATGATCGGATTTCAACCACGTCCATCAAGGCTTCTAAACCAATATGAGCCGATCTTTAATCTAAAAGTAAAATCGAATAAGGGTATGAAGAAGCCACGGAATGGAGATGAGAAGCCGGTTAGCACTGGGACAGGTCTCGTCCGTATCGTTGCGGGGCCGTGCGGAGCTTTCCGACTCCCTGATACGCCGATAGTGGATCTTTCCCTGGCCCCAAGCGGTAATGGTGGTAAGGGCCGCAAGGCCACGCCCTTATTCGACAGCCAATCGCAAGCCAGGCTCCGGAACGATCGGGCGTATGGTTACCAAGCTGCTACAATACAACAATGGACGTTCGCCCATAGTGTTATCGATTTTTAAGGAACTATTAAATTCGCCAAGCTTGAAGAACTTGTAACGGGTATAGAGTACCCGTACCGCTTACATGCGTAACGCTTGCAATAGCTCCTTTTAATACGATGGCTTTTTGAGTATGTGTGGATAGAGAGAGAGAGTGAGTGAGTGAGTGAGAGAGAGAGAGAGAGAGAGAGAGCCCTGGCTGCAGCAGCTGGATCCGCGCTTTTCACGTCATTTACCATGATGGTCGCGCGCTCATCGAAAAAGAGAAATCGTTCGATGGAATATTATTACTTCGTCTCTTTACGCTCTTGCTATTATTTAATACTGACGCTCGACTATATACGAGCGACTATAATTGACCGTATTCACTACTTTTAAATCAATAAATAGTACCTTTAATGTAACGTGTCACCTTCCCCGGCCTTAAATTATACCCGACCGACAATAAATTTTCTTACATACAGTGCTCGACTGAATATTCATATCCAAGCGGAGGCTCCAACGATTTTTTTACAACAATCTTTTGGTTAGTATTATATAGTTTCTTGGTTTTTTTTTTATGATTATTAAGTTATCCAGGTTTTATAATTAATACAGAGTGCCAATATTTTTTTACTATACCGTTAATATAATTAATAAAAGCGTTATAATATTATATTATAATAGTAATACTAAATAGTGCAAAACAGTAAATAATCGAGTATGAAAAAAATTAATAAGAAATGTATGAAAGTCTGAGATTTGCAATGAGGTAGTTAATTAATATTTAAATATTCAAAACTTTCGTAGAAATCAGTAAGCCAATTGATTTATTATGAGATTTATAAAATATTAAAAATCAAAACTACCTCTAAATATCATCAATATTGAACGTTCTTGTAACAACATTATCTCCCTCTCTCTCTCTCTCCCTCCCTCTCTCTCTCTCTTTCCCTCTCTTTCTAATTTGACTCGACAGGAAAAGTAGAATGATAATAGCAGTAGGAGTTTCTCTAATTAATCTTGTTTCAAATGTGTTGAAAATTCATCATATTCAAATGCGTATGAAAAGAATCTGGTGTAAACTGGAAGTAACTGTACATCAATAGCACTTATTACAGACCATTCGTACAAATTTAATGAAAATATCGCTCAAACGAGTAATCCCATTAGAAGACATTAGATATCATGGCGAAGTGTACCTTATGAGGGCTCATGAATAATACAATGGCCATCGTCTCCTGGCCTGGCATATGTTGACGCCGATCTGTATGGGGGGGAGGGGAGACCGACTTCTCTGCATTTGGGGTTTGAAACCCTAATGCCCGGGAATGGCTGCGTTCGCTAATTTTTTCTCATTCTACGGCATTTTCATATTTCTTCGACGCGCTGACTTTTAAAAAACGAGTTTATCTGTAAAGATTTTACAGATATTAATGCAATATCGAATTAATATTACCTTAGAGCTGTAAAATTAATTTTATTTTAATGGAAACGAACTAATACATAGATTTTTTATTTATTGATAGTTCAATTTTAGTGTATTTTTAGTGCATTCAACATTGATATTGAATTAAATTTTTACGAATAAACTGCTTATAAATCCCCTTGAATACAAACGAATTTCAAATAGCTGTGTAAAATATGAAAATAATCTTGTTCAAGCAAATCAATATTAAATTTTTTTATTTAATTTAATTATGATTTTCACTTATAAATTATAAGTTGAGTAAATAATCATTATCTGTGAAATCGTTAAAATTCCTTAGTTTAATAACTAATGCATTAAAGTACAATTTAATACGGTATTTTATGAGTCATAATCAAAATTTCAATTCGTCTTAATATTGTAATATACGTATAACTAACGTAAGCATGAATTTATAGTATAAAAATTGAACAAAGTATAAACGGAAGAACTCTGCAATACATACGAAGTACACGTAATTACTAAAAACAAAAATATACGATACGTAGAAACTGCAATGTCCTGTATATGTGATTAAAAAACGAAAATGTTATTTTTGTGCAGTGCAAATTAATAAATATATATTAAAATCGTTGAAAAACAAATAAAAAGAGCATTAATTTCAAAGTACAAAACCATAGTTATACAGGAGTTTCCCCCTTCCGCGTGACTTTGCCTTTCGTCAGATATATCCCGAAATCCCCTTCCCGTTACGCAAGTATGCACAATTGGTTCTTTCGTTTTTTTTTCTCTCTCTCTCTCTCTCTCTTTTCCCTTTATAAAGGGCTGGTAGCAAGCAAATCATTGGATCACTTCCATTAACGCATTCCGTATGCTCATAGTAGTGCTTTGACAAACAAAAAAAAAACAAAAAAAAATTCGAATACATTTATACGTGAAATTCACGAGCAACTTAGTCTTTGCCAGTATCGTTTAGGTCATCCATAAGAGCTCGTGAAATTAAATGAAATTTACACGGCTATGACTTTGGTGAGTTTAATCGCATGGATCAATCAATTACGTCAATAATCTCTCGATTTTTTAGACATACGAAATAAAAAATACGTTAAAAGTAATGATTTTTAAATCAACTGCTTAAAAGTAAATAAAATCGAGAAGTAATAATGTCATTGTTATTCATATTAAATAAATACCTTTTGTAAACTATATATTGTTTTCAATAGTTCAATATAAAAGTTACTAATATAAAATTACCTTTCTTAGATTACTTTTTATATATTTTTAATTTTAATGAACGCTCTTATATTTAACTAATGTTTTTCCTTTTTACCCTTTAATACGTGTTTTAATTTTATTTGATATAATAAAAATTATATCAATATAATCTTAAATACTGATTTACTTAAAACTCAATAAAAATGAATCTTTTACCGTGCGATTTTCATAACTAAATACGTACAAATACAAATCAGTTATTTAAGTGTCAATTGTTGAAAAATTTATATCCAATTCCTCAAAGTTTATTATTCTTATGTTTAGTAAAAAAAAAAAATTCCGGATTATACGGATACATTCGGATTTTATAATGAATATATCTTTAAATACTTTTATAATGATCTTTTTAGAATAGAATAAATCAGACAATATGTAATATTAATTAAAGTTTAGTTATGGAAGCCATTGTGTTAATTAAAAGTAAGAAGACATGCTAAAACATAAATTAATAAATTAATAAGTATTATAATAAATTTAAAATTTAATATTTTTTAATAAAATTATGAATTATATAATCTGTTTTATATCGATTTATGCATGATTAGCGCTCAATAAAGTTAAATAAATACAAGTAGAGTAAGAAGTTCTAGTAGAAGCTTCCATTCAATGATAATTGATTATATTTAATCGATAAGCTGCTTCAATTAGGTTATCAAATACATTTAAATTAAAATAAATAATAAATATTTCTGGAAGAACGTTTAATTTAATTTACGTAGAAGTAATACCTTTCGGATTCGATTCTAGATCCCGCATAGATTGTTTATTATTATGCAGCGAATGATATCGCTAAGAAGACTCGATGTTATTCGAATTAAAGAAAGACAGGCGTAGCAAACGCGTGTGGCTGCGAGCCGTGAGGCAGGAAGTCAACAGGTGTAAATAAAAAGAGGGAGGGAATCGAAGGGAATCGCTTGAATGCACACGATGCGCTTGAAAAACGGCCAACAACAGCCATAAATGTTAATTTTACGGCTTATGATTTCGTGTATAAGCGCACCAAGTCTGTCCTGTGGATCGAGCACTAGATAATTACCGGCACCTTCGATTTTATGACCACTTAAAGCCATAATTTGAAATTTAGCTAAAATAAAGGGGAGGCTTACGGCGTGGCCGTCCGTTCATTAATTTGCTTGCCATAAGTTAAAAAGCAATTTTTTACGCGTTCCCCAATTCAAAGATACGCCTTGCTTTCACTAAAAGTAAGTCCAGTCAAAGTGTAGTCCCTGTCGGCGATTATATTTACGATTGAATCGTCTATATTAAATGTTTAAAACAAGTAGGATTTTAATATAAACCAAGTCTACGTCACTTTTAAAGAATTTATAAAAACAAACGAAACGAACGAACGAACGAACGAACATACAAAATTACTTGACTCTTACGATATGTCCATAAAACCTAATTCTTAATTTAAAAATTAAACTTATGTTCGTAGTTAAACTAAAGCTAATTTTACGGATATAGTGTACGACGTATATACCTAATTCACTCAGATTCACGTAATATTTATTTATTTATTTATTTATTATTAAATTATACTTGCAATATAAACGTAAGCGCATACCAAAGTTTTTCATAATAATAATAATAACAATAGTAATAATAATAACAACAACAACAACAATAATAACAATAAAAATAACAACAACAATAACAATAACAATAATGGTAATAACAATAATAATAATGATAATAACGTTATCTCGATATTAATTACCCTTACGCGTAATTATAATTATAATTAAATTATATTGAGGAAACTAAAATTACAAGATGAGTCGATCAATTTTTTAACTTCAGGTTATTAATTACGAATACATTAGGGTCAGTCAGACACGGGCCATTAAACGGGCAACCGTTTTTATTACAGTACTGGCCAAACAGTATTGCGCGAATTAGTTCGCTTTACTAATTACGATCGCTTTACATGTGTAAACATATATGAATGAATTTTATGACAACGTATTATTCTTTAATATTACATACTTAATACATATTTTATTACATTTATAAGGAACGAAACGGTAGAGAATGACTTCTTTTACGTATATTTAGTTAAGACAGTTTAAATGTTCTTTGTTTAAAATTTATGGATTTTTAAAATGCTAAGAATTTTACGCTTTGCCAAAAATTACAGATTACGTACACTCACTTATTTTGTAATAAATAACATCTACACTAAAATAAAAAAAAAAAACAAACATAAATAGTATTATATTATTTAGGGCTGTTAATGGCTAAAAATTATTTTAAAAAAAAATTTCATACACAATAAATGTAATAAAATTCATAAATTTAATTCACTGCTTATAACTGTAAATAATAAATTAAGAATTGAGCAAAGTATATAAATAGCCTTGAATGTATACTATTATGAGGGAAGTAAGTATAATCGGTATAATAAATCGAAAACGTATTGTTTGATATCGTGATATGAAACGCGGGCATTATTTACCATTCGACTAGTGAATAAAGCTATTTGTTAGATAACAATATGAGTTGTTGGCATTTGGTTCGAAAGCTGCTTGTGCATAATCAGCATTCAGCGTAGTTTCCTTGGCTGGCAGCAATCTTTTCCATGGATATCTTTTATGGAGTGCAGGTATCGTAGACATTGTAATGGTATTCTATAATTTCACATTTATCATCTTGATAAATACTGTCTCCTCGTAAATGCGTAAAATATTTTTCGTTACAAGTATATGAAATTGATTAAGAGTAGGTAGGTAGGTCGGGGTGAGTATCGTGAACGCGCCTCACAATTCTTTCCATTCGAGTAGCATTTGAGGAGCAATGCGAGGAGGACAATAACCAGGAGTGATTTTACGCCAAGAAAATGTTTATGGCTCATTCATGAAATATGTATGGATCGAGTAGCATGTAGTAGCACGGCTAGCAAGAAAAAGGGCGGATAGAGAGAAGAAATATCTTCGACTCTCGGACTCGGGGATGATATTGGATGCGGCACAAGGGCCACTGCTGGTGCATTGAAGAGAGCGGGAGAGCACCGACGTTGGTGGTACGTAATGCGTAGGGAAAAGGTTCGCCCCACCGCGGGCGCATCCCTTATTATATACATGCTCCATGCGCTCTCAGAAAATATTAATTTTCATTGAGTACCGGGGCAAGCTGTCCATTGCCTCCCGTCGAATTAGCGCATTCGAGAAAACATCCTCGAGTCGGAGAGGTGGGGGGCGGGCGAGCGGAGGGGTCTCTCTCTCTCTCTCTCTCTCTCTCACTCACTCTCACTCTCTATCTCTCCTGCCCGTAAGCAAGTCTCTCGTTCCCCTCGGCTCTTAAACATGGGGTGCAGCGCTCCCGTACAAAAAGGTGGCATCCACCTACTTGGATAGCTTAAGCTGGCTAGCTAAAGAGTGACAGAGTGAGAGAGTGAGAGAGTGAGAGAGTGAGAGAGAGCGAGGGACGGTGGGGTGGGGACGCGAGGAGGCGGAGCTACAAATAAAAGAGCGACCCTAGCGAGCCGAAAAACCAACCCTCGGGTGCGGGGTGGAGTCAAGCCCGTATATAGCTTTCGAAGGGCTAAGGGATAATTCAGATCTCGGTCCGTTGCCGAGTGCGTAGCATCGCTTGCTCACGGACCTCTGACACGGATCCTTCGTCGTTCGGGAGTCGCGTCCCCGGCTATAAAGGGACCGCTGTACACGCACCAACCATCCTTAAGCCCGCTCGCCCCCGTCCCCCCCTAGTAACCGTTGAGAATGTCGCGCAGCTTCCTCGTCGACTCGCTAATCGGTAACAACTCGCCGCCAACTTATCCGTTGCCTTACTACGGTGGCCAGTTGCCCAACTACATGTTCAACTTCTTCAACCTCGGACTGGGAAACTATCATCAGCAGCATCAACAGCAACAGCAACAGCAACAGCAACAGCAACAACTCGCGAGGCCAGTGCCCAGACAACCGTCCTCGATATTCAGCAACGTCGGACAAGCGCCGCAACTTGCCCTGGCCGTCCCCAATGTCAACACCACCGTCGCAGTGCCTGTACCCAAACGGAGCTCACCTTCACCCAGCCAAAGCTCATTGAACCATACATCAGGTAAGAAATCTATATAATTCCTACTCTGACGGATAATCTCTGGCGGATAGGTATTTTTAAGATCACCGACGAGCACGGTGAGAGCGAAATTTCTCTCATTAGAAGAAAATCGCGGAATAAAGACAAGTGGCATTTAATAATAATAAGTCTCGCGATCGTTTACAGATAGTGGACTGATTAAGGGAAACTCGCCGTCGAGCCACAGCGGGAGTCCGACGCCACCGCCACGTTCGCCCAACGACTTGGATTCGTCCTCGATCCTCGGCAGCATAATCGGCAGCTCGAAGCGTATACGCACCGCCTTCACGAGCACCCAACTCCTGGAGCTGGAGCGGGAGTTCGCGAGCAACATGTACCTGTCGCGGCTGCGGCGCATCGAGATCGCGACGAGTCTGCGTCTTTCCGAGAAGCAGGTGAAGATCTGGTTCCAGAACAGGCGAGTTAAGTACAAGAAGGAGGACGGGCCGACCGGTACGACCAAGTGCTGCTGCTTAAGGACCTGCGGCAAGCGCAAAGAGTGCGCCAAGGACGAGGACGCCAAGTGCGAGGAAAGCGACCAGGAGGAGATGCTCGCCGAGGACAAGGCCTCCGACGTCAAGCCCCTTATATGGCGGCAGCCCTACGAGGATTATACCAGGAATCCGACAGTCCACGACCTGTCCCAATCCTGTAAGAGGATCAACGCGACGGCGGTGGCGGCGGCGGCGGCGGCTGCGGCAGCGGCAGCGGAGGAGGAGGAGGGGGATAGGGAGGATAGGCAGTACGAGGTAAAGAGGCCGAAGCTCGAGAGTTCGCCCATCATTACCGGATTGCGGACGCTCACCTGCACTAAATACACCGTCGAGCACATCGTCAACTCCTGATTAACTCGCGGGGTCCGCGATCCCCGCCTACCCCCCAGTGATCCCCTTGCAGCTGCAGTTTTACCGACGATCCTGAGTGTTGGATAAAGATAATCCTTACATTATCCTCCACGGAACGTCCTTTACGCCTTAATTCATCCGCAAATGGACCAATTTACCTCGACTATAAATTATATTCTATAAACTATACGTGAATGAAAGATTGACACGCTTATCGATCATTTCATTGGGATTATCAATTTTCATCAAAGTCGTTATTTAATGTAAAAATCGGAGTGCCATTAAACAATAAATAGTAATCTAAGTTATATTTATATTTTCGTATCGTCAAAATCAATCGGTAATACGATACGATTATTACAACGCACCTTACCAAGTTGTAAATTATTTAATTAACATTAATGATGCTTGTAAATATGTATATGACATGAAATAGAGAATCTTGAGGCTGCCTACTGTTATTGTAAATATTGTAAAAACTACGCTATAAGAAGAAATGTATTATATTTTTCTAGAGGATATTGTCCAGACTATCAAAGTGATTTTATATAATAATAATTATTTTTAAAATAAAAAAATATATATAATAATTATATTTATTATGTTTATTTACCAGCCCCATCCCATATCTACCCAATTCTCTATATATAAAATTATAAAAGAGAATCATCCTAGATTCTCAAATAGATTATATTTTTATATACAATTTGTATTTGTATTTTATACAATACAAATATAATTGTATATTAATTTTACGTATTAAATATAACCGATTTTTAATATAAGCCTCATTGATAAAATATTCTGAACTATACTATTTTTACGAATTCTTAATATTTTTCATTTCATTCGTATCGTTTAAATATATCATAATTATCGGCAAATAGAATTTTTATACGTAATTAGTAAAGAAATATTTCTTTTTATCGGTATAGAATTTTCTAAATTAAAAATTTATACTGAATTTCATAAAGATAAGTAGATGTAATTATTCAAATAGTTAAACAAAGTAGTGAAATACTTGTAACAAATTATAATAATTATTAAATCTACGTTACGCATATAAATATATATACATATATTAATTTTTTTCTTATAATTATTCTTTCTCCTATTATCGCAAAACTAACTGTAATATTACTTATTAGTGAATAAAAATTGAGTAAATTCAAAGATAATTGAAGAATTTTCTGTTAAATTTTCCGTTAAATTTAAGTTAAATTTAAGTCTAGATTACAAAAATAATATTTAATTTATCAGTTATTGCCTTATATATATATACATATATATGTTATTATTGTGCAAATTATAGTGACCTTTTGTAGTGAAAATTGCTAAAATAGACTAAAGTTACATTCAACGAATTATTATTTTAAAATATTAAAATTATTATAATATCTCGTGCAAGAGAATTCATATTTTGAGCAATTATTCAGGAATATGATGTATATGCATATGTTTATATATATATATATATATCAAATTTTCAGAAGGAAATTAATTAATAAAATTAGATAATTTGGAAATTCATTATTTTTTTAAGAATCGGTGATTCGAACGTTGCAATCGATTAATTAAGCGTACGATGCACAGGGTTTACTTTTTACGATCTCACGCATACCCATTTGATGAAGGGAGTTTTGATTTTTCTTTTTCTCTTTTTTGAGTAAATGCCTTCTTTGTCCAGCATTCAAAATAGCTGATCGCATGAGGTAAATATTTATTCTTTCTCTTTTTATCTTTCTCCGTCTTCGTACGTGCGTGTGTGCCTATGTATATGGAACGGGAGCTCATACGCTCCTGGGTCATTCACGTCCTCCCTGATCCCCACCCACACACACGGTCACCATTTTTCTTTCATTCTCCGGGCTCTCCTCCTAACTCGGGAAAAAAAGCGTTGGAATTCGCTTTAAATCACAGTGGATCCTCGAAAAAGTCGAAAACTCTCTGGGAATGAATGAGCAGGGAATGTTCATTGACGCGACGCCAGACTGCGCGTCGCCTCGGTCACCTTTTCCTCCCCCCTCCGCGGCCTCGTCCACCCGTGTCCGTCACCGGGAGGAGGATCGCTAGGCCGCGGCCACATATGTCGCTCCGGTAATGACGGTAGTCACACGCGCGCTCGCTACGCCCACTTTCCTATCCCGAGTGCGGAAAAGCCCCGGGCACAAAGAACCAGGTCGCGCTAAACATCGTTTAAACGTCGAGGCGAATGGCTTCTCGATTCGTTTTCACCGAATTCCCCTTGAATAGCAGTCCGCCCGAGCATTGTAGGACGGAGCCTGCCTGTCTGCCTCGTCCAGCGAGCGTCCGAGTGTCCCCATCCTCTCCTCTCCTCTCCTCTCCTCTCCTCTCCTCTCCGCTCCACTCCTCTCCGCTCCACTCCTTCGCCCTGACGCTTCTCCTGACCCCACCCCGCCCCCCGCCTCCACCGAGGAACGGCACCCGCTGGGTTACTTCGCGACACAAGTGTGCCATTGTCACCTCGCTCCGCTTCGACGATCAATGCCATTAACTACGTTTTACCTTAAATTTGACCAAAAGTGGGGGCCCTCTTGACAAATTTTCCAGAATTTATGGGACCCAGGGGACTGCTCGGCCTTTCTTCTTCTCGACTTTTTTTCTTTTCTTCCTACCTTCTTCAATTCCCTCCTCTTGGAGGGCCCGCTGCAGTTTTTCGGTCGACTCTCGTTTAAGGGCTCTAGCGGATCCGGGAGGTGACACAACCTTAAGTCCCTTTGATCCGAGGAATTGCGGGAGAGACTTGGATGGATGGAGGGAGGGAGGCTGAAGGGAGGGAGTCACTCATTCGCTCTTATGTACGCACGGATTGTGGCTTTCGAATGCACTTGCGAGCGCGACCGTTTTCTATACACAATCCTATATAGAGTAACTTGCGGGTTTTTTTTTTTTTTTTTTTTTTTTTAGCCCGTAGAATTTATTCTACTACTCCTTGCGCATTCAAGTACAATACAAAGAGATGATTACGTTCCCAGAAGTGTTTATTTGTGGTATAATTGAAAGGTTTGTCCCCATACTTCAATCCATTATCTTATTATCTGACTTACCGGTTGGGCGTCTTTCTTTCAATACATACTCTTACTTTTTAATGACTTCAACTCAATCTGCATTTATGCCATTACTCCTGCCCACAATGTTTTGATTTATCTTATAAAGCTTCATAAATTTATATATACGTATTTGTACGTATAATATCTCTGTATTGAAGAATTTTTTTTCGTACATTATTCGTAAAACAAAATAAGAATTATGATTTAATTATCTTGAATCTTTTGTCAATTTTATTTTTATTAAAACAATTGGTTATTAATAATAAATAATAAACACATAATAATTAATAAAGACACGCTACTCCAATTAGAGCTTAAACATTTTTCTTATTGTTTATCATTATTATTAGTGTATTAACACTTTTTGGATGAAGTTCATAATTCATTCGACTGTGTAATGTACTTTTAGTATTCGCAATTAAAATAAATTGAAGGTAAAGATAATGACGTAAAAAACTACTAACACATTCGTTAAGTTATTATACAATACTTTTGATCTTTAAAATTTAATGTTATTGCAAATGTCTATGCTTTGATTTATCGAGACTTGAAATAAAACAATGCTCTTCGTAATCGGTGAAGTTATAACGGATATACCGGAAGCATTGGAAGTTAAGTGACCATCTCGCCTCTTCCCCCAAACTCCGGTACAAAAAATCACGCTTCAAGAAACATTTGAGGGTATTTCCGACGCGAATTAATTAACGTCGCAAATGACTATCGCCGATTGGACAGCGGCAGAGCAAAAAACAATTGACCTGAGCCTGGTAATAGGGATGAAGTGGTCTTGTAAAGGGTCACGTAGCGAGTCGAGGAGTAAATTTCGTGTCAAGTGGATCGCTGTAAATAATACGCGCATTATATTCCATGCAAATACACGATAATCGACTTAATGCCGAACTCTTGCAGCTATTAAAACAAGTTAAGAGTAAATGATTTCAGCTTGACAATATTTTATGTAGCTTAAACAATTCAAAATTACAGCTGACGATGTATAAAAATACCTTTTACAACGCTGCTTTTTTACACATACTGCTGCTGCTGCAACTATTACTACTACTACTACTACTACTACTTCGCAATATTTCGATCGACCTCGTTTATAATAACTGAAATTATAATAATAACAACAAGAGAACGAGGTCGCGATTAAATAAACGATTCATCAAAATTTATAAAAACGTTCCTTAATTATGGTCATGCGAATTATTTATAATCTTGTTATTATTCATAAAAAAATCTTTTAAGAGCTTGTTCCTGCAATTGATCCTTAAAGTGTCGATCGATTGATCTTACGTAATAATATTTAATCGAGCGATCCTGAACTACAGCTACAGGGACTTGTATGTTAATGCAAACAGAATTGAATTTCGTGTGAGATTTTAACGGATAACGTTGATCGAAGAGGAAATGCGGGCCAAACACTAGAAATTTTGCAAAGGAAAAAAAAAATGCGGAGACGAGAGCCTGAGAATAACGAATTCGCTCTTGAGTGGCGCTCGTTTGAAAAACCGTCCTAAGGGTTGCTGACACATTCGAGGACGCTGCCGCGAATCCACTCCAGGGCTTTTGCTTTTGCTTTTGCTTTTAGCCGACCGACGGGAAAGGGCCACTCGTCCTAACCCCCGGTCTCTCGTTTCATCCAATACTCCGTGACGTGTCAACGTGTCACCTGGACATTCTTTCTCCTCTTCAACTCTGTCCTTATGATTCAACTACTTACTTCGATGCATAACTGATTTTTTTACACCTTTCCGTCGAGCCTTTACGCGCTCCTTCCTCGTTCCTTAAAATAATCTGTTTTTTAAATTATTATCTCCCTCCCCCCCCACCGACAATTTATTCTCTTAACCAGTTTCTTGTTTACATAAATATATTATCACTTTATTCCTACGCAAAAATATAGTTGCTATTGTCAATTAATTTCATAGCTCACGCATATATATTGATACTAATTTTTCTTTCTATATCATTGCGCACTTGATAACGTATAACGCTAGAATTAAAATACCTTGTTCGTAAAATATTCAAATATTCATTGAATTTATATGCAGCTTGCTCAAACTAATCAACATTTATTATATCGTCTAAAAACTTATTGCTAATTGAGTTATTAAATACTATAATTAAGAAAAATCGAATGACAAAGAAATACTATGTACGAGGAAAGAAAATTAATTGTTCCAAATGATTTTAAAGTCTAATTGTTATTAAATTTTATTAAATATAAACGTTTGTGAAACTTGAACGTATATGTATATGTATATGTGTGTATATATATTATTTTTTCATCGTTACGTTTTATGCCATATTAACAGTTGAAGATAAAAATTAATTAATCACGAGTACGTTGCTATTGAAAATTTAAAAAAATTGAATCTTCAATAGATATCTTGGAATAATCGTTATTTTCGATTGTATCCGTACGCGGATAATTTTCTTATATCTTCTTTAATTATTAATAGAAAAATATTTGTAAAAATATTTTAGGATTTTTATTATTTAATTATATACACGTGTGTACATAATTATATATACATTTATTTCTTTTTATACACAATATGCAGTCTGGTTTTTCTAATAAAGACTACATTTTATTAGTTTTATTTATTTCGTCCATGTGTTAAGGCAAAGCGTTTTCCCAGCTTCGGTGTATGAATTGTAAAAAATCAATTTCTGCGGATGATAAAATGTATTAAGCGGAATCATTGTACACGTGTAACGAAATGCGCACATAAAATTCTTAACGTTCTAGCAATAAAAGAATATGATTTTATTTGGTAAGTAGTAGAATTTACGGGTGCGAAATCGGTCATTCGTTCATAAAAGCTACTCAAAATTCTGGCATAAAACTTCGAACATGCCGCTGTATACTTAAAAATTATATAGCAAATAACGTTGGTAATATAATATATTACAGAAGGTCAGGGATGGAAGGGGGATCGTAATATTCTGCGGTCGCTAACACAAGCGATCGATGCATCAAACACGTCGGCGGCGGTAGCAATAATGTAACACCGAGGAGTGGCTCGGCAAGGGCAAACGATGATTTTCCGGAAAAGCCGCTCCGCTTTTGTGCCTCTGGTACGTGAAATCGGATTTTCGTTCAGTTTCCTCGTTCACGCCGCAGAACTTTTCCCTGACAATGTCAGCTCGAAGCGTGACACTTACAAGAAGGCAGCCGCCGTCGCGTTTTTATGCCCATTTGTCAGTCAGATCCTAAAAGCACGTTAACTCCGTTGTTTACAAATGAACGGGACACGATACTTATTATTTTGATATATGATTGATCCTATTCGAATTCTGGCTTTCCACATTGTTAAAAAAAGTTTAATGTCCCTCTTCCTTCTTTTGTCTCGCAAGCGCGTTTTATTCGTTCGAGTGCATATGTCGAATAAAAAAGGTTCCGAAGCCTCGATACTTCACTTCGGCGATAAAACATACCATTACAAAAGATATTTCTTAAATTTTAACCTCATTGTAGTTATATAATCTTTCACAAAATCAGTGCTAAAAATATTCTAATTAGCACTCTCGTATCGTTTACTTTTTGCTATTTTAATTACATATCATTTCATTGTTGGATCGATATAACTTTTCAATTTGTTCAATTTGGTTTTTTTTAATAATCGCGTATATTCTATTATTCATTGACGTATAATTGAAGACATTTTTTTTTTTTTTTTCATATAAAAAAACCGAATCGTAAACAAAATCATCCAAAGTTAAATATACGTTAAATAAATGAATTTTTATGTTTTTATATTGCGAAGAAAATTAATAGATATTATTACTATAAATTGTATTTATAGTTATGATTTTATTGAATATATGGAAGGTTCGATGTTCGTATTTAATTAAAAGTTCTCCGCTCCTACGTGCACCGGATATGTATTGTATAACACTTCCATTGATTCCTTTTCATACGTTATTTTGTAAAAAACTGAACTTAATATATCTAAAAAGAAGTTCTACTAATTTTGCTAATTGTTCCCAAATTGGTTGAACTCCGGTAGAATATTGGTAGTATTTACTCTTTACGAGAATTGTAATTTTTTCTTTCCCATGCGTAAGTGATCAAGAAATCGTTGCCGATGTAATGTTTAAAAATAAACGTAATTACATATATAATTTTTAAAGGAAATTATCATTAAATGTGCACATTGAGCATATACAAAATAGAAATTTTATTAGCTTTATAAAACATTTCCTGTTCATAAAATAGTAACAAAAAATTGTTACGTAAGTTAAGGGATTTACGTGTAAATATTTATAAGTGAAAACATTATCGCAAACATAAGAAATCAACAATGAAAATAATTAAAATGTTATATAATTTTATTCGTTTGATGTATTCTGAAAAAGTTTCTAAACTACTGTCGGGTATACGACACATGTAACTGTAAAAGCATTTAGATGATTAGATTGAGACGGGTAGTGGCGAAACTAGAAAAACTATAAAATTTCTAAACTACGTCAATAGTTAAAAAAAAAATGATAAAGTAAGAAGTAATAATTGACGTATTGTACTAAATACTCGAGTAGCGCATAAACCATATATGGCGAATATAATATCGAATCGGAAGCTCTGGGGTATAGGAAATTAAAAATATATATTTTTAGCTTTAGGTCGAGCGTCACTATCGTATCGATTAATAACAGAAGAATAAAACTCAATTTATAAATAACCGAGGGGCTAATGGTAAAATAAAGACGGACACTTTGACGTGTCCGAAAGCGTAAAACAGACAACAAACAAGTCGCGTAGAAGCGAACTAAGACTAAGACGAAAGGACCGTTTGTCAATTCTCGGAACGTCGTTATCGCGCCCGAGGTACCCGCCCTCGGAGCGGCAGCCCGTCATCCCTCTCGAGGCATTTAGTATAGTGCAGCAGCATCCCCGCACCTTGCGCCTTGGCTCATTTCATCGTGAAACGATCCGCGAGTGACGACGGACTTTTCGTCTGGAGGGCAGATGCCGATACACGCACCTGCACCCGTAGGATTATCCGACCTAGCCACTCCTCGTTCGGCCACGTTTTCTTTAGCTCGCCCACGCGTTAGTTATTAGAAGGCGTGTGCCAGCCACCACGCGTTTTCGATCTAAGCTGCTCAACCAAATCGTCCGACCGAATTCTTAAGTGAGCGTGTCCTCGACATCCTTCCATCCATCTTTCCTTCTTTCCTTCCTTCCTTCCTTCCTTCCTCCCATACCACTACTCCTCCTCCTCCTCCTCCTGCTCATTCAATGGACTCGTACATCCTCATTCCATCCTAATTCCAATTTTATTACCATCCACCACGCTTCCTTAATTGTCATTAATTATATGCTTCATAGGCGTTGACTGTTGAGACTGTTAACGCGACTTCGTTTCTTTATTTAGCTTTAATAATATAAGAGGAATTAATAGATCTTCTTTATAATAACTAGACCCCAATAACTGGACTATCCCTCGACATTGAAACGAGTCTACGAAAGCCTGAGTAAAATCAATTGCGTAAACATGAAAATCATTAATCTTTCATATCGTATTTATTTACAATTTATTTGCAATTGGCATTGCAATTATTGCGAGTTAGCAAGCCCGTGTGATTTCAATCTGCGAACAAGAGTGCAATCAGTGTCGCGCAGTGAAAACTCGATGAAACTTCTATTAATTGACCCTGACCGACTTAATGTACCCTCGAAGTGCTACGTTCGTCAATTTCGGCATGCTTCTAAATAATACTTGCCAAAGGCTTATTCTGCTTTATTCAAGTCCTTACGATGAATTTTACGATGTACGATTGCATCAGCTTCCGATCTGATTTAAGCTTTATTGATATTACAAATAAAATGCCCTTGGTCATCGTTTAAATGAAAATTTTGTCTCAGCATTCATCATCAGGATACTTAGCTATTGTTATTCAAATAAATTAAAAACATAATAAATAATTAGCGTGGGTATGAATAAATCAAATGCCAAAATTTACTGTTTAATATTTATAAACGGCAAACGAACCGCAACTTGGGATCTATCGATCTATAGGGCAGATCCCTTGACGAACGAAGAGGGCTCCGCTACCGCAGCGACGGTTAGCCGGACTCTCCATAATAACGATTTATCTGCTCTAATTCAAATATAACTATCAAACCATGCGAATGACAAAAATTATTAGTATAAATAGAAAAGAATTGAATGTTATAAATAAAAAAAAAAAAAAAAAAAAAACATCGCTAAAAAAAGATTAAAGCAGTTGAAAGTAAGAATAATAAAAAATTAATGTTACCTTTGAGAAAATATCCTTTTTTGTTGTGAATTTTCAATAAAATAGAAATAATATTTTTATGACTAACATTAACAACTAGTTAATGTATGAGTTCAATCGTCGAAAGATATTATTTTAGATTTGAATCTTAAAACCCAAGTAATGAAAGGTAACAAATAATAAATATTAATAAGTAATACTTTTTATGAGTAAAATGATTTTATAAGTTTAAAAGAAATGTAAAGGAACTCAATTTAAACGTTTTAAAAATAATTTTATTCATTTAAATGATGATACAATTATTCATGGATTATGTTAGTAGAATGCTAAAAATTAACATAATTCATTAATTAAAATATTGAATAATTGAATAGTTCCGAAAGTTCTTCAGCTTAACGAACGTCTGAATACTGAATTATTCAGTACAATGAATGTATTGAAGATTCTTTAATTTCTTTAGTAAAATGAAGGTAACGAATATACATACTATCGTTCTATATTTTTTCCACCCTAATGGGTATATCCGTATGTCTACATTAAAAATAAACATAAAAAATAAAATAAAAAAGGGCTCAGCCGGGATTTGAACCCGGGACCTCTCGCACCCAAAGCGAGAATCATACCCCTAGACCACTGAGCCGAATAATTAATATTTATTAATTTATAAACAAACCGATTAAATAAATAAATCATAATAATATTAAATTTGAAAAATTCTGTTTCCCATGATATAGAATACTTATGGTCGGACATCGTTGTTACGTAGATTTATAAACTTGAAGTTTTTAATATAATTAAATGCCTAATAAATTTTACAAGACTGTATTATTGATATTGAACAGAATTTTACATTCGATTGATTTATAATATATTTCACGTAATACGTAATACATTTCTTCTTACATCTACGAAAGATTTTATACATTATGATTGCATTTTATAAGACACATCTCTCGATACTTTTACATTGAATTTATACTTGATTCTGTAATATTACAATTTGAAGAAATAACTTTTTACATTTTTATTTTAAATCATTTCATTCGAATCTTCTTAAAAATTAAATACTACACAGTAAATACTAATAATAGTTAGGATTGATTTGATACATTGACTTGTATTAGAATATTTTAAAGTATAACATTTACTTTGATAATAAGCCAATGATTAATATGCAAAAGATTATTAGATTTAGAATAAAATATATTTTTGTGTTCATATCGTACAATCTATCATTCATAAATCTTTCATAAATCAATAAGTTTATTATCATAATTATTTTATATACTAAATATATATATATGTATAATTAACATATACACGAATATTACGTAGAAACATATTAATTTTTTATTTGAATTCAGGTCTCCATATTCATATATATTTAGAATTAGAAACTTTTAAAGAAGAATCTATTATTTTATGTATCTTATGAAATTTCTTTATATTTTATTGAAATAATAAAACTACTGTTAGTCATTTTTATGATTAAGTTCATATGAGCCTATTTAGTCTCGTAATAGTGCAACGCTTACATGTAGTTTTCATTTAGTAGAAACAAATTATTTATGAAATTTATCATTACAAAAAAAAATGTTGTATTTCTTATTAGTCATAGTAAGTATCGTAAATATAGAAAATTGTTTAATTAGGAGCAAAAAAGAGGGCTCAGCCGGGATTTGAACCCGGGACCTCTCGCACCCGAAGCGAGAATCATACCCCTAGACCACTGAGCCGATATTAATAAATATTAAATTATATTGACAGCGATGAGCATTATTAATTAATTATTAACAAATAAATTTTATGGCTATATAATACAACTATATTTTGTTCTTTTTAATGTCAAAACAGTCAAAACCAAATAAAAAGAAAGGTTGTAGGACCCTTTATTCTAGTCTATAATATAATCAAACGAGGATAAAAGGAAGCATAATTAATATATTACGTATATACATAATATCCTTCGGCTAATGATTCATAACTAACGTTACTATAATATGAAACGGTAGATCAAATTGTAGTTGATTTATTCAATTAGTATTTCGAGGGACATTTCGATAGAGACTTATAATTCGGGAGGAGGTTCAGTCAAAAATAATTTACTTAATTAATTAATAATCAATTCAAGTACAAAAAGATATTAAAAAAGGTAAATACTACTTTTCGTGACGATCGTCGAAATTTTAATAGCAAATATATCATCAAGGATAAACTCTAATTGAATGAATCTCATGATTCACTTCTGATAGAACAACGACGATTTATATTCTATATGCCTATACATTAGATGTAAATATATACATAGATATCTATAGATTCTGAAATAATATTATTAGAATATTATTTAACATTTATCGAATGTAATGCAGATTCGATTTGTATAGATCTAATGCTTTATGTCCGCACGTAAAATATAAAACCTACCAAGCAAGAAAACTCTGTCTTCGATAGTATATTTACAAGCAACAATGCTTTTAATAAATCTTTTGGTCATTTTAACATTGTGATGCGATATTACCATTAATACCATATTAATTTATACTAAATCATAATGAAATCGCATTTTAATGCGTGTTGAGTGTACGGATAAATTATGAAGAAAAGATTATCTGCGTATTTGATCGCGTTAATAAAATTTAATGTTCAATTGTTATTAATATTACAAAATAATATTTTGCATAGAGTGAAAAACCATTTCATGAAGCACATGAGCATCTTAGTAATTCCAATTATTTAATGTATCTATTGATACATATAACGAATGATACGAATGTCTTTAAAAATTCATAAGGATATTAAAGTATTGATATAGTCTGGCATAAATCTAAATATATATTTTTGTTTTATTACTTGGTTAACATTGTTACATTGCAAAAAAGGATATCAAGTCGACAATCGTGCTAATAGATCTACAAAAAAAATCAATCTATCAACAAAAAATATATATTCGATTGTAAAAAAGAGGGCTCAGCCGGGATTTGAACCCGGGACCTCTCGCACCCAAAGCGAGAATCATACCCCTAGACCACTGAGCCGTATATTTTTTATTAACAATTAAAAATTAATCGATAAAAAATTAAGTATTGTTTAATTAAATGAAGCAGATTATATATATATATGCAATAGTTGTATTATATGTATCCTTAATGAAAGAACTTTTTCAAACGATGTAATGAGAGCATTTGATTATTTTAAAAAACCATATAAATTTTTTGTATAGTTTTTTAAGTAAATATACGAAACTAATTACTAATCCATTGCATAATATTTCGGAATTTTATTCAATAAGAACAAGTGTATTGGTATTCATAAAAAACATAATAAAATAATAATCTAATACGCGCATTCGTCAGGAATGTGATTAAAATGTAATTATAATAGATCATAGGATAATTTCTATTTTTTTGTGAAATACAAAAATTTTTAATATTTATCCAATTAAAATTGTCGCTATTGTATTATACGTTTAAAGCAGCGTTTAATAATAATGAAATGTGATCAGATCAGATATGGCAAATTAATAAATTATAATAACTTTCTTGGGAACACATACAAAAACCTTAATGTTGTGTTAAGTAAATACAATTTAGGAAGAATTCAATCGGATGTTAAATGTTTTCTTTAAATTGCCAAGAAAAATCATTATGGAAATAAAATGATTAATATATATATGTACATATGCATAAACTTTAAATTTCTAACGTAATAATAATAATATTGATATTTATTAAAATAGAAAAAACAATGAAATAATATTCATTTTAACTTTGCTCTTTACTAAAGATAACGAATAAGTTCGTAATTAATTGTAGTTAAAGTACGTTCAGTTATAATAAATAATATATAAATATTTATATTGTTTTAAATAACATTAAAATAATATAAATATTTATATATTAAATAATGTATTGATTGGTTTTCGTTATTTTAAATTATTATAAATTAACTCATCTGATAAATATTTATGTCCTTAAAGGATAAAATAACAACAATAAAAATAACAATAATATGTTTAAAAATATGAAAAAAGAGTTTTTAAACATTAACATTTACTTTCGTTATTGCGGAAAGGTTTTATTTAATAAATAAAAAAAAATTGGGTTCAGCCGGGATTTGAACCCGGGACCTCTCGCACCCTAAGCGAGAATCATACCCCTAGACCACTGAACCGCTTGTGCTATTATATTCAGAGAGACGTGATATACGTCAAATAAAATAATAAATAATTATTTTTCTTTTTCCGAATTGTTCAAATTTACAAAATTAGTTCGAATCATATAAAAAAAAACTAATTATTTATAAAAATTACCTTATACAAGTGAAATTCTGTAAATTCGATAACAAAAAAATTTGTATACTCATAACGATTACAATTTACATTAGGAATACAACTTGATTTAAAATTGGAACAATTAATGTAAGTTTAAATAAATATAAAAATTTCGTTTTTTTTAAATGACTTGAAGTAATATATGAAAAATGACATATTCTTTATTCTCTTTGGAGAAAAATTATCTATGTATTACGTAAACTTTCAAAAAGAAAGCAATTTTTGATAATAGTTTAGAAATTGTATAAAATGAATATAAAATTATATTTCATTAATAAGTTCAATATTTAATCATACTTATTAAATAACATTTTATAATCTAATATATGTTATGAAAATTAAAGTAATAATACTAATTATATAGTACATTTTACAATTTACTATTTATTATTATTGACGTTAAATAATAATAATATAATTGAGGTTTATGCTTTTATTGGCAAAGAATATCTTTCATTGACCAAATTCATTT
Organism: Ceratosolen fusciceps; assembly: GCA_018883505.1. Classification (NCBI taxonomy): domain Eukaryota; kingdom Metazoa; phylum Arthropoda; class Insecta; order Hymenoptera; family Agaonidae; genus Ceratosolen; species Ceratosolen fusciceps. The sequence goes on from RCIC01000002.1 coordinate 5,867,302, forward strand.
GTAGAATAGTTTTGCCAAGATCTATGTAGGTCATAGTTGATAATGTTAGTTATACAAATATTATTTCTATTGTACCTAAGATTCTCATCAAAAAAAGATATTTTCTCAAAGGTAACATTAATTTTTTATTTTTTTTTACTTTGAACTGCTTTAATCTTTTTTTAGTGGTTTTTTTTTATATTAAGAACAGTGAATTGTTTTATAGAATAATAATTTTTCTCATTTATATTATTTGATAATTACATTTTTAATACCGAAAGATAAAGAATATTAGTTAGTATTTATAAGTGTATTAAGTATGAATTTATATTTTTATTTATAATATCCTTTATTCTTTATTCGGGAAATATACATGTAAAATAAAATTATTGATTTTTAGCAGTAATGTTTTTTTTTTTTATATATTGTGAACTCATTAGATACAGCTTAAATTATTGATAGAATAATTATTTATTAATTGCATGCATTAATGTATGAAGACAGGATGAATTATAAGTTTATTTTAAATTTAATTAAATTTGTTTTAATGGATTCCATAAAAACTATAAATTCAGCATTTGCCAAGCAAAGTGAAAATATATATTAAACGCGATGATAATATTTTTTCCATCAAGAAAAAATCTTATGAACAAAATGTATTCGATGTCTAAACTTTAAACGAAGATATTTAATCTTACAAAGCAATTACCTCGAATAATGAAAATAATAGACATTTATTAGTCTGTCGGAAGATCAAAAGCACCTTGAAGATGCTAGATTATTGAAATTTCAATTAGTTGTCAGAAATCAGTTTCCTACTTATTTAGAATATTCAGAACTTATTTCAGAAATATCTTCGTTGCTAATGAGTAAAACCGAATTCTTTAATCTTCGTGTAATCCAAAATTTCCAATCCTTCACAGCAATGAGTTAGATAAATGAAAGATTAAAAGATTTTTAATTTTTCACCCGATATTGATTTCACTTACTGTTCTAATAATATTCTATGAAATAATTTTGAAAATTTCTTATATAACTTGAATATCTACGATATAAGGAATTTATAACTAAAAAAAATTTATAAGAAATTACAGTTTGATCAGGTTAGCGTTTAATATCATATATTGAAGATTATTCATAATGCTGTGATTTTCATTTATTTGTGAATAATTTCAGTTCCAATTAAATGTTATAATAAGTAAAAACCATTATTCCATTGTAGTCATATTGCAATTTAAAGACAAAGTATTACAAAAGTCTTATTTTTAATACCTCGTTATCTTTTGTTCATTAAATAATTTTTTCACTGACTAAGCTGATTTAATGGCTTAAGCCCTTTCTAACGGCGTATAAAGGGTATAGATCAGTAAAAATATTTAAGCAGTAAAATAATAGGTAAGTTTTAGAAACTATATGAAAACATTTTGCCGGTCATCTCGATATTTTGAAAAGTTCGACGTGATAACTCAAAAGTAAATACAGATTTAGATTTAAACGTATTGTAGAAAAACGTCGCCCATTGTCGAACAAAGATCCAGTTTCCCACGGAAGATAAGTTCCTTATCTTAATCAGAGAAAGGACTAGTCAAAATTCTTTTCAATATTTTCTAGCAGCAATCTTTGCTATAAGCCCATGAAAAAGATGTTCAAATTTTAATTAAAGTGAAGCTAAATCGGCAAGAGCAAACATTTCTCGTTACTCTAGAACTTGATATAAGTTTCGGAAAGTTCATTTCTTAAGTTTCATTTAGAATTATGGAAGTATAGAATTTAATAGATTAGGATTCGTTATTTCGACATTATTTCTTTTAACGAATATTTTAAATGTTGAATAAATGATATCTTGAGAACTTTATCCGTAAGTCGTACATACATCTTAAGTAATATTGTATAGAAATTTTTAAAAGAAATTTATAAACTTTTATATAATTACTAATAACTGTCTAAATATATTGTTAAATATAACAATATTACTGTTGTAATAAGAAGTACTTAAATCATCGATCGAATTTTTATATTGATTTTTCGAATATTTTGTACAATTGGAAGTTCATTAAAGTACAGATTAACAAACGAAGTTGTCAAAATTAAAGATCATCTTTAAAATGGACAATTGTCTTTATTGGTTAACTTTTTAATCTTACCTTTACGAATGCATGTTATTTGTTTTTAGTTTTAATAAGTAAATCAATTTTTAATAAAAATTTTTTAATTCTTAGTAACCCAACACCTTGCATTATCTAATAATTATTAATTTATTAAAAATTAATAAAAGTAATAAAACTGACAATTTACGCTATTAATTAAAAAAGAAAGTTACCTCATTATTTATGAGTAATTTGTAAATCTCGTTTATTAGCAAAGTTATTAAAATCTTTAATATTATTTATAATTATTTCTTAAAGCATTCTTTACTATTAATTGCTTTAGGTCGGACTTCTAAGTATAAATCAGAATATTGGACAAAAATACCATAGGTAATTTAGATGTAAAATTTTATTTAAATATTACAGGCTACAATAGACATTATAGCTATTTAGCTAAACTCTCTGCTTATCTAGTATGTGTAGGATTAGGAATTCGAGTTATATATCATTTCTATTACATTCAAGTAAATTCTAGAATAATGTTTCTTTTTTCTAGAAAGTACGTTACACTACCAAGAGATATAGAATTCATAACATATATAAAATTATTGTTTTTGTTTCCTTATGGTGTTGAAATTGATTTTTATTAAAACCAAGTCGACAACCATAATCTTAAGAAATACTTCATGTTTAATAATTGTTGATATAGCGTTTCGCTTTGAAATAACTAAGCAAAATAATAAAAAAAAAAAAAAAAACATGATTATGACATCGCAAAGTCATAAAATTCTCAGTGATCGTATGACATACTTGGTAGCGAAAAAATTGCCGACGAATCAAAATAATTGATATTTAATTTAATAAGCCGAATTTTTTATTTATGAATGCAGAATTTCAATCAAACGACACGTTGTATTATGAAACGTAGTATCTTCTACAAGTTTTAAGGAGGGAAGGGAAAGCATTTTATCGATAATATGTCAATCGAATGACTGGAGTTCGATGTTAAGATTAAAAAAAATTTAATCATTTGCGCTGACTATTGTGTATCGAAAAGGATTTTCATACCACAAAGCTGTATACTCGAGTACACAGAGATTCAGGAATAATGAACGAGCAATAGGTATTATAATCTATACATTCAATATTATTTTCCGTCTGTTAATTCAATTTTTCACTTAAAAATTATAACGGCTGTTACTTAAAGAAATTCCATGCCATTGTAATATTAAATAATAATAATAATAATAATAATAATAATAATAATAATATTCATTATTGATATATTTAGCAATAAGAAAGTAATCTCGGATTATAATATGCATAAAGTTAATAAAAATTAATCAAAAAGTTAAAAAAAATTATAATTTTCACTCATTTTAATGTAGGATTATAAATAACAGGATTTAAAATAACGTTTACATTAAATAAGCAAAAAGGAAAATATTTTTATAGTTCTATTAACTGTACTAGTCCAGGGATGTAAGAAGAATGCCGGAAAAAGTAAAGTAATGACGAATTTTTAATACACTTTTGAAAGTTCTCTGTAGGTAATTTCTGTGAAGGTTATATTCCGTTATAATAATAGCGTTAATGAGCCATTTGCATACAATATTCTAACATTGTATGCCCTTACTTATAATAAAACCGGTGGTACATTAACACTTGAGAAAATTTACACGAGTACATTCCTCTTATATGGTAATTTTTAATACCGGCTCATAATTAATAGGCGGCTTTCACTAAATCAAAGTGTTATTTCTCTACGTATTGTCGTACCACTTCGTTTGCTCTATAAGTCCTCTATAATATTTTACTTTTTTTCGGCCACCGTCACGCTAATTATCTTTATTAAATTAATAACGGGTACAAACACGACAATATGCAAATTAGCAGAGTACGGACGTGACTGACTGCGTACCATTAAAGCAAATAAAATCTTGCACTTCAGATTTAAATCAACATTAAAACATTTATTTTTATATAAATATAAAAATAAATTCATAATTTACGTTAATATCAACACTATTTTATTTTACTAAAGAACTTATCCGAAAACCTTAATACGTAACTTCAAAAAAATTAATGCCTCTTAATTATTAAATTCAAACAAACGTATTTAATTTCAATTTTCATCAATATATATTTATTCACTCGTTATACTCCCATTTTATTAAAATTGTATAAGGCGGAAGGAAGTTCGTGAATGTGTATTTTTTACAATGGCGACGTGTAGAGCTTCGACCCCATGTTATTCCCAATGAAATTTAGTGTTATTTTTAATGTTAAAGAATTAGAATAATCAAATTCATATAGCGAGAATAATAAATATGCTCATCGGCTTGACAGTTGGTGCGCTTCGCTTAAACAAAGAGAGAACGATAAATAAGAGGGTGAAGAGAGGAGAGTCAGTTACACATTTATCCTACTGGGTGTAATAAAAAAGTAGTATTTCAAAAGGGTGCCGATGGTTAGAAAATCTAGAAAGTCATGAGGGAACTAAAAATTCAAAATTGATTATGAAAAATTTCTGGATGCAGAAATAAGTTAATTATATTAATTAATTATATTTTAAATAACGTTATTCATGAGCAGGACGTAGAAAATTATTTGTTACTTTGTACTTTAGGCATTAATATCGATTTGAATGAATGTGTAACTTTCATTAAAGATTAAACCGAATTAATTTTATTATTAAAAACGTTTCCATGTAAAAATTTCTTACTGTCGTTACACTTATTCATTTTATTCCAATATTTAATATTTCTTTTATAATTCAATTAGAACGTGAATTATTTTAAAATCATTAAAATCGAATTTTTTATTTTAAAACTATATTTCACGTTCTTATGTATTACAAGATTGTCAAATTAAAGGTTTTGTTCCAAATAAGTACTAATCATAACGTATTACAATTGCTGTAACAAATACACTGTTTATCTTAATGAAATGAAATAATCGAACTGTATAAATAACTTGTAATGTATACCACAATTCAGATCGATCTCGAAAGATACGTGTGTCGATTTTTCTTAGAAAATAAAGATATTTCTGATGGGTCTTTTTGATCAGCTAATCGTCCATTTACTTTTACAATACAAATCGTAACGACTAGAGAAAATGTACCGGTACAAATAAAAATAAAACGTATGACAAATACGCTTTTTATAGAAAAAAGACAAAGGGATTGTATATCTGGTCTTCGATTTCCCAGGTTAGAGATTGTGATTAGCTGCGAAAGAAAATATAAAGAACGGGATGCGCGTGTAAAGGATTTTAGAATCGTATCTTCGGTCGGGTACGGGACTTGATCGATAAAAATTAAATGAAAAACGGGTGACTATTGTAAAGGGTGATCCTCAATCTACAAAACATTCTGCATCGTATTATTAAGTTGAAAACGCTAAAACCAATGGTAAATATATTGTAGGTCATACAAGTAAGTACACGCTTCGCGTGGCATCAATTACAACTTTGTTACCCAACACAGTTACCCAAAATTCCAATAAGTCGAATCACGTTATAGAAATCGTGTTATTGAATTCTTTTGTTAAATTCAGTATCCTATACAATTATAAAAGATGGCTTTTCATATTATATAGTCAATCCTTATATAGTCTATATGAGAAAATGAATTTATATTTTGATGTTTTTTAAAAATTATAAACATCATCGTATTCGTTATAATTATATCTGATTTATTTGTAATTTTTATTAGAGAATATAATTTAATTTATCCGTACGTTAATAAATATTAGAACTGTAGTAATTATAAAATATTTAAATGTTAAATAAAGTATCGATAACGTGATATAATTTATTAATGATAGAAATATTAATGATATTAACATAATAAATTTGAAGAAGACTTGAAAAACAATTTATAACATTCTTTTCGAGACATGAAATTGTATTGCAGTAGATAGTGTAACTAAAAGAGAAATTAAAAACTGGACGGTATATTTGTATAAAGAGGAAGAAAAAAAAATATAAAAAAAAAAAAAAAATAGGAGCTTATCATGTTATATAGGAAGAAGAATCAAAAAAATATTATTAAACTTTTCCGCACGATTGTACTGAGTCAATATTTATAAAGTCGGAAGATGATGAGCACAAAAAGAATATGTATAAAGTTATTGCATTGAAAAATTTCAGGAAGTATTTGTGAACAATGCACACTATTAAAGCCTAAGTAAATGAAAGTTATGCTCCTTAATTATTTTATCGATCATACAATGAGGAGCAGAAGATGTGGGGTGAAAAATGTATAACAACAGACTCTTACCTGAGAGTCGGCTTAAAATTTAATATATAATTTTTTTCTGCATATTTATATAAAGCCCAGCAAATATTAATATAGTGAATAGTTTAACTATGTTAGTATTACTAACAAATGTTATTTCAATGCCGATCCATCCATGCATCATAATATCAAATAATAATCGAAAAACATGAATTGAATTATTGAAGTTGTGCGTATGAGTATGTAGATAGAAGTTTTAGAATATGTTGTTACCAACTCTTATTGGTAACTCATGAAAATAATAAATTTTTTATTTCAAAATATTTAAAATAATTGACTATTATTTTACGTATTAATGACGTTTCTATTATTTAAAAATGTAGCTTTAAAACAACAATATTAAAAAGCGAAATAAAAACACAGGCATAAAATTATTATATTAAGAAGTGCAAAATTAATGTAAATAAACTTAAATAAAATATTAAATAACGGAGATTTTTAACTTCAATGCCTATCAATAATATTGTATTTATAATTATTTGTATCTAAAAAGGTTAATTATATATATAAATAAAACAAGAACAAAAAAAAAAGTGAAAAACTAGTAATAGTTTTAATGGGATTAATGCTTGAGTTATTACAAACCAAAGAAAAGAAAGTGAAGAAAAAAAGACAAAGTAATGTAAGAAAAATTGTAATTCGTCTCAGAAAACTCGTGCTTAAGAAAACTTATAAAATTGATGTAACCTCCCAGTGAATCCGTAAATTAATTAAAGAAAAGATTTTGCGATACGAATGTTCTGCTGCTCGTACGGCTTCTATTAATTCTAGTAAAGTATCACAATTAATTACTAGAGAAGCGATTATTTTCTCCCCCACATTACTATTATCAAATGCGGTATTGAATCTGGCACAGAGAGCATCAGTCCTGTGTAATATACCTACAAAAGCGACTTAATGCACGTATGTAAACCAACACGCGTGCCTCGGCAAACGAGACCACACGTAGATTAGGGTAGCACGTACGATGCATACAGAAACAAATAGACGACGAATAAATGTATAAGTGTGCATTATACCGTGCGAAAACCGGCTCGAGATTATTTCTTCGTCGAACGCGGTGCGGAAGATCCAAGCAGAACTTTACGACGATGCACTTTAAAGGGCGAATCTAACTTTTAAAATTTTGTCTAAACGACGATTGTGCCGAGCAAGGCATCGGATTGCAATTGGCTGTATTATTTAAGAGAAGAATACGTAAAAATTGACGAAAATTAGTCGGAATTATCTTGTTAGTAGCGGTTAGAAGCGAACCGAGTCCCACAGACAGGCGTCACCCAGGTGTCGAAGATGGTGGATCGTGGCTTCGAATGCGGACATATCCCCCCGCCTCCCGCCCCCTCCCGCACGGGTGATGTTTGATTAAGGCCGCCGCCCTCCGCCATTGTGTCAGAAAAGAAAAAGCTCGCGTGTATGAGTGTCTGCGTAGTACACAGTATACGTACTGTGTACCCAAGTACTTAACCGAATAATGCAATATAAAGATTCCATTGGGAAGGGATGAAACGGAGTTTTACAGCTCGAATTTTGTTGACGCGGTGTTATTGGCCGTATATGCGTTGCCTGACCCCCGGCATTTCTTTTATGGGATCATTCATTGATTAGACTAATCGATTGTGCCCTCAAGAATCCAGGGAATCGGAGCTAAAGCAGACCTACTTCTTTAAAACCTTCACCCATATCCATGCGAATCTAGCATTATTTATTATTTAATTTTTTAAACTAACATTCTAGCCTTTCAACAATAATATTATAAATATATTATCGTTAAAATTATATATATATATATATAACATATAAACACGAATCCTCAACAGTCATATTAATTTATTCGAAATTATTAATATTTTTAGTTTTTACACTAGTTTTACACTAGACATTAGTTCAATTACAAATATATTCCTTACGATATAATAATGAAGTTGCCTCTTAACTCTTAATATTAATTATAATAATAAATATTTTAATAACTGCAGCGAATAAAGCATTTATTCGTTGCAGAAGTAATGATGAAGTACTTGGAAAAAAAAAAAAATATATATATATATATATATATATTAACGTTCAAAATGTTTACTTTTACTTTCCCTTTACCTCTTCGGCTCTTACACTCAATGCAATTGGTCAGCGTCATTTTTTTCATTATGTCACGCCTACCTCCAGGTAGGTTGACTTTCAGCTGCTACGGTAGTCGTACGATCTGGGCACAGGTCGATTCTCTCGACACCGTGTGCCTCATTGTATTATTAGCACGTTGCTGATTCCCTCGAGCACAGTTCGTAAAATCTTATAATAAAACCATAAGCATTATACTGCATTTCTTTATTCAAAAAATGAAATAAATTAACCTGAAAAATAAAATACTCGTAAATAAATAAAGAAAAGTCGCTCCCGTAAACGGTTATACGTTCTTGCATATTGGGTTCTAAAAAATAATTCAAATACCCGTTATTGAATTTGACTTTTTTTCTCTTTTTTTTTTATATATATTTTTATACAAAAAGTACGTATACGTTTGGATTGTTAAAATAACTAAGACATAATTGTATGGATAAGGGAGTAGGTGTGCGATCTGAAACGATAAACATTGGAGAAATGGCACAGCATGAAAATATATGTATATATATATATATAGGAGAGCGCGCGCAGAGGAGAGAAAATGTATTATAATTGAATGAAAGAGGCGAGGGGGAGTAGAATAGGGTCGCGTTTGGATTTCTAGTCGTGGCTATTGCTATTGTGAAGGCTCGATCCTCCTTTACGGCGTCGCTCTCGACAAATTGGACAATGACGAAAGATCAGTCGGGACTGCGCACGCGTCGAAAATAAACTCCCGCGCATCGACATTAACAAGATGCGGAAGATCGCCGAGGTCCGGATAATCGCGCATACGTAGTACGCAGGGGCCACCCCGTGGATAATCCGAGGACGCGTGCCTTTATTCAGCACTCTGAAGCTTCTTTGGGCTCTCTCTTCTCTCGGCTACAATAGATCGGCCGGACTCGATTCAAACCTTCCGCGCGCTTAGACAATGTCGAAGATGAAATATTAAGGGCGAGCCGGTGACTGTGGAGCTCGGAAAATTACTCAGCGATCCTCAAGGACTTTGGCGCTCGTCTCATTGTCGCCGGCGTTGATCTTCTCTTCTGGCCACTTCTGCTGCTTTTGCGGCGAGCACGCGGATCTTTAACAGCCGCAGCATCAGCAGCTGGACCTCGACCACGATCTCGACCACGATCTCGACTGGTCATTCGTTACCAGTGTCATAAAGTTTTTATTAAAACAACAAGCAAGCCATTCTCTCCGTGTCTTTTGTTTTATCGAGCAGTTATCCATCATGCTCTGCCCATTATTTCTTTTCTGTTTTTTTTTGTTTTTTTGTTTTTTGTTTTTGTTTTTGTTTTTTAGATAAAAATCAATTCGAGAAGCTCTGTTAATGCCTCTATTTACCTGAAATCCAAAAACTTTCAAAGTAAGTAGCACTGATAAAAAGATCCCAACTAATTTAATGTCGTAAATTTTTCTTTAATATGTTACTTAACGGCACAGGCTTTTTCATTTATTATATTGAATACATTTTAATGACTTACTTTAATATCGTTAATTCATTAATGGTATCAATTTTCCGATGAATTATTCCAGCATTAAATTATTATGATATTATTTTCGCTCTTTTTACTTTCTTTCAGTATTTTTTTTTTTGCCAATTTCTACTTACTCAAATTACATTTCGAAACAAGTATATTATTATGATAATAAAAGTTTTTATTTTAATAATAAAATATATTCTAAATAATAATACGTTATAAAATAATAAATGAATCGCACTACTGTTAAAAGTAAAATACTTTTACTAAAGGTCAAGTTGAAGGGGCAAAGCAGGTGAATCCCGAGTATTTTAAGAAAAAACAAATTAACTATTCTTATTCAGAGCTCAAGAAAGTATACGCATTCTGCAGCAGCAAAAGCAGTATCAGATATACAAAAAAAATGTATATCATTTAATTTCAAATTGATTCCTTCCAGATTTATGAAAAGAAATTTCTTTATATCTAATAATGGTTAATTAATACTTACTATTGTCTCACGATTTAAGTTTCCGGCTTACACTCCCTTAAGCGTTATGTTTAAGAAACAAATAATTTTGTTACTAAATGTCATATAATGATATATCAATAATTAAACGTGATATTATTACGTAAAACATTCTCGTGACGGAGAATATTATTAATTAAGAAGGAGTAGTGTAAATTGTATTTTGGAAAAATCTAAAAACATTTTGTAAAAGCGACTGGAATAAATGTCAAAGACACCCCTGGATCTGTATAAAAAGTACTCGAAAGGCAAGTCGTTGGATGTGAGAAGTACGGTATCGGAGGATACATTATAAAGGAAAGCCACCGGTTATACATGATTACAATTGAGCCTGGCAAAAGAGCTATTACAAGGTACGAGATGACCCAAGTGTCCATTCAAATGGCATTTTCGCGCTTATGTCACAATGATTCTTGGAAGCGCGAATGTAAAGGGACGCAAAGTGCAAATAGAGGAAGGAAGGAAGGAGGGGGCATTGCGACCCGATCAATGAAGTCCTACAGGACGTGCCTCCCGCTGGGCCCCGACGAACGCCCACTACGACTTTCGAGACGTTCATTCATGAAAATTTTTCTACTCAATGAACGCTTGACCTTCTCCACCCCTCCGCCGACCCCCACATCATACGCCGACACATTTTTCCATCATATTCAGGCTCGGCCGTGGTCTTTCTCAGCCAACGATTCTCGATGAAGACAGAGAGGGAGAGAGAGAGAGAGAGAAAAAAGAAAGAAAAAAACCGAGAAAACGTGAATTTTCACCGAGTAGGTTACAGGTACTCGAGGCTCACAATGCTTCTTCAACCTTGCTGAATGAAAGTCACACTCTACGGATGCATCCCACTGGCAACTCGTGTGCTGCGTTACATGTGCGTGTGTACACGGCTTTGGCTAGCGGTCACTTTTCATTGTCACTCCTCGGGAATTGTTCGGACTTCCTAGCTCTTTCTTACCTCGCGCTGATTCTTCCCGGACTGAGTCGAGTGTCTTCCCGGACTCATTCAATGAATTCTAGTTTGTTCTTTCGAAGATTCGTTACCATCCGACCACGGCCGCCCTTTACTTTTACTCTCATTCAAGCATCTGAAAGGAAGTCTGAATTGTGAGGTGCTTGGAATTTCTTCTTTTCCCTCGAGAGGATCGCCATGTTTCCGGTACGCGGACCTTTTCAAGTCGGAACTGAGCCCGACCTCATCGAGAATAAATACGCTTTAAATACGTCTGTGGGAAAGTAACTCGACTGTCCTCCTACGTCTCCTTTTACCTCTCCTTATTAACGCGTTACTTTGCAATTACTGCTAAGCTGCATGATTTTTACACACCTTCGAAATTACTTTTTTTTTCTTTCCGCCCCGTCTTTCTTTCTTTCTGTCTTTCTTTTTTCTTTTTTTTTTTTTTTTTTTTTTTTTTTTTTTTAAAGTTTCAATGGAAGTTTTAATTTGATTAAAAAAAAAAATAATAATAATAATAAAAATGGAAATAAAATCAATACGATGGTTAAAAATCATCGGAGTTTTATAAGTTTATTCGTACAATTTGTACGTGATATAATAACAATAATAATAATAATAATAGTCCCAGCTGTATTAGAATTTTAATCAATTGATATCAAAAAAATTATATTTTTAAAAATATTCTATTACTAATGATAATTTTAAATGTAATTCGGAATCAAAGTATTCATTAAATAATAGTTTGATTTATAGTTTTTGATTATGTTCAGTGCTTTTACAAAAAAACTCGTACTTATATTTGAATTTACGTATAAACATTTTCTTTTATGCACTGTAACTATATATTTGAATATTAGTTTTATAAACTAATCGATTCAAAGCGTAACAATTTCTAGTTAAGCTGGTGAGCCAAACAAAAACCGACACTATAAATCTCCCGATCAAAGTAGAACAATTTAGATTTATTTATATATTATATTATATGTATTTAAATAGAAAAAATAGATTTTAATCTATACTCATAACCTTACAGTTATCGAGAGAGAGAGAGAGAGAGAGAGAGATTTTTTAAGAATTGAAAAATTATGAAAGCGAATGTGAAAAAGATAGATCGAGTGAAATTATTATATAACTCTATAGTAGTATTTTGGAAAAGATTTCAAGTATGATAAAAAAGTATATAACATTCTGTATTATCCTGATATAAAAATATTTATGTCATTAAAATATTCGAAGGATTTCATGTACGTACCTTTACTATTTGAATATTTTAACGAGAATGTCATAATGAGAATTAATTGGGTTTAACTAAATGGATTCTCAAAATATATTTGAAGCATTTTAAATAACTTAATTATACATATTCTTAAGAGAAGATCTGCATTAACTAAAGATTCTATATTAATTATTCGTTCTTTTTGTATTACGTAAAATATAATATATATATATTGTTATATATTGTATTGTATTATACCGATTGTGCTTACCGATAAAAAAACAATAAATTTATAAATCAAGGCAATGCAATAATTTTTCTTAAATAATTAATAAAATCAGTCTCTGATTAGAATTATCATTATAATACACACTGAGTCTGGCCCGATAAGATGTTCTAATGATGAAAACAGCATAACTGAATGTTTCGAAATTTTCATCGAAATGATTATATGCCGTGAACTTATACGTAAATACGATAAATAAATTCATATTAGAGATTTATCCTTTGTAGTATCTGATCCTAAAGAAAGTACAGGCGTGCAAATCGAGGCTCACGTAAATATCGTCGATCACGACGACAAATTTGCATTCTTTCGACTTTCCCCCATTATCGACGAAGGGTTGTTTAACCATGGCTTTAATTAAAAATCAGCGGAACGTGGTACGCTCGCTGACACGCGGAATTCATATCTTCCCCTCGGCCATTAGTTTCACGCACAATTTGTCGCATTGGAGATGTAGCTACGCGACACACGGACGTGTAGCCACGCACACCTGCGTATTATTCTTCAATAGTCCACTGGCACATTAGTACGAATACAAAATAAATATGTGAATAAGAATGAGAGGACCCTTTAAGCGGGTTTAATGCGATGCTCAGGGGAATTCATGATGAACGTCTCTCATTGTCCACTCTAACGACACGTGTACGGCTTTCTATGTATATATATATATATAGTTCTTACGAATTCTCAAGTTGAGCGGCTCGAAACATCAATTTTCTCATTAAGATTGCAAATCTTTAAATTGTTATCTGCCTAGTTGTACGAGTTTGAATTTTATGAACAATATTATAATATCTATTACAGATAAAATGAACGAAAATGAACGAAAATTTAATCGAAATAACTAGAAACACTAGTTAAATGGATTAACGTAAATGATGATCGTCATTACGTAGCCAAGGAATCGTGTTTCGCTTGTATGCTCAACACTTATGACGGAATTAAAAAGTTAAATGAACTAAATGTAATATAGGAAAGAAGGATCACGTGAGCGACATGAATATGTTTTACGCTAGCGTATAATAACAAGTGCACGTGCACTTTGGTCAGGGTGAACGTAATGCGTCGACCCTCTAAAATACCAGAGATGCATTGACAAGCATTAACGAGCATTAACAAGCATTATATATCAATGTTGTGCTCGTATTAGATACGCCAAGAAATGCACGACAGGCTCTGGATCTGGATATTGTTTCCGACCCGATTGCGCCATACGATCATCACGTTTACTAATAATAGTCGTAGAACGGCTTATCTGCAACTGGATCCTCAACTTCTTCTTTCTTAGTGTAATACTTCATGATCGGCAACTCCTTTTATACTTTCGACAAAATTAAACTAGTAATTCTATTAGCCGGAATTATTCGCTGAAGCGTTTTTACAATAACCTAACGATACATTAATAATAAAGAGACTATTTTTAATATGAGTATTTTTTATGAGATTGTATATAAAATTAGCTAATATTCATTGTCCAAGATATGATTGAAAGAATTGAATTATAAATAAATAAACACAATCAACTTTGCGACTCTTTTTATTGTACACTAAAAAACACTCTTTTATACAAAAAATTCAATTAAAATTATTTAAGGTTACAATAAATCTTCAGATAAGTTCTATATATAATTTAACTTTCATATAATTAAATATAAAATAAAAATAAATAAAATAAAAAAGAAGTAACTAATAAAATACAAGAACAATTCAGAGATTATTTGTGTCATGTATTGTATTTTAAAATATATTTAAAATGTCATTAAGATAATGATATTAAAAGGATAAAATTGAAATTGAAAGAATTAGCGAACTTTTCTGATAAAATAAAGGTATTAGAGTAAGAGTAATTAATCAGGATAAAGCGATTGCGGTCTGGTTATTACTCTGTAAATTTTTTTTCTCTCTCTCTCCTAAACTGAAGCTGAACTTATTAATTACGCTGGGCTCGATACGTCAAATCAGCCACCGATAATGAAATAATCATTATCATCAAACGCCAGGATCTCTCGCAAAATAAATCTGCTCTGCGCCACGAATTTACTCAAAGCTAATCAAATTGTACGCATGGTCGTATGCAATTTCACTTCTGCAAATAAGAAACATATTGTAGGCGACACAGCTTACACAAGACACGTGATCACGATTCCCTGCGAAGCGCAGGCTTCGCGATTCCCGCTAAGTTCAGACTTTAGTCTTGCCACTTGTAATTGAAGTGAACCGTAATTCGGCATAAGACATCCTTGTATTGAATTACCTTCTCATCTGAAAACATTTAATTGACTTCGACTTCATTTTATTATCCATCTTTAATATTTATTTCAGAGCTAGATTTCATAAATATGCATAAACGTGTTAAATGATTGTCGATCTTCTCTGCCTACAATAATCATCATTTAATTCATAATTATATATTTTTATTCTATAATTTTTATATTTTTGCCAGTCACGCATCATTATTTTCATTACATCTCCTTAGAACTTTATTAAAACTTATTAAAGTGATAACTAAACGAACTCTTATATGATTATATAATTAACAAATCTAACTAAGTTTCTAAAACTTTATCGTGAATACTTTTATTTATTAGTTGCCATTAAAATTTAAGTGACGTATAAACTGTCTAAATTATTTGATGAAAACAACGATTAAATTTATAATAAAAAATATTTTAAAAGATTAACATTTTTTTTATAATTTGTATAAATTATAAGATTTTCAAAGGCATAACGAATCGCTAATAAATAGTTAATTTGAAATTTGTTGGCTTTCACAATCCTTTAATCATATATAATGATGAAGTACTGGTCGTAAGGCAAATTTACAAGCACTTGACAAGCTTTTCATTTACTCATTACATCAAGAGCTTATATGTAAATAAAACGAGTAGCGTTTTGCAAAGTATATTGTGGGAGTTATGCTCGTCGAGAGGTAAGATTGAAAAGCGTTAGCCGGATGAGTAAATAAAATTTACAGTTGTCGGTGGTAATGATCGCCGAGCTAATGTTGAGCTCCGTCGGGCCACTCGTCAGTCGCCTGGACAAATAAAAAGAGACGGAGAATAAGGAAGAGAGAGAGAGAGAGAGAGAGAGAGAGAGAGAGAAAAACTACTCGAACTTAGATTCGAAGCCAGGGAGATGACAATGTCGAGGAGCGCGTCGAGGGGCCAATAACTCATGCATATAATAAAATTTTGTACTCATTCGAAAGAAGGAGGACGTGGACGTGTACGAGGAGGAGGAGGAGGAGGAGGAGGATAATGCACTTTTAGGAGAATGAGAGGGAATCCAGCCCCGAATTGCGGCGAGGCGCAGCAAAAATGCGCATCGGACATGGCTTTTCCGGGCCCCGGCGTACTTTTCTCCGTTTTCTCCGCGCACACACGCGTTAATGGACCGTCATAATGGTTTCCTCAGCCAATAAAAATCCCTCTCGGGGGCCTACGTGCGCATACGTGCGCATATATATACGGCTCGACTACCCTCAGGTCGCTAAACTGCCAATTTTCCAGGACATTGATTTTTTTTTTCTCTTACTTTAAGAGGATCAAGAAGAGGGGGAGGACTTCTTGTCCGTTCTGAGAAATGAGCGGCCATGCATTTTAAAACGGTAGCGCCTGCGAGTCTCTAAAGAACCTCGGGCAATTGACGCGTGCAGGACTTCTTTTTATTCAATGCTTTGTCGATTATTATTAGTTCCTCTCTTAGGGCTTGCTATTCTTAAACACAGTTTACACTATACTTCCAAGTTTCTTTACACACCTAGTCTCGATTTATCGATACTCGAATACTCGAGTATCCCACCTTCGTGTAAAATTATTGTTTATAGAGCTCGCTACTGTATAACAGTAAACAATATATTTATTTATTTTTTTTTTATACATTCCTCAACTGCTTCGTTCACACATTGTAAATGAAATTTATCTTCTTGTGCATTATTCTGATATGAAGTTTTTCTCGACAAACCTAGTGTTATATTATATATTTTACGTTTATATTATTACTTTCATTGAAATAAAATTCTTTATCTCAAATAGTACTTTTACTTTAAAATCGATCGATTTAATGTTAAAGTCCGATCACTGCAATGTCAACGTTAATGTAATTTAGCGAGTGTACCAGTATCCGTTGTAAGTCCGATTAAGAAATTTAAACATGAAATTGAATTTTTTTTTAAGTAGTCATAGATACAACTCCAACCCCCGTAATATATCCACGTGAATGAGCTACGAAAATCACGAGTGGAGCGACGATGCTTGGTTGAAGGAAATCTCAGTCGCTTACACAATCGACACCTTAAAGTACCGATGACAACAGTCAATATAATAATAGCTGTACTAAGAGAGTGGCACAGAGGCGACATATGTTTCTGCGTGCGTCTTATTATAAAATCGTGGGGCGCTACTCCCCCTCCCTCATCGGAGTGATCCCATGGCGTGTGCTCGATCATTTTTGATGAGCGCCTCCCTACCCCCAGATCGTGTATTTATTGCCCTTGTATATGTGCATCTTTCCTTCGAAAAATCTTTAGATTCTTCAATAGAACGTATTTCATGGCTGCTTGATCGATGTTGCGCATCTAAACGACTTACACTTTAACAAGAGCACTAAATGCCAAGGATTTCTTTATTTTTTATTGCCCTAAATTTGTACCGGGAACGTATACTTGAATCTTGAAAACTTTAAGCCGCTCACCAATAAAAATTAAAGTAATTATACGGGATGAAAGAAAGAATGAAAAATTACGTATGTATGATAATGAAAAAGCTATGAAGTTTGACTTTTTATAATATTTTGCCGTTAATGTAAATTGTACTTGATTTATTTAAAAATAACCGTTTAAATAAGTAAAATTATATCGATATCGCGTAAGGCACGTATTGAACAATACTAAATCCTGTTAAACTGTATTCAGTATTATTTATCAGTGAAAGTATCACTTTACATAGATGAAACATCGAACAAAGAAGTATGATAAATTAATATTATAATCTAATTGAGGAGAAATCGTATTGTTCGATATAAACATATAAATGTAGATTATCCAATGAAATGGATTTTTTAATTCTTTTCGCAAGCAGTATCAGCGATTATGGTGCTAGCCTTAAGAGTATACGTATTTAGAAAGAGAAACGCCTTGAGAAATATTGAATAAACTAATAAACTAATAACCTCAAAAGCAGTTATTCGTTCCAAGCGAAACGCATGATTGTGCGCTCGTAGAATAACCAGCGTCAGATTCCCCTTTCTTTTACTTTCGATCAGCGAGAGCGGCGTCATCGTTTTATCGATACGATCTCACATCTGCTGAAAAGTACAACTATATACCCACTCTGTAGCTGCAATGAGAAACCACCCCGATAAATACTTGCCAAAAGTGCGCGCAAACGCGTGTCAAATTAAATTACAGCCCCGAAATGATATGTCCCAAGGTCTTCCATTCATGGCAACTATGTGAAGGGAATTCGAGATTTATCTTGAAATAATAATAAGAGACTCTTCAGACAGACGGTGAGAGGGCGGAAGAAATCAAAGGGAGAGAGAATATAGAATTAAATGACATATTGATCGGCATATTATTGATTAAAATAAATCGACTCTTGTTCGAACGATAAACCGTACGATTTTCAGAGTCGCTGATCTTTAATTCTTTTCTTCTTTGTTATTTGTCAAAATATCAGTCGCCATTACCTTTTGCAGACATTCATTAATAATACGCTGATAGCATAATAATAATTGCTTACTCGTACGTACGTTAATAAGATTCTCAACGTATTCGTATCTAAAAAGAATGAATTTTATAAGCTGATTAGATTGATCCTTATGTATGACTTGTACGTTTGTTCGGATATTCTTAAAATTAAATTAAATTATTATCACCTATTAAATTATTTCATCGTTATAGTCATTATTTTAAGTAATTTTTTTAACAATTAGTATATGTAAAGGTTATTATTTTATTTATTGTAACATGACATGTAAAACGAAATTTAACCTTTTTATTTCTATGTGAATTAATTAACGATCTCTGGTATTTTAGTTTATGACGGAATGATGAAAGTTGCAGCTTCGATAGAATTTGCAAATAAAAAATACGTACGTATTATAAAATGATAAGTAATTTTGACGCTCGCAGTAATAGCACTTGAACTGTGAACAAAGGCGTTAGGAATAGAAAAGTAGTTGGTATGCGGTAGCGTAACAAATGAATACAAACGACCTTAGGAAGAGGAAGAGCATAACGTACGACTCTCAGCTGCGAGTTAGGCGTCGTCGAAGCATGATGGAAAAAAGTTCGCGTTACGCTTTTTAGCACTGGTCAAATTGTATTTTTAATTTAACGGAGTGGTGTTTAATTTAAAGGAGATAAAACGCCATGAAATAGAGAAAGAGAGATGAAAATTAAATGCACATACGTGTGTCTCTTTGTGTGTGTAACGAGCAGATCGAGGGGGAAATAATCAAGTAATCGAGTATTTTTGAAATTGCGAAGATACGACGCTCAATATCCTTTAGAATAATAAATTACAATAATAAAAGAAGCATTAGATAGATGTGCTGTAATACTGTAAACGATTATAAGCACTTACGTTCTTCAATGAGGATGCCGACGGATGGCAATTTCTTTATTTCTTCGCTAACTAATAGAAACCGTACGCGTTCGTTCGTGAACGCAAAATTTTATTAAAAAAATAAATTCCATTCATATTTTCCCATTACATATAGCGTGCTAATAACATTTCAAACGGGTTTAATAACCGCGCTCTATTTACTCGGTACATTTTCTTATTACTTCTGTCGAACAAAACGAATAACGATGCCAAGTACCTTCTCATTTGTCATTGGACACGAACTAATCGTTGAGTACTTATGCATTTATGTCTACGTCATCGTTTTACATTGACCGTACGTAGCACGTGAAATTTTCATCGCGGCGCACGAGTTGGCGAAATTAGGGAAGTTGCGAATTCCGGGGCTGTCGAAGTGGGGTTATTGGGGTCGGCCTTCCAAATTTCACCGAGCAGTTGGAAATTGAAATACAAGACAAATTAAAAAGAGATTGTCTTCGTAATACAAATAAGAAATGGCGAATCTAAAGCTCAGACCGACAGTTCTGAAAATGTTTGGAACGAAAGTATTTGGCAATTTTTAATTTAAAATATCGAATAAAACTTTAACAAAAGCATTTTAATTCACATTATATTTATATTTATATTTATATTTAATTATTACAGTGTTAATTAATTTATGACGTATTATTTAAATTAAATGTTTTCGTTTCCTTTCACAATCTTCACGCTTATAAAAGTTTAACTAAAAAAAATAGCATATCGTTCACTTATTGACTAATTTATTATTTAGTACAAAATCACAAATAAAATTTAACTTACGAAGCAATCAGACTTCTCATTAGGAATTTTTATTTTATCACATAATTTATAAGCCCTTTTAACACATTCCGTAGTAACCAACTAAAATTTGAAATTAAGAATTCCAAAATAAGAAATTATGTAAAAATAAAAATAAATATTACTAAAAAAATAAAATCATAATTTGCATAATAAAAAAAAATAATGTGATTATTAATGAAGATATTATATTTTAATAATAATTACTAACGTTAATTTATCAAATTAAAAAAAAAAAAAAAAACCTTATTGAAAGAAACAGTAAACATTAATAGAATATTCATTTAAAATGCTTACCCCTGAGATTTCGAAAGTAAATAATGTAAGAAAAACAACAAAAACAATCACGCAAATATTTGTATTGTAGAAAGACATTTTTGTTTCATTAATAATAATTCTTTTTATTTCTTATACAGAAACGACTTGTGGTAATTTTATTACTTCTCAATGCGATAAATACGAAAGAAAAATTATATATTTGTTATAAATATATTATTCTTATTATTATGAAAATTGATAGAAAAAAACTTGAAAAAAACTTGAAAAAAACTAGAATAAAAAGTAGATGATTAGGTAATAAGAGCAAAAAAGAGATCGGACCGGGATCACAGAGGAATAAAACAAAAGCTTTGATATAAGATTCGAAGAACGTGATATAGACATAAAATACATCACAAGAATGCATGACATTTTATTATAATATTTATATGGCAATAAAAGTGCGATGTTGTATAACAGAAGTAAATGCTCTGTTTGGCTATTCTCTATTCATATAATATATTA
Organism: Ceratosolen fusciceps; assembly: GCA_018883505.1. Taxonomy (NCBI): domain Eukaryota; kingdom Metazoa; phylum Arthropoda; class Insecta; order Hymenoptera; family Agaonidae; genus Ceratosolen; species Ceratosolen fusciceps. The sequence goes on from RCIC01000002.1 coordinate 5,888,409, forward strand.
AGTATTTATTAACGTTTTATGGAAAGCCTAGAGGCTTTCAATCCATAATAGCTGCCACCGGCGTACCAATAGAAGGTATTAATAGAAATTTATTAATTAAATAAAGAATTTATCGTATCTTTAATTGATATTTAATTTTTACTCGTCGCAAAATAATGTACTTTTACGAATGTAATATAGTTAAAAATACGGCAAATTATAAGACGTGACTTTAAATGAAAATCATTAAATCTATGAAAGTGCAGTGTATGAATTTAATATAACACATCGTACCTAAGATAGTTCTCGATATATCAACGCTAGATATTTGGCATTCGCTTCCACTTTCATGAAAGTGAAGCCCACTTTACGATAATAGTCTCCAGTGATTGTTTCACCTTCGGTGCGCGAGAATATTTAAGTCAATAACCTCGAACAGAGAAACAGACTTACTTTACATTAAATATAATTTTTTCAAATATAGAAAAAGCATTTTGGAATTGAATTGATTATATTTTCAATATGATATATTTTTATTGACACTTGCAATTTTATTAAATAATACAAATGATAAAAAGTAGGTTAAATATTTTTTAAATGCACTGTATCGACAGCGTCAATACGTTTTATCAATTAAGTAGACATAAAAATACAAGTAAAGTTAATATGTCCCAATAGTCGAAAATTTTTATTAAAAGTTTATATAATTTATAATACATTGTCAAAATAATGATGGAACGAATTCGTCTAAATTATTAACACTTATTCTCGTCTACTTTCATTTTCTACACTAATACATTGGATACATTGTTTCTACCGGAACATGAATAATATTTATATTATTTTTTAGTACATATAATTTTAAAGCAAGTTCTGCTACTGCAACGCATTTATTCTAGTTTATCGCATTTATGTACTTTAATATAGTTCAACTAAAACAATAAAATGAAAAATATAAAATTTTAAAAATTGAACTCACAAAAGGAATAAAAAAAATTTATAAAGTTATTTTATTTTACTTACGTAGCAATCGTTCCATTTTTGAGGATCTTCTATTTTCCGACAATGACGCATAGCTTTTTGAAAGCATTCAAATTTTGTTTCGGCCTTTAAAATTACATTTTATTGGGGTGTAATATAATATTATAACAAATGTATATTCTTAGAATTTATAATTAATCTATAATATTAATCTTTCTTTTTATTATACCTGAAGAAAATATTACAAATATTATATTTTGTAAACGAAATGAATAAGAATGTCGTGTATTAAATAGATTTTAAATATAATACACCTATGTTATTATTAAAAAAAAAAAAGCAAAAAAATTTAATTATTTGTTTTATTATTTCCTTAGATAAATTTACTATTCATTTACTTCTTTCTGATTTGATCTGTAGTATTGTTAAAAGTTTTCAATAAGGCTTTCATTAAAATTTATGGATTTTCAATTGTACGTAAGTTGAGTCGAGTTTGAATTTGAAGAAAATTTTTTAATAAATATTGAAATAATGGTAGCAACGAAAGATTTTATGAATTATAATTATAACAATAATTATATATATTATATAAGTAGTATATACAATATATTTTATTTAATTATCAGTATTGTATATATAAATATCCACGCTATGTATATATAATACATATATTGAATTAATTTCTTTTTTTAATAGGAATACTGGTAAATAAATAAATGTTTGTAAGTTATTTCGTATTAATATATTTTTTAGAATATTAGACTTGAGCATATAAAATTTTAACACTTACATATATATTATTTGTTAACAAAAATGTAATAAACATGCAGAAATATAAAGTATATGGGAACATAATTTACTTTTCAGGGATAATAACATACAATTTCAAAATATTATTATAAAATATTACTTCTTAATATGATTAAATATATTTACAACAGTATAAATACGATAATATTTTAAATCATAAAATATATTATTTTATAATATGCTCATATCTTTAGATAAGTTCGAAAAAACATGTCCATAAAAAGATTTTATAATTTTGTTGAAAAAAAAAAAAATAAATAAAAATATTAAATTAAAAAATATTACAATTTAATAGAGTCCTCGATGTGATTTCATGATTTCTAATATTTAATTATAAATGTAAAATTAATTGTATCGAAGACTTTTTTATTTACACTTATAAATTAAAACAATAATACTTATTACGTAAAAAAATCTTATATTTTTAAATTAAATATTTAACGTATAAATATATATTATAAATAAGAGATACTAGTGATGATACCAATTTTATGAATGGAATCTCCAGAATAATAATAATAATAATAAAGTTGTAAAAAATACGATACGCTAAAATAATTGAATTTATTTTTTTGTTATTGAATTAATTAATTTGATAGTTTGATAGTTTTATCAAATTTTTATAGATTATTCATATTCATATTCATTATTCAAATTTTTTGCTTATACAAATATACGTGTGTGTGCGCATTCAAACATAATGTCACATAGGAATTGTTAGAAAATTGCAGTTAAAAATATTGAATGTATAATATTGATTAAGTTTTTTTTTAATAACGAAAAATGTATTGTGTATTGTTCTCTCAGAGAAAAGTTTTTTGACATTGCACTTAATTTTTTCTACAAATTACGTTAATTTTTAAAACCAATACAAATCTCAAATGCTCATATAAATGAATTTATTAATATTTAATACAGGCATTGATGTTCAATTATATCGCAATTATAAATTGAAACTTTTTATATTCAGATCAAACGTTGTGATTTCATCTGAGATTTTATCTCAGTTCGGAAATACTCTCCTTATTGTTACATGCACAATGTGAAATTATAGGCTACGTAGGATTGAGTTACTCTATCATTTGGTACAAATAGCATAGTGAATAAATAAATGGGATATCAAAAGTTCGGTTCATCGACAACTAAATAGTCGACGCGCGTACTATTAACATTTACAAATGTACAAATAAAAATTATAAACCTTTATTTTTATACAAATATTTATATTATCAAAATATCAGATGATTATCAGAAAGTAAATATTCAGGAGAAACAATGTGGCCAATGACCGTGATAAAATCCCTTTATTGAATTTAACCTGACTTTCAGATAGAAATAAACAAAAAATGAACAAAAGCAAAAAACGCGACGAGTACATTTGAGCGGCAATCACTACGTCGTAGTAAATCGTGAAAGAGTAGTCGTAAAACAGCTTGGGGTATCAGTTTTATTTTATTCAGCAAGATATAACTTTACCTGAGAAAATATTTACGCAGCCTTATTCAAGCACTATTATGTCATGACTGTATAAGCATCCTTTACAAGTATTCAGCTAATATAATAGGCTTACAGGCATTAATCTCTTAAGTGTTTTCCTTGAAAACAACTTGAAAGGTTGTAAAAACATTCTAATTTGCTCGTCATTTGCTTGTGTAGCTACTGACTCCAGTCATCACCAGTGTATTACATTGATTCGCATGTACAATACATTGATTAGCGAAATTAAAAAATTGATAATCCAGAGGATTTTTTTATTATAGTAGTTTTATGCCGAAATAATATGAGTATAGGAATAATTTTTTTTTTTTGCTTTTTGTTTTATTAAATTACTTTTAATTTATATCCTTGGTAGTATATATTTTAAATACTAATTATCCCTCAGTTATCGAATGATTATTTTCTTTAAATCCAGCTCGCAATTTTTAATTATCTTATAATAAATTACGATAATTATTATAATAAGTGAAAGTAAAAGAATACAAAATATATATACACCGATGTACAAGCGTCGGTATTAATTAATAACGATCTTTTCATGTCTCGATGCGCTTTCTTACATTTAGAAAATATTAAAGAGATTATCACGTCTATTTCCTATTCCAATAATTATGTTAATGAGTATAAAAAAAAAAAAAGTTTTATACTGATATTGAATAAAATATTGATTTATTTGCATTAATGTACTAACGCAATAGTTGGAAGAAAAAAAACTAAATTACGAAAATTGATATCTTATATTGTCAAAATGCGTCAAGGATTTATAACTTAAAAATAAATATAACAATTCAATAGACAATGTTACGTTGCTATATTGTAGTACAAATTTTTATACTCGTTTTATTCGAAATGTACAAAACTTTTAAATAATATATAAAACTATTTTATATCGCTACGTTAAGCGGATACGTAAAATCTAAATATATAATAGTTCATAATATACTTGTAAATAATATAAATATATACGACTCTAATACATAAATATTTTCAAGTTAACGAAAATTAAATATACTTACCGAGAATAAGCACGAAGAGTACAACATTGAAAATAGCGATAACAACTTTTCGGGCCAATTTTCAATACTTAAGCTAAAAATTAATCATATATTGAGGATGGCGGGTGTACGGGATAAGTCTGGTATTTATTCAGTTAGGACAAGGGCGTTTAATCCCCGACGGGGACCGAAGCTGCGTAACGTTAACGTCCATACCTGACAACCGATCCAGTCCCGAGTCGTCCAGAGGTCGTAGCCTATGCAACGAATTATACAAGAAATTGGGAAATTTAAGCCGAGCCTTTATTTCCGATAATATTGATTCAGGGAAAGCAAACATATCGACTCTCTGATACGTATCGTTCAATAACAATTAACAATAATTCATAATTATATCTTTATATTATTTAAAATTTTCATTTTCATGGATTATTGGTTAAGTTTTAATAATTATGTTAATAATTAGCAGCATTTTGATTTCTCGCAATGACATATCATTTTACGTGAATTAGATATTTGCTGTAATATATAATATTGGGAGTAAATAAAAAAATTACTATTTTCCTATATTAAGAGATAATGTCGTAAATTACAATCGCATCAATGTATTGATAATACGCGTGTCACTATAATTTGAACAATGCGCACTATATAATGTTTTATACTGATAAATATTCTTAATATACGAAATTAATAATTATATGAATATCGAATATTAATTTAATAATATTTATTTTTCGTGAAGTTTTGAAAATGCAAATTCTGCGATATAGTCCGTAGTGCATTAATAATATCAGTTAATTGAATACGCGATATGCTCAGTAGGCTTAAAAAATAATTTGCCATTAAGTAGATATTGGCTTTTCTTCCTAAATGGAAATAATTTACGTTTTGAGCACCTTACGGGTGAGAATTGATTATTTTCACGACCCCGATACGTTTTTATTAGTTATTAGCTATTATTAACTATTACTTCATTCATCTTATTGCTAAATAAAATAAATATTACTAGTTTAAACGTTATTATCTTTGTATTACTGAGGTATCACTTTATCTCTTCTTGTGTATACGCGTGAGAAGAAAAAAATTGGGAAGATTGCTTGAAGCAAAACATTTCAAGCAAGAATAATACTAAAATAATCGATACTTTTCTAAATTTTTTAATAAACATTTAAATCTAAACCTAAAGAAAATAAACAAAGATATTGACTACAGTCAATTTCGTTATAATTAATTTTATGAAAATGTTTGGTATTTAATGTCATTTATCATGAGTTACTTATTAAAACTCCACTGACCTTGATCGGCAAAGAGCCTTTTCAATTTCTGTACATTGTTTCTAACGGTTTTAAAGCTATTAAGCTTTAATCAGGGAAATCAATCGCTCGATCGTCCTCCATACGTTTTCGTGAATTCTCGAGAATTATAATGATTATTGTGCACAACTCCAAATGAAGCTCAAGGTTCTTGAATCGATGACATCTGCGTTAATTTCAAAATGTTCATTTAACGATTTTACTTTCATTTACACCTTCTAATATGATTGACCTCGAGTGAAAGCATATCCCGTGAGTTTATAGACAATAATTTAATTAAAAACGTAAGCCAAAGTAGTAGTAACAATTTATAGAAGGAACGTCGGTTGTAGCAGGTGATGTCTAACGGAATTCAGGAATCGTTGGAGCTTAGATATGCCTTCGATACACGTATAAAAACGCATTTCGTCGTACCTGATCTATCTGCCACGGAGTACTTATTAAAATCTACTAAAATCTAAAGACTTCCGGTGCCGACCTCCTTTTGGCTTAGGTGGACGCTGACTCCCTGCGCTCTCCGCTCGAGGTCAGCTCATCATCTCGGTTTCCAATCAGTGATGACTCTGCAAGAGATGAGCCTCTTATCTTATCTCAAGCGGCCACTGCTGCCGAGACTTTCGAGCCTCTCGACAGTGTTCGAGGTTCGTCCCGCGCGGGGGATCACCGCATTGACAAAAGTAAAGTAATAGAATAAACAAAACAGCTTATACGTATATATATATAGACTATATTTACTCGTTGCGATCGATATTGCGTGACGGTTTTGGAAAAGTAATGTTGTTTTATTTTAAAAATACGAATCCATACGAACAACGTTAACTGAGTTAAAAAATCATGCATACAGATGGTAATCGATTGCAAAAACTTTAGTTAAAAATATGCATACGCGAAAGTATGTCGTCGAAGGTCAATGAGTGCGTTATAAGGTAAGCGCAAGGTATCCGCTCGCTACAGATACTCCTGATACCTGATAATAAAATCAGCCATCGGTATCCAGCACTGTTCACGATCTCGATTGTGAACTGAGAGCACAACCAGTTTACTTCGTTACATGGGGAATTGGGGGGGAGGGGGCGACGACACCATCTACACAGCATCAATTCAGGTTTTGAAGGGTAGAAAAGTACACGCATCCCTAACAATTAAATCTCCCATTTTCTTTCTTTTTACTTTAATGCGTTCAGTTCAACGTGATATGTTGCACGTTACTATGCTTTTTAAGTAGCTCAATTAATTTTTTTTTTTTATATAGTACTGCACGCGCTATCGTCACTAAATGCCCAGTGAACAATTGATGAAACTTCAATTTTCACATATAATATATTCAATTCAAGAATAATTTCATTATTCATATGTTAAAATAAAGCTTTTATATCTTTATAACAACATGGCTTTACATACTATTTCTTCAGTCAATGATTAGTTTTTATTTTTACATTTATAAAAAATATTTCTCCCCTTGTAATGAGTACTATATGAGTATTAATTTCACTGGATGTATCTATGCTATAATTTCACAATTTACATATTACATTTAATAGGTGTACAATCTTATTAAATATAATAAAGCATGAATTAATATAATTTATTACACGTTTAAAATATTTACGTTATTATTTACGAAATATTTACGAAATATCTATATCAAATAAATTGCTTTTTCTATTTATACAAATCTTTGAAAATAATTTTAAGTACTATAATTTCATAATAATGCCTTTCATTACAGATACCGAGTACGAAAGAAAGTAAATTGTAAAGCAGGCACAGTTCTTTATGATTCTTTCTATAATAAATATTAGAAAATAACTTGATTTACAAATATGTTAAGATTATTATAGTTATTGATCTACATTGTTGATATTTATCTATTCTAATTATTATAAGAAGAAAAGGCGAGATAGACGTAGTTAGGATAAGTTCTCGATTGTTGATTAAGGGAATGATGAAATTACGGAGCCTGTACGTCATCATAACATTAGAGAATTGAAACATTATTTTGTTGTCCTGAGTTATTGATATAATCCCGATTTTAGTGGAAGATAATTATACTAACAAAGAGAAACAATTTCCAATAATTTATTGGTATAAATATTTAAATGGTAAGGAAAAATTGGTTTCAAGAAATTTATTCATAATTCATATATTTTATTAGTTTTTATTACAAAAGTTATAGGCATGTTAAAAGCTAAATTGTTTTGTTTTTTTATTAATACAATTTATAGGTTGATATGTTCGATATTAATAATCGCATTATAATTTTCATATCGATTATTAGATAAATCAGTCAGTTTTGCATAGTAAATAATTAGAATTTCAGTCATTTATGAGGTAGATATGGTTTTACATGAATGGTACTGCTTACAAACATCACATCACGTATTTTAAAATCTTATAAAAATATTGTATATAGTATATAAGGTCTATTTTATATTAAAAAAAAAAAAAATATTTAGTTCTGCATTGACACAATACTATTTGAATGCACATTATGTAAATGTTGGTAACACATATTGGACGGAATTAATGCTCTCATTCCAAGCGAATAAGTAAAAATTATCTAATGTTTCAATCGCATTTAAAAAACTTTACTTACAGATGATTAAATTTTTTAAACTTAAATTAATAATAAACATTAATATTATAAATTTAATAAGTATACCAATACTTGAGAATCTGTTAATTGCATAAATTTGTAAAATAACGAACAACCGTTTTAATACACGTGGTAATAATAATTAGTTAAAATTACTGTATACTCTTGGATGCACTAGACGTATACGATATTATCTTAGAACAGTGCTGTAGTGGTGCTACGGGAATTTCAGATTAAAAATCATCATTTAGGATCGAGCAATTTATCGACGACTATTTAACGAGCTTGAATTCAGTAATTCAGTCAAAATAATTTTTTTTCATAATTAATTACTAGTTCTGAAGAAATTATTCTCAATTATAAACGATGCCTTAATGTCTAATAAATTGTTTTTATCAGTAATACAGCGTATCTCGTCATTGAATAAAATTTTTATCCAATTAGCACAGATGGCCGGATCGGCAGGAGTTGCGAGTAAGAGATTATTTCTAACGTAAAGAAATTTTAAGGGACCGGTACGAGCAGGTCGTTGATAATATTGTTGAATAGGTTCACGTAATTTAACTGGCACCGCCATCTATTGGGAGTCGGGGGAGAGATGCGAGTGGTCGTAGTTGACAGAGGCATTGAAAGGTTGTGTGTTGTAATGGGTCGAGCCGGCGTTCATATTAAGGGCATAAGCTTGCATATCCTGAGATCCGAGAGATGGAGCGGGTGACATAATCGGCGTAGGGGTTCCCTGCCTGGAAGACGACGCGTGATAAGGCGAAGAGCCGGAACCACAGCTGCTGGCGATGGCGGCCGCTGCCTTCTTCGCTGCGTACAGATTTGCCTCCTCCTGGGCCTTGCCGATGTTTTTTTTGTAACGAATTCTTTTATTGCCGAACCAATTGGACACCTGTGACATTGTTTTTTATTTTATTTTATTTTTTTTTTTATTCAATGAACGCTTTATACTAATTACTATGGCCATTCTTTGTAACGGTACCAATTATGATAAATTTACTAATTATTGATTATTGATATTTTATTAATAATTGATTTATATTACTTCAAATATCGTTAACGTTCTTTATAAAACTTTAAACTATATATATATATATAATATGAAGAGACGGGATAAAATAAATATTAGCCTAATGCCGTCAGCAGGACAGACAATAACCAAAGAAATATCGTTTACCTGAGACACAGTGATATCACATTTTCTTGCCAATTCTTCTTTTGCCTCCTCGCTCGGGTACGGGTTGCTTAAGTGAGAATAAAAATAAGCATTGAGTATTTCCGAGGCCTGTTTACTGAAGTTACGACGCTTTCGCCTAGCATCTAAGAATCGGCTCCTAAGGCTCATCACTGCTTCACACGTCTGCTGCTTAAGTTGAATCTGAATGTTGCTTAGCTTCTTTTGAATAATTTGAACAGTCTTTTCAACTTCCTTATTAGCGATCGGCCTCGCTGCGCTTTGATCTTTCAATAAAGTGACTACGTGACCCGTAAACATATTACAGTCTCTTTCGTATTTGGCAAGTTCTTGATGGTACCATTGTCTGATTGAGCTTAATTTACTGCGATAGTCGTAATGTTCGATAGCACTATCCAGTTGACTGAACAATAAACAATAATCAATTACTTATATCTATTCATTTATTATAACGGAATAAGAAAATTAATACATCAGAGTCACAACTCTTTTAAACTTTTATTCAATGAGCCATAAATGTTGATGCTATATATATTGTATTAATATTTTTTGAAATAACATTCTTATTAATATTAGTGCACTGATGTCAGTAATAGCGGATTTATAATATTTTAAGATTTAAATGATTAAATTTACAGTATGAAAAACGTTGTGAATTACCTTGACGTTCTCGAAGATGTAGAGCCACTGGTCTTTGTTGGTTCGGTCACGCCTTCGGCTATCAACATATTATCCAAACGCATCAATTGGGCATCAGGTTGTAGATCTTCCTCGTGAATATGGCGCAAGGACAAGCCCGTCTTCTCTTTAAACTCGCACAAAACATTGTACAGAGTCGGCATTAGTCTATGGTTTCGCAACGTACGCTTACGCTCGTGCGCTTCGTCTAGACTCTGAGTATGGATGTTCATTATTTGATGAAGCAGTTCGTTTATGTCCTTACGACGTATACCGTGCTCGCCTTCCTGGCCTATACGTAAATTAAATATCTCTTTAACTCATTCGTATCGTAGGAAAAATTAATTTTTTATTGGATTACGTAAATCTAGCAATGCTTTATGCGTAAAAATAAATTATATCTCCTTGATAACGTAAATTATAAATGATTTATCGTGATATGTAATTGATTCATACTATTAATAGGCCCTCCGACTCTGTAACCTCCTGTGTTAGTGATTCCATTATCTCCAATCAAATCAACAGCCGATACGGGAGAATGAATTAAGCGCCCAGATTCATCCATTATTGCTTCAAGGTTGTTTTATCTCTCTCTCTCTCTTTTTTTTTTTAAACAATATTCGCAATATATGATTCACGATTCTTGATCTTCTAAAGAAAAATAATTTTACACGTTATTAGGCATAATATATAGGCATAATATTTTTAATCTATTATAAAACTTTTTGGAATAAATTTCATCCGTTGTTTATAACAAATATCGTAAATATCATAAAAATTAATGCGTAGATTTTCCAATTATTGAATGCGGGTTATAAAATGTAAATATTACATATCTATCTTTACTGATATCGTCTTTTAATTTCAAATTAATCATTTATTCTGCGATTAATACATTTTCAGAAAATTTATTTATCGTTATAATAATCAAATAAAAAATATATTTGTTAAATTGTACTAAAAGATCGAAACAGATTAGAATTTCAATTTAAAAAATAACTCTATTCTTATATTGAATAATGTATACCGATTTTGGAAATTCAAATAAATTGTTTCATAATGCGATGTGACGTTTACCTGGACCAGGTACAATTGAAAGGAGTCCTAACGGTAAACTTTTCTTATACTACTGTAGGGTTAGATTGTTTGAAAGTTCAACATCTTGAAAGTGAAAAGGAATGTTGACAGGTAATATTCTCGAGTTCTAGTTAATTCTAAAGATTTTTTGGGGTTTTCTTCCGCAAAGGATAACGATTATTAATATTTTTCGTTTCAATATTTAATTTTAAAATTATTTTGGGTGTGTAGTTTAAAAAATTTCTTTAAATACGGTAATTCGAATTTAATAACATTAAATATTATATTCATTGTTAAAATGTATCGTACTTCTTTTTATAAAAAAAAATTTAATATTTTAATTATTAGGTATGAAATTATTACACGTAAGTTATTAATAAATTTATCATGTGAGCGTTTCTACTATTAGTCTCCAAATTAAAAATAAATTCGTCAGTTTAAATAATTAATTTTTATAATAGGAAATTATACAAAATATATAATGTGTACAATGAAACTTATTTATTAATATAAGTATATATTTCTAGAATTTAATATTAAACGAGAAAACAAATTTATATTCGAAGCGTATTTATCGTAAAGAAAGTTTTTTTTTTTTTTTTAAATCAAATTATCAACTGTTATATATTGTATATATACTCACATGCTTGTTTACATTCTTTCAACAAATTTGTACACAAAATGCGTATTATGCAAATAATCATAACAAACTATTATGCTTAATATATTATTCTTAATAATAATCATGACCTGTGTTGTATATTAGGAAGCTAGAACAAATTATATAACCTAAAATTCCGTATAAACATCATATTAAAACTACACTAACTGAACGCAACTGACTTATCAATGCTTCCCCGAACGCTTGGACCCAACATAACGTTTGCTTTTGTAGCAAGCATAAGCATTTTTATTGCAGCGAACCTAACCTCCAGAGAAACCTTTAGAGTTTTACCCCCACTCATACAATTTTTTCAAAAGGAAGAGCTAGGTACATGTATAGAACGTTGTATACCTAAATGACTCTATCCTGATTCTAAGGTGCAAGTTATTACTTTTCAAGCTATTTTACAGTATATTACATTCATTTCATTTATCTACTGACATTTTTAATTTATTTTATATACTTTACAAAAAAAAGAAAAATTAAAATGTTCTATTTAATTTCAGAGCAATAAATGGCAAAAAAAATTTCAATTACAAAAATGAATCAAAATAAAATACAAAAATTAAAAAAAAAAAGTTTTTTATAAGATAATTCAAATGGAAGTCCATAACTATAAAATATAATGCATTCAATCTGAAACCTAAATATTTTATTATAAAATAAGCAAATTAAACTAAAATTTTCATGATATAAATAATTTTTTAAATATATCTACTAAATAAAATCATTAAATATATTTATATTAATTATAAAAATATGCGTTTATAAAAAATATCCTGTTCAGTAAAAGATAAATTAACAAATTCGAAATTCGAAAATTTTTTTAATTACTAACCTGCAATTATTTCATTAGTAATGAAAAATGTTTATTAGGAATTAATTTGTTTTTTTTTAATAGCATTAATAAATTTTTAACTTCCTTTTTTACATTAAATATGATTTCATTTCTTTTTAAGCACTATAATTTTTTTATTTTTATATTTGTTAAAAAATAAGGAATTGAATCCATAATTAATATTTTAATTATTGCTGATGCGAAAATATTATTTTAATTATTTAAAAAATTATTTTAATACGTAAATAATTAAATAATTAAATACGTAAAGATTAAATAATTTCATTTATAAGTTATTTATATATTATATATTATATTTTTAAGATAAAAATTATTATACGTTGTATCATAAGGTATTAATAAATTAAATTAACGTATACATATTATTCACAATATATATAGGTTATAATATATATAATTCACGTATGATTTTTACGTTCAAATCTATGAGTGAACTAAATCCTAATTTTACTTAAAGAAATGGTATTTTAATGGTATTTTACATTATTTTATTTTTATTGTATCTTAAATTTATATACATTAAGAAAATATTTTAATAAAGTCATTATAATCTATAATTTAGGATTGAAATTAATCTAAAATTATGAAATCTATTGCATTTTCTTTGATATAAAATGATTAAAAAATTTATCTATGCAAACTTATAATAAAAAATTAACTTTTTTGTATAAGCGATTAAAAAATATATAATGAGTTTTTGATGCAAAAGCTTATACTAATGGCAATGAAGAAAAAGATCTTAATAAAAAAAAATAAAATATTGTTTAATTTTTTAAAATTATTGTTTAAAAATATGTCATAACTGTACTTTATGATATTATTATTTTATAAATAAAATGGTTTGTCATAATTTTTTATTCTAAAAAAATAAAAATATTCAGCCATTAAAAGTAAAATAAAATTTTAATAATTTATTAAATTAAAATAAAATATTTAAATTATTTTATTATAAATAATTACTGCCTATAACAATAAATTAGTTTAAAAAAAGAAGCTGTTAACAAAGTATTACAGGATATGATTTTTAAAAATTACGTCAAACGTTTGACGTGGTCAGTTTTTCTTCTTGTAGGCTTAATATAGCCTAAGAATTGTAATTCGGCAACAGCTTGAGTAAAGCGAGCACTGTATATGTATTAAGGATAATTATATTTATGAAATGAAGATTTTAAATATACATTTTAGTATTAATAAGATAAAAAGGATACTGCACTACTGGATCAACATCTTTCTCCTCCTCTGATTTATTTGGATCAATTACCGCTATAAAAGACTAAAACAAATAGCATATTATTATATCTTGTATAGAATTATAGTTATAGTTTTTATATTCTGTATTGAAATAAAAATATTAATATACTATCCATGAAAAAATTTATGATTCTATATTAATTACCTGTAACCAATCATATACATTGATCATTTTTCTTGCTTCTAAATGTAGTTTATAGATTATAGTAAGATCTGGATGCGTAGGAAGGATTTCTCTGTTTGATACACAGCAATCACACTGTATAAAATAATAGCTTATTAATAGTTTGTAAAAATATTAATTTTATTATTCTAAACTGTAATTACCTCGAGAATAGAATTTGGGTTATTTAAACTATTATGAATGGAAGCTTTCATTGATCCTTTTATAGCTTCATTTATTGAAATAGCATCATTATAACAAAATATCTCGTTTATCGGTACTTTATCAGGATTATATAAATATTTGTTAAATAGCTCTTTGTCTAAAAATTCAATGAAATTACTTTGTGCTTCTTTGTATGGTGAACGTTGTGTTTCTAATGTTTTAAGTTTTAATTTCTATTAAAAAGTCAGATAAATTTTATATTATAATTATTTCAAATGGTAAATTATGGGATAGTGATACTACACTTTCCTGACCTCTTTCCATTGAAAACGATTCATATTTTCATGAACTACATTCACTTCTGGAGCAGACATTTCGATATCTAAACTGGCATCTTTTATTACAAGCATATGATATTTTAATTTATCTACAACATAGTCTAGTGACGTTTTAGAGTTCTCTAAATACGATAAAATTGATTTTATATTTAACAATAAATCTTCTTTTGACAGGAAACTGATTAATTGAATAACTTTTTTATATTCAATTGAATCGCATAGATCAACATTTCTGACGGCTTTTGCGTATATTTCACGAAACTGTAATGAATATAATAATAACGTTGATATTATATGTTTGAAATATAATTTAATTTTACTTACATTTTTACCAAGTGGTAATCCGGGTAAAATTGAAGATAATTTATGTAAGCATGTCAGTACAATAACAAAATTATTCATATAAGTATGATAATCACTTAACAGATTTATTATTATACTCTGAAAAATTAAGTTTAATTAATTTGAAGTTAATTAATGTTAATCTAAAAATATTGGGTATTGCATACTCTAAATTCTTTTATATCAATTTCACTTTTGTTTAATGACTGAAGATATTTCTTAACTGATGGAAGATTTTTTAATCTTTTCAAATCTTCATTTGTTAGGTTTAATACTTGAGATTCTATATCTTTTTCATTACAGCAAATCAATTTTTCATTTTGCAAATAAAAGTGTTTCCACATGCACACCTATTTTAATAAAATTGTTTATATATTTGCAAGATAACATATATTGGAAAAGTAATTCCATTAGAATTACCTTATAGCTTTGAAGAAAACTTTTAACAGAAAAATCGTAATATAAAAATATATCAACAAGCAATTTAAAAGCTCGTCCAGTTAATTTGAATGGTATATTAGGCGATAAAACCACATCATCCAAAATATATGATAAACTTTGAAGTTGTGTTTGAGTATGAAAAACCTAAATAAATCAAATTTACGTAATATTTCTAATTAAGTGATTTAAAATACAATATTTCCAAAATATACCTGGACTTTTAATTTAGATGTGGCATTATATGAAAGAGAACGGTGAACTTTATGTAAAGTTGTAGCTAAGCCAAAAATTAATATGAATTTTATAGTCTTTAAATAGGAGCTAAAAAATTTTATGTAATTATAATACATTTAAAAATTAGAATTTCGGAAATAATTATATTTACCTGAGTATTAAAATGAAATCTTGTAATATCTCTGCTGAAAAGCTTTCAAAGTCTGGTAATATAATAACAACTGGATTATTACTTGCAACAGTTTCATTATACCAAGCAATCAGTGTATGAAAACTGCATTGGCTTCTCTTTAAATCATCTTGCTAGATAACAATACGGTATATTGAATTTTTGTTAAATTTAGTGGAGCAGATAATGTCTATATATCTTTTTTTTTAATATATATATATATATATATTAGCTTCACTTCAATTTGAGTCAAATGTAATAAATACGATAAACCTACTTCATGTGATCCAGTAATAATTTGGTATACGATTTCTTCAATTAAATTTTTTAAAGAAGAAGCATCTCTGGACCAAACCATAGAAATATATGGTGTTACCGATTGTAAATGTTCTGTAAGTTTCTCTAGAAGCAAATTATGATCAGCAAGGTTCACACCTGTAAAATGTTTAACATTATTAAATGTTCCTTTATATTTAATAAAATATCTTTTAGTACTGACAATGTATAAGTTATAATTAAAATATTTATAAGGTAATTCCTTTATTATGTGGTAAGTAATACAATTAAATATATAAAAGCTAAAATAAAAAATAAAATGTCTTAACTAACTGATATTTATTGAATGTTACATTCAATTGACTAAAAATATTGCTAAGTTTACATGTGAATCAATTATAAAAAATAAGAGAAATTATAAGAATTTTGACAACCTGCCAATAAAATACCAGTTGGAATTTCATCTATTAGAAATGGTAAATCTTTTACTTTGATGACAAAGTTTTTTAAATTTAATAAAATTTCACTAAAACTTTTTTTATTAACTTCCTAAAAAAAATGAAAATAAAAAATTAAACATAACATTAATAAATTAGATATACAAGGTAAATAAATATCATACGTCTATTGCACTTTTTACTATTGACCAATTTTTTTTAAATACTTTATACCATGGAGTACTTTTATATGAATCTTTTTTCACATCAACTTTCTTTTTGCCAAATTTCTTTTTAGCATAAGGAAATAGACCCTATAAAAATTAAGAATCAAGATAAACGTTGATTTTGTATTTATAAATTAATGCTAATAAAAAATACACAAAAAAAAATATAAAAGTAAATATATAAAATATAAAATAATGTTGATGTACAAATTAAAATAAGAACTTAGGTTACACCTATACAAAATAATAATAAATACCTTCGACACCGATACGTCTTCCATGTTTAAAAATTAATGTGTCTAATATGAATTTGTCCTTTTTAGTGAACCAGGACAGCAATGATTATGCGGATGCAAAGCTTACAATGCAAAGAAAGGCTAAAAAAAAATAATGTTGAAACAGACTAATAGCAGAGCAGTATACTTCCCGCCAATTTAATGCTTATACGTGCAGAAGAGTGAGGACTGCACACGCACAGGGGTCACATGCCCGGATTAAAAAGGACTAATTTAAATACCTAAAGTGACAATGTGTTGAAACATAATTGTTGTAATTAAAATTTATTTTAAATTACATCAGCGAGAGAGAGAGAGAGAGAGAGAGAGAGAGAGAGAGAGAGAAATGGTTTTCAAATATCCGAAAACTTAATTTTAATCATAATTTGTACATTAGGTATATTAATGATAGAAAAGGTAGCGAAAAACTTTGTACTAACAATATTTATAATGTTCTTGATAATATTGAAGATTGATGTTGACAATAAATTAATAAAAACAGATAATTTTACTACTCTGCGTAGTATATGAGATACCGTCTTACTACGTGTTTACGGATCATGAGAATGAGATAATCATGCAAGTTACTGTGTCAGAGGATACATTAAACAAATCTTGATAAATTTAAATGCATAGTGAGTAAGTGTTTACTACATAAAACTAAGTAACCGAATCTTGAGTGTGAATTCGCAGGAAAATCTGCGTAATTTGGGACGTAGTGGGAGACAGACCACCCGGAGAGCGTCGCTGCTTTCATTTGGATCATCTGCCAAGAGATCTCATAAAGCTCCTAGTGAAGCCCAAATACTTCTCCCAGAGGTTGCTGTGAATTCCATCTCAGACGCTTGGAACCGTGACCTCGTACCGGTTGTTCAGCACCAGATCAAGCAGACGCTGCTTTTATAATCGAACGAAGTAGAAACAAGTTCTCGATCTTCATTCGATTTCTTAAGCTACGTCCCACTACGTGTTACTGCCATGAAATTACAAATATATATATATATATATATTTACTCACACCGAACTTATAAGAGAATCTACTTACTATTTTAACATTTTTCGGATCCGAAACCTGTCATTGAGTCTCGACCCTATCGACGAGAAAGTTCGCCCCATGCTTTGTATCTTTTACTATGGCTAAGGATTCTGGGACTAATAATACAAACGATACCTTACATATAGTTAATTTTAGTTTATTATTGTTTTAGTAATAATAATAAATTTTGTATTAATACTATACTTATAAAAATGTACTCTTCGCTAAATATTGTTTCCAAATTAAAATACTTCTTTATAATATATAAAGATATAAAGATATAAAGATATAAAGATACATTTATATATATATTTAGAGCGAGAGAGAGAGAGAGAGAGAGAGAGAAAAATAACTACGTTATACAAATTAATTATTAAATTAAATATAAGAAACGTTTCAATATAAAATGAAAAATATGCGTTATTGAGGATCTTTCGAGAGATTTATTCTGTTTGTATCTTCCTCGAGTTACCCTTGCATATGATCTAGATCTGATATACAATGTTAGAATTCTTTTCTTTGTATAATTACAAGATAAGGGAGTTTACGTTTATGTATTTCATTTATAAATTTTCAGATTCAGGTCACCCATCGGGAATTTATTCATCATAATTTTTTTTTATACGTCGCCTCGGACTTCTTCGGAAGTATCACCGTTCAGAAGCTCATATTGGTTTTCCTCGTTATTCTGAATAAATGAAAACAGCATGATGTGAGTATATACAAAAATGAATTATTCCAAATTTTCTGTATTTCCCAGGCTACAGATTTATTTAGGTTCACGAATTTTTGCAGTAACAGTATTTACGTAAGTGGAATAAACTATTTTCTACACATTTTGCTTGCGATCCGTACATGTTTATTCTACTAATGTCAGAAATCTATAGGATTATTTGAAAAAAGTTATATATTATTTATATAAAAGTATTTATATAGAATTTAAATTGTATAAATTCGTTTACGAACCTTCGTGAGAAAAACATTTTTATCGACGTCTCTCGAAATACTCGCTTCAAAAAGTCCTTCTCCTGGTAAAGTCTTTATTTTCAACTGATACAATTCAGCCGTAGGCTTCGTATTGGCATTTAATTCGGATAAAAAGCCGTCCGTATCCCGAGATTTTTCAAAACGTAAAATTCCTGATAAAAAAATGATAAGTATTTTCGATCGTACAGTTTCTAAAATATCTATTGGACAGTTTGGAACAAATATTTATGTCGCCCACCTTGCGTAGGAATCAATTTGGCCGCCCACATGATTTCTCCTAAATCAAGTTTTTCGCATATATCACGATGGTCTGCCGTGTAAGAATTTAAAAATTTAATAAAATATTCGGCTGCTTTTTTAACTGTATCATCATCTAGTGGAACCTCGTGCCAACTCAAGCACGCACACCAGTGTGGCTCGATGAAGGCATCCGAGCATTTTCTATGAATAGGGATCTATAAAAAAAATCGTATTCCCATTATAATACATTTTATTAACGTTATTCATATAACTTTAAACGAATTGGGCGTTCTTTATCGTTTAAAATTTCTTTTAATTGTTTGAATATACCTATTTATTTAAACGTATTTTGTCTTGTTATTTTACAATATAATACAAATAACATACTGGGTTGTTCAAATCTACCTTATTAAATAAGCTGATGCCGCGGTCGCGTACATCCTTTTCTACGGGCTCCTCGAAGTTTAAAATATGCTTTAACGTGGCGTGTATATCGAAAGGCGTAGTCAGATGTTGGGCATTAAACAGAAAATTAGCATAAGCTTGAGGATGAGTCTGCTTGAACCAAGGCGGAAAGGTAAATGAGAAAAAAGGTAATCTCTCTTCCTGTTTGCCTTGAAGAGTGTTCCTAATTTCAGCGAATCTGTAAATGCGATAAAAAAAAAGAAATTAGTTAAACAATTTAAAAAGAACGCATTGATTAGAATTATTTCTTAAGTAAGTTTCAAATAACGGTTCACGTAACGAATATTGAATTAAATACCTATGGCCGTGGTCGCTCATTAAAATTAATATCGTATTATTTAAGTGTCCGAGTTCCTTCAGATCTTTAACCCAACGTAAAACGTCTTCATCCGCTACCCCGATATCATTATATGAATCATGAGATAGTTCACCGTGAAATCCAAAAATAAATTTCGGCTGATCCTTATATTTGTTCATAATTGACTTAATGTGGTTCAACATTAACTGAAAAATTGAAATGTTTTTAAAAAGCTTTCTGATAAATTATAGTTTTTTCTTATTATATTAAATTATACTCTTCAATTTAATGATATAATTTTTCTAATTATTCGTTTAAAAGTTATATATTTTTGCAGTTGCATAGTTTTAAAAATTTTTTTGAAATAAACAATAAATACAATAAATGGTATAATCATGTAACGTAGAAGACGATTTCAAAACATTTTAATATTATTAACAATAAAATAACTACAAAGCAAGAGTATGAGAGTTATTTCTGCTTGATTTTGCTTAGTCTGCAATTACTGTGCAAAGATCTAAACCCTTCTCTAGCTCTTCCCTTTCCCCTCCCTCACCCACTCGCTCTAGTATTCGGAAGTCCCAAAAAAATTTAAAGGAATATATTTAACTGTAACTGTACACTATAATTAAATGAATATAGAAAGTAAATATTAAGAGACTTGTGTGCTCAGGCCAAGAATCAATGTCACGAACGGCTTTCCTTTTCATGTTTCATTATATAAACTCCTGTAATTATTACTAAAAACGAAATGATACAGTATAAAGTAGTAGTATTTTTGTTTTGTTTTTTTTTGTTTTATTAGTAACCGATATCACGAGAAGTTGCATTTGTAAATAGAAGGTGAAAAGAATATAAAATGACTCACCATGTGTCGAGGCACTCCGCCGAGGCAAAATTTGTTTGAATTTTGGAAATAGGAGGAAGCCGCTAAATAGTAAGTTCTCATATAGTGATCGGTAGGCTGTTTATCGAATCCTTTAAGCCTATAGGTAAATGTGCCTATGTGATGTACATCCTCCATGAAAGCAGTGATGAATCCAGCCTGTTTATAATCCTTCCATATCATAGGATAGACGTCGACGTATTCGGCTTTGGAACCCATGCGTTTACGAGTCTCTGGTAATTCGAGCTCGATTTTCCCGGTCAGTATTGGAATAAGCGCTTGTGGCGTACCGTCCCCGACGATGTTATAACCTTTCAAGATTACGCTGCCGAGGCTTTGCTGCAGGTAATGATTCAACAGCGGCAACTTGCGGGCAAATGTATTCTGAGATAGCGAATCGAAACCAAATATGAGGACGTTGAGGTGCAAAGCTTCTTCGGGCACTTTGTTCCAATTAACGTCGCCTCTTTCATCATCCTCAGGATCATCTTTAACAGCTGCTATTACAGTGTGCCATCTGCGAGATATTTTTACGTTCTGTTATCAAGTTGGGCTTAGCAGCGGCGCCGTAAAAATAATACTTAGTCGCAATAATGTCGTTGATGTTTTGCTAGGGTATCAAAATTTAACATAAATAATTGTTACTCAGTAATTAATCATAAGTCGCTAATTTTAATGAGTACCCACTCCTCATCTCTTTAATTGTCTAAATTCAATAATTTAGTAAATAGTTTTTCTTTTCTTTTTTATAGAACATTTTTTCACGGCTAATATTGCAATTGTTTATAATTCAATGTTAAAGATAATAATAAATCTAGAATATCGGTGAAAATAAAAATTAATATAATTATTTTTCACTGTTCTAGCCTATATGCACATGTACGTACAATAATAAATCACTGATTTCATGCTTAATGAACCAATAGTTTATTAAAGAAAGAAAAAACACCCACCGTTTTCCACTTTGTGTTTGGCAATTAACTTCAGCATAATCACTTTTACGAAGAATATAAAACTTATCTGATTCAACGGTCTCGCTTAACTGATAGTTGTAGTCGTCCACTCTGAGAATTTCTAATACAATTTCATTTTATGAGTCTTATTTATATTAATATATATATATTATTTAATAAAAAAATACATACCATTAAATGAACATGTTATTCGGCCGTACTCTTTTGTTATTTTCCTGTCTATGAATAGCTTAGATCCTTGAGCTTTTACCCAATCGTCAGGTGAACATTTCAGTGGAGGAACATCGAAAATAAATTTCATTATTTCTGGATTGAATATGTCCAATTGTGGCAGCTTACACGTAGGGGAACCATCGCTAAAAATGTTTTTTTCTCTTTTAATTATCAAATTATATTTAAAAGACAAAAAGCAAATTCTTATATAATAATTCCATTTTCCCGTCTTCGACCCTATTTATTTATATTTATAACAAAATAGACAACTAAAAAAAAAGTTGGAAAATATATTGTTTACATCTACTGATTTTTCGCTTTATTCATCTATTAGCCCGTACTCGCTTAGCATCCAGTTTATTATAAATTATGCCTCGTTACATATATTGAAAAATATTTTATAATACTAATATTTTTTTTTAATTTTTTTTTTTTAAAGAACTAAAAAGTAAACAGTACTTGTATATTTCCGGAGAATTATAATCTAAATTTACTGCGCAAATTCTATGGCAATTTATTAATAAACGATAATAAATTTTTCCCGGGCAAATATAAGAAATAGATCTTTTGATGTATCTGTAGATAAATTTAGGTAAAACAAAAAAATCGATTATTTGTTGAAACTAACTTTTCATTTTTATAGAATGAAACATTTGCTTACCGTACATAAAGTGTATCTTCGTTCGAATTTTTGATGAGCTGCATCATCTGCCTACTAAGTAATTAATCAAACAATCAATAAAACAAATGCAAAAATCACACTTTCTTTATAAAAATAATATGAAAGTGATTTTCATGAATTTAAGGTAAGAGGTAAATCAAGATATTTTACGCACGTATACTTACAGTTTGTCATCCCGATTATTTCCACCATAAGATATTATTTCCCACTTAAAAAATTGTATTAGATAAAAAATTATTACAACTAATCCTGATACGAGCAGCAGACGTTTGAAATAAAATGATGCAATCCGCATTTTCTTTTAGTTAATTATGCCTTTGATTTCAACAAGACAACATTAATGAGAGGCAAATGACACTTCTAATTGACTTTTCAAAACTATTGTAAATTATTGATATTTTGAAATACTATTTTGAGGAACATTTTCCAAGGACTGCTTTATATAGATTTAATGTTTAACATTCATACGGTTTGCGGGCGCATTATCAATACTTTCTTTTGTCACGGTTATAATAATCCCTGAAATTAAGCAGATCGTTTATAATATTACATATCCATATTTTTCAATGTACCGCTATGTATGTATTAGTATTCCTTACGTTTTTTAAACCGAAACGAATTTATTATTACAATTTTTATGAATTTTTATAATCTTCCTCCAACACATTTTCGACTATATTAGTTAATTTAATATAAAAAAACGAAAATTCATTTTTAATATAATCAAAAATAATTAACTTATATTATTTATACAGTAAATCAAAGCTTAATAGTGTTTTACTTTGAGGGTAGATTCCCTATATATCTCTACATGTACACCTATTAATAATAATAACAACAATAATAATAATAATAATAATAATATATTATTATAAGTATGTTGTGCTTGTAAAGAATTGAAAAATTGTAAAAAAATTGGTATTTGCAAGACTTAAGAATAACGAACTCAAGACTTGGATTAATAAAATTAAACTAAAATCCAACTAAAATTATCAAAATTATACGAGAGGCGTAAAAAGGCATTTCGGAGAGATAGAGAGAAAAAAAAACCTGATCTAATGTGTATACGCCAGAAACGCAGGCGATAAAACACATGACTTGGTTGCGGATCAAATGCTTGCGATTGAATCGAATGTATGACGTTTAAAGTTCGTATAGGGCGGATGGCTTCCAAGGGGGTGGGGCGATTCCTCTCGATATTCGTGAAATACCAGCCAGGTACTTTGTATAAAATGTTATAACACGTGGCCTCGCGGCTCTTTAGTATTTAGTGAACTGAAGCCGGTCTATAGGCGTATACTCTTATCGCCCGATGAATGATCGTTCGATCGTTATGGATGATTATTATTCCCTCCCAATTCTTAACTCTAAAGCAAAATATTCACTTGGTTTAAATGGTAGATTAAAAATAGCTCGGCGCACTTCTTAAAATAATTTTTCCTTTGTGATCTGAAACTTAACCGAGCTAAGTCCACCGCTTGCATAGCCGCAGACTGACTGAATAATTAATTCAAAGAGTTCCAGCGAGGCTCTGCAACAGCCACCGGTTCCGTATCACGCATAATAAAGATAACGAAATACTTTTTCGCATCTACGTACCCATAGACTCAACCGAAGCTGCTCGCTAGTGTTCATACACGTATTTATGCATAGAACTTTGTTGAATATAATATACTCGCATACTGACAATAATTACAATGCATTAATTACAATGCACCCACGTAATTTAAAACAACAGCGGATTACTTCTAACTGGGCTTTCAACGTCTTTTTTCAATTTTCATAAAACTCTCGGTATACTTTTCTGTCGCTTTATGTGAATATTATAATATATAGAATCGCTCTTTTTATCTGAATACGTATTACGTAAAATTCCATTACAACTCCTTACGATGATTCTTCGCGTGCGGGATTTGCATTCTGATCTTTTGTTATTGGGGTTACGAGAGAAAATAATATATTTCCAAAGAAATCGATAATTTTCTTCTTGGCATTGGCAGTGTATAGTAAAAAGTATAATATATCGACACATGCCCGGATATTTTTCGTATTCCGAATGTCTAATATCGATAAGTGTTCCATAAAATTGTATAAACCATAAAGTAAAAGTAATAAAAATTGTAAAGGTCATCGAGACACGAGATTTTACTTGCGATAAAATATTATCTACTCTATTATTCTCTACTCTATTATTATATTTTACTTTTAAACAATAGTTTCTCGTAAGGCTTTTGAAACAAAATTTCAGTATCAAATAGTCAATTTTAATAGGGGCCATGCATTTTTTTACGAGATGACGATAAATTCAAAACACTTAAATGCCGCTTTGTGTACAATACATCATTTATTTTGATAACATTCTCAGCTATTTTTTAATTAATTTTTCATATTTATTTTATTCCATCAATTACTTATTTAATACAACTTATTATTATTTTGATTCGTATCATTTGCAATTCGTATTAAATATCATATAAACAATTAAATTAATCAAATCTGTAATAGGATTTGAAAAATTTAGTGCTTTACCAATATTATCAAGGAAATTTTGTTAATCTCTATTCTTATCGTAGGTAAGTACTTGTATCGTATAATCTAATCTTATCTGTATTCCTAAATGTACAAATATAAAGAATAAATTATAAAACCTATATTGCTTTTATTAAAAATTAATGGTAGAATTTACATGAAAGTACAATGTATTTACGTACGCGTTACAAAGTAATTAAAGTATTTTATTAAACTAGTCAAGTTAAATTTTAATTCAATTACGATTATATTTTACTGTAATAGTAATTGATTGAGAAAAATCTTTCGTTTCTCAGGAATCATCAGTTTCTGATTGTATAAATAAATATTATACTTTTTACGAAAGTACGAAATACTAAATAATTAAATCTACATATATTATTTATTAAACAATTGTCCTATGAAAATAACTAATACTTCATTTGTTAGATTAAACAAATCGTCATCCTTAACTTTGTCGGATCGATCAAAATATATACACTAAATCAGTTTTGGATATCCTAAGCATCGTATAAGCTAAAAGATTTAATTCAATTATATACGTGATATTGTAGATTGTCAAGCATTTCAAATAAATATTGGAAATGGCTTGAATTTCATTTTCTATTAATTATGGACACAGTAATTATTAATAATAATGTTAAATTTTTCAAACAGGTGCATTAAACAAACAAAAATTATGAATCTGAGACTAAGGTATGAAAAATCTACGGGGAAAACGACAATTTTTTTCCCATTAAACGATTTATATTATTCCTGACAATGTTCTATTTAGGTCATGAGTCATGACTATTTTAATTAAAATATTTTTGGGACTAATTTGATTTTATTGAATTCATCAATTCTCGAAACCAAGAGTGTCGTAAATCATTCCTTTGACTCAATAGGTTATCAATTACCAATAAAGTATATCCGTAATTCGAATGATTAGTTTTGCAAGTATTGCAATAAAAATGCTCAAGTGTAAGGGGTTCAGAGGAAAGGGGCTGAATGTCGAAAATTTGAATTATCGAATTTTTCTTAAATGAAATCAACCGCAGAACGTTCGATATGCAATTTGATCTTTAAATTCTATAGGGCTCAGTGTAATAATAAAATAATTAGATTAAATTTGTTAATGCTTTCTGTAAATTTTTACAATTTTATTTCATCTCAACAATAAAAATTATTGTAATAGTTAAAATTATATTTAAGCGATGAACGAACGATTGCATTAATTTCTTTTTGTATACTATAAATCATCACACATTGATATTTCAACAGAGGCATGTACTATATACATGGTAACTGACATGAGGATTTTCTTAGAATTCTTAGGAAATACGTATTACGCCGATTCTCATTCCTTTAGTCGTTATCGATAAAAATATTCGTCATTTCTGTTCTTTCGGGACTTGCGAATTAATGCGCAGCTTGCTGTTCAGCCTCTGAAGCTGCTCGACTCGATCATTGTGAGCCCCTAAAAAAATATTGAGCCGCCGTGGCTGACACTCGGTCCCCGCGTCGGAACAGGTCGTCCATACGGGCGCGTCGTTCCAAAGTAAATCAAATCCACCGACGCGCGTCTCTCGACCTGTCAGCAAACGATCAAAGTCCAGAATGTTCAATACGTCATCGATCAGGTCGAATTTCAGTCGGAAGTCCTCCGGACTAGTCGCGTTCAGTGACGGCGAGGCATTGACTTCCAGGAGCCAGGGTTTCAAAAACTCATCCAGGATCACGTCGTAGCCGTAGAGTTCGAAGGAATTCTGGCTCTGTATAATGATGGACTGTACAGCTTGTAAGCTCGCCATTATTACACCTAGAATATATATATATATACATACACACACACACACACAATATATATATATATATATTTATTTATTTATTTATTTTTAAAGGCTTTATTCCGATATATTAGGTGAACTGAATTCAGTTACGTTTTACGGATTATTAACAATGTCTGGGCAATAAAATAAATAGGGGCCAAAATAAACACTAAATATAGTAAAATATATTTTATTTAATAATTTTAGGCAAGAAGTATCGATTTTTATTTATTTATTGGGGCTATTCGCACGTCGTACCGAATAATGATTTGAAGAATTGATAAAGGCCACAATGCCAATTTACAAAGCGAATAATACGTAAAATAATGTAAATACAGTGTAGATGGACCTGCAATATTTTGTAACAATTCGTTAACGACTTCGTCCCCGTGGTGGGCAGTGAGGTACTTGCGAAGACTGCATAGGGCCCACTTACGGCCAAGTTTGATCCACGGTGTTTTGTCGTCCTCCTGTCCGATTTTCTTCCCTATTGTTTCCAAATTATGCTTAGATTTTTTTGCTTTCAATTGAATCGACATGTTTGTCAAATGTACTCGGGTGTCGTCGATGCGCTTTAACGAGAACTGCTCGCCGGAAAGACGGGCGAAGCCTTCGCGCGCCAGCCAAACCTTCAATGGGTTGAATGACGTCACTAGCACGTAGATTCGCAGATCGAACTTGTGGCCTTTTGAAAATTACCATGAAACGTGACCGGTTTATTAAATGTCGCTGCATCAGATTATCCTTTAATTATTTATTCAATTATTTATTCGAATTATCGATATAACTACTGTTAATTGAAATGAAAGCGTCCCCTGCCAGTAATTATCGTGCTATTATCCTATTATTATTTATCTAATTTAAAATAATATGTAATAGATAATAATAATCTGTTTATATTTAATTATTATACATGTACCGTATAATTTTTAATATTTTTATTATTATGTTAGACAGAAATATACCTGAAATATGTATTTTTATATTTTCCGAGTATTTCTTTAACAATTTACGCCACAAGAAATCATTAATGATAATTATTAAAAAGTAATAACCTCCAAGTAAATAGGGATTGTCGATATACTTCTGAACAATGTAAGTTGCTTGATAAGTTACAGGATCGATTTCTGAAGTACTAACAATTGGTGGGCATTCTTTCGCTCGCCATTCGGCGAGATCTTTCATTCGTTGAAACAAAAATATACCTCTACCCTATGAGTATAATAAATAATATTGATCCATATTGTTTTTAAATAATAATTTGTCAAGTCTTAGCCGTGTTTAGTGATGTATTATATACAGGCTTACGCGAAATATTCCATTTACTTTAACTCTTTTGCACATCCATCACGTCGTACATTTAGAAGAATACCGTTTAAAAACGAAAAAAAAAAAACCATATATATAAACTCGATTAACCAAATGATTATAAACTATTAAAAACTGCTCTCGCGTCAATATAATATTATTTTGAAAATATAAGAATCGAAAATGAATGACGATAGTATAATTTTGAATAAATATCAGAATTGGAGGCCGTTGTTTTAATTTAAAGAAATTAATGCAACGTTATGAATAGTTTTAATTTACATTTTGAATAATATTAATAATTAATTTAAAAAGAAACAATGTACGTATGTCTAGGTAATATTTTGCAGGAGAAAGTGATATTAAAAATTAATAATCTACAGTAAAACTATACGAGATTTATAATTAATCAGCATAGTAGTACTGCGACAGAAAATTAATGTTCGAGTAGCCTGAATTTATAAATAATTTATTAATAACATCGACTGTTCACGTCCAATATTCACACGCGTCCAATTTTAATATAAAACTTACGTTCCTACCTGCGATCCGGCTGCGGGTTTAACGATCCACGTAGTCCCATGTTTTTTTCGATGCTCCTCTATCAGCATCCAATATTCATGTGGTAATTCAAAAGACATGGGCATGGCATCGCAAAATTCGGCCTCTCTCGTTTTCCCGGCTTTAAGCAACATTCTCTTGTATCGCTTTAGATTTCGGTATAAATAATTTTTACGCGTGAGTTCACTGTGATTTCGAAAATGTGAAACCCTTTGTTGAGGCCTAATCTTACTGTCAAGAGCGAATTTTAAATCGCTCGTATCGCACCACCAGATATCCCACGTCGAATCACGATAATCAAATATCTATTCAAGCATAAAAAGATTTTTTTTTTATTTATCCTGCATGGTAATTCGAAAAAATTGTCACCCCTTCAAAGTTATAAGGATTTCCGATTATTTCTCAAGATATTTATAATTTTATCGTTACGCTCAATTTTTAATAGATAATTATACTTCTGGCTGAAAGTAACGAATATATACGTACATGTGTATACATATAATTATGAGCCTTTTAAATAATATAGGAATGCCAATCATTGCAATAATTAAAATTGGTATGAATTCGAGTGATCTATTTAGATTTCAACTTGACAGAGGATGATTAATTTTTAGAATTTTTCTCTACAATGTCGTATTAAATAATTTCTTTCCGGCTAATTATACCTGCGTTACTCTTAATTATTCTTATCAAAGCATTCAATGGATTAAATTATTAAAAATTTACCCGCTTCCATCCTCTAGCCTCCAATACTTTAAGTGGAGTTGAAGAATAATCGCAACGATATCTTATTGATTTGTCATCACTTCCTTTTTTTTTAGTCGACCTTGTAGATTGCCTGCTCATTTTAAAAATAAAACTATCGTATTTAAAGTACATCCAATGATTTTTTGTACATATCGTTTACGTCGAAAGATAAACATAGGTTATAGTAATTTGTTTATGTACTCATTCATAACAAAACAGTGACTAAAAGATATATGTATAAAATAGTTTTGTCATGGAAAGTGATACGTAAAGTAGAAATTTCATAATATTATTTAGAAAATTATTTATAATATCTATTATGCATACTTATTATATGCATTGAGGGCTTATGGTCATATAATTTTTAAGAAATTATACTAGATCCTTTATACGTAATATATATCATTATATATTTTTAATTATTTAAGAAGAATAAAACGTATTCGTTCATTGCAAATTTACAACAACTACAATTTTTAATTACAACAAAATTTCCTATCGATATAATCAAAATAATATAATTAGAAATATAATCATGCATAAGGTATAATTTTATTTTTATTTTAAATGTACATATATTATTTTAAGAGATACACAATTTTATTCAACACACTTGTATAATATAGAACAACTTGTATTAAATATTATTTCCATATAAATTTGACATTGTTGGTAAGCATAATTATTGTAAATATAACTCAAATATATATAAATAAATTAATGTAT
This sequence comes from Ceratosolen fusciceps, assembly GCA_018883505.1. Lineage (NCBI taxonomy): Eukaryota > Metazoa > Arthropoda > Insecta > Hymenoptera > Agaonidae > Ceratosolen > Ceratosolen fusciceps. Next base: position 5,918,843 of record RCIC01000002.1, read on the forward strand.
TAAATTCAATTATGTAATTATTTATAAATAATGTATAATGCAATCTTCGATGTGAAAGATTTATCCATTTACTGTTTAAAATTCGTCTTAATGGAAGGAGTGTATATTCTATAAAACGTATTATTTAAAATTCATTATTTTACAACAATTATAAAATCAAAGAAATAACAAAAAATAAATATAATAACTACAATTCTTAAATATATTTCTAAATATAAATCCTAATACAATTACTTATATACTAAATTTTAATTTATTTTTTTTTAAATATTAGATTAGTTTCGTCTTCAAATTTTGTTTGAAATATATTATATATTTTTATTTAATATAATAGTAAGAAAAATTCTATTATTACAAAATTAATATTATAAAAATGATTTTATTGACTAAATTATTATAATCGTTAGAAGTATAACAATAACTTTTTATGCAATTACCTTTTACAAAAATATAAAAAAATACATTTTCAATAATATTTTTCATTTTAAATACAATGAAATAAAATACAATTTAGTTTATTAGGAACACAAAAATTAAATTAAAAAATATAAATACATATGCAACAGAATTGTATTTTTTTTTGCGGCTTTCGAATTTTAAACATAACCTTGAATACGAAATGGAAGTAATACAAAAAATGTAGAGCATATACGCTTAAAAAAACTTTCAGTATTTTATTATTTATTGGAAATTATGTATATACTTAAAAATGTGTAAGATTATAAATCATAATCATTTAAAATGGGTTTTACCTGGTAATTTAACAATCAAATTAATTGTATATGTATATTATGAGGTCTATATTTTTAATGTATTGCTAATTATTATTATTATTTATTTTTAGTATACAATTTGCCAACTTCAATTATATTAATTGCACTTACATCCCTATGTTTTTCAAATTCTTATTATGGAAATTTTGTATTTGATGATTTAGAAGCAATTGTCAATAATAAAGATGTTAAAGACGTACCACTTTACCAAATATTTCAAAACGATTTTTGGGGAACTAAATTAACTAATAAGCAGAGTCATAAATCATACAGACCTATAACAATTTTGTCTTTTAGGTTTGACATTAAAGTTTTCATATAGACTATAATATTATTTTACTTTTGTAAAAAATATTATTTATTTGTGTATATATAAAAATTGAAATATTTTTTATTTTTCAAATGTTAATAAAAATTTATACTTTAATTTTTAGATTGCATTATTGGTTCAAAGGATATTTAGATCCACATGACTTTCACGTAATAAATATAATATTACATACAATAGTTTGTATTATAACATTATTTGTTTTTGAAATTCTTATGGATTGGAAAGAACCACAAATGTCATTTTATGCAACAATGTTATTTACCGCTCATCCTATTCATACAGAAGCAGTAAGTATATTAAAATATACAAATTTATACATATATATATATTATAAATTAATTTATATCTAATGTTTTATTGATTTGTTAGGTTTCAGGTATTGTAGGTAGAGCAGATGTTTTATGTGGATTATTTATGTGGTTGTCTTTACTTTGTTATTACAAATGTGTTTATTCAGAATCATATATTATTCAGTTTATTTGTATATTATTATGTATTGCAAATAGTATAATAGCAATGCTATGCAAAGAAACTGGAATCACAATTCTTGTAATTAATTACTTACTTTTAATATATAATTATATTATATATATAAACATTCCTATTTAATTCAATTTTTTACAAATTTTAGGCAATCTGTTTAATTTACGATTTTATTATTGTAAATAAAATAATGCCTATGGATTTATTAAAAATGATAAGACTGAAGTATTCGTACGAAAATTTAAAAGAAATGACATTGTATAGATTACCATTTATTATACGTTGTATAGTATTAATTTTAGGGACTAGTCTACTTGTATTTATACGATTTTGGATTATGGATTTTTCTAAACCAACTTTCAAACCTATAGATAACCCAGCATCATTTGTAGATAATATATTCCTTCGAATTATAAATTATAATTATATATATTTTTTAAATTTATGGATATTACTTTGCCCCGAATGGTTGTGCTTTGATTGGTCTATGGGCTGTGTACCAATTATTCGTGGAGTAGATTTAAGAATAAGTTTTGTAATATTGTTATGGCTCCTGTTTAGTATTTACATAGTAATTATATTTTCAGAACAAAATTATCGTATTATAAGGTATGCCGTATTTATTATATAGCAATAAAAAAAAAACATTAATCGATTTGTGTAACTATTATAAGAAATAACGTAGAAAAAATATCTCTTCAGATTCACCACAGTTGGACTTGCTATATTAGTAATTCCATTTTTACCAGCCACTAATATATTTTTCACTGTCGGATTTGTATTAGCAGAGAGAACTTTATATATTCCTTCAGCCGGTTACTGTTTATTAGTAACTATAGGATTAAAAAAACTCTCTACAAATGTTATGAATTCAAAAATAATCTCAGTGTCATATGGCTTTCTAATAATTTTATTTTTTATTCGTTCGTGGTTCCGATCTGAAGAATGGAAGACGGAAATATTACTTTTCCAATCCGGACTAAAGGTGTGTCCTCTAAATGCAAAAGTTCATTATAATCTTGCTAAAAGTGCTGCCGATAACGGCATTATTGATTACGCTAAATTAGAATATCAAAAAGCAATCGAGTGAGTTGGTATTTTCTTTTTCTTCTTTCGTGTCTATAAGAAATCAATAATTAATATCAATAATTAATTTTTTAATAATTATTTTAGCTTGAATCCTGATTATGCTCAGGCAATGAATAATTTAGGGAATTTATATAAAGACGAGGATTCTTATGATAAAGCAGAACGACTTTTACGAAAAGCTGTTAATCTTCAGTGAGTTGTAAAATTATTACGTAAAAATTATTATGTACTAAATTCGCGCGTAAGAAAATAATATAATTATTTTTGTTAGAAACGATTTTGCAGCAGCATGGATGAATTTAGGAATAGTACTTTCAGCAACTAAAAAATACAATGAAGCTGAAAAATGTTATTTCACTGCTATAAAGCATAGAGAGACTTATCCTGATTGTTATTACAATTTAGGTCTTTTAGTAAGATACAATTAATATAATTATTTAATAAAATCAATTAAAGTAAGATAATAGCTTTAATGGAATTCTTATAGTATTTGGCCAGGTCAAAATTTGAAAAGGCATTAGAAGTTTGGAATATTGCAGTCAAACAAAAACCGACTCATGGCCAAGCGTGGACAAATATGATTTTATTACTCGATAATCTTGGAAGAACAGAACAGGCTTTGCAAAAAGCAAAACAAGCTCTACTTTATCTTCCAAAATATGCACCCATCCACTTCAATTTGGGAAATATATTAGGAAAAAAAGAAAATTTTAATAAAGCTAAAAATCATTTTGAAATAGCAATAAGCGAAGATCCAACAAATTCCGTTTATTATACTAATTTAGGTAATTTTTTTGTTCTTTTTTCCTTTTTACAGAATACGAAATTATATGTAATTTCTATATAATTAATACTTATAAATTATAGGAGTATTGTATCACAGATGGAATAAATATGATAAAGCAGAAGCTATGTACAAGAAAGGATTACAATTAAATCCTCAATCAACTATAATTCACGAAAATTTAAGCAAATTGAATAATTTAAAAATAAAAAAGAGTATGTTTTAAATGTTTTATTTAAAAAATGAGTATTATTAAACAATTTTAACAATTTAAGTATTTTATGAAATTCAATATAATAAGAAAGGTTCTAAATTCTATTATAATGTATTACCTTATTTATTTTGTTGAAAAAATAATTCATTTCCGGAAATATTTCTAAATTATTACACTCCACTTCGTTTTTTTTATATTGAATAATATTAATATTCGATTTTATTTTATTAATAACAATAGAATTATAAAACTTATAATAAATATATTCATCTTAAAATATTTGATTACAAATTCATTATATTTGATGAAAAAAATTTAATTTATTTCAGAACATATTTTGAAATTATAAAAAGTAATAAAAACTTTGTTATAGGTATTAAAATACAGAAATTTTAGATAAATCGAATTATTTAAAAAAAAGTCAATGTAACGACAACTTGAAGTAAGAAGAATTAATAAAAATTAAGGCAAGCAATTAAACAATTTATAATTATTGATCGACCAATATATTTTTAAGTTAATATATAATATTCATAAATGTAAATACATTACAATTATGTTATAACGAAATGAATTTAATAGATTGAAATCCATAATTATCACATTGATAAAACAGTATAACAAAATAAAAAGATTATTCAATAATGATGAAAAGCTTATTGTTGTATAAAAACAAAAATTCTTCATTATCAATGACGAACGAATTTGAGCAATAAAAAACTTTTAGCAAATCAATAACTTCTAATATTTGAAAATTTCAACACATTTCAGCTTCTGAGGTTTCTGATTCAACGGATTCTTCTATATTTTGTATTGGTAATTGAGACTCACAAATCGACGAATCAGTAGAATCATTTATTACTTTTGTATGCAGGTTTAAGTTTGACTCCAATAAATCACTATTGAATGGATACGGATAAGCCTTGAATGATCCGATTTTTTTCCCTCCGATATAATTGTACGATTTAAAACAGGAGTCACAAAAGAAACAAGGATTATGAGGCAATCTATTGTTACTTGTTATAACCCAATTAACACTGTATATACCGCATGTCATACAATAACGATTAGGCCTTGGCTTAATCCTGACAATTCTTGGATAGCACTGAATATTTAATTCATCGGTCGGATTAACTAACCTATTGAAATACAATATATAGTTTAACTGTAGATATTTTATCGTTAAAATATGTGCAATATATATATATTTACATTTATATCTATGTAAAGAATCGTAAAGGAATTTAAAAAATCTTTTTTATATTATACGTAAAAACTAAGAAAGTAAATACTAAAAATGGTTATTACGTATAAATATTAGGAGCAATTTATTTATAAAAGAAAATAATAACTCGTTTACGTACCTCGCATTGCTAAAAGATATTAAATGCTCACAGTCACCCTGATGTTGGTATACCCAAGGAAATCCAAATTTTAAAGAAAGGCTATCGATTCTAGTTTCTTCCATTTTAGCAGTTTTGTAACTACCATATTTTTTAATTTCTGCCCATTCTCTAATAACTTTACTGTTATCTTTATTGTTAGGATCACGAAGATCCAGGTAAAAAGTATCTTCAATAAAGAAAAATGCTGATTTGTAAACATTCTGTAATGTTAAAGAATTTAATTCACACCAAAAATTCAATACAATAAAAAATTATATAATAACTTCTTTTATATTTACTCTATTAACGATAATATTTTTAAACATTTTAATTTTTAAAATAATATTCTATTTTAAGCATATTTTTTCCGAGATTATATTCCATTTATTATTTATTTTTTTAACAAATGAATTTTTTTAAAAAATCCACGAAAAGTTAGTGGTTTTAATTGATTACAAAAAATGTTAAATAAAATAGACCCTATGACTTCTACCTTAGCATTTTGAGATTTATATTTGAAAGGCGTTCTGCTTGTTTCAGATGATATTGAATGGTCAGAAATACAACTAATTTGATCCCGCAACTCATCCAAAGTTTGAGATCCATACATAACTATAACACAATCAATTGAGAGTTTTCCTAGTGCTCCAGTACTTTGCTTCTGTCTGCTTGTAAACGGTACATAAATTCTAATAAATATTAAAATATCATCCTCTGGTATTAAAGTTTCATTGTTACTATTATTTAAAACTGGCTCATAAATCTATAATAAATAAAGACTTATTAAAAACCAATAAAAACACTTGATGTTAAACTTAAAAATTAAAAAAGATTATATTTAAATGTAGATTTATAGTATGAGAATCTATTATTTCTAAATATTGCTTTGCTATATAATTTTTTATTTTAATTTAATTGAGAATTTCAATAATTCAACTTTTATAGATATTAAAAGAACAATTAAAAATGCTCTATAAGATTGTGTAACTTACAACTGGTTTTTCACTTCTGTATTTTAAATGTACTTGATAATTTTTAAGTAAGTTTCTCTGCTTCGAATAATTGACAGTCTGCAGTTCTATATCATTAAGAACAGATGGATCCTCTGGATCTTTGCACCATTCAAATGTAGTTTTAGTCATCTTTCCTAATTCACCGTCTACTGTTAAGTTATCAATATCGCAATATTTTTCCAGCATCTTAAATTTTTCATCATCTATATCATCATTGATTGCTTCATAAATATATTCCTTGTTTTTTGTTTCATAATGTTTATCAAAAAATGTATTTTCAATTAATGTTTTATAATCTTTGAAATAGGAAGCAATGTTTATAATAGAAGATGATTTATATATATGATCGTACAATCCACGATTTTTATTTTCATTACTCATTGTCTATTTACATTTACAATTATAACATATAGGAAAACAATATTTAAATAAATACAAAGTATTTATAAATTCGTAAAAAATATTAAGTAGTAGAAGTTAATTTTATAGGTTATAAATATTTACAATGGCACTGGTATTTTTAAAAAGACTGACTGATATTATATCTATCTCTAACTGATCTTATATCTCGCGTATTCATGGACGGTTTAAATTTTATTGAATTTTGCAAAATAATTAACAAATACTTTATATGAGTGTATAAAATTCTACAAATTGTTTAAACAAGTATGATTAATGGCTATAAAACATCATATTAATATTATACAAAAAATATTTATTATTTTGTATATAACTTGAAGCTATAAAACAATATATTATACATACGAAAAATATAAATTTTAAAGGAATAAATATTTCAAATGATATATTTTACAAGAATATGAGTTTTAATTTAAATTCGTTAGTGGCCATTTTTAAATATGTTTTCATATCTAAATTAGCAATTTATAATTTATTATAATTGGAAGTTATAAATATATATAGAAACATTATATTAAAATATTATACATATTTACGTAATACATTATTTAACTTTTCATTTCAACATGTGCTTTTCATACACTTTTATGTTAAATTATGAAAAATATTACATATTCGTTTGAATTTTAAAGTGATTAATACTTCTACTGGTAAATTTGTGTTAAAATGTAGATTTTTTTAACGAATCTAAATATAAATAATATAATAAATAATCCAAGGAAGACTATGGGATACATTTGAGCATATTACAGTGATATATCTTCATATCATTTTTAATAAGAAAATTTATTTTTATGTATGTATAATTTAAATAAGGTATCACTATTTATTGATAAAATATTTGAGCACTATAGATGTAAATTTAATTAATAATAAATATTTTAGATTAATAAATCGTAAATATTAATCACATAGTTATCTTAATTATAAGTGACTATATGATTCAAATGGTTGACAGTATTTGAGTTACAATTTTTTTACGAATTTAAATGATATCATAAAAAAACCAAGTTTGTGATGATGATATTTATTATATTTAATAAGAAAACAAAAAAACTCAATATTTATTCATGTATTCATGCTTTATGATATTAAAATAAATAGTTAAAGATTTAAAGATTACTTTAATTTTTAAATTTATATCTAATTTCTGTTATTTAGTTTATGTATTTTTTTTTTTTTTTATTATTATTATCAAAACATCGTTAAGACGGATGTTGTTAAATTTTATTGTAAAAATAAACTTACATAAAATATACTAATAAATAGTTATTATCTTGTTAAGTAATGTCAGTTTTATTAAATAAAAATAGACTTTATTATAATTGTATAGAAGAGGAGAAGGAAATAATATATATGATCTATAAATTATGTAGAAGATGAAACGTTATCGCAGATTTTGAAAATTCTCTAAAACTTTGGTTGTTTCTGTCGGCGGGGGTAAGATTTTGGTTATCTCTTCAATATTTCAATCCATTTGATTATAGATTAGATATTCAATTAAATAATTCATTTCATTTAAAAAATATTCACCGTCGTATTACGAATCTCTATTGTTATGTCAAGTTTAGAAATATATATCCATTTCTTAATAATTTAATCTTATTAAATATCATGTATACATACTCATTTATTGCATATATTTTTTAATAAAGTATAATTAAAATTACTTGATTAGTTGAGGCTAATGTATATAACTTTTAATAAACGTGGAAAAATTAATTGCATTACGTATATATAAATAATATATTGTAATTTTAATAAGAATAAGAATGGTTTTTTATATCGTAATATTAGTGTTATAGTTCAGAGAACATTTATAAATATAACATGGAGTTGAAGAGTATTTAAAACATTTTTAAAAATAATTTTTATTATCAAATACATTATTTTATCAAAGTTTTGTTACGAGATAAAATTAATTAAAACTTCATAAATACCTGCGGATAAAATAAAATTAAAAAGAAAAATAATAAAATTATCACGTTCAATAGTATTAAGGATTATTTTTCCATTTTGATTAGAAAAGTTGATTTAAAACTTTTGACTGACAAAGTAAAATATATTTGACGATAACACAGAGACGAAAACGCGATTCAGTATAGGCGTTCAAATTTTGTGAGAATAATCGTTATAAATTTCTAATAATATTTTAAGTACAGATTTGTTAGGATCCAGTGATGTTAATAAATGCTACATATAGTTGAGTTCAAAATTACAGTTTATTGTTGTTGCCTTTGTATGGACTAGTATAATATTACCATATACACATTTAATAACTCTCTTAATTATTAATTATAATTTATAATACATTCACAAACATTGATAAAGATAGTCATGATATTCTTTTTCTTCACATCCCGTTTGCTGTCATGACCTTTCGAAACTACGAGCGTAAGCAATATTTTCATTTTTATGTCCATATATATATATATATATATAAATAATGTTTTACTCGTACGAGTGGATATTCGAAAAAAATAAAAAAATTGCGGATTCAAAATCGGCTACGAATCGTTCTTTTCTTCCTCCTATGCTAGATAGATTTTCTCATCATTTTCATATTCAATTCCTTGATTCATTTTAATTACACATACACGCATGCATACAGAAGAGACATACAATGCACATACACGGAACTTACAATACACCGAACTTTTTTTTGCACGTGCCCATATATATACATACGTGTATAATATGCATACATATGTCGTGCCATATATCGTTTCAGAAAAGTATAAACCCATGTGTATTGTGTGCGTTAACTTCGAATTAATGAATAGATGCAAAAACGTTACAGAGGCTCACAGAATTCAATTATTAACCTTAGCTTTAAGTTATTTCTTTAATTTCATTAATTTCTCTTCTTTTCTTTTCTGTTATTTCTTTTTTTTTTTTTTTTTTAAGAAAATGTTCATAATCCTATAATTGGTTTTAGATTTAATTACGCTCTCCGGTCCGTATTATTTTCTTATTTTATTTTATTATTATTAGTATTATTATTATTTCTTTTTTTTTTACCACTAATAATAATATTTTTATTTTTTTGCGCTTATATTATAATTAAAAAATAATTGCGATTTATAATATTTTCAACCAACTGTATATTAATATATAAGTTTCTAAAGGAATATAAATTGAAAGACATCTGTAATGAGAAAACAAACCGACAGCTATAATGATTATATATGCCTCCTTAAGAATTAATTCCAACTATTTGTAAGAAAATGTAATGCTTCGATCTGTAGTAAAAAGACTTTAAACGTAAAATCCTTACGAAAGGATCCTTAGGATGAGCGTGATAAATAATTAAAAGAATCAAAATCCATAAATTACATGATAAACGTAAACATAAACATTTCTTAATTAAAGATTATTTTCAGCATTAACTGAATAACCAATGGTAAATGTAATTAATTAGCCGCTTGCGTTAGGATATGCATTCGATTTATCGAATATTGATAATACGCAACTAATATTTGCATTCGAAGAGCCGATTATTTTCATAAACTTTTGCGTAATTAGAATGGATTTTCTATATTCGTCTATGTTGAAGGTATATTTATACGTGGAGGTAAAATGCTTTCGAGCAGCCATAACGTTATTTAATGAAAAACTAACGCGTTCCGGTCAACGAAATCTCGTATTATTTTCGATCGACTTCTCTTATCCCCTTGCCTTTCCGTAAATACAAAGAAGAGAGCTTAATTATGCGGGACTATTGCGATCAATTAACCCGAAAGTCTCGGCTTATTTATCTTTTATTGATGTCGCTGAATTATATTTATAAATTTAATATTTAAAATTATACACAGAAGAGTGAATTACGTAAGTTTTACTGAGCATTTAAATATACAGAATGAAGCTTTACAGGGTCAAAGCCATTTTGAAATCCAATTACTTAAATAATAATTTATTTATTATTCATTCATCAAATAAAGTATACATTTCTCTACAGAAATAATGATATCTCTCGCCCTCCCCACCCCACCCCACCCTTTCAATAATTTGTGCTGATATGATGAGAATAGAATAATATAATATTTATTTAAATAATTAAATTCATAAATAGTTTCATGTATTTAAAAAATAATTTCCATTAACGGGCCATATTTGTATCGAAGAGGCTACAGTAAATATATTTCACATTATATTTATTTCAATGAAGTCCATAAAAATAATTCTACGTAGATTAGCAATCGCTTAAAATCATTTATTTATTGCTGTAAAATTATACAATAAGCATTAGTATTTATTATTTTAACGTTACTGTGAATGATAAAATAGGAATTTGTATAAAATTATTTTGGGATACTCTTACAACTATTTTCGACTCTTATTATTTTTCCATATTTTTTTTTTGTTTCTTTTTGTTTTTTTTTTTTTTTGCTTTTTTTTGGCGCTCATTTCAATTGTAAGAACGTGATATTATCACATATTTTCAATACTTAGCTTTAATGACTAGATAAAATTTCTATTTGCATTGACTTCTATTTCATCAACATTGAATAACCTCGAAAACTGCTCCTCTTGCTTGATCCCATTATTAAATAACTTGAATTTTCATCCGCTACTCCCTAACGAAGTAAAGAAAAAGAACTTTTAATGCCAAAGTTTATCAATCGAGTAATAGATACAAAAATCAATAGGACATTTAACAGTTTCAGCTATTTTCAAATGTATTTTTTATCCCATTTTCTAAATTGCGCCCTGGATTAACGTTCTATCAATTTTTTGTTTTATACTTTGTGAAACCGCGACTGGTTTACTGCACTTACTATAAAATCAAAGCTCTAAATCTCAATAGCGTTTCTAAATGGATCAAAATCTAAAAGATGATTAAAGTCAATTGCGGATGCTCGACATCCAAGACCTTGTATTATCAAATTTCGTTAGAAAAATTTTTATCAAAAAATTCTTTAAAATCGATTGTGTAACTAATTGTAATTGGCAGAATATGTACACACGCGTAGGGTACATACATGTAGCGTTTATTCATGGAAAGCGGGTATCGTAAATATCATACGAACGCCTTAATTGTAACTAATGACCAATAAATTTGCTGTATTAATGTTTATCTGTAATTGCAAGAATTTCTCAATCTCTTGAACAGCTGAATTTTAAATTATTTAAAAAAAGATCATATTTAACGAATATTTTTTATTACAGATTAATATTATGATTTGATATGCAAATGACTGAGTACACGATTTTCCATTCTGTATTTTATTCACTTAAGAACAATACTACACTACTCTATCACATGATTCTCGTTTTTTGCAAAGAAATAAATGTATGGTAAGAGAAACTGTTGAGCGTTATTTCAAAGCAGATAATATCTCCTTATTATCATCGCGTTAAGATTCTTCATACTTAATTCATGAATTATTCGCAATTTTATAAGAATTTTAAATCATAAAATTGTTATATTCGATTAATATGTCATGCTGCTACTCATGTACTGTTAAAGAAAGTTTTATTTTAATGCTTCTTAGTTTCAATTTATGTTTGTTATATTTTTTAAACAAAAATAATAAAAGGCACCTATTATACATAATTTAAATAAAAATAAAATTTTAATTTCTTTTTTCTGTCACAATGTATAAATATTTATAAATATTTGTTTGCTTCTGTATTTTAACGTTATTTAAATGTTCCTATCTAGACAGTGTAAATGTTTTTTTTTTCTTCAATACGAAAGATTGTGTTTTATTAATAATAAAATAGCTTGAACGATTAACAAAATCTTGATGTTCTAAATCGATAATTAAAATAAAGAGATTATTAAACGAAAAAAATAAAAAAAAATAAACTTCATTTTCGCTAACGAAAAGTGTCAATGATAGAAATGTAAATTATCGGTTTTAAAAGATAAACGATAAATGCAATCCTCTTAAAAATATTTGTAATATCAATAGATAAAGCTTACGAAGGAAAAATGTTGAAAATTATTTAAGCGGTATTTATTACTCCAACATGCTTTGGCATCAAAAAGTTATTTATACAGAGGCATTAAGCTACTCTTCAAGATCTTTTTATCATCTAGCGTTTACTGAAATTTCACTATTTTCATGTATTATTTTATTTTATTTTATTTTATTTTTGTTTCTAGAACTTAATTTTTAAAGCAAAATAGCTGTGAAGTAGAATTGTGAAAGTCGTCAGCAAAAATAGAGAGAATTCGGATATGGCACCTCATCAAAAGAATATAGATAATTAATTATAGATGGATTCTAAGCGATGGCTTATCATTTATTCCATTTGTTTCTTTCTAATATTTATTATCTCTGTATTTTATTACTCATTTTTAGTTAGTTATTTTTTCTTCACTCATAGTCGTCATTCTACCTCTGCAAAACGATTCATACAACGTTATACAATTTTAGAATAAACGAGTAATAAAAGTCGATGCGATTTACAAATTAATAAAAATTATTAAGAAGTTCATAAAATTTTGTCGATATATTTTACAAGACGAGACAAATTCAATTATATATCATATAATATAAGACGAAATCTATTTTTAAATTTTTTATAAATTTTATTTGCTATTTTTCATCCAATGATGTATTATTTTCTACATATATAAATGTTTTTACTTTGTCAATTATACGATTTTCAAACTGTCGGAAGGGTTAAAAACAAATTACTTTACGCTCTCAATAGAAGAAAATTGTTTGCTTTTTAAATATTAGCCATAAGTAAAATTAAGGCTTATTCGATAAACTTTATTTTAGAGATTTTGTATTTTGTATGAAATCACTAAAATAGTCAATCTCGAGGCAATACTTTTTTAGTTTATAAAAAATTTATTTCACTTTATAAAAAAACGCGAATCATGACATTAGAGATAAAACACGCAATGAAATTATTTTAATTAAATATACATTCTGCCGGTTTTTTTTTTTTTATATATGTACTCTATGATAGTTTCATTTACTTTTAATTCTTCTGTATATACAGTCGAATTTCAGTGTGCTGTAGTAGTAGTATTTTAATTTAATTTTACGTGGAGCTCCCGCCCACGCGTGAACACGCATACGCGCGCGCGTGTGTGTGTGAAAGCGTCCGCGCGTATGCGTGCAGAGTAAGAAATCGTTAAGGTAGTACGCGTAAAATCTCGTGATCCAGTCGTCTTATGAATAATAAATTTATTATTAATGTTTTCTTTTCTCAACCCCTTCCAAGCAGATTTTAATTTCGCATAATAACGGATATCTGATTCATTAATAAAGAATGAAATATTAAAAAAAAAAAAAATGACACGCGCCGTTAAAAATAATCGGAGTTAAATATCTCTCTTTGTAATGCAATGTACTGGGCATCGGGTATTATTATACCCGTGTATCGATAATTTTTCTTGGCTTTCTTATTTTAAATTAACACTTATAATAATTTACAATTCCAGCTCCACTCTAAACAATAGTTGAGAGTTTTGTGCTATTTATAGTCATGTGCATGTTTGTCTTTTTAATCTTCTTCCCATCGCCGTTATCGTAATGATAATCGTAGCAAGAATCATCGTTTTATATTATATGCAGATGTATAAATCTATTTTCTATTTCTTTGTATAGGGACATGTATTTGCTTGCATGTATCATTTTTTTTTTTTTTTTATATTTACTTGTTTGTATTTTATATTATGGGATTCTTTCGTACTACTGCTTCACCCTATTCATCGTCGCTAATCCTTATAAATATTCTCTATTTTACTTTGCTTTTCAAATTTATACGAAATATCTTCGTGATTTACATTGCGTTATGTAACAAAGAGTTAAAGAATTCTTATAAAATCAGCACAGAATGAAATTATTGTTTTCAAAATACCTAAACTTATACTTTTATTTATTTAAAAAAATTTTCTCAATTACGATTTATATCTTTCAAAATGCTTTGATTATAAAAACAAAAATTATTTTCGTTTTCACTTTAATGTTTAGGCACCAAATCCGTAGAAAAATAGTCGTAGCCTTACACTGCATCATTCGCATAGAATTTCTTTTTTAACGTTGGGCATTTTACTGCTTTAAAAATACTAGCCAATCTACTAAAAAAAAAAATAAATAAATAAAAATAAATAAGACTTCATGTACGATTGGAGGAGATTTATAAGTTTAAGATTAAAACAATATCCTTTATGCTTGTGAGGAAAGCAAACTCGTTCGAAAGAATCCCAAATAATACTTTAATAAAGTTTAATCGGAAATTGCTCTACTACGATCCGTAGATCCACATAGTGGATCACGAAAACTTTAATTTTTCTTTAATTTCTGTATACGTTCGCGTATTTATACTTTCTATTTCTTTCTTTTTAATATTCTTTGTACGTGCAGTGACGCTGGATGGTTAGGTTGGTTGCATTTAGTTATATGGCAGTCGCGGCAGATGATGGATGTATTGTCTGTTTAGTGTCAATAAAACAGCCATGTTTATACTGAACGTATTATTTATATGTACACCGGTGATTCTTGACCAGTCAATAGCCTAAACATTGAGGTTGGCATCGTCTTCATTAAAATCTATAAAAAAAACACATGTATATACATATACATATATATGATGTATGTATATATAATAATAATAATAATAATAATAATAATAATAATAAGAATAATAAAAATCATTAACAGATTAATAATGTAATGTTATCAGGAAGTTTAAAAGCGAATGTTATCTTATCTCTTGTGTAACTTAAATTCTCATAATCATTGATTACAGTCAAAATATACTTAATTATTTGGTATAATTTAAGTAAATCATACGGTACAGTCTTTTCAAATAAAGATTTCTTTCGAGCAATTAGGAAAGTAATTCAATAAACATTATGATTTTATTTGCTGGTAAGATGCTGGTTTAAAAGCTGCTATAAAAGCTGCTATAAAAGCTGCTATAAAAGCTCATGTATCATAAATAATGCTGACAATGACGATTATTAACCTCGCCGACAGATGTAGCCAGTAGATTAACGATCTTCTCGTGCGGCACGGCGACGACGCTTTGATTATTAATCTCGATGATACGATGTCCGACACGGACACCGCCCCTCTCGGCGATGCCACCCCTCAGTAAACTGCAAATCACACCGTTCTGAACGCTGAAACCAAGCTGATACTTGGTGTCGGGCCTCTTGATCTTAACTTCAACGACAGGCGCACAAGGAACCACTGTCAGCTTCACGACCGTCTGGTTCTTCGAGTTCTTAATGTAGGTTTGGCAAGTAGAGAGTGGCAGGCCGACCAGGGAAACGCCATTTATCGCTATTATCTGGTCCCCGATATTCAGCTGGCCGCAGCGTGCAGCGGCGCCCGCCGGTGCCAGGTTCGCTATCACCACCGTTGGCAGCATTGAACCCCAACCGGATTCCACTATCACTACGCCCAGAATCTCACCTTTCGTCTTTGGTACTACCACCTGCAAAATTCAAATGTACATCATTTTTCACTAAAACGTAATTATTTACGCTAGGCGTAAAAAAAAAAAAAAAAAATAATAAAGTAATGAATTTTAAATAAATCAAAAGGAAAAACTCGAGGATCGATATAATTATTGGTATTTACGTAAATACTTAGAGAGGGAGATAGAGAGAGAGAGAGAAATGAAATACGAGCGAATGAATAATCACCTCCTTTTGCATCTCCTTCTTGGCGAACATTTGCAACTCGTCGCCGAAGATCTCTTGGGAATTCAATACTTCTTGATAGTCCATTTCCTTAACGAAGCTGTGATCTTCGATGCCGTTGGCCTTAAGGAACTCCATGTACGCGACTTGAAAAGCCTGTCCAATGCTTTGGGCGATAAACTGCGCCTCCTCGCTTTCGAACACATGGCAGATCATTTTAGGGGTTCGGTTCTTGGGCGCTTCGTCCATGTCGTGAGGTACGAAACGTCTACGAGCCATCAGTACGACGAGATCGCCGATATCCGCTATATAGGATATGGTGCGCAGCGCATGATCCATCATGATTTCCTTCAAATCAGTATTCAAAACCATTATCTTTTCCGTCGAGATGAAGAGGTCGACTTCTGTGCTTGGCTGAGACTCACCATCTGGTGCCTGCATTCAACGATTTTATCATTTTTATTAATTTGTAAAACATTTATGCGTGGTTCATTAAAGGAAGAAGTCAGCAAAATTTAGTTCGTTTTTCTTTTCTTTTCTTTTCTTTCACGTATTAACGCGTATAATTTATTTGAAGCACCTTGTCGAACGTTAAAACGTTAAACGCTCACATCATTCGCATCTTTTCTGAGTAATAATCATAGCAATGTCAACACTTACAAATAAAAATAACATTCTCCATAATATTTGTTTTTTTTTTTTTTTTTAAACTCTGGACACATTTCATAAACATGAATTTAATATTTAACGTAACAATTATATAATTTTTTTATTTTCATGAATTCCTTACATATTACTTATGTCAATCGTGTCATTATACTGCAGATGTGAGTAATTTTTAGGTACAATATAAAGTTTATTGAAAATAGCTTTAACCATGTTTTAAAAAATAAACAAGCTTATTAGTATAGTAATTCTTTTATTCGAACTCTTAGCTTTTTGTTTGTTGTTAACATATAGATTATTATACAATTCAATTTATTAATTTTAATAAGTTATTTAATTTATTATCAATTTGCTGTTTTATTCCCTTAAAAAACCTCGTTGAGAATGTAAAAAAAAGAAGAACTTACCAAAGCCTATTCGCGCAAGCAGCATGAAAAAGATGAAAAATTGCAATTTGTTAGTATTAGCGATGCAAAGATTATACATAATGTTATATGTTAATATGTTTTGTTAAGGCTAATCCTTTTGTAGCGATTGTAATGGTTTTATTATAACAGTAGTAGTGGTAGTAGTAGTAGTAGGAGTAGTAGCAGTGGTAGCAATCGTAGCAGTCGTAGTCGTAGTAGTATGAATGGTGATGGTGGTCGTGACGGTAGTAATAGTAGTAGTAATAGTAGTAGTAGTAGCAGTAGTAGTAGCAGTACCAGTAGTACTAGCAGCAGCAGCAGCAGCAGCAGCAGTAGTAGTAGTAGTAGTAGTAGTAGTAGTAGTAGTAGTAGTAGTAGTAGTAGTAGTGGTAGTCGTTGTAGTAGTGGTAGTAGTAGCAGTAGTAATAGTAAGAATAATAATAATAATTTATTATTATTATTACTTTAAGAGAACTATTTTTTTAATAGTGAAAGTTACCGATTAAGATTGGGTGGAATGAATAAATAAACGTAATTTAAAGCTAGATAAATGTTGTAAATAAAATAATTTTATGATTTTTTGAGACATAAATTATTAATATATCAATATAAATGAATACGACTATAAATACTATTGAATTCCATTTGCGAAATCTATAAAATTTTGAGGCGTAGTATACATATTTCAAGTAAATTAATAATATTAAAAAAAAAAAATATATATATATTTATATATAAATAAAGTAACACTTTGTAAAGTATTAAATACCGCATCATATGTTGAAAAGCACATAAAATTCATAACATATTTTTACAAACTCACAAAACTTCAGAAACCACAATCAAAACTAGAAACTTATAAGCAATAATTATTTATAAATGTTTATTTCATGAAAGATCTAAATAAAATTTAAAATATTTTTTACTTTAAAAAAAATCTAATAAATTATAGTAAATCGTATTAAAATCATGCAATATTATTTAAAATGAATTCTATAATTTATGCAATAGCTAAGAATAAATAATAAAAGCTTGTGTACGTCTGTGATGTTTTATGACATTTAACATACACTTTATAACCGGAAATTTTTATGCATATTTATTTATATATTTATTTATTTTTTAGTTTAATTAATAATAAATGTAGTTAAATATAGTTCAATATTTAACAAAGTTTAGCATTATAAATAATAAAATATAGGATTAAAAAAAAAACAAAAAAAAACAGATGTTTTAAAAGTACTCATTCTAAAAGAATTTTAATTTTCGGATATTATTTCGCTCTATAAACTTCATAATCAGTATTTTAAGCTCATCATAGAATCATACAAGCTTAGTATACCAAAATCTTGTTGTCTAATACTGAATGATTTTTTATTCCTTTACGTCACATGCTACTTATTATAATCTCAATGTCAATGTAAGCTCAATAGAAGAAGTACTTATAGCATTTTATTATCTTATAGCCAATATTTTCAAACATTCAGATTAAAAAAAGAAAATTTATAAATAACTAGAAGTAGTTGTAAAAAAAAAAAAATAAAAAAAAAATGTAAAACTAGAAGTAGTTTTTTTTTTTTTATATAAGGATGTATATTTTTCGAGCCCTTCGCAATATTAAGTATAGAAATGGATACGCAGTTGAAGATTTAATCGAATGGCTGAGTTCTGATGATCTTCTATAAGATTATACGCTCTTAATTAATTAGGCGTATGAGAAGAATTAAAACAGAGTAAAGGGAGGAAGAAGATGAGCTGGAAGCTTTGCACTGTTTAGTGCATAATAATGATAACTATAATGATAATTATAATTATAATAACAACAAAAATAATAATAATGATGATGATGATAATAATAATGGTAATAATGATGAAGATGGTGATGATGATGATGATTATGATGGTAATAATAATAATAATAATAATAATAATAATAATAATAATAATAATAATAATAATAATAATATAGGGGTAAATTTTGTAAGGAGCGTGGCGCGTAAGGTGTTTTTATACAGGTATTTGTTCGTGGAATTTAGTGTCGTTAGGCTGCGGCTCGAGGTTGCACCTTGATCTTGGTGACGGCTTCCTCGACCATGTGGTTCTTGAGCCGCTTACGGCGTTTCCTACCGCTTTCTTCATCGACTTCGACAGAGCCAAGAAACTGCAATCGGAAGATTTTGGATTCGGCTGGGCTGATGCCCTGATGCTGAGCAAGTGTTCGCATTCTCGATTGTACGACCTGAGGCTCCGCGCTCATAAGCTCCTCGCTCGAGTCACACTCCTCTTCGTCTTGGCTGCTCGAGTTCTGCGCGTTTTTCGGCTGATTAACATCCTCGTGCCGATGCTGGTAATCCTCGTGTTCCCGTTGCTGGATCATCATCGGCTCGTCCTGAGACTTGAATACCACGAATCCGATAACGCAGGAGGATTTTCGGGAGAGGACTTTCCGGAATCGCTGAACGTTTCTCTCTCATTTACGACTTTTCCATTATAAATAAGCTCTCACGTTTATAAGCTTCATTAATTTACGAAAAAATCCTTTAGAAATTGACCCTTTTCTCTCCCTCTCGCTTTTTTTTTTGTTTTTTGTTCTTTTTGTCTTTGCAAGAAGCGATCAGCGACTCGCGTTGTTATCATAATCAAAAGGTACATTAAATACTCCAACGAGTCTCGGTTCTCAAACTCGTTATTTCAATATACGACTATTTTAGAATAAATCAATAAACAAATAATAATGGATGGATGGCGTTATGGATTGGCTTCTCGGGTCTGTATCAAGCAGTTTTATACGATGGGTGTGGATAATAAACGAGCTTGGATGGAGTGATAACATCAATACTTATTAACAGCAATCTCGATCATTAGATAAAAAAAAAAAAAAAGAAAAAAGAAGAAGAAAAGATAGATGATACATAGATTCGATTCGTACACGATTTTCTTGCTTGGAAAATAATCTTTGGATTGGCCCAGTTTTAACTTATTACGATTAATTATCTACTGTGCTACAACATTATAAGATTTTATCACATTTTCTTATGTGCAATGCCTTGTAAAGTCTAAAAATGATGATATAGAAGTCATAATTTCTTACGTCATAATACTAAAGTAATAGAATTTTGCGAGACATTATTCATTTATTTAATGATTGAATGAAATTCCCAAGAATATCACTGATTATCAACAGTAGTACAGACAAATACAAATTATATTATTTATTTATTATTAATTCGTTAATAATGTTTTCAAATCTAAGCGTATGCTGGGTATTTTTATAAGGAAGAAAGATTACTCTAGCTATGGATGAAATTAAAAAACCATAAATTATACTATTATGGATACAATCAATGCACAATTTAATGAATTCTGTCAATTCTTGAACAAAATAAAATATAAATATCATTTTTTATGCGAAGTAGAAGAAATATTTGTATTTAAATTTTATATTTTCATTATATATTACATTGTATTCTCAGGAATTACTGTCATCCATAAGAAATAATAATGTACACGTACAGTATTTTACCTTATACTCTCTCTTATACTCAAACAACAACATTTAATTACAATTATGCCAAATTCTATTTATTAGAGATTCTATGTATTTTGTCATAAACAAAATCTTTTTGATTCTATAGCTTTTAAGATACGCTAATTATCATAGTTTATATGCATGGTTGTTAATAGACCTCATTTTTCAATGAGGTTCATTCATTTCAACAATAAGTCATTATTTCAATGAATATAATGACTCGTTCGATATTTTTTCCAGTTTTGGCAGAAGAAGATAATATTGAATACGGATATAACACGAATGCTTATGGAGATTATAATTAAAACTTACTTTCCGAATTAGACTTTCAAGTTAATAAAAAACCAAACTATGAAAATTATGATAATATATTGTTGTGATACGTTTAGTTTTTTGCACCTCAAGTCTATGTATTAATCCGAATTAATTCGAATTTTGATTGATTACTTTACTTGTTTAAACTACTATTTACTATTTTTTATACTACGTCTTCTTTTATTTTCGAAATTAGAACTAAAAAATAATATTGTTGTTTCAATAGATTCCATATAAATTATTAAAAGAATATTTCATACAATATTTTATGCATTTTATTAATTAATTTAAACTTGATTGCTTAATTTATTAAATTTTCAAAATAATTACTTCAAAGGCTTTACTTTTGCCAAAGGTCTTGAATGAAATATACTTATTTTTTATATAGTATTAAAATTACTTAAAAAAATTAATGTTTTACTATGAGATGGAACTCTATAAGTTATAAAACTAATGTTCACATACACTCGATACAATAAAACATCACAAAACTGTGTATTATACAAAATAAAATCTTCAAGATCCATTGAAAATCTTAATATAATTAAAACAATAATGTTATAATTATGTGTTAACTCATAATAATAAATTAAACAATTGTGAACTCAAGTAGTTATAGTTCGCAGGCAATTAGGCAAAATGATTAAAAAACAAAAATAAAATAACAAGACTGATTTTAAATTAGATACAACTATAAAAGTGTGCGATAAAAGGTACTGACATAACAAATATTGTACATTTATGAATATCTAAGATATATTATTGATTCTAATAATTAAAGATCATGCAACAAAACTACAATATATATTTTTATGACTAAACTTTAAAAAAGTAAGATCCTAAAAATATTTTGATATTACGGAAAAAATTAATAAATTTAATTATAAAAGTTTCATCGATATTTGAATGTCAAGAATAAATGATATATTTTTAATTTATTTTATATTTAAGCATATATATATACATGCGTATAAGTGCCTTAATGCAATCGATATTAAATTAAAATGATCAATAGAACTTTTAAAAAAAGTTTGAAAATCTTATATTTTCATATTACATTGTCTTTAAATTAATAATTTTGACTCATTTATATAAAGAATATAAACACAAAGAAAAAAGTTGTACTAGACATTAAAGGTCAGTATGTGAAAAAGTTTATAAAAATAATAATAGAAATGGTAATAGGACAAATAATTTTTATTTGATACAATTTGTAAATCATATTTAATAATGCCGTGAAATAGATCATTAATATTAATCCATATTAATAAGGTGTAAAGAAGCACACTACACTAATATAACATATAGTAGGCCTTTAATATTACATAAACCGGTGGTTATACTGTATTCACAATCTTAAAAGATTAGAATTATTAGAGAGACTGAAAATGAAATCACTGTTTGATAATACTCGAGCGTTTAAATGATATTTCATCATTTAGAAAATAAATAGTAAATTTTCTATTAGTTACGATATATATGTATATATGAATATATATGTATATACATATATATGTATATTTATGTATATATATATATATATAACTATATATTTATATATATACATATATATATATGTGTGTGTGTGTGTATACCCAATCTCTTAAAATAAATCAAGATTATAAATCCTTATGTTTAAGACTCGCTAAAGTATGAGCCCAAAATTATTTAAAAAATACTTTGATTATCGTATAATCTCGACACTAATACGTAATACGTATATGCAGACATCAAAAGAATATATTGGCTTAGTTATGTCTTTTTTTTCTTTTTCTCTCTCTCTCTTTTTTTCTTAATAATTATGATTGTATTAATTTTTCTTTTCAGTTATTTTTAAATGTTAATAGTTAGCATTAATTTTTTGCTAATGAACGTTCTTAACATTTGTAATAATATCGGTTTATTAATTCTTCAGAATATTTTATTTGAACGTATTTTATCATACTTTCGTAATGTCTCGATCTTGTTTTATTTTAAAAGTAATCAGGTAATTTATTAAAACCGCTATCAGTAGCATAAAGCTATTTTATACGGATATTAATTAGAAAATAAGTATATTATTAATAACAAAATTTAAAAAAAAAAAAAATAAATAAAAAAAATACTAACGATGAATATAGAATCCATTAGTATATTTTTAAAGTAAAAATATACAATATTAATATATTTTTGAGAATGTGAAGCTTATGAAATTTAACCGGTAGGCGTATAAAAAAACTATTGTTGCTTACAAAATTATTTTTATACTTCATTTGTATTATTATATTAGAGAGATTAATAAGCCCGAAACAAGCTGTAATCGGCTTTTTTTTTTTTTTTTTAGGCATTCCCGAGTGAGATATTGTAATGCACAAACACAAGATCTACGAACAAATTCTTTTACAAAATTCAAATTGAAAATTAATTGAAGTAATTAAAAAATTCACGTCGACTAAGGCATGAAGCTAATAACGAAGAACGCACTTTAAGCGATTAAACACGTGTATTTAATAATGAGCTCGCTTTAATCGACTGCTGTTATGAAATTAATAATAAAATTACTCAGCTCTCAATAACGTTAATGAAATAACGTTAGTTTTTCCGAATTGGCAAGAGACTCAATGCCACCAATAAGCTGATAAACTCATGAAATCGGCGTTTTTATTTCAAACGTATAATATTGCATTTGTGTAATACAACGTTCTCGCGGCGATGAAAATAAAAATAGTAAAATGTTCCAAAGAACGGTAACAATAAAGACAGAATGTAAGGAAGGAAGGAAGGATGGAAGGAAGGAAGGATGGAAGGATGGAAGGAAGGAAGGAAAGAACTTTCATACCTTTATCCTGGAGACGGCCTCCTCTGCCTGACACATCCTCGTCGACTTTGTTGGTTGACCTTCGCAAGCGAGCTGCGTCGAGCCAAGGTACCTCGCACGGAAGAGCACGCCTTCGATGAGGACTGTCGGGTCGTCAAGAAGGGCTGAAATAGTCAAAGACACGTGCCATTTAGGGTTGGCTCCTGTCGCCGTGGACCGGTTAGTCAGCTCGCCGAAGACCGCGAGGTATTCCGCACCCCAACAAAGGGGTTGTACCGCACAATTTTGGTTACTCGAACCAATCCTCGATCTCTTGATTACCAACAAAACATCCTCCTCGAAGCTCATCTCGGCTTTATAATTTTTTACTCTTACACATCCGTACCGCGACCCTGTACTTTTATTTTCATATAATTATTCTTTTAAGTCAACACATCTGTTTTTCTATGACGTTCTGCGAGTCTTGCGTTCCTCGGCATTTTTTAAAGTCTACTTTTTCAAATTTTTCTTCAATGAGCACAAATAAACTTTGATCGATCGCCGATTCATGTATAATAATAATCACTGGCACGAACTTCCGGTATAATTATTGAAATTAACGTAAGCTTTTAAGACTGCGACGCGGACATTGGTTCTGAGAAGCTCCAAAAATTATAAATAATGTTCTATACGACCGAATCGGCCGACTAAATAGAGAGTGAGTGAGAGAGAGAGAGAGAGAGAGATAAAGGATATCCTCGTGACACTCACTACGAATCGTAACAACAAGTAAAATTTCAATAGAGTAAAGATTTTAATGAACTATTATACACGTATATATATATATATGTGTGTACAAATAAGTTACGACTAAACTTATTATATGAATACAATACATTGGAATCGTCATCTTCGATTAGCGGTATTCACGTTATGTTATTGTGATGCCAGTTATTTACTATCGGAGTCCTATCATCCACATAATAATCATGTCGCTTGTATGTTGGTGCTAATCTACGATAAAGAGAGCCTCGTGGTACTTCGGCTAAGCTTTTTAGATAGCGTAGATATATATATGTATATATATTTTCCAGGCATAAGTCGCGGATAGAGAGAAAGACAAGTGGAGAGTTGCGCACATTAAATAGAGGTGTCGACAGTTACGTACCGTATGCCGCTCGTTACGATGATCGGGAGTCATTGCCGAACGGTCCACAGAGATGTTTCCCCAGCAGAATTATTGTAGCGCGTGTGCATGTATTTATTAGATAGAGGGGAGAAAAGAATCGGGAACAAGAATTGAGCTTTGATTAGTTGCCAGGATTATGCGTCGTTTACCGAGTTATACTCTCTACTGCTACAATACTACAATACACTATAAAATATAGAAAAGATAGCGCCGCGACTGACTGATTGACTACCTTCTCTCATGCATTAGAATAAAAACGCGTTTCATGAACGGAGCCACCTTCACCCATACAATTTTGCAATTTTTCAATAATTCAACCAGTGCTACGCACAGACCGTCTCTTCGAAGTAAATACCTCTCTTTATAATAATAATTATCGAATGACAACCGCTTGCCGATAGCCGATATTTATAATAAGATCCGTGTAGCGAGCACCCACAGTGCCGTTTTAATTTAATAATTTAATAATTTAATAATTTAATGTGTATTATCATATAAATAATGTAAATAATCAACAGATTTTGCTCCTCCGTCCTTCGGAGACATTCCTTTAGGATAAAATTATGCGAACTTGTATTGAATGGAAATTATTGCAATACGTAAACGTGACTTCGTTTTACACGAAAACGACTCATTACGATGTAATGAAAAGAGACTTTATTTACATGCGGTTATTAACTTTCTGTGTTCAACGTTTTAAATTTTACTTTAATTATTCGACACGATGAACTTTTATTATCATTAAAAAGTAACTTGGTTAAATTCAATAACGAACTAAATAATATTCTATTAAATTGATTGAAATTCGTGGAATTATTGAATCTTATGGAATATTTAATCTCACCTTCTTTATTTCTGTTCTTCTTTTTTCCTTCCTTATCCTGAAAGTAAAGAGACAGAAAATAATGTCGTAGAATGTTAAAACGCAAAAATCTTTAATATTCATAGGCAATTATTTTTCAATCATGCATCAGAAAATGTCAAATTAAATAAATAAAATCAATTATGTATTACTATAAAGCATAAATTACTCATTGTTACAAATTATTATTTCTATTTTAAAAATTCGAGATAATTTTTTGTAAATTCTAACTAAAAGAGAAAAGAAAAAAGAAAAACAATTAGTTTCTTAAAGCAAACGATACGCCACTGTGATATATAATCTATTCTATTAACATCAAGCGGGCATTTTTTTTATACGTAACAAAATATAATTACTAAATTATAATTTCAGCATATACGTATATATACGTAAGATCTACTTTACATTAAAGCGTCAATCGTTTCTAAAAGTCTAGAGTGTAAATATACGAAAATTCTTAACCCGTATATATAATATCATGGTATTGTTTATTATTTATGAGTTAAGACTTCGTACATAATGTGAAGTCCGAAATAAAATAATAAAAGCCTAATTAAAAGCTTTCACACCTTCTTTCATATTTTTCAAACAATGTATTCTTTTAAGAGTATTTATTTAAAAAAAAAGAAATAGAAAAGAATATTTATCAAATGAATAATTCTAAAGTCTATTTGTTTAGAATATTTTATTTTTAATATATTTTTCATTAAATTATTTATTCCTTCTTTCGCAATCTTATGATGAGCAAGTACTACTCTGAGTACGAAATTAGACAAATAGATATTAATTAATTTAAGGAATTAAATTATCTTTAGAATTCGATTACCATTTAACTGTTTTAACAATCGAAATATATGCCATGATTGATTGATTCATAAAAAGAGCTTAATTACCAAAATCACTTTTAGATCGTATCATTGTTATCAATTAGTAATCATTATCATACATAAGATAAATTTTCTTGTTCTCTTAAATTATTATAAATAATAAGTAGTAAAGTGTTTTTATATGATGTAATATTTAAATAATAATTATTTGTTCTTATTATTGAAGTATGATTAAATGTATATTGAAATATATATAAAACGTATTTTTGATTTTGCAATTTTATACTAAATGTATGAAAAATTAATTTGCCGTCCGCCTTTTCCTGTACATTAACTTATCCGATTCAATAATCGCTTTAACAATAACAATAAAATGGCAGAGAATATAGATAGTAATTATTATAAGCGATTCTAAATTTGAAAGCTAAATAAATGAAGTTAAATTAATATGAGAAATAAATATGAAAGAAGGCCCAAATACATATATACCTATATACATATATACATATATATATATATGTATATACACACATGTGGTAGCAAAATACATAATAAAATAGAGCGCCGTCGTTGACATGCTATATTATATGAGCAATAATGAGCGCTGGCGTGTGCGGGTCTGTGTCGATCAGTGTGGGTGCACCTTTTTCACCTTACTGACGGATTCCTTGAGACTACGGGGCGACGAGGGGGAATTTTTGGCTGGCGGAGAGGTCGGGGCGTTAGCACCGTCGGCTTTCGGGCTGTCGAGCCGTCCAAGCTGATGTCCGTGCTGGTGGCCGGGGCTGGAGAGGTCGAGGCTCGTGGCCACCGCGACCCCCGTAATCGCTGACGAAACGGCATTTACCAGGGACAAGGACGTGTGTGGGGGCTGCGGCGAGGTGGAAGTCGAAGGCAGTGGCTCGGTCAGGGTCTCGTGACCTAACGCAAGAGACGGCTTAGCGGGCGTCGTTGGCTTCGTTATCGACAATTTACCACGATCGTTGGAAATCGACGTCGGCAGAAGCGTTCTTGTTTTTGGCTTACGCCAGCCCTGGAGTAAAGAGAGCACGCCGACGAGGTACGAGTCCATAAGTTATACATATACATACGTATACAGAGAGTAAGTATGCCTTTTTTTATTCTTTCATTCTTTTTTTCTTTTTTCTTTTTCTTTTTTTTTTTTTTTTTTTTTTTTTTTTTTTTTTTTTTTGTAGCTTCAGTTACGCGAAATGCGTCTGTATGTCTTATACTATTTTGTACGTTTTGCACTAAAACATATCGAGCCACCGTCTTGAACATCGTTAGAAGCAAACGTCCTTTTCATTATTGAGGAATATAATGCTTGCATTGAGGTTTTGCTAGATACAATTTTTAGTTAATGACGAATAAAGAGATTCTAGGTGAAGGACTACGCATTACTGTTAACATACTCGTGAGTATATAAAGCGCTTCGAATAATAGCAATTCAAGATTCATTGCTTATACGTATACATAATCATTTTACATTTCATTATATTTTATGGATTATAAAGAAATCATCAAATTCATTATTTGCTCCACTGGTTCATACCTCATTCATTTACAATCTATCGATATTAGTCTAAGGTTTAGTGAAGAATTTTCGGGGAATCAGCATTTATTTACTTTTCATTAAAAGTAATTAATAATTACAGTGCGTTTGTTGGTATTGTTTTTTTTTTTTTTTTTTTTACATTGCAATTAATGACGGAATCATTGGTTAAATGAACTTATATTTGCAATGGTGAGAAAAAGTTGTTTTATTATTTAGATTACTCAATAATTAAAATGTTTTGAAAACATAAATTTATAAATATAAATATATTTATACAAAAAAGTAAATATAAATTGTACTTAGTAATTTCATTTGACAGAAAGTGAATTTATAAACTCGATGCAAATACTTCAGGCAATATAAAATTATTAGAGATACAGCTGTATGCGTCGCAAATTTTAAACAATGTTTTATTTTAGAAGCAAATTAACGAATACCTGAATATTAAGTAATAAATAATATTAGAGCTAAGACGCACACTCAATAATATGCAATATTGAGAATCTGGGGCAGATTAATGATTTTAATTTCCTTTCCATTAAAAATATTTCATTAAATTATTATGGATCGATATTATTCATTTCTACACTCAATAGATTTTATTTTCTCTATGTTTATTACTGATTTCTGTATCGTTATTGTTATATGTTAATATATATTATTACAATATTATTAATTTTTATATTAAATATGGCAGAAATTATTAGAGTTTATCTACTTTGTAATTAATGAACATTGGATGTGCATAAAAACATTTGATAAATATCTGACATTTTAAAGTAATAAACGCATTAGTTTATAATGAGAATATTGAAAACAGTATTATATTGTATCTAATGACATGTAGTATTAATCTTAAATATTCTAAAATATTTAGGGAAAAAAAGAAAAGAAAATGATCTAACTATCGATTACACGTAGATTATGAAACGATTATTAATTATAAACTAAATAATGTTTATACTAAATGTTTGAGACTTTGAGTGAAACACACGAATACGTTGTATGAAAAAGAATATTATAACAAAACTCACTTTATCATCATAGAAGCCTTGGTCGTCTGTTCTCTGCTGGCCGAGTAGTCGATCCGTTTCCAAATCAGTGTCAGCTTCCTCTTCGTCAGCAGCATCTTCGGTCTCATGATCTGCATCATCAGCATTGCGCCTCAGCTCCGAATCTTCGCTATTCGTCTCCGTACAGATTCTTCGCCTGTCATGCAACACACTAAATTTTAGTTAGACGTTCTTATGAAATGATTATTGAAGAAGAAAAAATATAAAATAAAATAAAAGTATTCATAAACGAAAATATAAAACTAATTTTTCCAATTGATAATCGTATACTTTAATATCTTTAACGAAATTGTCCATACGTAATTAATAAGTATTTGCATTGCGTAAATTAATTAAGGGCAGTGGTTTGAAAAGGATCGATTAATAAAAAACATTTGATGATTTATAATAAGCCCGTGAATTTATACCTTGGTATCCAGATGGGGCTGACGCTAGACTCGGTGGGCTCCGCCGATAACGACTTAACCGGAAGCGTTTTTGTTCGTTGTAGTGCCATTCTAATATCCTTGATCGCTGCCTCGACCTCTCCGCCGGCCTGATCCAACCCCAAACTCTGACGACTTTGCGGCGCCGGAGGCGGTGGCGTTCCAAGAGGATCGAGCACATCCAATTGCAGCTCACTGGTCGTGTCGTACGAATTTTCTTTTTTCGTTATGAAAATATCCGGAGATGCTGCATCGAAAGAAAATTAGTTTTTCTTTTCTTTCTTTTCTTCTTCCTCTCGCAATACCCCGCTCGCTTATTATTATTATTATTATTCATATTTATTTTTAAGCGACATGTCAATTGTAAAATTACAAACTTCGTTTGTAATGTAAATTAGAGATCCGATAGATAAAGATTCATATAGAGATATATAGTTAGGAAAAATATGAGAAAATTCTAACCATTTTCAAGCCTGTTGCTGACATCGTTTGTATTGTCATTCTTATCAGTTCCTATCATCATATCGCTTCTCGTCCTTTGTACAATCTCCTTTTCAATTTCATTTATTTGCCTTTTCATTAGCATAACTGTCGGATTATTGTTATCGGTATCGCTTGCATGACCACTGGATAGCCCATCCTCCAATACAGGCATGCTCGTATATAACCTTGACGAATAAAATAGAATCATAAAATAATATGAAAATATATTAACCGATATATATACAAAAACAAATTAAATTAAATATAACATTTTGAGTTTTAAAGAAAAATACAATATTAGAAATTGTATGGAAACTATATACGCACACATCGATTAACGACTAGAAATAATTTTAAGAAAGTATAAACTCAAAATATTTATTTATTTTTTTTTTTTCTTCTATTTAAAATACTACATTTAATATCGATAATTTTAAATTTGAATTATTTATCCCATTGCTTGAGAAAATCCAATTTATCGGGATGTATAAAAGAAAACAGGTCTTATATAACTTACATGCAAAAGCAATTATTGATGTACAGAAAATGTTATGATCTTATGAAGAATCTTATGATTAATCAAGTCTTTTAGATTTTAATAAAACCCGCAGTGAGTCACCTTCCTTAAAAATAAGTATCTCACAATATCAAAGCCTTGAGTCATAATTGCATTTTCTAATTTCCGAAAGGAACAATAATAGATCGATTCTATTAATTTTCAAAAGAATGAAATATCAAGACTACGATGAATATTTTTATTCACATTTTAGATTCGAGCAGCGAATTTAGCAGACAGCGCCTTATAACGTTGGCTCGAAATATCTAAACCGATTAGGAGCTACTCCTCAATTAGCTTTCAACGATCAACGGTTAAATAACTTTCCAAGAACTGATTACCAATTACCTCGAGTATATATAAATTTCTATCCAATGTCTGATGTAAAATAATATTATGACGTATTAGCACTGGTTTCAAATGACTGCGCTGGTCCAAAGTAATTATAAAAAAAAAAAATTAAACGAGGGATGAGCAAACGTAGAATCAATACCTGAGAGAATCACTGTTGTTGCCAAGGTCGCAGACAGAACCGAGGAGGCCACTGGCTGGTAAGAGTTCGTTATCCATCATCATGAGGGACATCTCGCTATCGAGATCACCGCAATTACTATCGCACTCTGTTGTCTCTGGGCTAAGAGTGAAGTTCCTAGAGTGTCCGACTTGCAGACCAACTTCAGTCTCGCCAAGATCTTCGCTACTGTCGGTCCCAACCGACAAATCTAGAAAATTATTCTCGTTTTGCGGCTGCAAATGAATTAAGAAAATTTCATTAAGAACAAAGTAAATATACCATCTATCTCGATATATAATTAGGATAAATAACAATAACAATAATTGTTTATAATTGTTTATAATTGTTTATAATTGAATAACCTGCGAGAGTTCTATCCTATGCTTCCTCGGTGATTCGTGGACCATGACCTCTTCTATTGATGGAGGAACGGATGCTAACCTTTGGCCGATGTATGCACTACCACCTTGTCTCCGAAGCTCATAATCGAGATCCTAGAAGGAATTCGAATTTGTCCTTAATGAGTTAAAGCCATTATTTACTTTATAAACAATACGTATTTAAATAAATGCAATACCTAATGTAAATCGGTCTTTCCGTTTTCTTTTAATTAATTAAATTTCCTATTTGGCTTAATATTAAACAAACGCACCTGGAATTGAAAAGCGTCGCTGCTTTCCTCCTCGGCGGGTGTCGGGCATTTAAAGAACTCTTCGAGGACTTTGCGCGTCTCAGAGAATTCGTAAAGATAGTCGAAGGTGCTGCCAGCGAGAGTATCGAGTCTGCCCTCGATGCTCCTCTCGGTAACAGACTCCGCTTGCACTTGCACTTGCACTCCATCCTCCAACTCCTCCTCCAGCTCCTCCTCCAGCTCCTCCTGCCCCTCCTCCTCCTCCTCATCTTCGTCTTCCTCGGGGAGACCTGTAGGGGAGTTCAAGCCGCTCGCTATGGCTCGTCCAGGTGGGGTGAACATGAGTGCGACCGGGCTCACGGACACCGTTGTCGCGAAGTCAAGGCTCGAAGCAGTCGGTAAGGGCGAGGAATCCATCGGACTCGGGGCGTTCACCTCCGACAGCGAGTCGTTCAAGTGGCCCAGTGTTGTTTTAGACTCCATCATGGCATTGCTCTCCGCAATAATTTCGCTGCAGTTCTCCTCCTTCTGTCATTAAGGGATACTTTTCTCTTATCGATCACTTTAATTGACCCCCGTAAATATAAAATTCCTTCAGTATTAGGAGAAATAGGAAAGCAGTACTCGCCTCTTTTTGATTAGGTGTCGTGGGGAGTATGCGCTGGGGGAATCCCGGACGGGCCGGGACGTATATTGACGAGGGTGAGGAGAGGAGGGTCGGCAGCCGTACGTTTTCACGCATCCCATAACGTCTTGGGCTGCCCGAGTATTGTGCGATTGGCAGTTCGCCGATTATTCGTGGCGTTGGCTTATGGTTGAGTTCCGGGGACGGAAAGTCCGCGTCATCATCACCCTGCAGCTTCACTACCTGAGCAGTGCATATACATATATATATATATATTAGTTTTACTATTCTTCCACTATCATTTACAATCCCTATGTTGCTACGCCTAACATATTCACGTTAATATATTCTTACTAATCATAATATATTAATAGAGTTATTTTTTTTTTTTTTTTTGCTTTCACGTTTATGTACAAAATTATTATTCTTATTTACAGTATATGCAAATAAGTGAGCCAAAATCAAGAAGAATTAAAAAATTCATTTCGAATACGGTATTGCGTTTATACCATCCTTTAAAATTTTCTAGATATTATTTTATTTTAATTTAAATATATATATATACCTTCTAAGCTGAATTATCAGTTTAATTTTCTTTGATAAAAATGTATTCAGTCTCGACAGTAGATTCTATAGAAATCGATATTATAAATGACAAAGTAAAAGCTGTAACGACATAAAAAAAAGAAAAAAGAACATAATTATTAACGATTGCAATAATTACGTATATAATACGTATACTGATGCAACAGATTTCGTTGTACATTGTCTTTTTATGGATATTATTATTATGTAAATGGATTTCGTATGTAATAACATTACGTTATTGGCTAATAAATTAAGTTTAAGTTACGTTGAAAATATCGGAAGAGTTGTGGTGGTATGTTTTCGTGGGACTCGGACTACTGCAAAGGCTCGAACTAAGCGGCTCCAGGACAGTACTATTCTGATTGCGTTGCTGCTGATGCTGCTGATGCTGCTGCTGCTGCTGCTGATACTGCTGCTGCTGTTGTTGCTGCTGCTGCTGCTGCTGCTGTTGCTGCTGCTGTTGCTGATGATGATGGTGATGCAGCTCTTGAAGGATATGTTGTTCATCCTTGGTATGTATGACGGGTCCATTGGTGGAGCCAAGGTCGAGCCTAAGACTCTGCCAACTGTCATCAATATCATCGAATACGACGACTTCGCCATCTCTGACAATGGACATTCCACCAGGACGCATCGAGTTGTGATTCGACGACTGATAACCCTAGAAAAACATCAATTCGTTAGTTAATGAAATTTTTTGTGTTTTTCAAAATAAAAACATGATAATTCAACAACAATAAAAAGACATAGATACTAGTACACGATAATTCAACCATATTAAATAAATAAATAAATATTCGTGTAATAATATTTACATTATAGAAAATAAATTTATAATAATCATTGATTTTAACATTTCATATGTTACACATTGAGCTTATGTTAGCTTTATTGTATAAAACCACATAGTTCTAAATTATTATTATGTAGGATTTTAATAGATGAAATATTAATATAAATTTTTTCATATATCTTATATTTATATTTAATAAAAAGGTTCTCACCAGAGAATCTATGCAGTTTTTTGGTAAACCATATTCAAGCTCCATGATTTTCTTAGATCCGGCTACATTGTTACTATTTAATATTGAATCATAGTTGGTGAGGCAGTTATCATGGTTGCCCTTTGGTGAATTGTAGTCCAGAATCGACTTACAAGTGTTCCTACGTACAGAATGAACTTCACTGGAAAACACAGTCTCGGTTACCTCACGCTGCATCCGCTGTCTTCTTGTCTCTCCACATCTGCTACATATTATTTTTTAATTACTTTTCCATTTATTTAAATTTAATTATGCATATTAATTACGAAGTGAATATATTACAAAAAGTACATATAACATTTCTATTATAATGTTATAGGACATTTTTACAATGAAATATCATTGAGTTATATATCAGAAAAATATATTGTTTCTATTACATACCGACTTCTTAATTCCCAAATACTCTGTCGATTTGGAGATTTGTTATTTTTTTTCAATGACAGTTTATTATCTGATTGACTATCATCATTAGTTACTGTATTAGAAGCAGCAAGAAAACGAGGTTTGCGAGCTGCTACTTTGCCTCGACTTTGTGAAAAAACTTCCCGACCACCAGCTATTTCTATTATTCTATAACAAATAATTAAAACAAAATTTAAAAATGTTTCTATAAAAAGAAATATATTTATTAAATACATATTGATTATAAATAGAATATATAGTAAGCAGATAGTTACAAAAACTGTCATATATAATGAATTCAAAACAAAAATTTTTATAAAAAATTAAAATTTATTTTAATATTAGTTTATTTTAATGTTAGTATAATCATAGTCTGTATACTTTTGTCTGGCAAATCTTCTTTCATCTTAAATATTGCACTGTGCTTCTAAAGAATGAATAACCTAAACCGTATGACAGATCTCATGAAGTGTACAAGCAAATAAAAAGCATCAAATATTTTTTTTTATTTAAAAAATATTAAATTAATATCAATAAGCAATTCTGAGAAAAAAATATATGTACTTAAAATATTCTTAGGTAATATTGCTTAGAATATTAATGCATTTATTTTATTTATTTAATTTTATTATAAACTAATTTTTACAAAATTAGGTACCTCAATTCGTTATTTACAAAAAACATACATGTAACTTATATAATTCCTTAACAGGTTGTTTCGTATAATAAAACATATTTATGTATACAAAGTTGTCAAAAAGAACAATTGTTGTAGGTGTGTACTATCTGCAATGACATGCAAAAGTTCGATTGATTGTCACTTGGTGGAGCCACTTAATATTTTATTTTTGTTCATAAATAAATTTGTCCAAACAGTATTATCAAACAATTTCAGTATTTTAAAACTGTTGCAATTTATTTGGTTGTGTGGTCAATTGTGTGAAATGAGATTGCACGAAACTAGTCCAGGCTGGATATAAACAGTAAACTTGAGAAATTACAAAACTTACATATCGTATAATTTTTAAAATAGATGCTGCCGACAATATTTTATAGACTTTGCAGTAGAATAATATTTTATTGCAATTTTTAATGATTTTTTTTTACGGTAATGTATTATTTTTTATAAATTAAAAAATATGGTTTATTTTTAGAAATTACTGAATAAGAAAAATATTGTCGAATAAAATTCTGAAATCTAAAAATGGTAAGAATATTTTTAAGCAATGTGATCTATATTTAAAATAAAACAGCCATCTACAAGTATTATTTAATTATTTCTTAATTAGGAATTCTCCGAAGTATCATTAAGTCATTCATTTTTTAATGTCATGGATTAAATTTATAACTTAAGCATTTAAAGATTATTTTAAATATAATATAAACTATTCAGACGGTTTAGCATACATTTTATTTACCTATTATATTGATATTACTATAATATTGTTTATATCTATAAACAACAATATTTTACGAGTTATAATACTTTAATAATGACTGTTTCACTTGCTCTTGAATAAAAAAATTTTTTTCAATTTTTGAAATAATTTTTTTCCCTTTTTTTTTACTTGATGCCTAATCACAAAATTTCATATTAACTTTATGTTTTCGAGAGTATAAATAAATATTTTACTTATCTAGTTTAAAAAATTAATAAACTAGGTCAAGGAAATTGTTACATATATAATTAAATCTCTATTACAAATATATATATATATATTGCATTATATTATTACATTGTATTGTATATTTGTAACTAATTGTTAAGTATATTGTCTATAATATTAATTATACGTTTGATGAATAATATTCTGTAATGTAATGTCAAATTAAACTCATGCACATTAATTAATTAATTTATTTATTTATTTATTAGAATAATAATATTTCCACACAGTATGTGGAATATTTTGAGAACATAAGCATATTGGATTCAATTGAATTGTATGGAATCTATTAAAGTAGGCGCCGAGTGAAAAGTATTTTTCATAAATCGAAAAAAGCCAAGGAAGTAAATGAAAAAATTCAAAGAAATAAATAGCCATTTTTGCACGATGTAAAGAACAATACGTAAAAATATCTTGTATGGTGGGGGAAAGCCTTTATATTATATTAAATACGATAGAATTGTTATGGCTGCTAAGACTTAATTTCCAGTAACGAGAAAAACTCAATTTCTTACGATTGAATTTCACGTTAAAGCAATTTAGGTCACGTCGAGATTCCATTGCGTATCACATTGACAATATATCTTTAGCATAGCATCGGACTGATGTTTCCGTAGTGAAACAATAATGCAAACTTCTCTTCTTCACTAGTACAACCATTAGATAAGTCTATTTAAGGATTGAACATGTCATCGGCTATTCATTTGCATATTCATAGATTCAACTGTGGGGGCGAAGTAATATTATGACCTTTTGAATTAAACAGTTTTCAATTAGGATTGGTTTCTAAAACTTACTTTAACGATTGATATCAACTTATTTTTTAATAAGGATTTAACTACGAGATTATTTATTATACAAAATAAGCTGATTATATTACAATTAAATATGAGTATTTTATAATAAAAATAAAATTTAAAAAGTTCAATGCAAAATTTCCATTATACGGTTATAAATAATTAATAATATAAAATTGTAAATAGTAATAATAATAAACAAGAAATTAAGAAATGCTTAGAAATCTGATCTCGATTTGCACGTTGATGATAATGATGGATAAAAATTACAGTAACGTACTCTGTGATAATTTTCTTAATATATTCTTTTCTTCAAATAGCAACGTATAATTATTTTTAATTATTATTTATTAAAGTTATTCGCGAATTATGCGATTATTTAAAAAAATTACTTCTAACTTTCTAAGCGAGAGCGAATTAGAATGTATTTTCTATTAAAATAATTTAAGATAATTTCCCTGCTTTATTTACATAATAAATTATTGTTATTTGCATATTTGTTTTATGCCAGTCACAGAATATATAAGCAAGAGGCAATCGAATGCGCGTGTGTGTCAAAAGCGAAAAGGGAGAAATGATATAGTTTTAAGCGATTGAAAATATCATTTGTTTCGTACCTACGAATTAAAACACTACGAATATGTATAATTATGGTCCATTATATATTTCAAAGAATACTCTTTTAAAAATGTTATTATTCGAAGGCAGTCTGAAATGCACACGTGTCATTGTAATTGTATATTAATTAATTTGCAGTATTAGATACTTAAAATTAGAAAAATTGAAATCAGTATTGAAAAATGTATCGGCAGGCGAGGATGGAACGACATTTTGAATTAATTCATAAATTAAAAGCACGTTTTAATAAATTTAACTAAACGTTTATTATGTTAATTAGTGATGTGTTTGTTTTTGCGTCGACTCATTGCTCTCGGCGCACAGTTAAAGAGTCAGCTGTAATTATAAGCTACAATACGGTATAGTTATATGGAATTTACCTAGAGTCGCGCAGTTTATAACTTCGGTCGCCTTTCGCTGACGTGAGTATGTATACGGGACTCTCCTCAGGACCGCTGTCATCTTGCTGGGAATGGCCCTGCTGGTCGCTGCCCGTTAAGCTCTCATAATGCTGAGCATCTTCGCTGCGTCCAGATGCCGAGGAGGAGCTCGAGGAAGGACCAGGCTTGTCGGTCCCATCAACGTTCGAACTTGCATTCGATAAACTTGTTTGTCTACGCGTCGAAGAGCTCGGCTTCTTTCGGCCATTGGAACGCTTTCTGCACCTATCCAACCATTATTATATACTTAATTTTCACTTTAGACTTTATTACACATTGTAATATTAAGCCAAGTCTAAGGATTCATAATTATCGATAAATACAATTCATCGTTAATTTCATATGAACTCTATGTGAAAACTGTTTTAATAATCAACAATATATTCACAACGATATACACTCTATTGAAATGAAAAAAAATATATAATAGCAGTTTTATAACGATATCTTTATTCTAACGTAATACTATTTCGAAGTTTTTAAGCCAGTGTTTTAATATAAATTTTTTGATAATTGTAAACAAATAAGAATATTTATATATATATATATATATATAATTTAAGCATTTTTATCAAAGCCCTTTTTATCAATTATATGACTTTAGAATCGTGCTCGCGGGAAAATTGTTTAAATTTATTTTAAAACTAAAAGATAAGCGTATGATTTAATTGTAAAAGATTAATGTACAGATATGAACGGAGAATATTTTATTTCTAGTCAGTTTTTTACTCACAAAAGTAATACGAATAAATTAATATAAAAAATGCGCAGTGCAGAGAACGTAGAGAACATTCAAATTTCAACTAACACGATTTAACGAAAATTTTGACATTTATTTTCACCTGTCTGTGTTGTCACGATCGAGGTCGATCATGTCGGCAGACAAATTGTGTTCGTAGCGCCGTTGCTGCTGCTTTTGTTGCTGCTGCTGCTGCTGCTGATGTTGTTGTTGTGTTTGTTGCTGCTGCTGCTGATATTGTTGCTGCTGCTGATATTGTTGCTGTTGCTGATATTGTTGCTGCTGTTGTGGTTGCTGTTGCTGTTGATGGTGGTTGCTCGTCGAGCCAGGAATCGAGCCCAAGCCCAGTCTAGGCCGACATTTCGGAAATAGACGATTCAGATCCGAGTTCTCCAGCATCAAGCTTGTCATCGCCGCACGTTCATCCTGAACGCCGTGAGCACGGGCTGTTCCACGACCAGTGGCCAGCCGCTCCTCATCATGCCGACGCGATACCTGCAACCGAAATTCATAATTCAAATTCACCATATTTCTTTGTAATTATATTAGCATTCGTTTATAATTATATATTATTCGTTTAATTATCCGTGTCATAATTTATCTAAAAAAAATTTTATTTTCATTATTAAATATGTATGTGCGAAAATTTGAAATTTAGTTATGTTCGAATTAATAATTACAGAAATCTATTTAAATAAATGATTAAAAGTTGAAATTCCGAATTCACATCGTACTACGGTGATATCAAAAATTACTCGAAATCTTTTTTAAACAAAACATTCAAATTGTTACATTGACACAGAACTGGAATCACGACTGCTTAGCAAAAAAGAGAAATAGGGATTGTGAGAGAGGAGGGGGGGGATAAAGAAATAGCAACAAGATACATAAGCTGATATGATGGAATAGGAAGGCTAGTTCGAATCGCCTATCACAAATTAAGCGTGATTATAAGTGCGTGCTGTAAATTTCTATGTAAATAGGATCACACAATTATATTTTAAGTGAAATACTGTGTACACTAATAAACTTTAATCATAATAGAATACTATATTTCTTATTTAATAAATTTAAATTTTTTGTTGAAAAATTAATTCGACATTCCGCAATTTTTTCAACATATTTGTTATAAATATAATATTACGTCAATACTATACAATGAAGTCATACTATTACAACTTTATCAAATTAAGCTTTTGATATTCATATGGATTTATTAAAAATCGTTATATAATTTATTAAATAGCAATTACATAAAATTACGTCATCCCAGCCATTTATTTTTTCTCTGGATCATCCTTTATTATCTTTTTCTTTCTTTTTTTTTTAATATCTTCTTCAATAATCTACATTTAATTAAATCCATAACTTTTAAAAAAAACGTAACAGGCATCCATTTACAAAAATTAAAAAATATTTTGGCAATAATCAGTAAGTAAATCTCTGTCTATAAGCTTGCATAAGTATTATTGGTTTTAATATGTTTTTATATTTTTTAATATTTTTTAAATATATATATATATATATATGTATATATATATATCGATTTTTTACTCTGAAAGGTTGTAATCAATTGTTGTTAACGAATTCGTTCTATCATTTAAAATTTACCTTTTAATTAAAACTGTACATTCGATAAAATCAATATAATTCTACTCTAAAAGATTTATTTTTAAAATTTGAAACGATTTCAACATGTTTGCTCAAAGAAAATTAAATTTATAAACGATTAAATTAAAGATAAAACTATTTATTAAATTTAATAAACTAATTTATATTTTATATTTAAAAAGTAATTAAAAAGTAATGATATTTTTATAGTTTATTTCTTAATTTGAATTTATAACCAAATTAAAATATTAATATTTATTCTTTTAGATTATTAAAATTTAATTTTTTCTTATAAATTATTAAAATATAAATAACATTTGATTATTTAAATTTATTTGTTTGTAAAATCTTAATCATTAGTTGTTTTTCATGTTAATTTTAAGAAATTTTATTTCCATACTCTTATTATACGAAATAATTGAAATAATTGGAATTAATATATAATTCGATGATAAATTTAAGTGGAATAATGTGTTAACTTTTAATTTAATATTCTTATATCATAAATGTTTGAAATACTGATTTATTAATGCTAATAATATAATATTATTAATATAAAAATGGGTTATTACTGTCCTATAATTTCATTAAAAATAAGTAAAACCAAAATTTGAGTTTCTATTTCTAATAGTTTAGACTTCCAATAAAAATAAAAGGTCACATATTGATCAAGTATTATTTGATAAATTTATAGTAAAATATTATTACTAATTTATTTAATTATAGCCTTTATAATTATGACCTACATTTGTAACACATTATATGTTAAATTAGCAATTAGTAAGCATTAATAATTTTTTTAACGACAGTGGTCTCTAATTTTTGACTAAATTAAGTACGCGAGAAAAAATAATGGTTTTTGGAAAATAAATTTGGTTAAGGTATGAAAAATTTATACCAGAACTAACTTGAATAAGATATGAACGTCAATACTTGGAATATTATTGTATTTTATGTTTAGTACTCTTGCAATTTTAATATTTATTCTATAATAAAGTCCTTCCGATGGTTCTTGGTCTAATTAATAATGTATTTATAAATCTCGTCCAGTAAATGCTAGATTTATTCGTAAGAATTGATTATTTTATATAATTATCATATAATTTCCAACCACGCTTTCGTTGAAAATTAATATATAAAACAACGGAGCTATATAATATTTTAAATTTATATATTATATTTATTATATTAAATTATACAATACTTTGTATGAAATATATGAAATACATATATATACATATATATATATATTAAACATGTATTAAACATACGTATACTTATAATCACCTTTTTACCATTGTATAACATAAGATATATATTGGATTTTATATAGCATACAAAAGCTATTATTCATTAGAAGATGTAAAAAAATATGTTTAAAACACCGATTCGAGTAATAAAATAAGGTTCGGCTGACTGGTCGGTTAGAAAAGGGGGAAATGTAGGTGAAGAAGAGGATCGGAACTTAATTTCCGAAACGTGGCTGTGGGCAATACAATAGAGATATAAATATGGGAAATGTTGAAAAAAAAAGTGATGAGGTCGTTCTCCATTGTTATGCCTATGACGTATTATCTCGTCCAGTTGGAGTTGTACGTTGCTGCCGCGGCGATTGTATCCCAACGGCGCAGGTTGATGTGGTAATGCCACTGACCCCCTATTGATTCTGACATCAGCCGAGTCGTACGAAAGAGATGTACTATAGAACATTGTCTGTTTTCCTCCCTCCCATCCCCCCTCTCCCACCCTCACTCATTCTCTCTCTCTCTCTCTCTCACTCTCTCTCTTCCGTCGCAAACCCTACCCCCAAGCGTACCTTGTATTCTCGCCTTAACATTTGTTCGTCGGACACAACTGCCTATTCGCCTACTCCTCTCAACTTAAACCATTCGAGTCTTTTATTATTTTCATTTCTTTTATTCTTTCTTTCATTCTGTCTTTCTTTCCTTTTTTTTCGGTTTTTAAATACACGTCTTTTTGTGATCTTGCTAATTTTTATACAACTAGCAGTATCTACTGTTTTATCGTTATCTTCGAAGCAGTTGGATTTTTATAAATAATCGACTCGACATTTCGCGTAAAAGAAAGTTTTTTTTTTAACGTTGACAACTGTAAATTATTTAAACTTTTCAAACGATGCTTAAAACGATATCGATACGAGAATACGTGATGTATAATAATTGACGATAAAATTACAGATTTCCCAATGAAATATCCCTTCCTATCGATAGACTAAAATCATTTAGATTTTCCAATTCATTATGAATAAGCGTTTATCGGCTGATCCCAATCACAGTCGTAATTGCGCTTCCGCAACTTCGATTGCCTTTATCTCGAAAAGCTCGCTCTCTAACATTCATTCGTGTCTTCCATTCCAATATCGTGTCATCACTGATACTGACAACCAACCATCTTCAGTTTTACGAGAACGAACTGTATTAAAAAAAAAATAAAAAAAAAATAAATAAAAAATCGCTATATATTATAAGAAGAATTATTTGGCTGAAAATATCTTCTTTAGTTGTCATTATATCTTCTACATCTGATTTTTATTGTTCTTATGATTATTCTTTTCTACGTCATTACAAATGCACAGCGATTTTCAATATTTGTATTATTTCATTATACGTAATTCAAATGGAATAGAGAGCCTTTTAATTAAGACGACATTGAAATCCAGATGTTCAACATCGGCTTGACGAATTAAACTAATAATAAGCATTGAGACGAAGCCATTCTACTTACTATACTAGATTCGTTATCGAAATATACGTATCCGTTAACTGTAAATAAATGCATCATTTGAGTAAAATATTGTTGCCTTTATAGATAATTATAAAGTAGAATAGTACCGATGGTTCTAGTTTATTTTAGCAATCGTAGTAAGCCTCTCGACTCAATTCAATGGATCATTTACCCTTAATGTCAGTCCTGGGCCAAAGTCCCGCCATTAATTGCTATTTGTCTAAATTTCCATAAATAAATATTTATCACAATGCCTCGATCGTTCTACGTTGAATTGTTAACGCATACTTGACGATTTAATTATTTGCATTACGGCAATTGTTTACATTTCTCCGTACCATTTTAAGAATAGAAATGTTAAAAAGCGTTTTTTTCTTTGTTTCCATGTGCAATTCATACGGCCTAATTAGAATACGGCCAGCTTATTACGCATTAAAACAAAGAGATATCAATTTTTTAGATGTAAAACAATAATATGTCACGTTAAAAATAAAATTTACCTGTTACTATCTCAGGTCCAAATGTTTTCATTTCAAATATTACAATAAAAATTTCATTTACTGCTTAAAAGTTAACAAAAAAAAATTTTATTAAAAGCCCGCAACTTTACAATTAAACGAAGTAATAAAAAAAAAATAGTACGTAATATCGACTCTCGTTTAATGTATTACAGTTATAAATTATGAAAAAGAAAAAAGAAAAAAAAGAA
Organism: Ceratosolen fusciceps; assembly: GCA_018883505.1. Classification (NCBI taxonomy): domain Eukaryota; kingdom Metazoa; phylum Arthropoda; class Insecta; order Hymenoptera; family Agaonidae; genus Ceratosolen; species Ceratosolen fusciceps. The sequence goes on from RCIC01000002.1 coordinate 5,962,749, forward strand.
TATGGCCTAGAATCAATACCATAAATTCAAAAAATTTCTAAATAATATAATGATAATAAAAGAATCCGTATAAACTCTCTAATATAATATTTCATGAACTTAGCCAGAGCCATAAATCTTTAGTAAAATTATAGTCGTGAATTGCCTTTATTGCTAATATAAACCATATACTGATTCCACAGCTGAATACATGTATTATTATTCCTAGCAAGACGCCCTAAGTATATTCAACCATTTAACCCACTTCCATAGCAGTTGTTGGACAATGAATATTGTAAACAATGTAATATTTAGTAGATACAATAAGACGAGCATAAAAATATAATTTTGTCTTTGATAGATGTGATTGTAATTGCTAATAATAATATTGTAAGCGTCCCAGTGGAAAAATTTAAAAATCCACAAATCAAACTTATTCGGTATTTTAACAAAAAATATATTCATTATATTCTAAAATTTTAATTCTCTGATTTCAAAAAATTCTCAACTGTTGTGGTATGAGCTGAATTTAAAGAACCTTTTAATACCTATATTACGGGTAAAATTTATAGATACAAAATTACACATACTCTACGTCTCCATGTTAAATGATATCAGCATTCAAGTTTACTTAATTAAAATTTTTATTCGTGTTTTTAATGATGTAAGCACATAAACTTTGATTAATTTTTAAAATATTTAAAATTTTTATTTGTTCTCGATGAATTATCATAACATAATTCACATATTAATAATAATAAATATTAGTAAACACGCTTTTTGTCTATAAATCTCACTAGCTTAATAAGAAAAACTTCTTTTCATTCTATTGTATCTTAATTTTCAATTGTCATATGATACAATGTGTACTGTATTCAGTACACAACTATATTTCATTCGGATTATTATGAAGTACATATTTCATTGTATTAGAATAGTATTAAACACAAAATACGGGAAATAAACATCTTTTAAATTTTAAATATTTTTGTTCATTTAATGGTTTTATCTTTCCCTCTCTCCCCCCTTCTCTCTCTCTCTCTCTCTCTCTCTCTCATCTATCTATCTATCGATATATCTAAATATATTGTACAGTTATATTTACATTAAAGAAAAAAAAAGTATATTTAAAAGGTAGTTTTACATTTATCCGATAATATATTGTAAGATTCTATAGATGAGATATTCTTATCTTCAGCTAGATAATTTATAAATTTAAAACCTAATTTATTGTTATTGTAATTAAAATTACGTACACGGATTATATATATATATACATGAATTTACACCTTTAGTTTCATTAATTATTTATTAGCCACTTTCCTCTTATAATCTCACTCTCTCTCCCTCTTAGTCTTTCTTGCTCTATATATGTCTGTTAGGATAAGCGCAGACGAGTTCATATCCAAAAATCATACATTTACGTACACTTTTTCCTACTTCCGTCTAGTTCAATATCAATTTCATGTAATTTTTTTATTTCTCCATATTGTTGTAATGCAACTTATAATGAAATTTCTTGAGAGTGGAAAAGCATCATTATAAGAAAAAGCTGCATTTTTCAAAAAGCTGCGTAAGCTTTTTAAGCGGAAGCTTTAACGTAAAAGGTTGTAATCTCCAAAATTTAGAGACGAATTACAATTTTAGTACATTTACGGTACTGCAACAATGAATAAAAGAATACGAGAAATGAGGATACTTGTAAGAAAATTTCACAATAAAATTTTGAAGTTTGTGAACATAGTTTTTCTGAAACAATTCGCCGCGGTAAAAAAGAGCAAATTAATGAAGTTATATTATTTACACGTTAAGAACGGTCACGCACATTTTATTTTGTTCCGTAAAATGTATACCAATAATAATAGTGACAACCGATAAGATATATATATATATATATTAAGTTATCGTATAATCTTATTTACAGATATAATCTGATAACAGTTTTTGTTCAATCAGATACGTTATGGGCACTATAACAATTTATTATTAAAATAATTCGCGTAGGAATTAAATTAAGTTGCAAATATCTTTTTTCTCCTATAAATTATAAGTTATTCGATATCTCATAATAAACTTTTTCAAACTTTTGAATTTATTACGTACTGTAGAGAAAGTACAGTGCATATCATCAGTACAAGGCAATACTTGTTGATGATTCGTTGGTTGGTAACATGGAGATTATCGTTATTATTATAATATTATTAATGATTCGGACCGATGGAATCGCTGATAGGGCCGAAGACGCTGGCAGAAAACGGTAGAAATATGATATAATCACTCGTATTATGTCTCTAGTGGGTGATAAACTCTGCTCCGTATCCCCTGATTTATCGACTTCTACGTAGGAATAATTCTAGTATTGGATACCCATATAAAATTAGCTGTCGCTCGACTGTTTTTCCAATAAAAAAAAAAAAAAGTGAAAAAGTATAAAAAATACGTAAACTAAACGTGCGAAGGTTGTTCATGTCCGGTACCTGATGTCCAATTATATTTAAAGGAGGTGGAGGAACTCGTACGGGAAATCCTGTAATGCAGGAAAAGCGGAATGTATGAGAGCCGTATAGCCGTATAGCCGCATAGCCATGTAGCCATGTAGCCGTATAGCCGTATAGCCGTATAGCCGTATAGCCGTATAGCGGGAGAGCGGAGTCAAGGATGGCTGGGACGATCGATAGGGCATGCGCTCTTTCCCACCAAGTCGCCATTCCCATGAAACCCAACCAAGACTTCACATTGACCTGTCAGCTCTCGATACGTATAAAACAGGAAGTGGCAGTTGGTGTGCTAAAAAATTTGGTGAAACCGTTCTTCTTGTGCTATGACCAGATTTAAGAGAGCGTTAAGCATCTTAAAATCTCTTTGAATTCTCTATCTCTGTCTATGAGATTTTCCAGGAATACCGTGCCCCCACAAATACAATTGCAAAAAGAATAACAAAGAAATACAAAAAAAAAAAAAAAAACAACAACAAATACTTCACCAAAACTATTAGTTTTAATTCGAATTACGATCGAATTTCATATATTTATTTATTAGGATAAATTAGCGATTGTAAATATATTATTGCAGCAGTTCTAGGAAACTATTTCGTACATGAAGCATGTAAGATCTCAATCCTGTATACTACATGTACACTACTACTTTATTTTACTATATTAAAATGGGTATTTTTTACCATAAATTTTATATTTTATATCAGCGGAACGACTGCGTGAAAAAGAAATTAAGTCTAATGTGATAATTTCATTTGAATTTAAAAAATTCGATACCATTGAACAACTTGTAATTTGCTCGAAAAATAAATGATTCGGTAATTTCGTTACTAATTAAAAGTTATAAAAAAAATGTTGTTCTGCGATAGAAAAACAATTTATTCGTATTTAAACTCTTTGAAGAATGAAACGATTTTAATAAATAAAAACAGAGATAGAGATAGATAGAGAGAGAGAGAGAGAGAGAGAGTGAGAGGTGAAATCGTAAAATTATTTCGGGATTTTCGGCAATATAATTATTGTTGATACGATTGGTAGCAGATTTTTTTTTTTTTTTTAAATACTATCAAATATTCCTTTTTAGTATCGAGTTTCTGTAAAGATTAACCCGACGTAACCTGAAACTTGTAATTTATTCGTAGTGAAACGGAAACAAAAGCTTGTACAATTTAAAACGAAAACCATATATTTTTATAATCAAATGTTTTTATTAAAAGTTTCTAATTTATAAAAAAAAAAAGTATTATGTAAAATTATTAAAATAAGGATTATTAAACCTTAGAAGATAAATTTTCAAAAATGTTATAGCGTTATAAGGAAATAAGCGTGTGTATAGATAAGAATATGCGATGGTTTACATACTTACAAAATATAATGTTAAATATTGAAATATTTATTATTTAACATGAAAATATTTTTTATATTTATTTTTGTATTGCTGCATATTGACAGTATATAAGTTCGAAATTCATGGTTAATGAAAGAGAACGTTAGTTAGAGTTTGAAACATGGTATCAAGGTTTTCTCAAAGACTTCTTTTAAAGAATTTAAACTTTATATAATTATAAGGATCTTGTATCTATTTAGTATCTTGGTTGCACAATAGATACTTCGTAGGCGATTAGCATTGAGTATTGAGATTGATAAACAAGGGGGTTCCCCAAGAGTTTAACAATATGAATTCGATCATAAACAGCCTTCTGTTTTTAAAGAGGTCGAGGAGTCGATTCGAATTCAAAGATTATTGAGACTTTATAAGAAAATCTATAAAAGCCTTTTTCATTTTTTAACAAGTTAAGCAATAGAAGTGCTATATGAAAGGGAAAAAAAAAGAACCGCTGAAGAGCTTGTGCTTATAGTTCTTATAAAAAAGACTAATTTTAAATAATATAGCACATTTTTTTATTTATAGCAACTATATATCGTATCATTGGACTGAGGAGATGAAAAAAACTTACGAAGATGATATATATATATATACATGTCCTATTTATTATACATGAATGTGTTTCTGCAACCGGAATATTTGGATAATAAAACAATAAAACTTAATATTTAAAGATCCATATTCTTATACCAATAGTATGCGATATTCATAGAATAACATTAATAATTAAGTAGCTAATTTGACGATGTAAATTATGAAACATTCAATTAAATATTCAAAAATTCGTTGAGAAATATACTATGTAAATTTAATTTTGCTACTAATATAACTCAATTTTACTGATGTACATTGTAATATAATAACGTCTATTATTATTAAGTTATCGAGGATCAAAGAGTTATGTAATGAAAATTAAATTACGCGTAACGTTTAGCATATTTATTTTATTCTAATTATCATTCGCTTTTACGTTTTCAATTAAATTAAAAAAAACGCCAAAAAATAATTTAATTAACCATGTATTAATTTATTAAGTTATAAAGTAATTTGTTCGTTGGCTAAAGATAGATTATCTTTCAAGCTTTTAAAATTTGTAAATGAAATATTTATAAAAGTTGAAAGTAAATTCAATTATTAGAATAAAATAGATACAACTTTTGTATTTCTTATAATAAGTAAAATTTGTCTTTTGCATAGAATAAAGTTCTATGGGGTTCATTCAAAGATGACGTTTTATAAAATACTTTTTTTTTTGTAAATGAGTAAGGGCTTCGGATAAATGCGTTACGATATTAAACAAGAATATATTTCATCGTCTGAAGATTAAAATTTCTGCCAATTGTACGTTTGACCTTTGGTTAACCACCCCGGCGCACGTGCTCCTTTTTCTCCATTTCATTTCACCTCAAACTACTATACGCACATGCTGCGCGAGTTCCTGTATCATGGGTGGATACATGCGCGAAATTAAATGTGCAGAACTACCTGCTCTCTCTCTCTCTCTCTCTCTCTCTCTCTCTCTCTCCCTCTCTCTCTCCCTGTCTGACCGTTGTACAAACACATTTTTTACAAAGGTGTGAAAAAGTGACCCCACGACTACGTACGTGTATTTACCGCGAGTGCTAAGAGCATTCCCACTTACCCATTTAATGCTTTTTTCAATACTATAATTTATATTAAAACTAATCTTTAGAAATTGACGCTCTTCGTTTACGAATAAATAACGAAAGCAGAGAAAAGTAATTTGCAATTGAAATACAAAAATTAAATAAACGATGCGACTGCAATCTTCCGAAAATAATTTAGAAATATTTTTATTTCTAATTTATATTATATTTATATTATGTTATATTTTTTCAATTAAACCCACAGATGTTATGAAAGTTCCAACTACATTTTGAATTATTTTATAATTATAATTAAATCATAAGTTTATTTTTATTCATAAAATATTACATTTTACGTTGATATTTGTAATTTAATTTAATATACATTATAATGCAAATTTGTTAAATAAATTACTTTATTTGAGATTTTGAATTAAAGTCCATATTTTCTGTCAACGTAAATAAAATATTTATTCTATAATTATTTTTTAGTTTTTTTTTTCAACAATTCCTATAAATATTTTTAAATTAAATTTACAAATGATACTGAAATCCTCTTATCCTGTTTAATAACAAAAAAATTAATATCATATTTTCATTTATAGTGTATAAAGTCGAGCAGCAAGACTTCGATCATGTAAAAAGAAATGTAAACAATTTATAAATAATTAATTTATTAAATACAAAATACTTTCAATAAATAAATTTAATATTTACAAAAATTTTTAATAAATTGATAAAATAGTGTATTCATTATGGTCATAAAATTTAAAATAAGCAGATTTTATATTTTCTGTATATAGGATTTATATATATATATATCATCATCATCAAAAGTGACTCGATAATGACATGAACTTAATGAGCTTAAACGTCAAATATGAAAGACCTAACAATTTTTAGCAAATAATAAAATGTATGTATAATAAATCTTGTATGAAAAGGAAATTTATGTAATTTTTTTTATATATTATTTATAGTGAATTTGTTATATTAAATCCCTGTAATATAAGAGACAATTGTTAGTAGTTAGTTTTCTTTTAAATTAATAATCTGCCTGTTACGTGAAGGATATTAACGAAAATAAAAACTTATTATATGTCAAATGCACATAATTTTGTTCCCATTAGATAACTATTTTTTAGTCCTATAAAAAGAGAATTAGATTTTAAGTATTATATAAAATAGCGTTGCAGGTAACATTAACCTAGTATTTATGTGCATATGGTTCATGAGTTTTTTTTTTTTTTTAACTCGTATTTATCTCTCTTGACTTTTATCGTTATTAAAAATTACCTTAATTATTCGTGTTCTTATGGAACATACAGATGTTGTATATTTAAACAATATACTTCGTTACTCTGTTCCCAAGTAATTGTCTATACGTCGTTTAAATATGCAAAGAAAAAATTTAGCAAGTGAATTTCGAAATGATAATGCAACATATAAAGAAGCATGTATTATTACGAACCGCAAAGTGTTGCAACTTTAAAAGAGTTTAAAGTGGCGAAGCACTCGAATGTGTAACAAAGGAGAAGTTTCAAAGAAAATACGAAAAGCTGAGGAAACGTATAAGAACGTAATTAAGAAAAACATATTCAAACAGAGAATATTGGCTCTTTTACTGCTCTAGTGCAAGGAAACTGCAATTATTTTATTAAAATACTCGAGATTAAACAAGAGCGAAGAATTTTCAAGGCACAATAATGGAATTATTACCTTATCGATCTGTCAAAACCCATAAAAAAATTAATCGTATCTTTTTATTGGCATTCTTATCCTCTTCGATATCGTCTTCATTATAATGTTTACAAAAAGTTTATAAAGACCCTGTACCTAAGAAAATAAAAGTCAAGACGACGAAGACTAGCAGATAAAAACTATCGGTAATTATTAGCCTAATTTAACCTTGTTTAACCTGAAATTGGGATATAAAATTTTTATGGCAAAACTTTAAAATAAAATACAGGTAATATGTAATTAACCCTCTTTTATACTCTTGTTAAATGCAAATAAATTATTTTGATAGAAAAAAAAAAACAAAACAAAAAAAAAACAAACAAATATTAAGCTCGTAAAACTGTGAATACAAGTGTGCAGGTTCACGCATCCTTTTTCATGTTACGTTATTACGTAATGCTAATTGGTGCAATAACTTAGAAAATCACTCGCAGAGGTATATTTACCATTACGCAGTTCCTTGATCTCGCTGACTGTTAGTGATTTGCATATCTGAAAGAGAGAAAGGCGAAGAAAATGTTGACTAATGTTTGACATAAATTGATTTTTTAAAAAGTGCACCTCCGTAACCATTGAATCGAATTAGGTTATTCTCGTAGGCCCAGCTACGTTCGTGATGAAATTTTACAGTGGATGGACAAATTCATCAGCGATCCATCCATCGTGCAGATTATATATTATATAACATTGTATCCGCGGGCCAGTACGTGATTTATTCTTATACGGTATACCTCATTATACCTATTTGGCTTGTAAAGCGGATCCTTTAAATGAAATTTTACGGCGCATGGCAAAAGATAAGCGAGGCTGAGTGAAAGAAAACATTATGCAGAGTATAATTACTCCATACACATCTTCAAATAATTGAATAGTTTTTTTTAATTTTTTTTTTTTCTTTTTGTTTTGTTTTATTTATAGATCGCGACATGTGTGAAGAAAAAACACCGTTATTATGTAATTTTATTATAAATTATTGATAAGTAAAATCGATCAAATAATTTATTAGTTAAGTAAAACCTATAATTTAGGCTTATTTTTATAATAGGACCGGCAACTGTTATTGTAGTTTATTGTTCATACAATGATCGAGACTGGGTACATGTTAGATTATATTAAACTTAGTTTTAAAAACTTGGGGAAAATGAAATGATGTTGTCATATGACAGTTGCTAGGCATCCGAGGGTGAGCAATGTTAATATTATCAATAAAATTATAAGCAATATTATAACCGAAACCATATAACTGAAAGTAACTATGTAATTATATATGAAAGATCTTTGTATGAAGTCGTTGGATAAACAGCAGCACCTTCATCGGCCAGATAAATTCTTTATAACTTATATATTTAATTCAATACAACTATTTCAAATAATATATTAAAATAGTATGCTTTTCCAATAACAAATGTTACTTCCGGTCGAATCCTCGTCAACATTTACCCTTCATTTATTGCTTTAATTACACAAAAGACATAAAAATGTATCGAGTAATGACATTTAGCGTCATGAGAGCTTAACAATGCATTATAAAGAGCTTCTTAGCTTTAAACACGTAGAAATGTGTAAATGAATGAAGTTTTAGTACAGAGCAAAGTTTAATAGAGGGGCAAAAAAAAAAATAACGTAAAGGATGCGCGTGACATAGAAATGCAATAGTTTAGGGGTCGACGATAGCTATGGGTTGAAGTATTTGTCTGAAAAGTACAATCGTCTCGGATTGAAAATCGAAGTCTACGGGGCCTTAAGCGAAACAAAGGTTGAAAGAAAAAATAAAAAGAACAAGTCCAGTGAAATAATACGTGTGGCTCCTGAAGATGATACGGAAAGCAAAAGAGAACGAGACACGATTAGAGACGTCCGAGGGAAAGGAAAAGCTAAAAGGAGAATGACGTATAAGAATGGGAAGAAAATGGGAGAGAGAGAGAGAGAGAGAGAGAGAGAGAGAGAGGGAGGGAAGGTTTATGGAAAAGTAAAGCAGAGGATGACAAGAACAAAATAAATAATAGAACGAGCGAGAATAACTGGCGCTGTCGCCTTGCGACTCAAGAAAGGGGAATCGATCCAACACGTTAAACATGTATTCTCCTACTCGCTCGTGTAGGGGTTATAGGCGCGTGCCTGCCTGCTCCCACCCTTACACCATCCACGAGCACACCATGCAACGACGAGGAAATGAAAAGCTGCCGGATCTCTCTTCTTCGTTATCTTTATTTTCTTTGTTAAGGTAAAGCCAAGTGAGGGTATAGGTGACTATTTGCCTCGTGGACAACTATTTACCTTATTCACCAGCTTAGATTCCGGCTGACCTCATCACAGGGGCTTATCTTACAACCTGGCCAGTGCTCGCTCCCTCCCTCGATCCCTCCCTTGCTCAGAGAACGTAACGTTTCGGCTGCAGGTACGGACCCTCTTGTCGTTTCTGACTTGACTCTTTCATTTCGGCTGCGTTTTACTTGCACTCACGACAACTCACGTACGTAATACAACACAGATTACAACTACGAGGGACAGGGGGAGAGGGGGGGTGGTAACTCCAGAGGAGTCTACGGCCGACGAACTAAGACCGATCGGACTGCTGCCCTCGATGAAATGACTAATACTAAAAACCGGGAGTCGCGGAATCGACGATTACCAGAGCAGAGGGCGCTACCTTACCACTACCCTTATCTTCTCTAAGGGATGAGACGCCCGTTCGCAACTAACTTCGCGAACGTCTGCCTATTCGTTTATGAGATACCAATAAAATTCAGCACCCTTGCCGCCAACCCTCTTTTATAATCATTCGATTCATTCTTACAGCGATTCGTTCTTGTTTTTTTTTATTTATTTATTTATTTTTTTTTTTTTTTTTTTAATTTTTTTTCCCCTCTTATATACCTAACGTAAGCCGTCGTAGCCTATCGTTATGCCTGAGATATACTATATCACGTCCATATGCTATACTGACATGGTTCATTAAATAGCTGTTCAATATTTTCGAGCTTTAAATATCTTTAATGCTAATTTTTAATTTTATAAAATATAACAACTCTTTTGGATGGCATTATTATTATTATTACATTTGGAGAGGCGAATATATCCATAGATACGATATCGGCAAACACGTTAACTCTACAACCATAATATCGTTGTATTTTTCAAATTTAATTACTATTACTTCATAAATAACTTAATTTCATGGTATATGAAAGTCATAAGTTTCAGTCGATAAAATTATCATTATTGTATATAATTAAATTTTTAATAGTTTTTAAAGATCTGAAAACTATTTGTAAAACTAAAATTATTTACGCATCTTATTTACGCATACTTTTTTACACGCAGGTCAAATACAATTAGATGACCGACGAACTGTAAAAACAATCATTGCTATCTAATAAAGATAATAATTTGTAATAAGTAAAAGAATATCGTTAAAATCCTGAATAAGTATTTCCTGAATAAATTAAGTAAAATAAAATATTTACAGTTATTATTGTAACGTGTCAATTTTAAAAGAATTTTTCGTTCGATTAAAAATTCCATTGCATTGTTTTTTCTAAACAAATCTATTAAATATTATTATTAAATACTATTTTGAGAACGGAAGATAATGTATTTTTGTATGTAGGCGTGTACACTAAGAGAAAATAATACGTATCGGATAAGAATATTGAGTAATTACGACTTCGCCTAAGTTTTATTAGGCATATTATGATATTTAAGAATTTTTACAAATCCAATAGTGAATATAAGCTTTTTTTTTATTTACATATTGGAATCAAATATATTAGATACGTATAACTTAAAAATAAATGTTACTGTAAAATTTTATGTATAGATGACAAATTTTGAGACAAAACGCTTTACGATATAGTGAAAATAAAATATATTCCAAATTCATCTATAACCAGTACTGTAATCAGCTTGAGTCAATTAATTGATTATACATTAACTAAGAAATAATTTAAAAAATCGAGAATCAACCTACAGTATTTGATGGAACGACTAGTAACAAATAATGTTTAAATTATGAAATATTTGAAGTAGATTTATCAAGTAACGGTCCCATACCAACCATCTCTATGATTAAAGAGATAGACATTCAGATCAATAAGAGCATGTTTTTAAAACATTTAAAGAGACTGTGGATGACATTGCCAAACGCTAAAAGCGTGCGTATCCCAGTCATCGATCTGACCAACTGTAAAAGAACAGAATGATTAATTACTTTGCAATTATAATCAAAATTTCTATTGTTCTTATTCTTTTGTTATATTTTCTTTTAAGTCTTAATGTTCTTGATTTACATTTATATTATTGATTAATATGCCGACAATCGCTGAATTATTAACTTTTTGAAAAATTAATTTAATTAAATGGTCCCAGTAAATTAATGAAAATGCTTTTTAAATGTTTACGATTCCTGTTTTAGCTTTGACTACTCAGTTTTATAATAGCAGTTGAAGAAAATCGGTCTTTTCGGATGAATGCCAACTTTATTATTCTTGCCAAACATATCGCATGTACCTAAATCCATATCTAAATATATATATATATATATATATACACATAATAATGAATTATAAAGTATAAGATTGTAAAACTAAACACAAATTAAGAATATTTATATGTGTTTTTAAACGTAAAATACAGTTGCTTTTAGACCTGAATTTATTTAATTTTAAATCCATTCCTTATAAATAATCAAAACACAAAAGCAACCAATTATTCAATATTTAGTAATAGACAATTGTATATTAAACAAATAATTTTTATTGTAATTATCGTTGCGATTCTAAATAAACTTAATTAATACGAAATTTAAACTGATAGAGGGAAAAAACACTACATTTAGGAAAATATTAATTAAAAATAAAGTGCCATTGGATGCAAGTTATGCGCGCGCAGTCAATAACAAGTTTACTGTTTACAGTCATAATATAATTTTTAGGAATTCTTGTTTATTTGTTCTGTATAAAATTTTCAACATTATCGTAAGACAAATGATAAATTTATAATAATTTTGTTAAAATTTAATAGTCAATTAAAAGGCATAATGTCGTATTTCTCTATATGTGTTTTATCACGTATAAGGTCAGTTTTAGGTTTTTAATATTTTAACCTATAATAAAATAATAAACATAATGTTGTACATATGTAATATAAGTTTTAAAATGCATCTGCTATGTATGATTACCTTAAAGTCTCATTCTTATTTATTTAACCTCGAGAAATAGCATTTATAGATTCGTATTTTTTAAAAATTATTTTCATAATAAATTGATTGTTATATTTAGATTACCAAACAGAAGAACTCAAAGACTTCATGTCGGAATATGCACTATTTTAAGACGTCAAATGCATGCAGCTATTTTAGAAGATGAAAAAATTTCAACCTATAATGCAATTAGACTTGAAAGCAGTGATCTGACTTGGTTGCATAAAGCTGCACCTGCATTTCCAGTTGACAGTTCTAAGGTACAAGTTCATTCAATGCTTTCAAAAAGCATTATTAAATTAAATTGTTAAAAAACTTTTCATAATAAAGATGTTCATGTATAAAATATTTTTATAGATTACAATAATTTATGAACCATCAGAATTTTATAGCAATCTACTGAATAAATGTAAAACTGCTAAGAAAAGAATAACATTAGCATCATTATACTTAGGTACTGGGAAATTGGAAAATGAGTTGGCAAGTTAAATTACGTAATCTGTAGTTTATTTAATATACAGTATTATATATAATATAGCATACATTCGATCAATATTAAAATAATAAATATTTTCTTAATAGATAAATAAGTAATTAATGATTTTAAAATAAAAGATAATAAATGTATTGTAGGTCGATTGTATAAAAGAGACTATGGATTGTAATAATGGCAATGTTAAGGTTAACATTCTCCTGGATTATATGAGAAGTTCTCGTGGTAAAGTCAATTCTAAGGAAATATTAGCTCCTCTACTCGATGAAAAATTTAAATATTGTTGTAATATTTTTCTATATCATACACCCAGATTACGAGGTTTCTTAAAAACGTTTATACCAAATCGTTTTAATGAACTTATTGGATTGCAACATATGAAATTATATTTATTTGATGATACTCTTATAATTAGTGGGTGAGACATCAATTTTGTCACTTTCTCCATACTATTTTATAATTTAATATATATATCACTATAAATAAATTTGATACATTTTTGTTTTTGTTATAATTGTAGCGCAAATTTAAGTAACGATTATTTTAGTAATCGACAAGATCGATATTTTATAATTAAGGATGCTAAAGACTTATGTGATTTTTATTGTAATCTTATTGAGAGAGTGACAGAATTTAGTTTTCGGTTGCATTCAAATGGAAGTACAACGTACAATAATAAAATTCAATCACACCCACTTAAAAGTTCTAAAAAAAAATTTACTTTGGAAGCATCTGATAAAATAAAAGAACTTTTTCAAGTAGAAATGACTAAACGTTTAGAATTAAAAAAAGAGGGTATATTTATGTATTGTTTTGTAAAAAATTAATTTATTTTATTTCTCAAAAATTTAAATATTTCGAATAATGTAAATTATTTCTCCGCAGAAATTCCAAATACAGCGGACACTTGGATTTTTCCGTTAGTACAAATGGGTCAGCTGAACATTAGACACGATAGTGAGATAACGTTAGACTTATTAGAAAATGCTTCGGAAGGCGCGACAATAAGATTAGCTACTGGATATTTTAATTTAACCACGGAATACAAAAAGGCAATACTACATTCATGTCAAGCAGATTGCCATGTCTTAACTGCTCATCCCAAAGCAAATGGATTTTTCGGTATTTAAAAATTAATTAAAGCGCAAAATTTTTGTTCATTATAATAATTGAAAACACATTTTCATTATAAATAAGTATATTATTTTAATTTTAATAATATTCAGTAATTTTATTAATTTCATGAAACAGTATATATTTCAATCGGTTATTTTGTATTGTAGGAGCAAAAGGTATAGCGGGAGGAATTCCGGCAGCTTATACGAAAATAGAGGAGTCATTTTTTAAAATGTGTGAAAAACTAAGTCAAAATGAAAGAGTGCAATTGTGGGAGTTTATTAAACATGGTTGGACGTATCATGCCAAGGGACTGTGGTATTCCATGCCTGGTGAAGAGAAGCCTTGTTTCACTCTTGTCGGTTCATCTAATTTTGGTATGTAGGTCGAAAACATTAAATAAAATAAAATAAAATAAAATAAATTATTTGTAAAAAGACAAATAATTATTACAAATTATAATATTTCCAATACAAGATTAAGTAATCTGCATCTAATCCGTAAACAAATGATTTTATTTAAAGGTTATCGATCTGTGGAAAGGGATTTGGAGACGCAAGTGGCACTTTTAACAAAAAATAAAGAACTACAGAATTCTTTACAAAAAGAATATCAAAGGCTTTTCAATTGTGCAGAACCTGTAACAAAAACAACTTTTTTGCAAAAAGAAAGAATACCACCGACGTGGGTCCAACTGGCTGTATTCCTTTTTCGTTATTATTTTTGAAACCGATAATTTTTTTATTTATATTTGTCCCAAAAATTAGCAAACTAAATAAGATTATTTATATATATTGTTCATTTCGGTTATCGAAATAGATTTTGTAATTTAAAAAATTTTCGACTGTAACGAACGATTCTTTTTTGACGAATTATTACATCGAATAATATATTTTATTTAATGAAATATTATAGTAATTATATTTATAATAAATATATAAGTTTCTATGAATAATTTTACACAATTTTACTGTAAAAATATTTTTAAAACCGATAAAAAAATAAATACATAAATTTTTAAAATACAAAAATTGAGTGTCTTATATGTAGTAGTAGTTGTTTAAAAAGGTCTGTAAATAAGTATTAATTTTAAATTAATTTAAATTTAGTCGTATAAATCTCGTTACTTTTTTTTTTAAGTAAAATATTTAATGGACTATTATTGTTTCTATAATTCATACATTTGATTTTTCCATGGTCTATTTATAATAAATTAAATAAACAATACCAATTACGTTTCTTCTTAAAAAAAAAAAAAAAAAAAAAAGAAAAATACAAATCTGCATTTTATAATAGTATTTTCATAAAACTTTATTTATTTAGTGGCAGTACAATCTGTTTAAAAAAATTATTCAAGACTTTTAACACATATAAAATACATAAGGTAATTGTCCAGAGAACTAATAATTTTATTAACCTTTTTTAATTTCAAAACAAATCGGATACTACGAACGAATAATAAAAAAAAATAGGTGGTGTATGCCTTTAACGCTTTCAAGTCTGGAAGATAATGCATTGTCCAAAATTGAAACGTTAATAATCCTATTCTGTAAGGGATATGATAGAATCCGATGTAGTAGTAGTAGTAGTAATAAAATATGAATTGATGGTGACATGCCACGACAGTCATTTTATTTTCTGACGATTGGCTGCCCTTCGATCGACAGCTTTTATTTAACAGTCCAGATTTATCGGCAATTCTTTTAAAATACTTTTCTTCAAATGAAGTATATTTTATTTATTGTAAATACAAAAATTGCCAGCCGTTGTTTGATAGTAGATGTTGTTTTCCTATTTATAGCGTATTTAAAGATTTCTTTGATTGTATGAAAGAAACAGCTAATGCTTAAACAGGCTTTATTATTTATCATCAATAACAAATGTTTCTTCTTTGACGAAAAATTCCACAACTTCCTCATCCATATTCTTTGTATCTGAATCCAATTCATCTGTATCAATGTCTGGAAAAAAAAGAAAGAAGATGGAGAATATGTATTAAAAACTTCGTTTAATACTTAATTCGATATATTTAATGAATGGATAAGCAAACGACGTATCAATAATTCAATCATTATGTGCTTATAAATTATACTTACTCTTACGTAACTCCATCCGTCGTTTCTTTTGTTTATCCCATTCTTCAGCACGTTCTGTACGAAATGCATCGAACGATTTCATTAAAGCACATCGCTTTTCAATCAATTCCTGTTTAAAAGACAAATAGTCAATATTGTATATATTAAAAAGTAAATATAAGAAAATTTCCCGCTTCTTTTTAAATTAAAATTTTACCTTGGAAGCACGTGTAAGACGAAGTCGATCCTTACTCTCGAATTGGGCTGAATATTTTTTCAAATTCTTCTTTATCTCCTTTATCTGGTCACTAGTAAGTAATGTCGGCGGTCTTGGACGCCACAAAAATTGGTTAAAATGATTAAGATTTACTCTTTTTAAAATTCTACCTTGGAACGTCCAAAGCCAATAAGCATTATCGACGCTCGTCTTCCAACTCGACACTGACGTCACTACATAACTGCAAAATAATAATTATCCACACGATATAACGATTTATTATATATTTAATAACAATTCGTTCACAATACACGGTATTTTAAAATATTATAATTATTATAAAAATTACGTCGTAATACTTTCAGCGTTTTTTTATTTATACTTCAAGCAGAAGATAGGCAAATAATAATAATTACCGGCCTGTTGGGTCCCACTCAACGTCAGAAGTTTGGTAGTGATCTGTCAAATTCATGATTGTAAAATCATTGGTATCAATGAATTCTAGAGCACCGGACATAGTAGTAAGACCAGCTAATACAATAAATTGACCAGATGGTGACCAGAATAAATGATTGCATGCCTTCTTTTCCAATTTTTCTATAAAAATACGTAAAATTCATTTGACATACAAATTTTATTCGCATATTTATTATAACGTAAAATTTAAAATGAATGCACGTTTAGGTAGAAATATAAATTGATTCGGATACTATCCCCGATAGTCCCGAGTAAATAGGATTCGATACGAACTCGGTAAATAATAATATAAAAAAAGTATTTATTTGTAAGTACGTCTAAAGTACTTACTGAGAAGTGCAGGGCCATGTCCGCAACGAACTTCGTAGAAGCTTACACTTACGCTAGGCGATTCACCATGAATAATCGCAAATTTATTGCCTATCGGTTCCCACGCGAAGGAGTGAATGGGTTCCTTTATCTCAACACTGTCAACAGGAATGAGCTTTTCACGCATGTGGAAGATTTCAAAATTATATGACATTCCCTGAAAATGCTGCAGCGTTTGGAATTTACAGCTTTCCTAAAAGACATTTATCGTACATACAATTAATATTTTACGCTAAAATATTATGATTTTATAAAACAAAGCTTACGGTATATTTCTGCTCAGTTTTTTCCTTCTTTTTGGCAAAACGATCGACTTTCACGCATAAATAATCACCTGATTTTTGCCAAAATATTTTACAATCAGCAACATTAAATAGGTTATTTTTACGGATTTCATTGCGACTAAAATATATAAAATATATTTATCTTACACGAGAATCAAAAGAAATACATAATGCTTTATAATACATATATATATGTATATGTATTTCTAAATTACCTAGGTATTTCCATCAATGTTACTCTGGCAGGTACATCTTTATCTTCAGGAACCCAGAATGCAATGATGTTATCTGTTGGTGACCAACTAAAATCTCGGATACCTGGTATTTTTATACTTTTTTTATCGAGCAGACCAAATGACTAAAGTTTCAAAGAAATTGATTAAAAAAAAAAACATTAGAATAGGAAAAGTAAGTTTTATCTGCAATCAACTTTAAATATAAGTTATTCTTTTTTTTTAAAAAAAAGTAACGCAGTAATACATTAAACTTACTGGAGTTTCGTAAACACTAAGGACATCTTCACCCATATATGCAACGTACTTGTCATTGTGAGACCAACGGAAAATCGGCCAAACGTTTGGCCCATCTGGTTGAAAAGATCTTTTCTCTTGACCAGTAAGAATATCCCACATAACTAAGCGTTTATCTGCGCCTTCGCTACGTGGAGAATAAGTAACAAGATAGCGTTCACATGGTGAAAAGTCAATACATTCAACACCACGTTGAATAAATTTCACTTGCTGAGGGAATTTTGGAGCACCCCATAATGCTACTCCCAGTTTGTGAAAGGTGGCCAAATATGTACCCAAGGGTGACCATTTTACGTAAGTATCAGTCCAACGCTAAAAGCAAACAATTTCTATATCGTTACAATGTTCCTATAGAAATATTGTATTAAAAAATTAATGAAATGCTTGAATTCTTTTATAATCATACTTACAGGACGATCTTCGACAACAATACAATCTGGTGCACAATTCTGCCATACTTGAACACTGGTGGAGCCTGCATTACCAGAAACAATGCAAAATTGATCGTATGCATCTGGATCTAATAAATAGCTATGCAAATCCGTTGCAGATTTGAAGGGCTGTGATTTTGGTGGTTCCCAATCTTTAGGAATGTTTTCAAACTTTTTAAAGTCAGTAAAGAGATTCAGCTTGAAAGTATGGACCTTGTCAATCTTATAATTATTCCCTAGGTTTATTGCATTTTGAGCACTAGCAGGATTACTATATTCAAAGAAGACGTACCTGTAGATATAAATGTATGAATTAATATAACTGGCTTTGTATAGAATTATAGAATGAAGTGGTTCTCACATACCCTTTAGTCATTTCATTTTCATCTTGCGGATAATACTTATTAACAATAGTTCCAAATTTTCCATAAATTTTCTCAATAACAGATTGCAGTTTTTCTAACCGCTTAGGTTCGACTATAGGTACACCATCGATCACAATAACAGATTCCACACCATCTGTTTCGGAAGGCTTCTGTTCCAATATATCATCCAAGAGTTCTATAAAATTGATTTATTTTATTCATATTTGTACGATAAAGTTATATAAAGGCAACGTGAATGTCGGTGCTCGTAAGCAACGATGGACGACATTATTTTAGGTGAAACGTAGGCAAGTGAATGGATAAAGTAAGGGACCGATGGCGTACGAGCGCCTATAAAAGCGGCAAGGTTGTTCTTGCTTGAGTGAGTTCGCAACGCTTTAGGTTAGGACTTAACCTTAAAGCGACGAAGTCGTTTATGAGAAGTAAACACCGTTGTTCGTTGAACTTTGGCTTCGCGTAACTTTAAAACAATTGGCCAACGCGGGCAGATAAAACGACGATTATGCACTGTTTACAAGTGGCTTGGGCATACGCAGGGTATTTCGACAGTAGCCCATGCGGCTGGACGTTCGTCTGTCAAGGGGAGTCTGCCCGGTGTGAAAATGTAGCATCCTTACCGTCGTCCTCGATGTCGTCGACGAAGTCCTCGGGATCGCTAAAGTTCGGCTCCTCGTTGTCGTTGACGGTCTCGTCGCTCGTTTTGCCAGGGTCCCCGTTTTGCGGGGCTTTATCGGACGAAGACTTCCTCGCCATGTTTAAGCGCCGCCGTGAAAGAGAAAGAAAGGACAACGGCAGCCGCCACCCGTATAAGAAAATAGAAAACGTGTGCACGGGGCCGGAATATCGGCGCAGTAGCCCACACGCACTCGCTTAACTGACGAAGAGCCGCGCGGAGGGGGCATGTTTAGGTTGAGCACAGCGATATCTGACTGACGAGGCTCCGAACTACTTGTTTTGAATAACCTGGGGCACAGGGGAACTTGTTCGGGAACTCGATCGCATTCCTTCCTTTAATTTAACTCCTCCGTACGCTTCCCTATCAACAGGTTTTTCAATATATATATGTATATATATAAAGTGCCTCATTTTTAAGTCACATACAAGTCTTATAAGTAATAAAAATTATTATATCGCAATGTCAAAATTTATAAAAACATTTGCTTGGAATTGTATAATATTTAATAAACTCTTTGAACTCTTGTGTAGATGTTTAAATAAGGAATTATACTAACAACGTCTATGAGTCTACGTCAAATATTACAAACATTATTACGTTTTTATAGAGAAATATGTATTGTACGTAATTTTTTTACAAAAACATTTATACAATAATGGAGTTCGTGCGAAAATTGAAACAAATCATTTAATGCCATTCAGCAATTGTTGGACTTTAATAATTCAAAGTTCAAAGGTTATTACTAGGTTTTAACTTTTTTTTTTTTTTTTTTTTTTTTTTTTTTTTTTTTTTGTCAATCAATTATACAAAAGTTCATGATATGCCCATAATTCTCTGAATACAGTATTTTAATATTATAACTAATTAATGTAATACTAATGTTATTATTTATTATTCTTATAACTATTATAATTATTGCAAAAAATTATTTTCATAAATTCGCAACATCTTCAATGTTTTCAATATGTGCAATTGACTTTTAAATATTTTTTATCTACTCCGTAATGCGGCATTTAAGGCTCTACTAATTCGTATTAAATTTATTCTTTTACTCTTATGCAACGAAGTTCACATAAATTATAAAGTCAATATTAATATTTAAATAAAAAATCTTAATATAAAAAAAAATATATATATATATATATACATATATTGTTAATAATATAATATATTACAAATAATATACGAATCAATAGCCTTATGATTTTCATTAAGAGAAACATATGAATAAAATATTTCTAACCTTTATGCATTTGTTACCCTTCGCTTAATCTCTGATTTTTAGTGGAAATTTTATTATCGTAAATGTATATATTGTCCTGAAGCAAAATGAAACGCGATGAGAGGAAATCGAGAGTTTTCAGAAATGACGAAAAGGCTTCATGTAACAATATTGGTTTTATTCAAATTTCATCAGCATGAAAGAAATGTAAATTTATTGTTAATTTATGTTAAACAGCCGTTCAAATATCGAAAGCTTCAATTTCCGTATCTCGAGCTAAAAGTACAGTTTCTGTAGATTATAGAGGAAGACAAAGCGTCGCATTTAGATCTAGCGGCAAAACTGGATTTAAGGTAATCAATAATTTCTCCCCCTTCACTATTCTACACGTCTATTATTTTACATACATCTATTAATATATTATAACTTCATAATGTTAATTACAATTTAATGGCTTCATATGTATACGATAAGTATATGATAATTAATTTTAATAATCGACTTAATATTCAATGCAAAGCTTCACAATAAAGCATTATGTATCAACAATAAAGAAATGTATGTATTAAATATAAGTATCTTACACAATATAAATGTAATGTAATACGTTATAATTCATTTCATGGTCTCGATTCTTTAAATATATAAATTAAATTCAAAATACTTCACATAAAATCATCGAAAGTTAAAATGATTTAAAAGTTAAAAAGTTATATCAATATTTATTCTATAGCTTCACGTTTTATTACTTAGGAAAATTAATTTTAAAATCAAAATATAGAATTATAAACCGCAGTGGGAATAAATGATGTGATTTTAAAATACACTTATATATATGAATTAAAATGAAACTTGTTAAAGTTCTTTATATTCTTAAAGCATGTTATATTCTATATATTAAACAATTTTTAAATTAGAGAATAAAAGTAAAGGAAAAAAAAAACAACATGTAATAACGTGATCGTTTAATGAAAAAATCAAGGTACCAAAGTATCAAAACAGCTACTGGCTTGATCCATTTATGCCCTTCCGCTACGAAGTCTCCGATAAAATTCTTAAAGAACTTATGATAGAGTCGTTAAAAGATAAACAATATTCTGAAGATACTGTGGACCTTTGCCGAAACTTAGCGATGAATATACTTGACCGACTTTACAAAAATGATTTCGACCGGTAAAATATTTCGTACCTTTTCTTTTCTTTTTTTTTTTTAATTCATGATATACTTTCACAAAAACTTTCTCTCTCTCTCTCTCTCTCTCTCTATATATATATATATATATATGTATATGAATGTAATTACTCGTTTGTATTAGAAAAACATTACAGCAATTACTTACTCGTTATAAATAACATGCAATTTTTCCGCAGCGTTAAATACGTGGTAATCATAAATATAATTGAAAATACTGGCCAATCGATTAACTCTGCAAGTGGAAGATTGTGGGATGCTGACAGAGATAAGTACTCGGTATTCGTCTACGATCAACCAACCTTCTTTGCAACGGGTTTAATCTTTGCGATGAATTACGAATGAATATTTCATAAACCGAAGGAAATAACGTTTTTTTACTATATATATATACAGTCGTATAAAATCCAATGTTTTCATTAATAAAACAATATGATCTATTATATTGTAAGTATAAAGGAAAAATTCATTAAGAAGATGTCAATATGTTATGTTTTTTGTGCATGAAATGAATAAAATTACATGGTGATATTTTAAAATTTACCTTAATCATATATATATATATATGTTTAATCATAGATATACTTTTAGAAAATAATACAATAATGGAGGAAGTAATATAAAAATAAAATTTATGAATAATTTAAAATGATAAATATTGGAAATGAGTAAAAAGGTCGAAGAAATGTTGAAAATTTTAAATGATGGATAAATGTAAAGAATGTACATCAACGCCTGCAATTTATATAAAATTTTTTTTATTTTTTACATGCACATAATTGTTATATACGATAGAAAAATCAATAACCACGCGATTTTTATAAATGTATTTTAATAAATACACAGTTTTTATTTTTATTTTATTATTATTAATCTATCGTATTACATATACATACATATATACGTATCCGAGCGCGTATATATGTATATGTACATAACGGCGATTATTACAATATATCGTTATGATTAGGTAATGATAACCATATTCGAAACCATCATTTCCAATTGTTAGTAAAATTTATATGGCAAATACGTTTTATTAATCATAATAATTATGTTTTAATTGTAAGCTTCCTTAAATTCATTGTTATCATTGTTCTTTAATCATTTTATTTTAAATAATTAATTTATGTATGGTACTTTTTGTTTTACCTTTTATAGATACAGGGATACAGAAAAATAATGCCGTACCAATGCAATAGAATATTCGTTTTATTTTTATAGTCTTATATTTTACATTTTACAGCCTTTCGTATAATCCTTTTTGAATTTTTTTCTTTTTTGGTAGAAAACTCGGTATTTTATTAGATTGCTCACGTACCTTTACATTGATCGAATATCCTTAATAAGAATTTCTTTTTCAAAAATAATAAAAATTTTACAGATAATACCGTAAAGTTTTTAAAAAAAAAAAAAAATATTACGTTCCTATTTAAAATTTATAAATAATGTTTCATCCGTTGATTGTTATTTAATTTTATGAAATCTAAAGGTCTTTTGTTTAATATGTAATTGGAATTTACTCGACTTGTGATTTAATTTAATTAAATGATTTAAATATAATTAAACGTTGCGTTGAATAAGAATTTAAAGAAAAGAACCGTGGAACCGACAGCGACAGTTTGTAAAATATTTTTATATGTTTTAAAGTGAAACGCATCCGTGATCTCTAACAAGTTGTTTTAACCCTTAAATTTACAATGAATAATATTTATATCTATAATTATACAAGACTAATTTCTTCACGATCAATTCGTCATGAATGACTTGACTTGAGTACAGCGTCGATATACAATATTTTAATCTTTAGCTCCTTTACCTAATATCAGCTCTGTGTACACGTGACTACAGTCCTTAGCTACGTTTCTCAATTGGTCCATTTTTTCCGACACCTTTATTTACAAAAATCTGTGCAACCTACTCCAAAGGTCACGTGAGCTTTAAACTAACTTTAAACTTCAAAAGAGTCCTTCTTCTTTTCTCTTTTCTCTTTTATTTTATTTTGTTGTTGTTGTTGTTATTTTCGTTTTGTCATTATTACTCATTGTCGAAATTGTAGGTAATCTGCATGAAAATAATTGGCAAAGAAGATTAAAAGAAAGGAAGAAATAGAATATTCTATATTGTTTCGCTTGGTACGGATTTATCGGATTTTCAATTTATTCATTTCTCGTCGTGAATAAGTTACTTTGTAGATCATATTTCAATCGTTTCACACACGTCATTCTTCATTTTCAATTTACGTGATTAGCGTGATTAAATAATAATGATTTATTTACTCACTGACCGTCAACATTTCTGAATATCATCTTCACATCACATTGATACATCGGCGTTTGATTTTGTATTTTAACTGAGTTTACTCACGTATTCCTAAAACTTTGTCCAAACCATTTATTTTTATCAGCCGAGCGCATTTATAATGCACCGGTGACCTTTCTCATTTTATATACTTCCAATTATTTTATTTTTTTAATAATATTATGCAGCGGTCATTACGTAATATTTTTAATTTATTTATAATAATTATAAGCAATTGAAATTATTTACATTACGTTTAAATATAGTAAAATATTCTTGCAACTTCTTATTCTTCTTATACAATTGAAATCCATAATCTTTAATGTAATGTAATTAATTAAAATTATATTTTATTATCTATTGAATTTTCAAACGAATGAGCAGGTTTTTAATGTTTTGACAAAGTATTTTTTATTTTTTTTTTTGTATTAAAATGTAAATAATAATTTTAGTTTGTCGCGTAGACTTTATAAGAAAATGAGTTAATTTATTTACTTATTGTAATAACTTGTTGTAAATTAATGTTGGTGAGGTCGTTTATGAAATCACAAAACTTGGTATCACCGCTGCATTGCACCAATTATCTATTTATTGTACATTATGCATTTAAGCTGCTTGATCCGTAAAATAGCTCGGAAAACCAAAACTAGCCGAATAAGCCTGGATTAAAAAATTTAATGGAATTAATTCAACTCGTTAGTCGAACATTAATAAAAAGAATTATACTTCCATGTGAATATAAAAGTCTTTTTATTACTTTCGTTTCAAGGCTCTGTAGATGTAATTCTTGAATTTTACATTTTCATCGGAATATGGCTTTTCAGCGTACGAATGCACTCGTACCGCGACTAATCTCGTCTCTACGCGTGCTTGGTATCCCGAATGGGCAACCTAGAAGCGTTTTGGTATTGGTTTAGAGACGTACAACAGGGAACTTAATTTGAAAAAGTCACGATATCTACGCGAGGAATGAATGTACATTTGTATTTTATTTTATTTTTATTTCGTTTAATTCTAATCTATTATTATGTATTATTATAGACTGAAAGAGACATTTTTTTAAAGGAATTAAAAAGAATTTTTTATATACGTATATGAATATTCCGAGCAAATTTTACGGACGGGAAGATTAATTAATGGATAATGGACGACACAGCCAATCTTATCAGTTTGATGAGATGACGGTTCTAAGAGCAAAAACGCTATGGCTTTTTATTATTAATATTATTATTAATATTATTATTATTAATATTATTATTATTATTATTATTATTATTATTATTATTATTCCGAATAGCTTTTCGTGGCACAATTGATTCCTTTCCAACCCTGTCGTTTGCTTCGTCCAGCGCTCCTTGTAAGCTTCGACTGAACTTTCAATCGCACGGAATGCGCGTAAGTGTGCATGAAACGATCGACACCATCGGCGAAGCAATTTACGCACCATTACAAATTATATATTATGCATAATAATAGACCCCGGATTTTATTTATTTATTTTTACTTTTTATTTATAATAATAAAATACACATTCACGACGTTACGATAGAATTTTATTTTCTGTATTTTCTTTGCTTTGCTTTTCTTTTCTTTTCTTTTCTTTTCTTTTCTGTTTTGTGTAGTTTACTCATTATGCCTGTGCGTGACAGCTACGAATTACTGTTATTATTTTTCTCCATTAATTCATGTTTTTTTCCTTATTATTAATGTTTTTAAATCATAGCTTACGTTCACTTTATTATACACGATGGCAGAAAAAAAATTAATCGAAAGTTCTGATACAGTACATTACTTATCTCGGACTCTTGCTTCCTCCTGCTCACTCTCTCTCTCTCTCTCTCTCTCTCTCTCTCTCTCTCTCTCGCTCGTAATCCATACGTTTATAAAACATGTCTGGATATATCACTTCATGCCCAAAATTAAATGCATACGTAGAGCATCCTTCACTCCTTCACCATTGTAAATGTCATTTCATTTTCAAATTACTTAATACCTAGTCATTTACAATATTTTCTCCTTCGAGATTTATAAGAGATATACTTTGTGACATTTATTTCTTAATGTTATTATATTATTAAAACTTACTTCTATAGAGAATTATTATTATATATTATATAATTTTACTTTATCATAAGTCGTTATATATAGCTTATATACATAAAATATTAAACAAAAATTCTTACGTTACGTTTATATTCTTCTTCTCATTGTTATTTATTATTTTACTCATGTATTTACAGGTTTTCTTTGCGAATGTACTTTTTAATCTATATTAAAATAATCAAGAGACTTTCGTTCAATTATGAATCCTTGCACTTTGAAAGATCTTATGGATACTATAATGATTAGCCGTGGGGGATGCTGGGTTGGGGTGGGAGGGGGAGGGGTTGGGGCGGGGCGGGGAGTAACAACCCACACAATGAAAATCGTCATTTAGAAAGTGAATAGTTAAGTTTCTAAGAAATATATACAATCTTCGGGCATTACGAATAATTTTCTGCGATACCCTATTTTTCTTTTATCTCATTGGATCGAGTAGTTTTTTTAAGGCATTTTTGTCCGTCAAGCAATGACAAATGTCTTCCGTTGTTTTTTGGATTCTTATTTCCCTTTCTTTATTTATAGTGATTTAAATTTTTCAGTAGCAAAAACCCTTAAAACCCAAAAACGTTTTCTTTCTTTCTTTTTTTTTTTCAGACAGTCAAAACCATTTCAAGTTCATGTGCATTAGCATGCCAGTAATTGAGCGTTTTCTATCGATTCGATATCTTGTCTGTCGGTGAGCATTTCTTCAGAAGATTTATTTATTCCCTCGTCGTATTACGTGTAAGCTTAATCAGCTAGTTTTCGTATTATTAAAAGACTACGGTTTTCAAAACAGTGATGGGCGAGTAATTATTATTCATAGGATTGATTACTTCTTGTATGTTAAAAAAATTGTCCTTACTTTTGTTCCGAGTCAGATCAAAAACTTACTAATGCTCTCAAGTGAAAGCTTAGAAGTATAATCGAATAATAATACCGTATCTCGTACAGTATTATTACACGAGGATTACGAGATCTTAAAATAATATGAATTTTACGCATTCGTGTACGATTTTCACTATTGGCTATAATAAGCCTTTATTTTATAAACAATACCGAAAGCTACAATGTCTCGAAAAATTTAATTTAAAAAATGTAATTATTATATTCAATGTGCGTTCGATTTTATTTATTTATTTAATTTTTTTTCTTTTCTTTTCTTTTCTTTTTTGTTTTCGATAGAAATATAACTGTATCTTTAAAAATATCTAACAAACGAACGGACCAAAAGAAAAAAAAAAACAGATAAAAATCGTACAACTCGGCTTTCATAATGGATACGAGCAAAGAGTAATCAGAAAAAAATATTACGCTTGCTGACGGTAACGGCGCTTCGCAAGTCTAGTCTGATTGGCAGTTGCCTCGTTGCTTTTTTAAGGTAATACAGTTAAATCGCAGTCACATCAATTTTTACTCTTGAAAAAAAAATAAAAAAAATATGAACTTACTCTAGTTATTCGTTAGCGAGTAGAATCGATAGACTTCGTTAACCGAGTCAAGTCTTATTTATATATATATAAAGAAAACAAAGCAAACAACAAAACAAAAAAAAAAAAAAAAAAAAAAAAAAAAAAAAACTTAAAAAAAAAGAAAAAAAAGGAGAATAATCAATGGCAATCGAAGCTGCGTAATGGCGGTCTCAGCTGGACCGGAGAAAAGGGCGGCGGTAAGTCCAGGCTCCCAACAACCAACACGACGGCAATAAGCTGTCGAGCGAAGATTTTAAGTTCGGGGCCGAACGGCTGCACAGCGCGCTCGACCGGTGGCCGCGGCCCCGTGTGTCATACTGGTTCTTCCCGTTTGAAGTTGATGTTCTGGGACGCGCAGAAGTCCCGGGTAAAGGGTACGCAGTTGAAGAGCTTGCAGAGTTCGCACTCGTAGGTCGACGCGTGGTAAAACAGGGCGAGCAGTAGCCCGAAGAGGCTGACGATCAGCATCAAACAGACCCAGATGATGAAGATCTTGCGCCGTCGATCGTACTGACCGAACGAGATAAAAGGCATGAAAGCGTAGGCAGCGAGGAAGCCGAATATGAAGCCGAACAGGTGGGCGTAGTTGTCGACCCAGGGCAGAACGCCGAGCAGCAGCAGTCCGATCAGGATGAGGATGAGCTTCGTCAGGGCCCGACGTGGATACTTGAGCATTGGCCAACAGTGCAACACCTCTACTACGAGGGTCGCCAGTAGGGCAAAATGGGCACCTGCGGGGCCGACCTGAGACCGAAGCGTTTGTTTATTATTAGTCAAAATGATTAGACAAAAGGATAGAAATAAAATTATCAATTTTCCAAGAGAATCAGTCAGGGGTATTTACTTCGGCTCG
Source organism: Ceratosolen fusciceps (assembly GCA_018883505.1). Lineage (NCBI taxonomy): Eukaryota > Metazoa > Arthropoda > Insecta > Hymenoptera > Agaonidae > Ceratosolen > Ceratosolen fusciceps. The sequence continues at coordinate 5,991,333 of RCIC01000002.1, forward strand.
ATAAGGTATGAAAATCGCGCTGGCGAGATTTCCTGCCAAAGCTCCTGTGAAGTAGATCAGGGCTATGCGTACCGAACCCGTCAACTTCTCCAGATCCCTCATTAGAAAGTATTGGATGAATAACGTAATGACGATGTGAAGAATTCTGAAATTTAATTAATTTCAAATAGAATACGATACGTGTTGAGGAACGTTGAATTTCATCTCTAACTGAGACGATGGACATATTATAGAAGAATTACATTAAATATGGCATTAGATATGACGCAGAACATTGGTAATATTTAAATTCTCACCCAGCGTGAAGAAACGTCGTGGTAAAAAGCCGATAAAACTGATCTGGCCACTCTGGATTTAGAAATGGTATCATTCCGCAGACGTCGTGGAGGCACTCGATTTGCGAGCACAGGGAAGCTTCCTCGTGGAAGTACCCGTGAACAAAATCACAATACTCCTTGGTTGTTATTCGACAGCTACCGTGTATGCCGATACAGCAGGGATGTCCTATTACCTCGCACACCATATGCTCGGCCATTTTATCTTTATAACGACTCACGGGAAAGTTCGCATTACCGTGGAGATTTGGCTCTTTACTTCTAATTATAATAATAACAAGAACAATATTAACAATAATAATAATAACAATAATAATAATAATAAATTGTAATCTCAAGTCTTAAAATAGATCTTAGCATTTTGATTTGATCGATTTATATTTTTATATAAAAATAAAGGCAACAACAAAAATTCGCGTGAAATAATGAACATTTAATACATTCTTTATTATTACGATTATAAACAAAAATTTATTTTGTTCAAAAGTAAATTATGAAAGCTGAGTTTAATTTTAAAATTAATGCTATAGGCTCTAAAAGACAGGACAGAGAGAGAGAGGAGAGTCAACACTCCTTTTTAAATTGACTTGTTAACGTACCTGAAACGTTGACTGAAGGGATTAATTTTTCGGCATATTGGCCATTTAGTGATGTCGTCTGGCCATTCGTAGGGTGCGACACTAGCCGGTGCATCACAAAATTTTGGATCCAAGCCACAAACGGAACCGCTTATGCGACCCCCGGGTCCACTGTCCGCTGGGCCCCACTTTTTCCACGTAGAAATTGTGTTCTGTCAAATCGAGTAAACGTATGATTAGCCTAACATTATTATTATTATTATTATTATTATTCTCAACAATTTACTCTAAATTACAATTAAAATTACGCAAATTAACAAACGATAAGCACTGACTAATAATAAATAGGTCCAATAACGTTGTGTATTGAGAATATAAGTGCAGGTAGAGTCGCGTGAATAAATGAATAATTCATTCGATATCAGTGATTAGCTTGAGTTCCAAATAGTATTATCGACCCTGGCAAGATTATACGTATCTATTTAATTTTCAAAGTACCGACTAAGTTCTTAATCACTGTTATGAAAATTTTATAACGTAAATAAAGGAACTTTCGAAGAAGATCAATTATTATGAAAATCTTTTTTAAAATTAAGGTTATAGGTTTTAAAATTCCATTAAATAATACATTTAACTCAAATAAGCATCTCTACGATACAGTGATTACAAGTGTTGATGAAGATAGTGAAATAGTAATTCTATAACTCGTGTAAATTTTTTGAAGAGGAATAGACAATTACCGAAATTCTACAATGAAATGAAATAAAATTAATGAAATAAACACATATAGTAAGAAACGTGCTTTTCAAAATATTTTTATTACCGTAGACGTGGAGCTCATCCCTCGGACCAGTTGGTTTTTAAAAGAAAATAATTTATTATTACATGCGGCATATTAAATATTATTATTTCGAGAAATTCGTGGTCTAAAGGAAAAATTGAGCATATATTTAAGTACTTTTTGACCTTCAATTATATCCAAGCTATACGACTTCGGATACGTTATACTAAATGCTTTTGATCCATCAAAACAGATGTATACTTTGTTATAATAAGATAAATTTTATGGGTAATTTATTCACAAGGTATTTTATATTGCTTTTAGTGAATTGAGTATTTTTCAAAAAGTCAAATATAATGGGGCGATCTCTCATAACATTTAAAGTCCGCCTTATGGAAAGTATATTATCCTTTCCATATTTTCTCTTACGTGAAAGAATAATGAGTTTTATTAAACGATATATATATATATTATATATTGATTGATTGATTGATTGATTGATTGATTGATTGATTGATTGATTGATTGACGCAACGATTAACGCGCTCTTGTACTCATTTTTTAATGTTACATTTACTCAACATATTATAAACTATAGGATTTCTAAGGGAATTTACTCACTGAACAGTCAGCCCTGCTCGATTGCACGCAACCAGAGTCATCGTTTCTTATACAGCAGGCCGTGTCGCGCTCCTTCTCTCGCCACATGTCAATTTCTTTTAATATCTTTATGTCTCTGCGCATGCACGGAGCGAATTTCGCGCCAAGGTGTATAAGGTCCGAGGCTCGCGGTCCCAGCCAAAAGTTTGCCGGCTCCTGGTACTCGACCTGCTGCAGCGAGAGGCTCGTTACCAGCACCTGTGCACCCACAAACACACCCACACAACGAATTAATTACCATTGATCTTTTTTATACATTATAGTGTTTGAATTACGTGGACCAATTATTTTTATATTATTCTTATTCAGACAGTTTCTCGTTAATTAAGATAAATAAAAGTAAAATTAACTGACCAAACTGGATCTGTGATGGAGATCAAGGCCGACTGGTCCGAACCCATAACATGCCAGTGAAATAATAAGTATAAGAATTTGCACGGTTGTAATCCAATAGGTAAAGTAGGGTCGATGATCTTCGAAGTCATCCAGTTGTTTTTTTATGTCTGGTTTTTGCGCAACGCTTTTACGAAATGATCTCCTGTAAAGTATTATTATTGTTATTGTTATTGTTATTGTTATTATTCGTCAACATCTATGTATTCGTGAATTATTTTCTTATTCGTCGTAACCTTTAAGGATGCGATTGTAATTTTTTTCTTCGATATATTATAAAGGAACTCGTTATCCAGCAACAACGAATACTTAGGCAACTATGCACTTTACGATCGATAATAATAAAACAATAATTAATATAATTATTGCCTCCCCTTGGTTCGTAAGGCTTCGTAAACGTATGAAATATTGTACTGATCTAATAAGAAAATAGTATTTGCGGGCTACTGCTTGACTAGTACATCTCGCTGGGTAAGCAAATAAATAACGAAAATAAAGAAGATAAAGAAAATAAAGGAAGTAAAGAGGTGAGCTGATAGAATGACGTAGAGTGAGTTTATAAAGGAAGGGAAAATTCACGTCTTACCCAAAGAAGCGGCCAACGATTCCCATGCCGTATTGGCGACGATTGCTGTTGTCGAATACGCGATCGATGGTACTCGACGATATTCTCTTTGCGCCGTATAGTCTCTTTGTCCTCGGACCGGGAGCTCCGACGTCACCGACACCGCTTGGGATGATCTGTACTGGCTCGTGTCCTTCTAATCTCGTCCTGCAAAATCATTTAGTGCATCGTCCTTATAAGGCAAATCTCGCTTAACATAACTTTTCTATATTCCCTGTACGAATATAGATTAGTATAAAGATTAGGGGGCGGGGAGGGGACGAAACAAGATTTATGATCACAAGATCTTTTTTACAACGCCAAAGGACTTTTCAGATAACTCAAACCGATATATAAATACGAAGGAAAGAAGGAAGTTTACTTTTAAGTAGAGTATAAAATAACTTATTTCTCCATCGGTTACTTTCATTCACGACTAATAATGTTAATCTTGCGGGCGTAAGGACGTATTTTCTCATAGGAAAATCTCATCTGGTTCAATGGACATGTTGATACCTGCCCTATGATGGTACTTATGATAAAAAGTCTTGGAATGACGAGTAGCTTTTTTTCTAAACGAACTTTTAGTGTCGCAAATATTTCTACGAATCTGCCTCGTAATAACTTCCAGCATACGAACCTGAAGGTGTAGTGGTCCCTTGTAGATGTTGCCCGAGATCTTTTTGCCTGACCATCGACGCTGGCTCGTTCCACCGGTTGCTTACCCGTGCTGACCATCGCTGGCGGACTCCTGTAATAATATTAAATATTTACTCAATTTCAAACCCATTAAACACAATGAATTGTATAAAGGACGGAAAATAAGATTATTCATCAAATTTCCTTTCATCTATAAACTTTTTAAACCTTAATTTATTTTTAAATAATAAATACAGTTGAAGTTCATTAGAGTGAGTGCTTAGAAACAAAAAAAAAGGTCTTATGTAATATGTATTTCTTCATTGAAATTCTCAAAAGACTTTTATAAGGAATTATGTTCTTTTGTAAAAAGTTTTTTAAAATTCTTTAATAAGCATAAATTTTTTAAGCATAAATATTTATGATAAAACTATCTTTATGTTAAATATAGGTAGAGAATAATCGTAATGTTAAACAAGAGAAGAGAGGATTTCGATTAAAAGAAAGTAGTTGCTGTTATAAGGATGTATTTAAGTTACGTGGGGAATTTTAAACGAATCGAACACTATTAAAGAAAATACTTTCTTCCATCGATGAAGTAATAATAGACATTTGCATATTTTGTGATAATTCAGTGGTATCTAATGCATTTGAGAGTAAATTGTGAAAATCAAATTCGTTTGAAATTGAATTTTATTGTTTTAAATTTGAATCCCTTTTACGAAGACCGAATTTTCTTTCGACCTGTGACAAACGGACTTTGACACGGAAGTTAAGTAACTAGAAAAAGATCTCGATTAAAGTTATGTTAAATGCTTAGAGAATCTTTTATATTTGGATGAATTAATCGATAGAAAAAAAATGAAAAAAAAAAATGAAAAAAAAAAGAAAGAAAAAAAGAAAAACCAGTACCAAATCCTCGATAATCCCTCGGAGCCATCGACAATCGAAGTAACGCCGGCTCTGTCGTCCTCTTTAAGGCCAATGGCACCGGCCTCGAGATTATCCACGGTCTGCGTTTCGTGGTCCTGTTCAGAGGTCGTGGGCTCGGGGGAAATCGGAGCGACCGGGACGGCCGGAGCCTGGAAGAAAATGTCTTCCTCCTCGTCGTCGTCGAGCGCCGTTTCGGACGTCGTACCCACGTCAACTTGAACGACGCTCGGCGGAAAACTGCGAAACTCCCCGTCTACGGACGGTTTCTCCGGCGGCTTCTGACGCCTCAGGGTCTGCAATGATAAATATTTCACGACCCTATCATTCATCGCAATCTTATTAATTATCAATTATTATTATTATTCTTTAAACGAACGGTCTGCTCTTAATGCTACAACTCTGCTCTTAACAACCGCACAATCATATATTATTAAAATAAATACGTATTAGTTGAAAATTCGAATTAATTTCTCCAAACGTATCTGTAAATAATATAGAATTCATTAACCGGAGGAGGATTCTTTTATATTTTTTAAATAGAAATGAAAAGTTTAATCTAAAAATATATAAAAGAATAAAGGTTTTTTTCTAATAATTCTGTAATCTGGAAAATTAAAATAAAAAATAAAATATACCGCAATGCGTTATATGATGAATTATAAATGAAATAAATTTCTTTTATTAATAATGATCGTCTACATTGATATGCGAATAAATATTTTATTCGGATTAATGGCAAAGGCCGAACTGTACACCTTTCTTTCTTATAAATCTTATGAAGATATATCAATTTTTCATGCGCCGGAGCTAATAAATTTCCGCGTTACATACGGTTTTTAGTTGAATACCGAGAACAGAATACGTGCTAAAGTTCAATTATGCATCGAATAATTACTTTAATGGATTCTTCCCGTCATGGAATCAATCGCTTATATAAGCCATATTTTCTTGAAAAAGCATTCGATTAATTTAAAAATTTCTTCTTTCACGAAAAGTTCGGCGTATTCGAACTTTTTTTCTTTTTTGAATTTCCATTTCCTTTTAATTCGACGCACTAATAGTCAAATTCTTTATACATTTCTTCGCGATTTTATCTCCTCCTCTTCATCCTCCTCCTCCTCCTTCTTCTTCAATTATAATATATATTTTTAGATTCTATAAAATACTTTTAATATGACAATATCGTCGGTTTTATGACAATAATTTTTATGTATAGCATAACCCCATCCTTTATTTAATGGCTTCTATCGGTAAAAAAGTAAAATACTATATATATATATATATATATATGATATAAAATAAATTTTAATCGCAAAAGGTCTGTTACTGAACTATCATTATGCCATACAATGTTTTATTATAATTTATAAAATCAGATATTCCTTTTTCAAAATTGCAAGTCAATAAAATCTCATTTTTGATAAGTGAATTTAATGTTTGTTAAACTTAAATATTTGTATTCTTAAGATAGTTCGTGTGTGTAAATATTTATCTATGCTTTTGAGAAAAAAATTTGTCAAAAAATAAGTTTTTCCTTTGAATTTTACGATATAGTATATGCAAAGCTCTATAATAATACATAAATTCAACTACAATATAATTCAGCAACGATATCATTTTATATTAATTGGAATCCATTGATTGATGCCAATATTATTATTATGCAAGCAATATTCGAGTCTTTACTACGAATATTATACCAATAGTATATTTATAATTGTTTTTCAATATATTAGAATAGTTTAAAACAGATTACTTTTAATTATTCGTGTGGTCATAACCATTAATAACGATTACCTTATTTTAAAAATATTATGAGTTTTTATTATAAATTTTTGCGATTATTTTATATGCATATGTACATGAATTGAATAATAATTAATTACTATCGCATATGCTTATTATTATTTCAATAGTATAATTATTCTGATATGTATATATACCGTTCTATATAAATAAATTATTTGTATTTAAATAGTAATTTTAACGAAGTAATAAATACCATATTCGAATATATAATTATATTTCAAGTATATATATGTATAGAAATGTATTTCTTAAGGTAATGTATTTCTGCATGTAACTCAGACAGTTGTGAATTTATCGGTTATTAAATTAATAGCCTGCGTTTCACTATTATTCGGCTGTTCTATATACAAAAGATATGGAACTAAGCGTAGGTAATGAAGTATGTTGTAATGTTTGAAACATCGCGTCTTATATATTAATTGCTTTCCACGTCACGTCCAAGAGTTAATTGATTAAAATGTATGATCAGACTGATATATTACTACTTGCAATTATCCAATACAATGAATAGAATACATCTATGCAGTTTTATTCTTCTGTTTTATGAAATGCATTAGCACACTTTGAAATTTATTTATTTAATAACCAAGTAAATGAAAGGAATGTACATCAATTTGACATCCAATGTTATTGTTGAAATTCAGATTTTATAAACAAATTAAAGAATTGAATAAATGAAAGAATAAAATATCTGAGCCTTTTGTTAAACAAAAAAACAAAAAAAAACTATTACAGCAATGATTTTTAGATTTATCAATAAATATTGTTGTAAATAAAATATCACTAATGCTTTGTATGAAATAAAATATTGACGATAACGGTATAGCATGAAATATTAATATTAGATAGAAAAAACATCGCAAGCGCTCATGTAATGCAAGTAATTATTTTGTATCGGTTTCAATCGATAAAGTACATCTCCTTTTTAAACATAGAGTTACTATTGCAAGTTTATATTGGTTTAATTAATAAATTAATTCAAAAAGTATTAACATTCTTAAAAAAGATATTTCGAAAATGGTGTTTTGCGTTTAAAATTACTAGGCTCAATATCGCATTTTGCCGGAGTAGCGGATGCACTTAAGAAAATTGCGCCGCGCACACTAAGTTATAAGGATGCATTACATAAATACTGGAAAATTAATGTGTATGAATAATCGCGTAATACTCGAATTATTGATTGCGTATCAACTAAACCAAATTTGCATCAGTTTTATCCGCAAAACAAATTTAATTATACATAAAAGTTGTATGTATAATGTATTTATTTACACGCCATGTAATCGATGTATCGGCGGAGGAGGGGGTTAAATAAATACCGCTGTTGCTTGGACGGTTTCATTCTGCGCGTACCTTCATCACTCGAGATTACTTCGGAGTCCGTACCGTCGACTTGCAATGGCGAGACCTCCGCGGCACCCAATAACCTCGACACCACGTCAACGGATCATCAAATTTTCGGAAATTCAAGCTCGCGGATTAAGAACGCCATGTATTGGTGACGTCATCGTCTTCGCTCTTCCTAATCTAATACTCGTTAATCGCTTCCTACGAAATTTCTCGTGCTCGCACCCTTGCCTCGATAGGTACATTTACCACATAATTTTCGCACATAAATTGATGTTTGAAAAAACGTTTGAAAGGAATTTTATATTTAAAAACATCATCATGTTTTACTCCCTTCGAACAGTGTGTTGTCTTCCGGAAAGAAAAACATCACGGATGCATCTCTTTATATTTTGAGATCATTTCGTTATATCTCAAGGGTATAAAACAAAAAATGTATTTACAAGACTTAAGATATATTTCCGTTCAAATTATGATTGTTATGTATTATTTAACTTTTTATCAATTGACGTTTTTGAGTTTGTATTCGATGACGTGTTTTGTATTTACAGAGAATTACGAGTTGATCTATCGACTATCGATCATATTTTACATCCAAATAAAAATAAGATCATCACTGTTTCAATGCCATTAATTAAAATGTATACGATAATAATAATCCAATAATGTGGTGGAATGAGATTTTTTTTTATCTATGCAATACCACTGATAAATAAACGTAAAAAAATCTTGAATAAACTGTTAATATTTAATTATTTATTTATTTATTTATCTTGAAATTGACCTAGTAGAGTTAGTGAACGGCGGATGGAGTAATGGTTTGCATTGAAGTTTCAGCAATCAATCCTCGCATTAATTGCAAATGACAATGTATGTGCATACACGTTTACGGGAGTGGGACGTATGTACCTTTATGTATACGCACGCGTTAGGGTTAATTTTCCTACTAATGTCTCGGCGCACATTGACGCTATGCGCAATGAGAAGTAGAGCCAATACAAGCTGACACTTACTCGCAAACAAATGAAAATTTAAATATGAAATAATATTAGTACAGCAGCCGGTGGTTCGGATGAAAATATGGTAAATCTTCACAAACACGGATTTTTATAAATTTAGTGGATGAATATATGCCAACTATATTTTAAAGCTCATAATTTGCTTTACAAGATAAATATATCCCTTATAACAGATAATAATAGCTGTACGAAAATTATTCTTCACCTGACACATTCAATATCAAAGTAAATAGACGTCATTTAGAATATGCTTTATTCTTATTAACGTTTATTAATAGTTTATTAATATTAACATTACGTCGTCGCTTGTTAATGAAAACATTATGTTATTTATCCATATTCGTTAGTTACGAAAAGTATTAAAATAGTTGTAAGTAAGTATTCTGTGTAGTAAAGTAAGTATATACTTACATCGACTACGTACTGCAATCCAGATAATGTCATTCTTGCCACTGAATCTTTCCTTCTCACGGGCCTCTGCCATTTTCTAAGTGTAACGTACTGTAAAATATATCAACGGATAAAGTATATTAATACGTATATATATATATTATTTATTTCCTAAGCATAGAAAATGTAATGTGGAGACTATCTGATGCATCATGAATAAAGAAAGCTTAAATAATAATTAGATACGGCATTGTCGGTTAAAAAATTACGTCATTAATATGAAGGCAGAGTTAATTATAAAAATAGAATACTGAAACATGTGATTTTTACTTTCATTGTTCAATTATTTAAAACAAGAGTATTGTTTAATAATAATAATAATACTTTATTCTGTCATTGAACAAACTTTTAATTAATAAAACATAATAATAAGATTTAAAATATTTAATAATATTTACTTTTATTTATATTGGTAGAAAAACAAAGGTTTTTAAAAACAAAATAAAATTGTTATAAAAAAAGTTCCTTATATGTATATTGTGTGCGTTTGCGCGTGTGTGTCGAGTACTTGTAATAAATTATAAATTATTGTATATTCTTTGCCGATGTAAGTTTAAAGTACTTAAGTTACTTACATCAGAAATGTCCATTGAATCTGGAACATCCTTTGTTATATCCGGATCCGGAGGTCTATATTCTGGCAGCAGTGTCCCGTATTTCCTGAATGCCATTCGTCGCCGGCGATCGAGCCATTTTTGTTTTTCGGCCACTTCGGATTCCTCATCGACTCCAAAAAATGTCGCAGTCCCGCGCTTTATATAGCTTTTAAGAGAAAAAGTATTTATATATATATTTATACGTCGATTACTCGTCAACAATACGTATAAATAAACTGTTATTGATCTTTATTCGAATTATTACATTTCTTTGTATTTAATATTGACGTTTCATTAGATAAAGACGATTCCGCTATTTATTTGAAATTTACATTAATTTAAATTCCATTGAATACTGCAAACGATTCGCCGAAATTATGCATTCTAAATGTGCTTTATATCAGAAGCTTCCGGCGAAGAAAAGTATTTTTTTAAGAAAATTTATAAGTTAAAAGTGATTCAACTGCCCTAAAAATATCTTGACGGGGCTTTTAAAAGACTGGGTCAGCCGACATGTAATGCAGCTCAAATGTAAATAAGTTTTATTATAATGTCTTGGAGACTATCGCATTAACCCGTCAATGCAGTTTTAATGCATTAAGAGAAAGCAAAGAAGTCGTCGGCTCGCCGTCAAATACGAGAGCCTGAGAAAGCGTTGAGTGGTCTCAACAATCTCAATCTCCCGACCTTTAAAATGTTAAACAATCTAAGCGTTAATTATATATTAAAAACACACACACACACACACACTTGCTGTGAGCTAATAACTAAATTTATTGAATTTATGATACAATATCTTCCAATGCGAAAGCTTCAAGGTCGAACTTACTTTTTAATAGCCTCTGTCCGACTCTGGTTACGGCTTAATCTAGGATTCTGATCGTTGACCGCTGGACCAATACTGATGTTCGATATTTCAGGTCTGGATCCAGCGGGCGCCGAGGCACTTCGAATAATATTGGATGTTGAGCCAGCGGAGGTGACCGTCGTATCGGCATTCGTCGATGGTGTCGATATCGAAGTTTCCGTCGATGACTGTTGTTGTTTTTGCTGCTGTTGCTGTTGCTGTTGCTGTTGCTGCTTGATGTTGATGTTGCTGTTGCTGCTGTTGATGTTGCTGTTGATGTTGCTGTTGATGTTGCTGTTGCTGATCTTGTTGGTTAGCGGCGTATACGGCAGCACCGGAAGCGACGGGAGCGTCATTATCGGAACAGTTCGATGACGCCGCGGTCGTATTAATGCTCACTGAATTTGGTGACGGCTGCCTATAATAACAATAATAATAATAATAATAATAAGAAGAAGAAGAAGAAGAAGAAGAAATGAATTTCTTCTTCTTTGTTATGCATAATTATTAGGTAACCGAATGTAATGTGACGATCCGAACAGTCAGAAATACAATTAGAATATCAGTTGGACAGATGGACTTTATCTTAAATTAAACAGATACACTGCGGTTTCATTAAGACCATATCGTCAGTCTACTTTATTTCTCAATAAAATATTCACAATTTATTATTAACTAAAGCCGAATGAAATGGTATAAAATAATCCTTACATATAAACACATCTTTATCAATGTATGGAAATAAGTCCTAACTAAAATATATTGATATTTTTAATGAGATAGATTTTCCATTGGTGATCGCAGCTTAAGTTTTACGCGTATCGTAACGATATAATTGTTGTAGTGGCGGAGATAGTAATAAAAATCCGGGGAAGTGAATTGTGAATCGGGGATTAGGTTATTCGAGTCAGTTCCAGTAATTCGGGGCAAACGAGATATTTACAACGACGTGGTAAAAATCGTAGGTAAAAGAGTCGTGCGGTGGGGGAGGGGCGGGGGGGGGGGAGATCGCGACCCGAGTGAGTGCAAATGTACATAAACGATGGATGGGAAAGCGCTCGGAAAATTTAGAAATTGTAAAGCCGAAAAGGATAAACGGCTCTGCGCAATAAAATTTATCGTTCATTCGAAGTGAAAATAAGGCCTCGAAGAGAATCAGCTTGAAGGATTCGCCTCGCGGGGACGTAAGGGGTAAACGGCTGGCAAGAGCCGATGCGACTGAGGCTCAGAAAATAAGGACGATACTGAGACATGCAATAAATGAAGATATCAGATTGCGAAGCCGTAAAAATATTAGAAGAAACTGAAATGAGAGAATCTCGAGAAAATCCTCCTCGACTAAAGAAGAAAATGAAAACCCTTCATTTCAGGTTTTCAGGTTTCCAGTATTACTTACACATTGAATCGGTACTTTAATCAAATTTGTATTTTGATAATAATAATATGTTAGAAAAAATAAAATAAACTTATGAAACCTCATAAATTATAATAACCTCGCCAAACTCAGTTATACAAAATCCGTAGAGTCTACTTAATTTCATAGTTTCATGAGGCTCGATTCCGGAAAATACATATATATTACATATGGCACGTATAGGAAATTGGATAGATACAATAAAATTGCATATGCTAAAGAGCTTTTTCTTAACGATTTATATTAATATTAAATAAGTCTTTAATATTAAAAAAGAAAATATAAAATAAAGGACCATATCAAATGATATTTCGAATACTCTTCAAATATACCAATGTAGTTATATATAATTTTCTTTTTTACATCAATAATAGAATTCTTGAATGAATGTTCAAAAAGAAATGAACAATAAAATTGATAAAAAATTTTATAGTGTTTTATTTCTCTATTATGAAAGTTATATTTAATTCTGTTACATAGAGGGAAAATTTATTCTGTTAATAAATTATATATATATATAAACTAATTTTTTATTGGCTGGTAGAATATCTATTCGGACTACTGGCATGAGAAGCCCAATTTATATTTTTCACGTATCTTTATTTTCTGAAGACAATATATATATATATATTCTTTCTATTTTTAATAATAATAAAGTAAATAAACATAGCCAACAATTATTTTACTCAAAATATTATATTCAATATGAAAACTGAATGATTCGTTAATAATTAAAAAAAAAAAAAAAAACAAAGCATTTAATATTGCAAGAATAAGTTACTAGCGTTTAGGATTACAGGAAGTAAGTAAATAAAGTTTTAGAGGCATTTAAAACGAAGTAGGCAGATTTAATAATATTTGAAGTTGTATAATTTGTAGTGCGGTAGCTACGAATAAATTTCACAGCTCTCTGTATGTTTATGCAATTAAAACTTATACTCGAAATTAAGAGGTTACTGGACAACATTGAATGCTTAAGCATCGGTGAGCATACTCTAAGCTACTACTAAGTGTAATAATGGCGTAGGATTGCGTGTCTACCGTTAATAATTATTGTCCTTACGGTTACAGTGCTGCGCTTGACTAATTAACTTATATAATCGGAATCGATTGACTTCCTTATCTTTTACGATTGACGCAGACCTGCCCAGACATGCATCTTCTTTTTTATACAATACGTTTCTCGTAATGGCTTTCTTTCTCTATAAATGTTAAATAAATATTAAATAACGCGAGGTCTTGTCATTGAATAATATAATTGGAAAAACTAATTAAATACTAGTAACAGTACTTGGTAACGGGATATCTTCTTTTGAAATAATAATAAATATATAATAAAGGTGTGCTAAATAAAGACGTTTATTCTAATTAATTCATAGCACATAACGTGCTGTGTATTTTATCTACTCAATCAATAATTATAGTACAGTAGATAGTTATGGGCTAATTATCGAAAAGATATTATTGTAAAAATTCAAATATATAAATGTATGAAGTGAAAATATTGTCAAAATAGAGATTCAACAAGTAATTCAATCCAAATGTTTAAGGACTCCAGAATTAGAATAACTATTAGAATTACTATACGTCAAGATCGTGCATTTAACAATTTAAAATTAATTACTTTAAACGTCTTTCCAAATATTGATTATATATTTTAGTTTCCAATTGACATTCTGCCTTCAACTCGGAAAAGTATTTTGAACGAAAAAAAGTAAACTCAAAAATTTTGATAATTTACTTAAGCAAAACAGTCAAACTTTTTAAAGTTTTACAGTTTTTATAAGTATAAGAGTACAGAGAATACGAATAAAACTTTTAATAGAATATATTTTCAATAATACGATAAGTTCTCAGGATTTAGTGTGAATGGCGCATTAATAGTCGTTTAAGAAAAAAAGTTCACGATAGCGTGTATCTTGTAATTAAACTATTGATTCACGGTTCAGACAATTTCTTCTTATCCGAGTGTAAGTTTGTGATATGAATAGTTATAAGTTATTTCATACGTGTTATACGATATACGATATATAACAAATTGATAATATAACAAACGATATATATATATATACGATAATAGATAATTGTTAGCGAAAGGACAAGGGAATTCGTTGTCAGAGTTTGTATTGGTAGTTACTGGTAACTTTACGGCCATACAAGTCTCAACTTAACCCAAGGTAATTAAATTCCGATCTTTAATGCGTATTTTGATTTTTCATTCATTTATAATAACGCATCTATTTTTAAAGTTTTATTTTTTTGAAAACTCTGCCGAAGTTTTTAATTAGCAAATTAATACTTTAAGATAATGTATACAATTAATTTCTCACGATAACTCAAAAACCTGATACTGAGTGTATAAATAAAACGATCTTTGCAATTAAACGCATCTTTAACAATAAAGATATAGTTAATATATGATTAATAAAGTATTAAAGGCATCTCGGCTACGTATATACCATTAAATCACTTTTGATATTTTAATTTTATTGTTTTAAATAATTTCAGGTATGATAATTATGAACGATAGAGACTGTTGCATCGAAGCACAGTAGTGTAAGTGTAAGAGAGTAAGAAGAGCGTAAGAACGAACGAATGTGTATTCTAGTTAATGAACAAATGATCGCGAGTGAAGCCTCGGTCTTGTGATCCACTGCGAAGCTGAATACTTGTTGCCTGTGCCGTTGGCTGCAGATAAAACGGCTTAATTACAAATGAAACGTCTCAAAACTGTGGTTAACAAAATGAGTCCCAACCCCACTCCTCCCCGTCATAGATCCGGAATATATTTAATAAGAGAATCGCTAATATCGTTTTACATCTTTCATCTCCTTTACTATAATTATCGAATCTTAACATAGCCACCATAATATTCAAATAATTAATAATTAATATTGAATATAACGTCCAAACTTCCATAAAATTTGGATTTTTTTTCTTTTCAAGAATCGTAAAATCAGTTCGTACTGAACCGTGCCAATTAATTATATAAAAAAATAAAAAAATAAAAAAAAATAAAATATACGAGTATAATCGATTTCTCTCTAATCTAACGAGCCTAATCTACTCGCTAGTTTCAGTTAAGACTACTCGCAGGTCGTTCGAGTTCCTACTTTTCTCATTACCATTTACTTATTGGTTCGTATATTCTTTAGAATTTTACTACTTTGGAAATTTTTTACGTTACCGAATGTGTATTTCCAGAATAAGTATTTATGACTTTTATCAAGTTTCATTCAAAATTTACTACTATCGAAGTAATACATGCAAAAGATGCCTATAAATTTCTTCTCGCATTCGAATTCCTGTCCACGTTCACTATTCATATGCAATGAAAAATCTAAATTAAAATTATACATTATTAAAACTCATTTTTATAAATTTAACTATGATTATTATTAATTTGAGCCATAGATTTTCCAAATTTTACTCTGCGTGAAAGATATTTGATAATTTTGTATTCTTAAGCCCCATATATATATATATATATATATGTGTGTGTGTGTATATATATGTATATTTAAATAGTTGTATTTTAAAAGAAAAAGTTTTGTATTGAAGTAGTGTAAAGTATTAAATCTAGTAGGTCTAAATGAAAAATTGAAGCGTCAGGGGCTGTTGTCTTTGAGGCCATTTATAACGCAAGAGGAAAAATTGTATAATTATTGAATTCGTATGATTATTTACTATAATGTATCATTGGGTCAAACGGGAATGCAGAAAAACGGGAAAGAGATCTAGAAGCGGCATTGGATGATCACTCGCGCGCTTCGTAAATTTACAGCCGCTCGTTTGCATAATATCGGTTTCACGTATAAACCTAGATTAAGATTGCAGGAAGATTAACGAGGTCAGATTGCCTCTACTACTGTTGGCAGCCTATCGCGAACCGCTTCCTCATCCTCAATTTCGGTTTACCACCCCCCTCCCCTCCCCTCCGCCATCGCCCTCTCGTGGTAACAACCTATTTTACTTACAGAACTGTGTGCACGTTTACCTCAAATTGCCAAAAGATCAAGACGATCCGGTGCATGCGTAGTAATTCGGATACGGAAAATCCACTTATTTACAAATATTTGTCATTTTAAACGAGACAAATCACCCAAATATTTTTAATAATATTAAAGAGGACCTAATAATCTTATAAAGGTTAGTATGACTAAATGATGCTGTTACGGTTCGAAAGGGACTGTATAATGATTTTAAACTAAAGAAAATGAAGAGAAAGGAGAGCCTGAGTGGTGAACGTGATCGCAGCTTATTTTTACCAGGAAGCTCGTTTCCCGGGCGGAAAAACAAAGAGGACGTGCTTGACTATGCCTAATACAAGACAAGGGGGTTATCGCTGCCATTAATTACAACTGATAATAATGTAATAATATATGTAGAGAACAGCGAGTCGCATGACTCTTTTTTCAGGTAACGGTACAGTGACGTATGATATATATATATCAATTTATATATATATTAAATTTATTTTCGTATGCTTATAAAATAATTAAAGATTAAGTTTAAATTATACTTTGAATATTTTTTATAGTTTATAATATTCTCGTTGAATGTAAGTGAAACTTAAGTCGAAAGTCGCATCCTCTATTGGAAGACATAAGAAGAGGACGTGCGGCTGATCCAAGGAAAATGTAAAATTCACCATAAAACAAGGCATCGATTACACGGGGCATGAGCCCACGAGGTGGGGATCGAATTGCCGCAATTGGTGTTAATGGCACGTACATGCAGGGACTCTTTTATCAGGGTACATTGTTACGAATAAAACTGCTGAAGCTCTGGAATAAAATTAATTGGACATTGTTCACCGTCCTTTAAAAGCTGAACCAAACCCGTACTTTTGAACTTTCCTTACTTCCTTTCTATTGCGTAAAGGTATAATTGACGTCACATTTTGTCTCCTATCGTAGTTTACTTTTTATCTTATAAATATTTGATGATTCGAGCTGCCGTAAAACCTTCTTTCTCGATTAAAATATTTATCCACGTGGCTGTAATGTATACTTAACCTTTGGCATATTAAAACCTTTTTTTCTTAATTGTGCCAGAAGTTATCGATCGGAACATACATCAGAAAATTTATTATTCTTTTACAAGTAGTAATACGTAATATGCCTGTGCTACAATCGATTATTCTAAAGCGCACGAGGAAGAGTTATTTTCAATTCAATTCCATAATTGTCGATAATATTCATCATCATCATCATCATCATCATCATCGTCGTCGTCGTCGTCGTCGTCGTCGTCGTCATATAATATAATGGTAATCATTAACATTAATAAACTTCGGAAGCAATTTTTCATTCATTTTTTGAAAAGAACATGAAAAGAATCTATTTCCTTTTTTCATTATTTTAATAATAATAATTAATTAATATTTAAATATTATCGGGAGTTTGTTATAGTTATAGTTTTTGTGCACGAATATCATATGATCGACTTATATGCCAATTGGAGAGATTGTGAGTATGGGAAGCTTATGTATTAATTATAATTTAAATAATTTTGGAATGCTAATGGAAATGAGTAAGGGATGTTTAATATAATTTAATAAAACTGATGCGTAGCTTCAAATTATAATAGATCAATGGCCGGCAATTCATTCTTTTTACATTACTTAAAATCATTCGTATGCTCAACATTTACATTTTACACAAATTATAAATGAACTGCATTCTTATTTATAAGCCAAAGTGAAATAACTTACTCTTTCTTTTTTAATGGATAGCTGTTGAGAACGTTATGCCTACGTACCTTACGTTATTAAAAAAATACGCATTTTATACTAATGGTCTTGCACGTACATGTCTAATATAGCCTAATGCACGGCAAAAGACCAATGATAGTCTACGTATGCCTTACCGAATGTATTTATTATTACCGACCGTTTTTTCGTTTGTTTTCATTATTTACCCGCTCTATCCTTTTCTCAGTAAATTCGGTCATTCGTTGTGCTCTTTTACTACTTCATTCGCGAGAATTCCTTCTCTCTTATTTAATATATCAGCATTGAATTTACGATGTGGATGAAAAACGTGAGTACGCCTCAGTATAGACTGTACGTCCATTGCAAGCAAGTTTTAATCTTATTGCTTAGCATTAACGTACGCTTCTAAATTAAAGGGGAACTTGTAAATTGCTACTTGTATATCTACGAACACGTGTTAAATGATGTGGATAACATTATACGTACAAAACTATTTATTTTTCTCGGATTCCGAGATTAATAAATCATGCTGCGAATATAAGCAATCCATTTACCTGATAATTTATTCACTTAATACATTCTTATTTGCATAACTCACTTATTCCATAATTTTTGATATCTTTACATTAATGACTGATTGAACATAAATTGAATTCACTAAACAGTCGTTTAAACGCACGTTATATAGCGTAATACTAAAACCATAACTTATTGCAAAACATAAAGAAGAGTGGAATAATTTTCAAATTTCATCTACGATTCTGTCGAATTATATGAACGAATCAAATGAATGAAATTGCAATAGATGTCAACACCTTTATTTTAATCATTGTTTGTATACAAATTACTTATTAAATAAAATAAATAAAATTGGATTCGAACACTGGATTCCAAATTCAACTAACACGAGAGGGTAAATAAATTCTACTTATTGTTAAAAACAATCAGTGTATGTAAATAAAAAAAAAAAAAAATTGTAAAAAAGAACGTTTACAATTTTGTTCGTATTAGTTAAATATTTTTTATTACTAAGCATGCATAAATTATGAACATATAAATTACTATGGCATATGTATTAAGTCAGATAGCTACTTACATTATTTTTAAAGCGCAGCTCCTAATTTTATCAAATTATTTTTTTATTTTAAGTTAGACATTGTTGACAATCTTCAGCTATGGAAAACATTTGCAACTAACTGAATACGTTTACTACAGATTAATCTAGGGATACACTTATTTAATTAATAATTATTAATCACTGATAAGTAAAATATAAAATCGTTAATATATTTTTAATTTACACAACTCGTAGTTAAATTTTCTTTAAAAGACAAATGACAAAATAATCACAATAAAAAAAATAAAAATAAAAATGCAGTTTCAAGCATAACTGGATCTTTGACAATATTTCCCGTTTTCTGTAAATATATCTTTAATATATTTGAAATGGAGCTTTTCGGATTAATATATATTATTTACGGTGATACCATTCTTTTAAATATTAATAACAATAGCTACAACATTAAAATGATATAAATGAATTATAGTAAGTTTAATGATATTTCTAAATTTTTACTCATGTTGAAGTATTTTGTATTATTGTTTACGATTCGCGTCTAATATATTATTCAAAATACATAAGAGAACTAATGTTAATGTAAATATAATATCAATATTATTAGTAATTCGTAATTACCGCGAGTCAGTATAAAAATGTTGTCGTATTGTGATTTTTATACATTTTTTTTTATTTATTAAATAATTTTATTATAATGAAAGTTTATATTATTTCTATAATTGATATTTTACACGGTAATTTGTCAAATGACCTTTAAATTATTTTTTCGTAAAGATACGCGGTTTCGTTGATATGAATTTAATTACGAATCGGTAAAGGATAAAGCGATATATACTTGTTTTTACTGCAAAATCGACTTTATTTTACTTTATTTTACTTTATATATATATTGTATTA
Source organism: Ceratosolen fusciceps (assembly GCA_018883505.1). NCBI lineage: Eukaryota > Metazoa > Arthropoda > Insecta > Hymenoptera > Agaonidae > Ceratosolen > Ceratosolen fusciceps. Next base: position 6,011,429 of record RCIC01000002.1, read on the forward strand.
AGAATAAAACGAAAATTTACGATATTTCAGTAATATTTATTTATAGATTTGCATTGTCATATTATCTTTATAAAGTAAGCCACGCGCTAATCATTTTAACTAATGAGATGTCATCGATAAACATTAAATTAATACTTTTTACTTGAATTTTTAAAGGGCATATAGACTAAATTATTTACTGAGCCGACGATGTGCGCTTTGTTTGAATAATCAAATGAGAAAACAAATATCCGGGGTAGTTTAGACTTATTTAAAAATAAATATTATTCGGTAAAATAGAAAGTTAGTTATTGTTTTGCACGACTTATGGTTATCACGCATTCAAAATCTTTGATGATTTTGTTTGATTACACATAAATTATATGAAAAAAAAAAAAAGAAAAAAACAACAACCAGCTATAGAAATGTATTAAAATTTAACACAACAATCCTGCTTTCCCTTTTTACATCATAACAAGTGAACTAAAAGAAAGAAAGAAAGAAAGAAAGAAAGAAAGAAAGAAAAACAATCGTTTACGCTTGTTATTCGTATTAAAGAAATCTATTTCTTCGTCCGGGAGAACTCGCACACTAAACACGAATTGTAAATATCTCTTGAGACATTCAAGAAAAAGAACATTAACGTTAAAGAGACATAAGTGACACTTTTAGGTTAGCGCTCAAAGACCAAACTGTACGTATTTGCGCCATTGGCACCTGCGTTCGCGCGCCACACATGCACGCGGCGTCTTAAACGCACGGGCCCGCGCGTGAGTGTATGTAAAGCAAGAGAAAGGCAAACTATAGCAAAGGATGGTGGCCGAAACAGATAGCGACGCTAGATAGATGAATTGAAAATAAAGAAATCGACTGACGGAAGGCCAATCAAATTCACCGGCGGGAGCATTTACCGCGCGTCGATAATCATTACAATAAGATTTAAAGAAAAAATAAATTACTTCTGACGGTGACGTTCTATTTTCATTGCTGAATCATCTTCTTCTCGTAATATTCGCTTCCTTTTAGGAATACAATGACTAACCGATCCTTGTCCCCGAGAATATATATATATATATATACGTAATTTCATCGTATGCAAATATTAAAAGAACAACGAGTTTGTTTTTATTTTTAGCGCATTCTATCCTCGTCGGAAAACTTTAGGTATTTCGATAGCATAAGTGGCAGCTTATATTCGAAACAAGATATCGAAATTCGGGGATTAATTGTAAATTTCGAAATAACTTATATTAATATGATAAAATATGTATATACGTATAAATTTCTTTTAAGCTATTTATCGATATATTTAAATAAATTTTAAGATGCAAAACGTTTCATTTGAGAATTTAATAAAGTATATTAAAAATTTCTCAAAATATGTAACAGGATTTTTATTACACGTTTGAAAAGATTTCATTGGCTTAAATCAAATTATAAGTTTCTAATCGAAAGTTTACGAAAATTATGTGATGAACATTTTTAATTAAATCATTTATCCGAGTTTGTTATGATATATTATGGAGATTTAAAAAAAAAAAAAAAAAAAATATTAATGATAAATAAAAACTTAAATAGTAAATATTGTTATTATAAATATAGGTAAACAAAAAAAATATTGTTTAACTCGATTTTCATTATTACATAGTATAATAACCCCAATAACCCTAACAAACCCAATAAATATATAGAACTTACCATGATGAGTATCCAGTCTGTTGGACGATAGAAGGTAACGAGCCTGGTGTCATGGATCGTCTAACTGATTGACAACAGGATGCTCTCTGTCCTGGAACAACGTCAACACAACAAGCAGTCGGCAACTGTTCCTTTTGAAGGAGCAGTTGTTGCTTGTTCATGTGTCGTGGAGTGTTAATTGTATTAGCGCTTCTTGCAAAGTCGTTCTGATTAATACGCAGCTTAGATCTGAGTAAAGGCGAGGTAGAGAATCCGTCCCTTTGTGTCGAAGTGGAGCTGCTGGAACTGCTAGAACCTGGCGAACCGCCAAGGTGTCCAGGTGACTGATAAGCAAAACTCCGGAAGCGAAACTGGCTTTGGTGAGTGTAAAGATACTCAGCGGGCGGAGGTAATCGATAGTTATGATGAAAGCCCAAATCACGTTGGATATACGTATCGGTAGTATCCGATCCTAGGATATACCGATCCGCAGGTACACCAGACGTTACATACCGGTCGGTATATCTATCCGGATACAGCACTTCCATCGGTGGTTGTGGCACGTATCTAAAAGCAAAGCGGTTGTTTTTTTTAAAAAACATTGGTTTCTAAAATCACAAGTCTTCAGATAAGTTATAATGCACATGAATGTGATTTACCTCTCTACTGGTATGTGAGCCCCGGGTGGAACGTAAGTGCTACCACTAGACGAATGCTTCATATCCGCAGATACACTCGAATTCGATGCACAGGAATTTGTAATACGTCCAGAAATATTATACCTATCCTTTAACTTTGGAAGGGATAGATACTTTTCTGTATTTCCGCAAGTCGTTAAAAAACGTTCGGCTGTGGCACAATGATATCTATTATTAGAGCTAGTAGTTTTGAATCGTATATCGTCTATGATGAACCTATCTACTCCAAATTTATCGGGGCACTCAACAAACTGATGCTCCTTCTGACTTTTCGACTGTGAGTCATAGTTCTCGCATTCGGATACAGGAGGGTAGCTTTTCGTTGGGAGCTGATAAAACTTATCGACCGATGATTGTTTACAGGATTGCTGAGCGTAGCAACTTGTCGTATGGCCTGATGAATTTGTACCGTCAAGATTTGGCGAAACCGTTGCGTAGCGCGATTGCTCGGAGATGCTGGCCATTTGTGAACCCATGCCACTACTTCCGGAATTGTACACCTGCTGTTGCGTATTACGATTTGCTATTTCCGCCGATGATAGAAGAGACATTGGGCTCGATGAATACCTAAAAATATTTATACGAATACAATAAATATTATCTATCAAATACAATTTGATGATGGTGATGATGATAACGTTTCTTAACGTGTTAGATCCCCAGATAAATTGATGTAATTGATAACAAAGTTTGAAAGGAAAAATACAAAGAAGGGGAGGGGGATGCTAACGATACTTTTTGTGTAAAATGTCGATTACAATTACAATATATTTATTGAATTCACATAACAAAATTTTCATTCTTTACTATTTGTCAATAATATTCCCCTACTAATGAAGTTACTAATGAAGTTTTCCCAGTTTCCGTACATTAATGAGAAATATTAATAGATTCAACCCTGTCAATCGCGTCTTTTATGTTTAAATGAGTTAAAGCAGAGTTCCAATGGGATCGAGCTAAAAACGAGTCGAAAAACTACGAATCGATGAAAAAGATCCATAACTCACCTGACAACATTTTCACCGCCTTTCCTGGTATCGTGATTGTAACGCTCGTTACCAGTAGAGGTCTTATCGGTTGGTCTGCTTTGAGAATATCTCTGCATAGCCAAATCGTTAAATCGGTCACTCGTACTAGCATATCGCTGTGAGACAGTCACGCCAGTATTGTCCTGGTGGCCCGTGTATTGAACAGTGAATTCCGTGGGTGCTGGGGAAGGCGACGCTCTTGTGTCTCCATATTTTTGGCACGTACCTTCAATGCTTTGATCCGTCGAGTATCTCTTATTGACTTGATCAGACCCTCCATTTACAGAAGTTAGGGAGGACGCTAATATCTTCTCATTGGACGAGTAGCGCTGATGTTGGCCATCCATATTCGACGAAAGGTATTTCTCCGTGTTGCATGCAATGGTGACAAAGCAATCATGATGGTGTTGCTGCTGTTGTCCCGATGTCTTATGGTTCTGGTATTGTTCATGAGGCGGCGAATCTTTGAGGAAGCTGCTGCTATGATCATTGGATTTAGTACTGGAGCCGGCAAACTTTTCTGGTACGGGTGCATGTATCGGCGAGGATGAAATTAATTTTTCAGTTGAACAGCCACCGTATCGAGCGGTGGAGGAGAACCCGGAAATATCTTTGAAGTTGGTGCCACCGTAAGCGCATCTTTCCGCTGTAGTTGCAATGCCCGGTACCGGAGAGGCTGAGGAGAGTAGTCGTTCAGTCGACGAAGCCGAGTATCGTGGCTTATCCTTGTTCGTCTCCACGACCGACGATAGCGCGACCGATGATGGAGACGATGTTCCGCCAGTAGCCAGTAATCGCTCAGCCGAAGCGAATCTTTGCTCTTTCGGAGATATTGGCGATGGTGACTTGATATTATAGAGGTCTCTAGTGCTCGAGGAGTTGGTACGTAATATACGATCAGCGGTAGAGTAACTAACAAGGGATTGGGACGAAGCGTATTTTTCACTCGCACTGGGTGAAAGTGGCGGTGGGGGGACGAACCGATCGCTGACCGGTGCTGGAGACGGAGGCGATGGAAAAGTTTCCGGTGAGAACGGATTGCCACCAACGGATATACCAATAAGGATACTCGTATTAGCATAATCGTTATTGCTATCATTGATATTTTGCTGTACGGAGTATTGAGATTGATGGCAGCGCTGCGTAATAGAAGACAGCGGTTGGTAATTGCGGTACTCGATTGATAATGAATTATTAGTGCTTGATGATGGCCTCGGTTGGTCTTTATTCGTATTACCACTCTCCGCGTATCTCGTAAATCGGTTGTGATCGGGCAAGAGATTTTTCGCAATTGGTTGACAGATTTGTCGACTACTAGCACTGCCTGACGTATATTGATTTTGTAATTGATCATTATTTTGCGATGTGCTACGCTGCTGGTCTTGACTGTGCGAATGCGATACGTTGGATGACAAATGGTGCTTGTGATAGCAATCGACGACGGTTGTGGTATACACGCTACTGTGAATATTGGAAGAGTCGCTGGAAACTGTTGTTCCGTGAAGCGAAGAAGCTGGTATCGCTTGTCCATATAGACACGCGGGGTGTTGGTGTAGCAGTTGACGTTCTCTTCGGCCATAGTCGTCGTCTGTTGACATTCTGGTGGCCCGGGGCCCGTTGTCAGGACATCTACAATACACAAGAATTAGTCATACTATTGCCACAAGTTCTTACGCGTATAAAGTTAAATCATTTTAATTTAGTAAAATAAAGTATATGCTTTATGAAAACTACACTTAAGTGACACTTATAATAACTCGGAATAAGCGTGTTCTTAACTATAATCACAATAAATGCATTATCAATCCAATATAATATTATAAATAATTATAATAAATAAATGCATTATTATCATCAGAGAAAGAGACCAATAAACTCGCCCGAACGCGTGTACGTATACCTTCAAGCCGTTACTTATGTCAACAATATAAATTATACATAAGTGAGTTCGGGTTTGGAAGGGATTTAAAGGAGAAATTAAACTCCTCGATTTCTATGGTGATCAAAAATTGAATATTTATCGAGTCCTAATCGCCGCGAGGCGTAAAAAAACCTCCTTCTCTTGGAAGGAGGAAAAAAGCAGCCAGTATTCGCACACAAAATACAAAAGAATAAATATAACAAATATTCTTTAGTAACGCACGCAGGAGAGCTCTCGAGGATAATGTATTTTCACTTGCGGCCAGCTGGTGCGTTACACCTCGTCGTGGCGACGATTCGTCGCGGATTCCACACAATCCGGACGACCTGGATGACCGACCTATGCGTGGTGCGGACACCAGGTAATCTCCAACGTCTTGGAGACGAGATCTGGCCGCGAGGACTTCACTTTGCTTAACTTCTTTAGCTCTCGTCCCCCTGATCGATCACCGGGAGATGCAATACCTCTCCCGGGGAAACTCATTTCTTTCCCCCTACCCCTGCGACGATGGCGAGCACTCTTTCACTCGCACTTACCCAAAACGACGTTCCCCTCGTTGGTCAACTCTTCTGCTTTAACATTATATACGGTTACCTGGGCTTTAATCGCGGCCCTATAAACTTCAATAACAAGACACTATCACTAGCTCAAGACGACGATTACCCGATCGCGCGAATAATTCGTCGCTTGCAGCAAGGAAAAAATGTTCAGGCTGTATGTTCTCAAACGAGACTGAAACTCTCTCACTTAAGCTTTCCTTATGGGACCTCTCGTTGAGGTTCCACATACCTGAGCGTTTTTATGGAACCAGCGCTGCTGGGGGTGGGGGGGGCAGAATGGTCCCAACCCATGTTCACCTATCTCAACGCGCAGGTCTCGAACGAAACTAAAAAATTGCTAAAATACTATAGCTAAGGATTTTTTTTTTTTTTTTTTTTTTAAACTCCATTTAAGCAATTTTGGTATGTCGAACTTTTTTTAAAAAACTTTTGTTTAAAACAGAAGTAAAATAAAATTGACAAATGCTTTAATTTTTTTATTTTTAAAATGACATAATAAAATATAATAGATAAAGATTTAAATTTAAAACTCTCCATATGAAAGGATTCGTAGACTAATGAGAAGTAATATTTAAATTTAATTACATGTAAAAAAAATTTAGAGGGAGAGCGAAGGCGCGTATCTTTATTATGATAATAAGTATCAGTCGAGGATAAATTAAAAGAAATATACGAGCGATCGTAAACTCAGTGATATTCAAGGCGGCGTGAAAAGCGTTTTCAGCATTCTTGTTTGTTTAAATATTTTATTGAAGATTAAGGCTTTCCAGCGTAAGAGATTAAACTCAGACTAACGAAATTCTAAATAAAATTCTATAATAAAATATAATGTCATAGATCCGTTAATTATGACCACAAGCTCTTTTGACATCGTCAATAGTTTTGTTATGCCTATTGAAGTAATTTTTAATAAAGAAAATATTAATGGGCATTTAGAAGTAGAATTAAACAATATACGGATGTTATAGAATCATATATAGAGTGATTGGATGTACTTTTTAAATTTTGCCTTCAAGGAAAGACAATACAAAACTCTGTATATCATATACTCTTAGCTTGAATTTCGTATTAAATTTATTCCTACGATGACTGTCATTAAAATACGAAATACGGTCGCATAAATTTTAATATTATACCGAGGGATGAAGTATAAAATAGATAAAAAGTTTATATGATTTTAAAAATCATAATAAATATTTCTTACGTATTGTCTAGGTAATGAAACTTTCGTACGAATTTGTACAAATGAACCTTTTCACGCATTGGAATGGGATTAAAAATAATGTCCAAACGTTTTTAATTAATGCAAAATAAGCCTAATGTGTTTGCGGGAAAAAATTTAAAAACTTTTCGTACACGTTATCTGCTAAAATATTAGAAAATTATAAGAGAACGAATTATCTGCGATAGAAGATACGGGAAAAATATTAAAGACCCGAGGGAATAAATATTTTGGCGAATACGTAGAGTGTCCTATCTGCACGAGGAGGATATGGGATAAAGGAAAACGTGTAATTATTGCAACGAGGATTCGTGATTCACGTGTCGAGTACTCCATGCTTTCATAAATAATGTTGAAAAAAAGGAGAAGGCGGACGAGGGCAAAAAGCAAAACTTTCGAGCGTAACTCTGATAGCAACGTTACGACAACGCGGAAGTATTATAACTTTTAAGCTTTCGAACCCCCCTCTTTTTTTTTCTTTCTTTCTTTCTTTTTCTTCTTCTTTTTTGTTGTTTTTTTTTTAAGATCGTTAAGGTAGATTCGTTGGATTTGGGCATTTGCGAGGACCGTTTTAGAAAAATCGACGAATCCTGATTACGATACGTGAGAATATCTCCGAACTCAATGGCTCGTTGTATTCAATCGATACATACAATTTGTACCCGCGACTAGAAATTACGAACTCGACTGCGTAATTGTACGTAAAACGACGATATAAACTTTTTTATAATTCCCTCGCTTTCATAGCATTGCTTAAGAAATAGATATAGCTTTTAAAACTTTTAATTTAAAGATAATCGCTGGTCTTGTCTTTCATAAATAATATCGACCTCTCAAAGCCATAATCAAGCACAATAATGTACTCGTCCATAAAATTTACTTATTTAAGGCCTTACCGATGTTATCTATATAAGGGCATAGCACGTTTTTATATACCCAATGATATATATATAAAAATTGTATATTTTTTATCCGTCTCTCTCTCTCTCTCTCTCTATCTCTCGAACCCTTGTTTATTTTATAATTTTCTAACGAACTAATGGTTCATTATCTCCTAAACTATTAACTACTCTAACGCGCCAATAGAATTATGCTGCATTCGCGTAACTTGTGTACTGGCAAGCTGGTCTCGAGTTTCAAAGGACCCAGCCATGGTTAAGCTAGTTATTCTTCTTGTGGGCAGTCTCGCTGTCAGCATGGGTGCAGTCGAGGTCGGCAACTCTGCACTCATCAGCTGCCGTTCTAAAGCCTCATTACTGCAGGTGATGCAGCGCAAGCGACTGTATCGAGATATTCAAAGTTTTCGAATATCCTTCACAACAAAGCTTCGACTTCTCGCAATCGCATTCCATTTCACCATATTCGCAGCGGATCTATATTACGGTGTCCCCATAGAATCTTCAGTCCTACACTCATAACTTATTCCCCACGAATTCCTAATGCATCGAGCCGAGTACTTTAATTTATCTATGTATCTGGTAGCCACTCGGACTGAATACATCTACGATACAAGAAATTCTTCCTCAATTAATCATTGTATTCGAATATTCGATCGTACGTCAATGTATTTATGAGACAGCGTAATTTTCTACTTTAACATAACATTTTCTATACTGTATTTGCAAATAAATACAAGTTTTTTTATTTTTCCTTAGCATTATAAAAGCATTAATGTTAATAATAATTTAATATGAACATTAATATGAATAATATATTTACGATCGGCAAATATCTGTATAACGAAAATTGGAAAAGGGCGTTATCAACATTATTTTCGTCTAATTAATATAGCTTATCGCATAATTTAATTCTTTCAAATATCTCTGGCATGACTATGCCGTACTCATTATCGATTTCTGTGCTATAGCTGCCTGGGGATATACATTCACGAGAATATCAAATGTCCCGCAAATTTGCAATGTATTCTGTCGAGCCGTCGGCTTTCTATATTAACCAATATAATAGCGATGGTTTTATCTAATACAAAAGCACAATCGTGATTTAGTTGAACTCAGGCGAGTACTGCGAATCTTGTTAAATAACATGGAACATTTACGTTATTAACATTTTACAATTTAAAATAACATTATTTGATTGGTAAAATTATTATTCAATTAAAAGTTAATTTTTATCAATACTGCATCAGTGTTTGTTCTCATATTTTTGTCCATTACATTTCTTTAACTGTTTGTTTATTATTAAAAATAAATTTTTTTGACGTTTGAGATTGCGAAAGAAGAAGAACATTTCTCATATAAAATAAAGAGAGAGAGAGAGACAGAGAGAGAGAGAGATAAGTACACGAGGCGCTCAAGTCATGGAAGTATTAGAAGATGAGGTGAGCATCAATTCCTTCTTCCAGAAAAGGGAGAAGGAGTCACCCGACGATTATCGTTCGAACGCGAAGACTCGATGGCGATTCGGAGAAGACGAGAAAATCATACTTTGAAAGTAATTCATAATATATTGAGCAATAATAATAATAATATAACGATGTCGTAATACGTAATACCCTGGATGGCGATACCCTAATAGAAATTCTCCAGAAGGTTTTTATCCAACGCGTCCGGATCCACACAATAAAAACACCGCAGCGGCGTAAGAACTGTCGAAATCAGCGTAATCCCACGTTAATGGCTTTTTCAATGAGAGCGCAGCGACTATTTTGCGTCTCTCTTACTACAAAGAAATTAATTATACGTATAAGTTAACGGCAACGGCCAATCGCGTTAGCGCGATCAATTATAATAACAACAATGGCGGTTAAATGGGAGGGTTTTTAACGTTTAGATTGAAGGAAGGCTTGGATGGATTAGTAGATGAAGCGTCAGGATAGCAGATGTTGGAAATGCTGCTTTAGCAGATGGATCCCGGGACGTATGCTTTACTAGGACGATCTTGATGCCCGATTCGCCGGAATGAACGTTGAAGACAAACGACGAAAGTCCGTTCCAGCCGCTCTCGAGCTCCAATATAATAAAAATAGGCCAACGTGGCAAAAAAAATAAATAAAATAAATAAATAAATAAATAAAAGGTATATAAAGCACGATAAATTATACTTTGATTTTAAATTTTTATTCCGTTTGTTAAACAAAAAAAAAAAAGAAGAAAATTAAAGATTAGGATTCAAGATTAAATTATCTCGTATGGAAATAACGAGATTATCCCAATGGAAAAATACGGTACACCGCAGTATCGGTCGTGTACTTAATACACAAGAACGTGTAAAACTAGATTGCCTACACTACACTTGTCGATACTTATTTTAACGTATGTATAGGAATGCGCGTGTTCAGGCGTCACAGAGATGTCATTGTCCTTGATTGTCAAATCCCATTATCAGTATCGCTAAGAGCGTAATTGATAAGGGTTTATGAAAGAATTTTTTTATTTTTTCTTCTTATGTTCTGGGTATCGACAGTGACAGGGGATCAGGCGATCAGGTAGAGTAGACGCGCGGCGTCCAAACGTCCAACGATCGAGGCTTCGTAAAACCCTTTCGTATCCCCTTACAAGCTCATTTTACTCTCGATGACGCTGATCACCCGGTTCCTCGACGGCCCTTTTTCCCGACCTCGTTCGGGTACGAGAAAACTTGCTGCCCATCGACGTCCCTGGCTTCTTAAGATTATTCTTTCCCCCCACGTTCTATCTCTCTCTCTCTCTCTCTCCAACCCCTCTCTCTCCCCCTTCCCGTACCGCCGCGGGTTAATCGTCCATCCCGTAGATATTCGTATGCGGCCGACGTGCAGGTAGACGGAGGGCATCGTCTAGGTAGCGCGCAGAATAGGATCAATAAACTAATCTATTAATAATTTTATCAATACTTATGCTCGATTTATTAATTAATTGTTAAGATACGTCTATAAGAAAAGTTTCTCGTATATAAAATCAAAAGGCCTTGCTAAGTCTATGTAATATATCTGGGTCTCTAAAAATAGTATCGCTATCCTTCTTTGATAAAAGGACGCGAATTCGTGAAGACAAGTGACGAAGCAAGCGGTCGCTTATTATTATTCTGGACGGAAAGTATAGGCTCTGAGAAATTGAGCTCAGATCCTCCCTAATGAACATTACTTTCTTTATTATAATAAAAATAATTTTTTATTTTATTATAAATATAAATAGAAATATAAGTGTAATTATTTATTGAATCCGAGTAAATGTAGAAAATTATAAGACAGCGAATGGAAAGCGTCGGAAGTTAAATTATAGAGAAATTTTCGAATCAAATTTTAATGATCGATGCACGCGATCGACGATCTCCGAAGAATCTTATCTTCACTCGCTGGCCAATCTCTTTTTATAGGTCAGTTTCTATGCCGACGATCACACGACGCCCGCATATAATGCTCGTTTCGTGTATTTATCGGTCCGAATGCATCTTTCCCCGCTATAGAGTCCCTATAGAGTCCGCTCGCAGCTTCTCCGCGCTTACTTTTAAACCGTGGCATTACAAATTACGTAGAGAACGTCGTTTTTACGCGCGATACCGCATCACTAAGATGAAATCGAGGTTCTTAGTCGGCAACGACAGACTCTTTACTCACTTAATTCGAGCTGAATGATTGATAATAAAGAAGCAATACGCTTGGTAAATTAATTCTATTAAAATTTACCTATCATCGTGTATTCAATATTATAATAATAATAATAATAATAATAATGACAATAATAATAATAGTTCAATATAACAAACTGGACTTTTCTATATGTATTGCAGTTTCTTTATCGGTTGAAGTTTTTAAAACTCATAAAACTTTCATTGACGACTTTACCATATGATACAAGTCTGCTTTAAACAATTTTATCAATAAATTTTATAGAGGCTTGTGACAGAGTTACGTATTATATGAAAGATCTCATTTTTAGTTTTCTTAAAACTAATATTTATATTATAAAAAAATATATATAAATGTTAAGAATAACGTATTCTGTGATCGGGAGAATCGAAATAATGTGTTGAAGCTTAACATAAGCATTATAGGCAAAGGAAAATTAACTCAACGCCCGCATACTAGAAGAAATAATGATAATATTTCAATCAAATATTTGCAAATGCGAAATGTACGTAACAAAGAAAGAAATCCGTCCGTAGATTGGCGAAGCAATTAAAATAAGCCTCGTAATAATAAAGAAATGTATAATCAGAGTCAAAATTTGTCGTCCAAATATTGGTATAATTGAATACGTCATTTTATTTTCATTCTAATAACGAATGCATTAAATTAGTTTCGTTAGCGCGTGCGTTTGTTTGCCATTCGGTCAATGGCACTACGCGCAAAAACATAATGTCTCGCCGATAAATTCGCACACCATTTCGAACGTGAGCATTACGAATTTCGTTTGCATAAATATCATTACTAATTCCATCCAACCATGCTACATTCGCCAAAATTTTATACTAAATTTTATATTAATTTTCTAATTATATTTTCACGTTCTACGACTTCTTTTTAATTTGTAATTTTTATATTTATGTAATTTAAGTGAAAGATGAACTATTTTACCCTAAATTATACCTGTATGGGTTCCAGTAAATTGAAAGTAATTCCGACTTTACAGTAATAACACAAATAATCTAGACTTTTTTTTCGTAACTTCAGTATCTAATAAATAAAATCATTTGCAAATGCAATAAAAGGTAAAACTTTCATTCAACTTTTCGATATCAGTTATTCAATAACTCACGTGCATGTTTCAATAAAATAAAATTATTTCTCGAAAGAATTTTTTCACGTTCAACGTCTTCCGAATTATAAAACATAAATAATCCGCGCAGATAATGTATAACGGATGATCTCATTGGGAAATCAAACTTTTGCATGAAAAGTATGTCAGTGAAAAATTTTGACCCCGCGCTCATGCGCATGTCTGCATACAAGTTCATAAAGTTGTCTTCTTAGAAGTACTGTCCCGGCGGCCGTGTTCGAGCATGATGGTGAGCGTGGGGGAGAAATATCTGCACGAGGAAATATTACCCTCTGCGTCCCTCTTTTTCTCATACATTTAGCGTCTCGTATGAAAGTCACGTCCGACAAATCGGCGAAACGAAACGGCGGAAACCCTCTTGGCTGCTTTTCAATTTTCTCAACTGAAACTTCGAATTGAAATTAGCTTCGTTGCTCTCTTGATTCTCTTATATATTTTTTTAATCATTTTTGTATTTTTAATTTTTTTTTTTTTTTTTTTTTTTTTTTTTTTTTATATTTATTCATTTACGCTTCCCGTCTTACCATTAGCAGCCAATGAAAAAGAGTGACTCGAGCCTTATTACTACACTGTTTTGCGTTTAATTCTTCGCCCCAGTTTAATACATAAGAATATAAGAATTTTAATTTTGAAGTACGGGCTAAAATATTGAAGTTTTACAATAGTTATGATTACAATTTTTATCAACGTTCACCATACGTACATTTGTACTACTTAAAAAAAAAGAATCAATTTTTAAAATTAATATTCTAATGCGATTCTAATTTTACAAATAGTTTCAACGTAATTTATGCGTAAGTACTCTAAAAAATATCTATGTATTAAAATTTTAATATTTAATTGCAACATATTATTATTGATTACAGAATTTGTAAAATAATAAAATAATGCTTGAAACGTTGCATGATTCTTTTGAAATATATTGTTATATTTTTTCTATTGTTTTATAACTTATACGATGTATTGTAATTAAATTTATTTGGATAATGTAATGTATATAGTTTTTAAGAAGAATAAAAATTTACTTTACGGAAAGCCTTCGTATTATGATGTTTGCACTATTAAATATCGTTATTAAATTTGTTACGCAAAAATACTTTTGTTTATTTTTGTAAGATATTAAAAAGAAAAAAAGAAAAAAAAAAGAAAAAAAAGAAAGACATATAATTCAACTATTTAATTAAGATAATGGAAATACTGATATTGGTATTATTGAAAGTTTATTTAAATCGATAAAGTGATATTGATATTGATTAAGAAGCGATCAGTGCGAAATTGATATTTATTAAAAAGAAAAAAAAAGTCTTTATTTACTAGTCTTTATTTACTACTACTCGCATTTACAGTACAACAAGAATATTATTAAACAAGCATTCATTTGAATTCATTTTTCCCGCTTGCAATGTTTGCTTAGAGATTATTTCAAGATTGAAAATCACAAAGAATGTGTTCGATTACATCGAGCGTTAGCTTCAGTGCATAAAATCTTCAGCACGTGAAGCGTGAGAAAGAGACCTAAAGGGAAACCTAAAGACCTTGGACAAATGGTCATTTCATTAAATCACAACTAATAAGTGCATAAGATATATTGCTCGAGTTAATTGATTTACGCGCGTGATCAATGCCCTTCGAGTGCATCCGATTGCTTTAACTTTTCATTCAACCGATGCAATTAATTTTATTTAACTGACAATTTTGATTTTCCCTAATTTTAACTGATTGTTAAAATATATTGCGGATTCGAATCCGTGTCATTTCACAATGAAAACAAAGGTCATCTTTCAAGTTATAAATATAAATTTACTATATAATTACGTGTTCTAATATACATACATATACATATATATATATATATCAAATATAAAGAAATCATAAAATTTAATTGGGGATTCTATAATTAAGCCGAAATACAATTGGATTTTATTTCGTAATATTAAAAAATACACCGCCCGTAATAATAACGGATAAACAATTAATTGAAATTTCAATAATTCTAATGAAAGAAGTAAATCCATAGATACGTTAGTCCAGTGCCGTAAATAAATCAATTTATAGATAAAATGAGCTTGAAGTGGATGAAAGTGAAGTGGATTTTATTACAATTGATCGGATAACGTTAAGTCCAAACCGCCGTTTAACCGCAATGTCTTTGACCGTTTATTAATAATATTCAGCTAAATTATTCTACCGAAATACCAACCTGTTCTGTTGTTCGTTGACGCTGGCAGAGGCGACTCGTATCAGTCGCTGCTGACCGGGGCAGCGGATCTGCTCGCCCCGTCGCGCTGCTCACCGGACCCCAATGACATCCTCCTCGCAAGTCATCGATCCGCTGTTTTCAGACTCCCTGGGCTGTTCTGACGGGCCTCGTTGTCTCTGCATCACAACTCAGTATTCTACAAAGAAAGGTGACCATTCCAGTTCAAATAATCATACCATTAAACGAATCAACGATTCACATAAACTATTCTCGTATTATTAATAAAAACGCATTCACTTGTAATTTACGCATTTACTGCTCCTTTAATTCGGTACTTATAAAAATATTTCGATCGCAAATTATACATTATATTTGTTATTTTCGGTTTTAGTGCAGCGTAGGCAATATTACGATAGCAAATAGATATCTGAGTCATGGAAATGAAACTGCGCTTCTAACGCATGTGCATCTAATTATTTTTGTGCATCTATTATTTTTAAAATACTGATATTTTATCTGCGAATAATTACTGATACTTTATTTATTATATTCTTTCTTTTATACTAAAGAATTATACATATATTTTTTTTTATTAATCTTTTCTCTAAATCCTTTAGATAAATCATTTGTTGTGTTAATTTATGTTATAGTTTATATTGATTAAAATAAATCCTCCTTGTACAATGCTTAAATATTTTATTTAACTAAATTTCTACAAATATTTCCTCAACTTAATCCTTCTGTTTACCCATAGAAATACTTTTAAGTTGAATATAAAAGGGGATCGTTGATGATCGAGCAGTTCATTGCGCATCACGCATCCCGCATCGCGCATCCCGCATCGCGCATCCCGCATTAATAACAACACTTATAATCATTCCGGCAAATGGTGGCTCTTCTCTGCTTTTTTATTGCCATGAGGTGCGCTAATTACTTCCGCCTCGTATTTGATAGCACCTATCCACGTTCTCTTATTATACGAAGATGGATTTCTGTTTAATTCCTCTAACCATTCTTACGATACTCCCTATCGCATTTCAAAGACTTTGCCTGTATGAGCCCGATAAGGATGTATTATAAGCAAATTTTTAATATTCGTAATGAAATATTCTTTTAATGATTAAAGATCTATAATTTCTGATTATTACTATTAAACAAACTTGAAATATTGTAATTATTATCATTGTTTGATTTAGTTCTTAATTCATTTCATTTAATATAAAATATAAAGGTAAATAGATTGTTAAAAATGTTGTTGAATATTCTCTAAATTCTTATATTAAAATCCTCCACCGCATATCCTACTTAAATCTACTACATAATTTTAATTAGAAAATTAAATTATAAAATTATTCAAAATTCACATTTTATTATAATATATATATATATATATATATAATTACTTCCCCAAGAATTACAGGATTCTATAAAATTATAAAATACGGATATACAACAAGTAATAACATAATGAATATTTTTTCGCAAACTTTTCTTTGTAAAAATACTTTATAAAAAAGTATACGCTTAAAATTAAATTAAAAAATATTTTTATGGAATCATATCCTCTGTATATTATAAACTAAATTAATGTAATTAAAAAGAAAAAGATTTAAACACGTATTTGAAAAATAAAATTTAAAGTTTAAAACGAATACTTTTTTATAGTGAAATAAATTTTTTCTTATTATAACAAGACGAATTTAATTTATAAAATATGATAATTATCTATAAAATTCTAAATCTAATAAATACAATTTATTATTACCGATTTATTTACTGATTTTAATTATAGTCGCTATTCATGAAATATATATCTTATATGATGTAACTGTAGTACTTTACTTAAATGACAAAATCTAAAATGAAAATACGTATAAATTATAAAGGTATATTGTAAATTGCTTTAGACTCTAAATAGTAGTAGTAAATTAGCATTTGATTTCATCGTACAGCTAAATGCTTGTACTTAAATAAATCATCTTATCAATCGCCGTATCAATGTCTCGAGATTAATTTTCAATAGAATCAACAATTACCCACGAAGATTGGGTTGAATAGAAACCTTAGCCAATACCACTTTAGGCGGTATAATTGTAGAAGCCCGTTCTTATTGTAGAACCACGAGATTACAAACAATATTACAATGACTTGTGTAAATGCTGTAACGTGAAAAGCAATAGCTATATGTGGACATATCCTTTATATAAAAAACATATTTATATAAGAAGCGCGTGTAAGTAATGCAGTAATTACTGAGAGTAATTAATTAGGGTTAGCCGCGGAAGGTTATTGGGATTGTTTTAGTAAAATTTATTTAAGTAAAATTTGGGAAGTAAAAGTAACTCCAGCGCTTTTTCGGTATAATATAAAATCCATTGAAAAGCCAAAATCAATAGGGAAAGAAGTAAGTAGTTGATAATAGGTCGCGAATACTCGGGCGGGGATATCGCGGGTTAGATTAGCAGGGCACGTAGTAAATATTAAATATATGAAAAGGCCAGCATGAAATATATTAAAGATTTATTTGGAGCGAAAGGGAAATGGGAAAGGATCTATCGTATAGGAATCAGGCACGGAAGCGAACAAAGCCAAGATACAAAGTGAGCGAGACTAATCGAATCGAGGTTAAATACTTTAGTGAGCTTCGCGTGTTAATCCAATTAGAGATAAGTAGCTGTTTGACTAACCAACATCTATTTTGTTGACAGCTACCAGTCATCCATACGTTGTTTCCACGCTTCAGCCTCTCAACGGTCTATCAACAATCCCCCCCTCTCTCTCCCCCTCTTGCCCTTTTCACTTTGTTTTTAGACGTATTTTTAGAATTTTTGATAACCAAGACGTTATTTTCTAATGACAAGCCAATATATATGTATTACTTAATTTAAGCTCAATTTAATTAGCGATTAACTAATTTCTCTATTATGATAAATAATTATCAACGGAAAGTCGATTTACGCTGCTATTATTCTCATATAATTCTCTATTCTGTATAAACTGCTCTCGGGTATATTTAACGGGTTCTCACATTGCAGCAAATAAAAAGAGAAAGAAAAACAATGCGTATTATTAACGAATATTTTTATTTGTTGTACGTTGTACGGATTTAGCACAGTTTTAACCATTAAATAATAAAATATAGACGAATGAAGCATAAATTGGAAATTTTTCACTTTCTTGAATACGCAGTTCATTCGAACGTGTTTTCATGACTATTGTTGGTTCATGCAGCTTTTCTTGCATTATACATATTTACACATAGAAATTGTTCTGTACGATCGGTTCTGCCGAAATGTATGTCCTGCTGATAAAATTACTTACTTCTTTTCGTTTCCACCTTTTTTACTACTTAAGTCGGACTATTCACTCGTGTGTATGTAGATTATTTAACTTAATGAGAATTTAGAAAGACTGTATAACGTAAGATAGTTTTGTACGAATAAAGAATAATATAATGATAATTTTCTGTGTACTCATCCCCGTTTCTGTAATGAAATTGGAGGTACATTTGTAAAAGTAAGTATGTACACTACACCAATGCATTAGCAATAGTAAAACCGTTTTAGGTATGTACAATTTTGTTGTACACTATTTAAATTACTAATATTTTTTTTTTTTTTTTAGTAAATAGCTTCTTTTTTTTTTAATACAAATGATCGTAGGATCGATGAAACATCATGCACTTTAAAGTAGCAAAACGTATCATTTTATCAACTGTTTTAGAGTTTTGTCCAACTTAGGACTCGAGTAAAAAGTTTTTTCTCACTTTGAGAGAACCGCGAACAAAAAGGTTAAAAGAAAGTTAAGAAAAGCCTTACTACTGTGAAATCTCCATGCTGGATAAAAAGTTTAAAAATAGGTCATTTGAAGTAAGAGAGAATTTTCATCTCTTTTCTCCTAAGATAGACGAGTTTTACGGAAAATTCAGATCTTAAATATTTTTTAACAGGTATCTTCTGGAGCTGAATTTTCGTAATTATTTGGGGGTTTTTTCGACTGCGAGTTAATAACCGTAAGTAGCATACAAGGCAATATTATGTTAATTAATACATTAATAATTAGCTTTCATATAAAAACTGACACTGCCTACGTAAAATTTTATAAAATATTAATAATATATTAATTTTTTTTCTAGAAAAAATTTTAAAATTCATAAAAAACCTGCACCGAGAGAATTAATTTCATAAAAAAGTAGTAAAATGTTGAACATTATGGTTATGAGAAAGTTAATTGCATTCATTTCTTAAAACTCAATTTGAATAATTTCAGTAACTAATTTTATAATTTTAGCTCGAAGTGTTTAATGCACATCCAATTAGGGCTATATAAAAAAATTCGGTTGAAAGAAAAAAAAAATAACTGAAATTGTTGGTTCGATTCGCATGAAAAAATTTACAAAAATTCTTTCAGACATTGTAGTATAAAAAATAATAACAATTAAAGAATAAAATATAAACTCAATTGTAAATACATTGATTGTAAATTAATATAATCCATACGCTAATTCGTATTGTAAAATGATAAATTTATTTAAATGAGTTTTAAAACATTAGTATCAATTCGTTGAATACAAATTAAAAATAAATTACGCGTTACGTTCGAATTCAGCTCCTGGAAATTTAATATTGCCCGAACAAAAAAAACTGAGGTTTATTAGAAATTACTTCATACTCGTTGTTAATTTATCTTATAAAACAAATAAAGGCAATATATTAAATATTCTATGAAAAATGTATTACTAATTCAATTTGTTCCCTCCCCCCTCCTCTTATTTGATTTATATTTCCTTCCTTAAAGTAAGTATAAATAAAAATAGTCGTGAAAGCTTCAAAATCCTTACTTTTGACTGTCACTTTTTTTTCAATCTTGTAGAGAACTAAATTTAATTAACGTTTTTTGTTGTTGTTGAAATGTTATTTCACACATATTCAATATTTTTTTTATAAATAATATTATAAAAATATATTTTATTTTCCGTTTAAATTCTTATATTTTAGAATATCTATAATATTTTACAAAGAGCTAAACAATGAATTATGATGACTTTCAAATTTTGTTTGAAAATTTCTTTCTTCATTTTTTTTTTTTTTTTTTAATTTGTCCTACCGAATGATGAACTCATATTTAACTGAATATCGAAATTGTTAAAAACTAATAAATTATTCTACGCCATAATTTCAAAAAATTGATAGAATCAATATTTCAAATTCAAAATAATTCATAAGACTTTAATATAAATTTTTTCAACACTAAAGTTTGCATTAAAAATTTATTGTTAGAACTTAGATAAATTATAATTTAATATCGGCAATACCAGTTTTAAATAACAAAAACAGTAACTCTAATTTCACTTTTTTTTAAAATTCATACATGAAATATAATTTGAGAATAATATTGAACGTGAATTAATATTATAATAATTATTTGAAGATTCTTATTAAAAAAGTATAATTGAAAACATTAATTTAACCGAATAAAAGTAGGTTGGTTATAAGTAAACTTATAAATATTTACCTAAAGTTCATTTCTTATTAAGCTTTTAAATTATATTAATTCTGGAATGCAAGCTTTATTGCAAGCTTTATTTGCAAGCTTTATTATTTTAATCCTATATATTACTCCTGTACGAGTATATCAGTACCGAAAAATTGAATTCTTTGTTAAAATGGCTCTTGAAAATTGCTAATAATTTATTTGAATAATTCGTACTAATGAGCTTATATGGGGATATACAAACATTATATTTATTTATTTAAAATTAATCGTGATCCAACGTGATCTAACATGTAGAAAAAGGTTTTCCCATCAAATGTAGCAGCGGTTTAAAAGCTCCAATTAAACATTTATTTATTTAGCCGTATATTTTTTTGCATCTTGAGTTTGCATTGAATTCTTGAGCATTATAACAATAAAAAAAAATTAAAAAAATAAATAATAAAAAACAAAAAAAAAACGAAATTTCAAGTAATTGAGAAATTGTACTGAATTATAGTAAGAATTTTTGTGAGAATCGTACCATTAAAAATGTATTAAAGATACAATTTGTTGTAGAATTCCAGTAAATTTTCTTGAAATTAATGTTATTTATAGGCGTATATATTGTTTTTAGACTCGGATGGATTATTCGTACGAGAAGCTCTTATGTTTATAAAAAAAAAATTCAAAAGCGCTCGTACTTAATAAGCTAGATATAATTTTCTTTTCCGAGCTGCACAAACATATAAGTCTTTATACTGTGTACGTGAAATTAGAGTGGCAGCGAGTGTAGCCGTAGCGAGTATTGATTTACCCGGCCGATGTGGCTCCAAAATGCAGAATCATCTCAGGAGCAAACACATAGAAGAAACGCTGGATAAAAAAAAATATGGGTACTAGTTTCGGTAAAAGACTGAGAAGCTGAGACAGGATTTAGAGAAGTATCGTGAAATCCGGGAATTAGTAAAGATTAAATGGATAAAGGGTAAGTGGGTAGGGATGGAAAAAAAATCTTCATTTTATATTAAAAAAAAAAAAAAATTTAAAGATTACGGTTATTCAATTTATTTCTTTTATATCACCAGTGAAGGATCATAATTTCTTTTGTGGACTGATGCTTGAAAGTTATAATGTATTGCGGATGAATGCCGAAAAGAAATCAATGTTTTCAAGTATTTCAAAACAATAGAATATTTTCTATAATTAACTTTATTCGACCAACTTTCGATAGATTTATTATGCCTCTTTATTTGTACCGAAATACTTATATCATACACATATATGTATGATAATTTAGAAATTTTTGCAGATATACTAAATAAGTTACGTATTTAATATTTCGAAAAAAATACTTGTTTCATTTAATTTTAATAATAAAATATTAAAAGATCGTTAAAGTTCAAAATTAGTTGTATTAACATTACCCGTTATCAATAAAATATTGACAAACACTCTCTTGCTTAGATTTATTATTAAAATTATACAGCATAACTTCTATTTGACTATTTATTCAATCAGCGATGTATTTAATTTCGAATGTATTTAATTTTAGCTTAGAAGCATTCATACCAAACGATTCCAATAGCTATAAAATAATAAAGAATTTTCATTGGTATACACTTCTATCAAGTAAAATAAAGTTGAATGAAATATCAAATCTTTAAACAAAAATAATATTTAGAAGAATAAAGAAAGTACGAAAATATCCCAAATAATGTTATTGTAAATGATAATTTGATAAAAGAATTATAAGAAGGCGTAGAATGCCGGAGATGAAGGATATTTCAATAGTTTTTGGACAACTAGATAATGATTGTAAAATATTTCTTGCGCTTAAGAAAAATATGTAATGAGTTTTAGGTTAAGAAAAATATTAAAATGCAAACATTCTTTATTGATTCCTATTGCTTTATATAAATACACAGTTTTCTGTATAAAATAATAACGGTAATTAGCTTGTATACTTATTTTTTTATTGTAGAATTTATATTCTATACAATACTTACGTGAAAACAAATTGAATTCTAATGAATGCTGCTTTTTAATTAATATTTTATATCTGAAATATATCTTGCAATAAAATCCTTTCGATCACGCTACAAAAACATTTATATTTATATTTTAAGTATAAAATTTATTTATAAAATCCGTAAATGTGATTATGTACAGTGATTTGAAAATTTCGGAGTTAAGAAGGAAAAATCTTCTTTCCTCATACATACATCAAACAGATATATGATGTTATCCCAATGATGAAGGGATAGCGCTACTAGCCATATAATTACAAAGTATTTAGATTAAATAGCATTGAAAGAAATCGCGAAAGTGCTTTTCAATGAAAATAAGCGAACGAAAATATATATAAGGAAGCATATCCCTTAAGTAGCAAAAAATGTAAAAAAAAAAATGTAAACTAGCATTTGTATTTTTAAAATAAATATACTACGCATATCCATGGTCGATAAGATCTAGTTATTTCTCCTAATTTTTTACAATTAAAGTAAAACTGGTTTAAAAAAATGTATTAATCGTAGGATATAGCGTGCAATGCGAGCCGGTATGCGAGTATAAAGTAAAAAATAAACAAACAAAAAAAAAAAAATAATAAATAAAAAAAAACAATAGGAACAGCAGTATATTAGACAATTTGTTGGCATGAAATTATCATAATTTATAACTCTATAAGATTCCGTAAATTAATAAAAAAAGCTTTCGGAAGCCGAAAATGAAAGTAATAAATGAATTTTTTTCATTTTCATAGTTTACGAATGATCGTATAGCATTAGCCGGCAATCAAATAGTATGTGGAAATATTTCTTATAAAAGCCAGAGAAATGGCTTCCTAAAAATGGATATTAACCTAGATTTTAAGTCAGATGAATATCATATTCAGTTAGTAAAATAAAAACTATTTTTGCTGCAACAACATTTTCATATGAATTCTAATGCTTTCATATTGCGCAAATACATACGCACATTTGAATACACGTAAATTCGTCATCTAGTTGTGCTTTAATATAAATCTCAATATATCATCTCAATATATCTCATCGTTGATAAATCTCGATATATTCAACATCATATACCCTGCGCGAATGCCGTACACACGCGCACGCAAGTCCTAGTTATTATTAATTAAAATTCAATTTAGTAGAAATTATATCATAACTTGAGAATTTTTATAAATTATCTTTAGTTCTGATATTGATTTCAATCTGCTTGTATATAACACGAAGAAAAATATTTTACGTAATTATGAATTCCAAATCACTGCACAGCTTCATAATTAATAAAAAATATTAAACATTAAATAATTCAAGTTATTTAGATTTCACTATTTTATAATAAACCATTAAATTCTATATTTTTATTAGGAATATTTGATATTATACTTGTAAATTTGAAATACCTACACGAAATATTTGTTAGTTAGTTTTTTGTTTTGTTTTTTTTTAATAAAATTTATTGACAATATATAAATTGAAAGTGATTAAATACATATTGTAACGATTGCAATTCTTTTCGTCTCGAAATTACTATTGACTACAAATTTTTATTTTAAACTTGATAAAGAGTCATTTCATATGGATTATTTTAATATCGATATTACTCGCATTTTATTTTATTATTTCAAGTACTTGCAATTCACTTGGGGTAAATATATATAATATATCACTGTCAATATATTTTTAGGATAATATAATAAATTTGTTTATTGAAAAGTTTTACAGCGAATCAAGAAATTGTTTTACAAGTGTCGACGAAATGATAATTTTTCGTTTTGTTGGTTCGCGCAAGAAGATTCAGAACGGAATTATGTGAAAGGAGAGAAAAATGATGAGAAAGATGACTGGGTTATGGGAGTATATTTTGAATATCATAGGTTTCGATAGGAAATTGAGGAAACAGTTATTTGGGATGGAAAAGTCTGGAAACGTGTGTTGAAAATTGGATTGAAATTCATTGAAAGGATGAAGGTAAAAAGAGATGGTCAATAAAGCCGTAATAATGGAATTCCCATCTGCCCTGCATTATAACCTTTTGCGCATTAAAATGTTTACCGAACCGAAGGAGGCTTACAATAATTTTATTAATGGAGATTAATAGTAGGCCACTTTCTATAAACAATGGCGATTTTACTAAATTTCTATTTGTATACGCTCTCCGGAACAGGATATAGTAATAATAATAATAATAATAATAATATATTAAATGAATGTAACTAATGACGCGATTGGATTTGATAAAAGCTTATCGTGAAAGTAAAATTAATATTAATATTGATTTAATTATTAATAATTTTTATGCAGCACTGGACATAAAATATTTACTTTATTTGCCTCTTCCGTGGCTTCGTGCTTTAATAATGTATAACTACCAAAGTAAACAAACCGCAGCAATAAAATAAAATAACGGCAAGAAAAAGCCATTTTAAAAGTCACTTTTTAAATACGAAGCTTAAGAAATACGTATCAAAGTATTTTTCACTTACTATTCATTAAATATTCCCTATTCAATAGCCTTTTGTGTTGTAGTAGCATATACGAAAGGGATTTATAATTGACAAAAGCCTTTGTATTAAATTATTCAGAATTAATTGTTCGAATCAATGAAATAGAATAGTATGAATTTACTTATTTTATTTTATTTTTTTTTTTTTTTTAGTAATCTTTGCTTCGCATTTGTCAAACGTATATAACAGGTATTGAAATTTTTTCCTATTTATCCACATGTACTCGATCCCTTGTATATTCACCAATGAAAGTTATAAATCCACCAGCTTTACATACTGAATGATTCACATTAAAGTTTTAAAGTATACTTCGAGTGAGCTAGTCGAGACGGCACTACTTGTCTAAATATATAAATTGACGATATTCAGAATCTTCTTTTATAATATTATAGTAAAAAATGAATAGAGGGATGAATAGAGAAAATGCCAAAGTATGCCTTCAAATATAAATGGAAATTCATAGCATCGTATTAAAGAAAGGAAAGAACGAATGCAAATACAAAAGAAATAATGTTAAACATTAATCGATACTACTTGAGTTTATTTATATAAGCCAATACGATTGTTAATTATTGCAATTTATTATTAATATATTTTTCTTTTGTTTGTTATCGAATGTGCTTTTATAAATAATAAATTGCGTAAAACAAGTAATGTTCGAACGAAAATTTAAATAAGAATTAGCATTAATAGTACAGATAATTATCACCATTATTAATTCATTTCGTAATATAATGTATTTTTGATTTAGCTAATAGTTTAATAAAAATAACCCGATTCAAGTACTGTCATTATTCAATAATAAAGGCGGGTGAGTGAAATATCATATTATTGGTATATATTTTTTTAAAGGGATAATAGAAATTCAATAATTTTTAACCAATTCATCAACTTTTTCCTATTGTCCTAATTATAAAAGTATTAAAAGATTCACAAATGAAAATATATATTAAAGTTTGAATAAATGAATAATAAAGTTTTATGAAAAATGCATAAATATTTATTTCAGAATTAAAGATAAAAAATCCTTATTAAAGCGGTTCTGATGTAATTTGGATCGACGAATTAGCATTCAGTTATTTTGATTATTCTAAATATCGCTATTCGTTGGGAAAATGTAAATATTATGACGTTTATGTATATAAATACAATAGAAAATCGCTCATTTTTATCGCTAACTTTTGAAAATATATTTTTTATTTTAATAATCGTTTTATCGGATAAATTGCTTGAAATAGAATCTTTATTTATTAAAGAAGCCAATAGGCATTGTTTTTTATTTATTTATTTATTTTTTTTTTTGTTCATCTAGAAACAGTAAATAAATTTTAAATCAAAGTATTATGGATTTACGTAAATTTTAATATGAAAAGCTGAAATGCTTAATTTTCATTTAGTTTTATCTTTGACAGAAATTTCCTTCGGACCAAACCTTATTGATGTTGATTTTAAAATTAACATAATTTTATTTAAAAACGGGAGGATGCCGACAAATATTCTACGAATAAATGAAATAAATGCTCATACTTACAGATAATAAAATTTCGTTTCTGTAGAAAAATGTGACTATCCCTTCAATGACTTGAACACTAACGACACTAGTTAGAAAAAACCCACGCATAGACACACGCACACGCGCACACACACGCACACACGCACACACGCGCGCGCGCGCGCGATCACAATTATTTTTTTATAGCGTTTTAAACGTAATAGTAATATTCTGTGACACAAACACCAATTGATCGTAACGACAATGTGAATCAGCACTTAATTATAATCGAGCACAATAGCTTTTACTGACAAAAAATTTACTCGAATTTGAAAGCTGTAATACAAACGATTACCATGATTCCCGATTGATAAATAACTCATGCACAACGTTCGCTCGAATGTCGATCATTTTTTATCTGCAGTCTTAAACTGAAATTGACGCTCGCAGGCTCGTTCTTACGGCCCGGACCTTCTTTGAAATAATAATTCCTAAGCATATCTTTTGCTTTATATCTAATCCTTATTACAAAAAAAGAATTAGGGCAGCCGATCTGTGTTTGGTCATCGTATTTTCATTGGCATCCGCCTGTTTTTAACCTTTACTTTTATTATCTTTGCAAGGATTTAAAATGGATGCACTTGGTTGTAAAAGGACGATTATCCTAATCTTATCTGAACTTGGAAATTTCGAATCCATTAATCGGACTCGGTAATTCCGTCGTTCTGTGCTTATCGTCGCTAAAATATTTTTCGGCGTCTTCCACTCATTTCTCGTGCAATCTTCTCCAATTCGTATTTTACAAAATCCTGAGTATGCGGACACATTGAGATTTATCTTAATAAACGTGGCTCACTTCCATCTCGTCAAATTATTAAGTAAGATCTCCTATTATACATATATATATATATATGTATATCTATGTATATATATATATATATATTCCAGGGAGTTGTATCTATTGTGCATATAAAAAAATAGAATATCTATAAACGCTGCTCGGAAACACAAAAATCACATTTGTAACGTCTATATTTGTTGTTTGAACACTACTGCCGAACTACCGCGCGCCATCGTATAATTTGTGAAAATTAGTTACACGTAGCCATACATGGAGAAGAAAAATTATATTACTTGAGTTGCCCTAACCTAGGAAAGCAGTCCAGGCAAAATCTTTTCTACGTCATGCTGGTGCACGATTTAGCAAACGACGATCCATTGCCCCGTCCTCCCTCGACACCCATTACCCGCTTCATCGACTCATTCGCTTATCCAACAGCTGTTACGAAAGCTGCTAAACTTACTGTATAGCGAGTTAAGAAAAGTCAGAATTTTCAGACAAAATTGACAAAATGGTGGACATATAACACGACACTCCCGTGATTTTCTCGATACTCCTGCTGCTGCTGCTGCTGCTGCTGCTGCTACTGCTGCTGCTGCTACTGCTGCTGCTACACGCGTGCGCGCTCTTGTGCGTGTGAAATCCTTCGACTCGCCCACGAGGGTGAAGAAACACACTAGCTCTACCTGTTTTATACCTCAACCTCTTCTTTCAACAAGGAGTACGAACTTATTCGAGTAGAAGTACAGAGAGAGAGAACGAGAGAGAGAGAATTTGCGATATTAGAAGGCATCTTTTTACAAATACTCCCAACATATTAAACTTCCTCATTCGTTCATGTACTTGAGCGAATCTCTTTCATATACACGTACACTGTCTCGTGCATCCACTTGGATAGAAAACAAAAATTCCACCCTCGAACATCAAAAGATTCTTTTGTCAGCATCACTTTAAAAACTCGTCACATTCCTTCTTCTTCTTCTTCTTCTTCTTCTTCTTTTTCTTCTTCTTCTTTCACCACTTAGAGACCATATATCTTTAGCGCCCCCCAATCCCATTCTGTCATCATCTTTCAGCTTTCAGACACAGCTCACTTTAACATTAGTCAGACGCAGCTTCGTTCGGTCAGACTAAAAGTCTTTTAAAGAGAAGAATCTTGTTGTTGATGGGGCTCGTTAATTTTTGGCAATCGTTTCTTAATCACATATATATATATATATGTACGTATATTTATGTATGTATGTATGTGTGTGTATATATGTGTATATGTATATATATATATGTATACCTCTGACAGTCCTCTAGCTGGGAAGAAAATTTCTTTACTTCATTCGAGTATAAATTCCGTTCTTTCTTTTTCTTATTTGCTTATCATCTGTCTCGCTTTTACCCCCGTGTATCAGAGGGATCGAAAGCTCCGGGTCTGTATAAGGGTGAGTTGACGACAGACTGATTAGAGTGCCATCTGCCGATAAGACCGAATAGGCATTCATCAGTACTTTGAATAACAAAAGTATTATTTAACGCAGCTAAGACATGTAAAAGGAAATATTACAAAAAATCCGTGGCCTTGTCCAATAAAATATTTATACAATAATTAAATAAAAGCTCTAGGATCGAATATTCGACGTAATAGTCCTAGTTCTTAGCGACAGAGCACACCCTGAATAAGCTTTCAACTAAAAAGCGCCTGCGCGCAAATGTATATATATATATATATATATACAAATATATACAGATACGGATAGATGCAATAGTTATGTATAAACAAAATAGAGTGAGCTTCTCATTAAAGTGCATTATATCAGTCGATACGTATATGCATTCGGAATGACTATTTTATTACACTGACAAGTGCTTTTGTCGAAGATCTTTCGATGTATTGACAGCGAATAGCGTAAATAAGAAATAAAAAAGAAAAAACAAATAGAAATCAGAAATAAAAAGAGATCACTGACCCTGTCGTTAGTGACGCATGCGCCTTTTGATTTATTCAAACTCTGTATTCGATATCTATATCCTTATCATCTGCTATACCATAAGCAATTGAGTGAAAAAAAGAAGGCAATGCAATGCGGAAGGCCGAGAGACTCTTTCCTTTATTTCTTCCTCGTTATAATCGTCATTTCTCCGCTACTAGAGACATCCGTACATGCCATTGAATATATAATTTTTCTTTTACAATTTTTACAAAATCCTTCCGACATTTCCATGCCTATCATATCCATGTCCTTGTAACTACGTCTGATCATTACTGCTTTTTTCCACTGGCATACCATCTCCTTCGTTTTTAAAGTTACATACTTTCTCCTTCTTATTCCTTCTCGTCCTAAACAATAATTAAATATGCCTTTACAAGAATATCTTTATAAAAATCGGAAAAATCTTAATAATTAATAATTACAAGCCTTGTATACATAAATTTATATTTTCCACTTAAATGCATTCAAGTCCAGAATTATTACAAAAAAATAATATTCCTTATTAATTTATTATGCAGAGCTTTCAAAATTTATAATAAAATCAATTTTGAATAAATTACGTGAGTTAAAAAAGCTCGTTAATACCATATTCGAAGCAATAGGATTGAAATCATTTCCGATCTGTTAAGTCTTAACTAGAAATATTAATTTAATGTAGTAGAAATAAGAAATAAAATTTCAATGAGACATTAGTTGCTTCACGCTAAACGCAGTCAATTTAGTTATACTCTTGGAACTCTAATAATTCTGCACTCGAATTCAATTACAATAATAAATGAATGATTTGCTCTTTATATTTAATATATTTCTCATGCAGATAGTTCAATTACAACTTCTTCAAACGTGAATATTCTGATACGTAAGAAGAACAAATTTTAATAACATACACTCGTACATTACAAAATTAATTAGTAAAAATTATCAATTACATTATTATGCTAAATTTCTATACGAAAATTCTATTTGTAAAAAGTGAATACAAAATTTTGTATTTTGTATTTAACACGATAGAAGGGATTTTTAAATTTAAGGAACTAATTTATTTTAATTAAAAATATGTTTATTTCAACTGATTATAAATCTCTAGTTTATTTAAATAATAAATGAGAACGTTAAAATTATACAATAAAATAAAATTTAAAGAATTCAAAGAAGTATTGGAACTAATTGCATTTGCAAACGGAAAATGTTTTTGCGGTACGTCTATGAATTATGCAAAAAATTTAATAGTTGCATATGTACAGCTAATTGCATCTGTATAAAATATATCTACAGTTACTGAACGAGCAACTACTGCCTTTTCATTTCCCCCCCCCCTGAAAATATAGGTCAAAAGGCTATCTTAATTGATGCAGTTATAGGTAAATAAAACTTTATTCATTTGTGTAATAATTTTAACAATTGCAAAATAAATAGTGACGCTATTTGCATTTAATATTTACGAGAAATATATGTAAAAGCGAAATTCACATATTTTCTCATTTCTATGTTTATATAAAATTTCATATAGTTCTAAGAATAGCGTTAAATAATTTATTAGTTTAATTTTTATTATTTCGTGTATAAAATAATATTTCCATAATTCAGAAAATAAAAAATATTAACATTTCTTTATATTTACGATAAACTACATTGTTAAAATTAATATTTAATTTAATAATTATATGTTTAAAGGTAGGAATATTGTTATTTTAGCGATCTTCTTAAAAAGCGTAAAAGTGTATCATTTTATTTTACAATAGTAAGTATTATTAACATTTAATTGATCTATACCATATAATAAATAGTAAGCTCTTTTTCGAAGTATTATAATACCTAAAATTTATAGTATAAATGAGATATACTAAATTTTAAATATAAAATATTAAGAAATAATCTAAACAATTGCATATTTTCTTGAATTGACATTTTCAACATGGATAACATAATTATTCTTACAATTACTTATATATATTTATAATTCTATAAAATAATAAACCATATTAAATTAAATACTTTGCATTTTAATTATAAAAATATTAATATATGTATATATATTGATTTAAATATTAAGATATTCTTTATCTCCAAAAGACTGATTTTTACAGCTTTAATTATAGATCCAATAGCTGTAAAAGTGACAGAGAGGGAGACGAAGTAAAAGGAATATGTTAAAAAATCTAACAGTAAGATAACCAGATAAATATAAAATAATTCTGAAAATAATATGTACATAGAATTTATATAATATGTTTCATGTGCTTCATAAACTTTTCAATACATATGTCAAACACAAACTCCATGTTTCTTAGTAAATACATAAGTACGCTTCATATCCGCGTCCATGAATAATATAACTAACTCTTGTTATCAACATTTACTTCTTCACAAAATAATGATCCAGCAGTATACAGTTTCCTTACGCTCTTGACTTTTTATACTTCATCTCACTTTTCTCTCTTCCTGTATTTTATAATTAATTTGAATGAACTTTTACTAAATTTCTACAAACTATCACAATGCTATAAAATTAATTTTTTTCATAAGTTTTATTTATAAAATAACAATATCATGAGTATTATTATTATTATTATTATTATTATTATTATTAAATGATTGTTAATATATTACAACAATTTTTGTATAGTAAATCTTCATATCCTCTATAAAGAGAATATAAATATTATTCATTTCCATGCATGTACTTCTTTAATAATTAATGAACATTGAACCAATACTTTACATTACGAAAGATAAGTGAAATTCATGAGGCTTTCGTTGTCCAATCATACACTTCAAAGTAGATAAGAGAAACATAGCAAACATGAATTAGAGCTTCCGACCGCCTATTCTTTATAAAATCTTTACAACAACGACCTCTGCTGTCTTTTCGTTATATTTACAATAACGATTAAAGAAGATTACAATAAAAAATCGAATACAAAATAAGATGTTCAACAATATAATTACTTATAATGTAAATTATTTTAAATATAAAATTGTTTTCATGCCTTTTATTAGATTTAATGCAAGATCTCACGTTCAATAATATCGTCGAAACAGGCGCTATTTTAATATTTTGTAAATATAAAACGTATTTAATATACAATATCGTACAATAGCTTATACGTATTACGTGTATTATTATAGTAATTAACATTGTATAATATATAGGTTTCATAGTCTATATAGAATCTTATAGATTATGAGAGAAAGCGAATAGACGTTTGTGTAAAATAATATTTTCTACAGATAATAATTTTTATTTTAGTAGTTTTACTTAATATGAGTTTATGCAATGTTCTCATATATAAATTTAACTTTATAAATACGTTAAATGCATATCGCGAAGCAAACATACGTGTAGACGTTAGTATGTTATTGTTTTGTATCGACATATTTTTATTGAATTTATAAACATATTAAGTGGAATACGCTTAAAATCAAAGCTACCGAGCACTCCTCAAATCGATTGACTATAATTTCATTGCAATGCAATATATTATTACCACCATACCGTTAAAAACTTTATTATACTTTCTGATATATTGGAAGTCGATTAAATATAAATATATACACATCGTATGTCGGGCGTAAACATTGATTATAATAATTTTCATAGAATTTAGTCGGTCGTTAATTATTATCTATAATTATCGATCGTTAGTTCTCGTGGATTGATCGTAAGCTCTATTTTATTTGAGAAATCACGTTTCGTGCGTGTTGTTCGAACTATCCGCAAAAGATAAAATAAACATTGTGAAAAAATTAAACAGAAATACAAATTAAGATATACAAATACGGAGCGGTATAAATTTGGGTGGGGATTTTCTTATGAGTGCGAGAATAAAATGAATGATTCTGTTATTCTATCAGGGTATTACTCAAGATGCGAAACCCAGAGACACAAGTCTCGGGGACGGTCGAGAAAATGCAGGCTCTAGAACTCGGAAAAACGTGTCCGCCACAGAAAAAAGTCTTTTGGTCGCAACATGTTGCCAGCATAACACGTGAGTTCTTTTATCTTTTAATAAGCATATTAAATTGTTCCTTTCAATTAATTTCAATACAAGCATTTCTTCCTCTTCTTCCTGTTTTCCTCCTCCTCATCTTCTTCTTCTTCTTCTTATTCTTCTTCTTCTTCTTCTTCTTCTTCTTCTTCTTCTTAGAAATAGAACAAGATAATTAATATTAAAAAAAAAATGTATAGCGTTTTAATAAAACTCTTGAACTCCTTTTTCGACTACATTGATTATTAAAGAAATTTATATTATACTTTCGTTGTTTTTAATTCAATTGCATTCATTCTGCATTGCTTAAAAGTAAAAACAAACTATAGTCAATTATTGAAAGTGAAATTAGCTTTCCTTTATTTTATTTTATTTTATTTATTTTTTTGAATTGTTTTTTGTAAAATATTTTGAAAAAAAAACCCAGTGCTTTTGTATGTAAAAGAATATTATATCTCGAAAGTGTTATA
Source organism: Ceratosolen fusciceps (assembly GCA_018883505.1). NCBI lineage: Eukaryota > Metazoa > Arthropoda > Insecta > Hymenoptera > Agaonidae > Ceratosolen > Ceratosolen fusciceps. The sequence goes on from RCIC01000002.1 coordinate 6,045,190, forward strand.
GACACGAAATTATTAATGATCTTTCGTTATTTAAGTAAATGCACACCATGGGATCACAAGGTGCTTTGGACGAACGAAATTAGTTTAATTGCAGTATATATACAGTGATAGTATTAAGAGCTTTTATAATAATTGGCGTTTAAATAAAAGTATTGTGATGCCGAAGCTACGATTTGCGCGAATAATCTTTCGCGTTGATAAATCGATGAGAATAGAGCCGTACTAATGTACCCCAGATATTAACTATGTCTTCAGTGAGTCTCGTCATGTTCCTTGTTGGCCTGGCTAATGGATGGTCCTCCCCGTATTTGGCCCAATTATCGTTAAAGGAAACCGTCGATGGAATACCGAAGGCGACCGAAGAACAATTGTCCTGGGTGGCCTCTCTCATGAATGTTGGACGTATATTCGGCGCCGCTGCCGGTGCTCTCTTCCAGGGTAATATTTCTCAACTCTTTCATCTTCCATTTTCCATTTTCCTTTTTCCTTTTTTCTTTTTTCTTTTTTCTTTTTTCTTTTTCATTTTCATTTTCTCTTTCAACTCATTACTCTCTTACGTTAATCCCCATTCATCCCCATTAATCCCCATTAATCCCCATTAATACCCATTAATACCCATTAATCCCCATTAATCTCTATTCGTCTGTAGGCGATGCTTTCCTTTGGACAGTACGAAAGAAGATACTTTTTCTAATACAACATTACTAACGTGCACTTTTCATATAAAATTTGACCGCTCAGAGTCAAAGAAGCTAAGCTAGCGAAAACTACGGTCGTCTACTTAAGTTTACGGTGAAATTAATTTTAACGTACGTGCGTGCACGAATACCAATTCACTTACATTATCCATGTTATCTAAAAAGCTGAGAGATATCTATCTTGTGTAACATGTTTGTTTGCAGATGATTTTGAATAATTTACGACCACAAAAGTCTTTGATAAAAGCAATGATTTATCAAATAACAAAAGAAGTTCTTAAAAAAAATTTTAAAAATATATATATATATATATTGAACCAAGAATACGCCATAACTGACTATACAATTACTTTTGTCCACATAATCAATTTTTCAGTTGATTAAAAAGTTAAATACTTAGAATCGAGTTATTTTTCTTTTTCTTTCTTTGTTTTCTATCGGAAAGAAAATATTGTTGTTTTTCCTTATTTACCTGCGATCCTCGCTCTCATCTTCAATCGATCATATTTTTCAAAACTATTTCTGCTCTCCGCTAATCCAATTTTCATAGTAATTTTTTTATTTTCTATTTCACATCACCAAGCACTCGGGAATAGACATTATGAAAATCGAAACGGATTCCGTTCCTTTATTCGGACATCAGATATATCTTTTACAACTCGGTTTTGTTTTATATATGTATATATATATATATATATGGACATTAATCTTGGGCATATAAAGAATCCTTTATATTTGGCCAGGAAATTCGTCAAGAAGTCCAATAAGTATTGTCAAGGAGTTCGATCGAATTAATTAGAGCGTCGAAGTCCATGGAACTCCATCCTAGGGCTTGAAATGCACAAAGTTCTCAGGCGTACTTCGCTTAATGTTTACAGAGACCGTAGGCCGAAAGATGTCCCTCTACTTCGCCGGTTTACCCCTAATGAGCGGCTGGATTTGCGTGGCCGTGGCAACGAGCGTTCAATGGCTCTACGCCGCCCGACTCCTTTGCGGCTTCGCCATGGGCATGATCTGGACGACCCTATCGCTTTACCTCGCCGAGATAGCCGATCCAGAAATTCGTGGCTCACTGGCGAGCAGAAAGATAATTAATGAAGACATGCGATTGAGCTAATGTCGATTAAGCCGTTGGTCGAAGAAGAAGGTCGAAAATTCTTTACGTGCCCTACCTGTCGACAATACGCGATCACTGACATTAACTTTTTTACGCCCCGATAACCTCGATAATTCCACTCGAAATTACCTTCAGATAGCTTTAGTGGAGAATTTTCGACGGTTAACCCGCTAAAATCCTTATTTATCTGCAAACATAAACAGTGCAATTACAATTTCTAATCAACTGTACATTTTATCGCAAGAGAAACACTTTACACTAGCGCGATGGTGATTGAATATTTTTGAATTCATTTGGAAATTCATTACGGGGATAGAAGGGACGATCGAGAAACGGAGCGCGAAAACTTTCAATTATATTCCGTTTACAATAATCCGACGGGTTTACGTGCATCTCAGACTTTACACTTTTTATTATCGAGCCGCATTTATCTTATTTTCATAGCAGAAACAAATTATTAAGCCACTCGACTACTTTATTTTGAATATGCATACAATACATCTGTAAATTCAATTATTATCAGACGATCCATTAGACATTATAAATTTTTAATCGGATACGGGTTTTTATTTTCATTGGAAGCAAATGTTCCGAAATACAAAACGAATCCATTGTTAATTTTCTTTAAATCGGTTAAATCTTAGTAATTAAATAAATTAGCGCTTTGAATATCTTATGCCCAAGTCATATGTAAAATCTTTGCAATATTTATACTTATCAATTTCATTTTTAGTACTGTTAAAAAGTTGAGCAAACAGTAGGGCAATTGTTAAAGTAAGAATGAATCAAACTCTTCATAAAAATGCTAATAAATGAGATCCATCATTAAATACAGGATATCAGAGCACAGGATTTTGAGGCACGATTCTTTTGCTTTTTTATTCCAATAGTTTCATCGACTTACCAGTGTATAACGCCTAAAGATAAATACGTATTTATTAACTTCATTTGCAATAAGTTATAATTTGCCTGTAAATAATTAATATTTACCGAATGCTAGATACGACAAAGATATTATAAAGTTCCTTTTAATTCGCGTATCTAATTATCATTGCAAAATTAATATAGAATACAATTTTTAATTATACTTATTATTATTATTATTATTATTATTATTATGATGATAGATTTTTAAAAACGAAAAGAATACTTTCAAAGTTTATACAATTTTGTTTAAAAAAAAAAAAAATCGATTTTAATGCTTTAATTTATGATTAAATCAATTATACATTCTGAAAGTCATGTAGGAACAGAAATTGAATGATTACTTAAATCTCTAAAATCTTTCGTAAAAAAAAAAAAAAAAAAAATCTCTCAAGGTAGTCTATTGTAAATATTAAAGTGACTCATCATGCTAGTAAATATATTAAGACTCGGCAGAGACGTTTAAGCAGAAAATAAATGTTTTTTTTTTTTTTTTTTTTTTTTTTTTTTTCTTATGTGATTCAATTAATTTTGTAGCTTCTGTATTACTAAGCTTTACAAACAAGGTCAATTGCTACTTGAGATGTTCATTAAATATTTGCTGTACTTATGCATCAACAAGCGGGTAATAATTCAATCGCGTGATTATATATTTATATAGTAGAAGATGAGTGCTTCACAGTTACTTTATTTATATCGAGTAAATACTATTCTATGTATGCAATTGTATCTGTTGGCTCACACTGGCCCAAGTTCCGAGTTATAAATATATTGGAATATACAATGACTGTTATTATGAATTTCATACTTTTTACGTATTTTACTACAAATAACTATGTAATGATAATAATAATAATAATAATAATAACAACAACAAGAAGAAAAACAATAACGAAAATAATAATGTTGATGAAGGAAAAATATCTATCATCGGTAATCATGGATTTGAAAAACACGAGAGATTTAAGATGAAAGCCTTAAAACCGTAAAATACCTTCTTCGACCTTCGATCGCTACGAAAGCTCTCATATAATGTGATTCCAATAAATTTGGTTTCTTTAGATACTTTGGAACATAACGACTCAGTCGATTGGCCTATTCATCGGCAACCTAATGGGCCCATACATCTCCATGAGGGTCTTCTCCTACATCAGCCTCGTACCCAATATTCTCTTTCTCTTGATCTTCCATCTGATACCGGATTCACCCTACCAACACATCATGGTTGGCAATATGGATAAAGCCGAGGCATCCCTCAAGTGGTTCTGTAGAAAGGAAAACGTGAAACTGGAGCTTCAGGAGCTGCAGAACTACGTTTCCTCTTCAAAAATATCTCTAATAGATAGATTGAGAGAACTCAATGAGCCTCGTAAGTACAGGAGCTTCAATTACACGTGCAAACATTGAAATTATGAGTAACTATCAGTAGCTACTGTTAGTTTACTTTAAATTTATAGCACATCAAGTAGCTTACAAGAATTCAAAGCCTATCGTACAGTAATAATCTGCAAATACCTATTTTAATTTAAATTTTAGATATTTTTAATGTTCGTAATGATAGGATCGAGCGTTAATAAAATGAAATATAAAAATGCGGAACGTAAATGCGTAAAAGTGAAGAAATTAAACTTGAACGTTATAGAATCTATGAAATAATAATATTATTTTAGCTTGACTAGTTAAAGGAAAGAAACTTACAATACTTAATAATAAAGCTTGATATTGTATCTGATAATATATCTAAGTTGAGCCAGTTGTTACTTATCAATCCTTATTTCCTTATCTGCGATAAAATACAAGAACGATAAAAGATATAAAATCGTAATTTTATAATTTTACGAACAACATTTAATATACAATTATACGGACGATTGATATTACTTTTCTTTTCTTTTCTTTTATCCATTCTCGTAATAATATATATATATATATAGATACGCGTATGTATAGAATATATCGTAAATCATAGAAATTAAATAAAGTATTGGCGTTAATTATTGACGTTAGCGCGTACGTATAATAGGAGGTACGTATAATACGTGAATTTTATGAATTCCCAGGCTACCGCAAAAGCTTCATGATGATGTTCCTGATAAACATATTTGGCTACTTCGGAGCTTACAACGTGAGCAACAACTACATGGAGATAATAGTGGCGAGCAGCCAGGTTAGCGTAACCCCGAGCACAATAGTGACGGCCACGGGCCTATCCTCGATAATCTCGGGCTTACTCGCTACATTCCTCGTCGACAAGTTCGGCCGGCGTTTGCTATTGGTTAGCTCGAGCCTCGGCATGGCCATAGCCCTCACGAGCCTAGGCCTGCACTTCAAGCTCCTAGATCTGGGTTACGATCCAAAACCACTTACATGGCTGCCCTGCGCTTGCTTCCTATTCTACACGGTCTCTTACTCGGCCGGATGCGGATGTATACCTAGTGCATTGATGGGCGAGCTCTTTTCACCGAGACTCAAGACTATAGCCAGCCTGAGCTTCAGCGGTACCTCGGCAGTGTTCTCCTCGCTCTCGACCGGCACCTTCATACCGTTCCTCAACCTCGTCGGTGCGAGTTACCTCTTCTGGTTCTTCGCCGCCGGTGTCTACGTATCCGTAATTTATTACTACTTCTACGTGCCCGAGACGATGGGCAAGACCTTGCAGGATATACAAAAGCCTATAGCCAACAATTAACGTCAATTGTTTGAAATATCAGATATAGCAAATCGCCTTCGTCGATCAACGTCATTGACTTCTCTCCAAGTCAATATTCTATTGCCAAACAATCTCTGCCCTGCATTATTTGAATGCACTTGCTTACCTGCGCTAAGAGCATTAAACTACAAATCTCAAGCTTATTTTATAAAATATATATATATATGCTTCATATAGACATCGAAAGTATCCGGCAACGAATATCCTTTAATTTAAATTAATTTTTATAGCAAGAAATTTTTATACTAATGTCTAAAATATACGGTAGAATTAAATTTCAACGAGTACTTCTTTTTTTATAATCCACGAGCATCTGTAAAGCGTAAACGAACAGATACATTCGATTTCTTCATTAAGGATACACAAACCTCTTTTTGAGGTCAACGGAATTTTATAAATTTTCCAACTTATTTACGCATTTTTTTATTTTATTTTATATTGTATGAACATTTTTAGTAAATAATATGGCACAATAAATGTCGGATGTAATGTAATTTTTATATCACAAACACATTTGTTTAATATATATATATATATACTTAATGAAAAACAAAATTAAAAAACCCTAGTAAATAATAAATACGATAATTCTCGTGTCCAATAACAAATATTCATCCGTAAGTTTAAAAATTTAATTATACAATTCTTAATCAAGTTTTTAAATAAATAAATACATAAAATATCTATAAATTTATTTGTTATTAATTAATTATTATTGTAGTAGTAAATTAATTATTGTTGTATATTCGTATTAATAATTTGATTTAATACTATTATATTCGATTATATAATAACTTTTAGAAAGAAACTTATATATATTTTCATTAAAAGTTTTTAATTTTAGAAGTCAATTTAATAAAACTCATGATTATATTAAATTTAAAAAATTAATAGTAAAACTAAGTAAACTTATGCAATTCTCGTTTAGAATATTATTGAAAAATATAATTCGAAATTTATGGATATTACGTACTATTTGCTAAAATCTTGTATTTTGAATTATTTATATTAGTTGTTATGGTATAAAGACGGTAGCATTTAATATATACTTCATTTTAAATAAATTAAATAAAACTTTTTTAATAAATAATGATTGTATTTCATACAATTTTCTATTTCTTTGAATATTTCCAACAATACGTATAATTTATTTTGAAATAAAGCTTTAAACTACTATTAGCTTTTAATTAGCTATTATTTTAATTTAATTAGCTATACTAATTCAATGTTAGAATGTAATTAAAATATAATATATTCTGTACAATAATATATTAGAAAGTTAAATTTCAATTGAAATTATTACTATTCTGACAAATGAATTTTAATATAAAGAAAATACCCAACAAAATAAAATAATAATATTTGACAAAACAAGATTAATTAGAAAAAATAATTCAGTGATTCGCTGACTGAATCATTAGATTGAATATCATTAGATTTGAATTATAATTCCATGGAGTAAAAGTTTGAAGCTAAAATTTATTAGTTAATAATATTTAAAGTATATGAGCTACCAGAAAGATTAATAAAATGAATATTTTATTATGTCTCGGGTAAAGTTATGGAAGTAAATTTAAAAACAACGGATTTAATCAAAATGTTGAATCAATATTTAATTTCTACCAGCGAAATATAATTTTTCCATACAAAGGCATCGATCTTATTTACATAATGTAATTAAGAAATACATTTATATAATTTCTACTTATTATTATGTATAAGAAAATACGTCACAGTCAAGATATCCCCAGTGAATTCCTTTACACTACTGGTTCTTATATGTTTTTATACGTTTTTATTTGAATTCCTAATAAAGAGACAAACTAAGAGATTCCATCACTGGCCACTGAAGAGGAAATAACCAATGGAACATAATTTCATTTAATCTTTTTTAAATTGCTGAATATAAAAAAAAAAAAAAAAACATAGATGAAGAAAAAACCTTCGTTATTAGAATAAAACTCGTTTAACTTTATATCTGCGGGTTATTTGTAAATTGCTGCACAAGTTATTTTACGGTAATTGGTTTCGTTCCTTCCTTTTATTTATTCTCAAATAATATTGAATTGTATTAGAATTTTTATACTAATGTTGCTAAAAATTTTATTTATATATTTTAATCGAGTATTAATCAGTTAATCAATATTACAGAATTATTTTTAAAACAGAGATTATAGCTAATTAAGACATTTCTAACAAGGAATGCAATTTTAGGTAATAGAATTATAAAAAAGTAGATGAATATGTAGATGTAGAAATAAAAATATTGGCAGATTTGCTGTTTAGCGCCTCTGTTCTACTTATTTTCTCAATTATTACTCACTATATCTCTTTTATATTATGGAGCTTTTATTTTTGGTGCATTTCCAGAAATCTCATTTAGTAATTATAATGGAAACGGAAAAAATTTATATTGGTATTATGATAAAATGTATATTTGTAGTAAAACCATTATGTAAAAGCATTTATTTACAAGTAACTTTACAAGTAGCTTTAACTGATTAATTTAATGACAAAAAAAATGATATGCTATAAATGACGTATCATAATTAAAAAAAAATTTTTTAGGAAATCCGTTTAACTTAAATATTTATAATGATTTTACATTAAAATTTAAACTTTACTTTAAAATTTGACGAAAACATCTTAAATAAAAATCAAATTCAAAACTTCTTATAACGTTACAAACAATGGAGAAGTTTCATTAAAAATTGTTGGCAAAAATTTTAATAACAAATGAGAAAAATTAATTCGAATGAATGTGTGTGCGTATGTGTGCGCGGGTGTCCATCTGTCAGTTCTGTAATAATTACAAAGGAATATATATATATATATATATATATATATATTCTAATATTTTTAATTTAAATTTAACAATTGTTGAAAAGAAAAGAATATACAAATAGAATACTAACTTTTTTTTATTACCTGTACATGTTTGATTATATATATATATATATATATATATTAACTATTAACTATTATCTATTATATGTATTTATTTATTATTTAGAGTCAATGTTTACGAAAATCAGTAATATTATAAAAATTTATTATTTAATTTTAGTGATTCTTTGCGAGACCAACAATTAGAAAATAACCATTCAATCATTTAGCTCGATAGTTAACTATTTATGATTGGCCATGAGAAATAAAATCGATTTAATTGTCGAGAAGCAAATAACGTTAATTATTCATTTTTAATTAATCAAATGATTGAACTGTATTGAACCCTCAAATATAAGCATTATTATATATTTATATACAATGCTCACGACATGTGCCTATAAATGTAGTTAATTATCTTGTAGTAGTTAAAACTTCTATTACTACGAACGATCGAATTTTACTATTTACATTATATTATTGTTAGCGTTATAATATTTATAATATATAATATAAGAATATTAATCTTTTTAAAGATTAACTAACATGAATGTAATATAAGAATGTAATATAATATGTAGTCCACTAATGAAAAATATCACATTATATGAAATAAAAATCATTAAATACCCGAAATAATTGTGATTGACTAATTTTCATATTAAATAATTGATTCGTTCGGTAATTTAAATTCAAGTTGAATATAGAGTTTCTGCTTTTAATAAATAATGTGAAATGTATTGAGATTGACAAACTTGTATAAATAAAATAGTAACGTAGTTATTACGAATAAGAATCCATCTATTATCAATAAACATTTATTATTCGTATACTGTTAGTATTTTGCTTTTATATATTTTGATGGATTGGTTAATCAGTTTTATTATATTTCACTTCAGTAGATGTGACAAAACACAAATGATTTTTCAACATTAGAAAATCAATACGTCCACATGAAATATTTGAAAATGAATTTATACAAACAATACGATGTTATAGAAATAATTAGTAAATAAAATATATTGATTTTTAAAAAGCTCAATTGTGGATTATTTGTGCTTATCTTATAAATAGTTCTTACATCTTGTAAATAGATCTTATAAATTGTTTATAATATTATATAAGTCTCGGATTATTACGTTCGCGAGATCGATTAATTATTTTTTTTGTCTAAGAATAATTATGGGGGAAGGATTTTCAGTGAAGCTTAAATTAAAGAGAGAGAGAGAGAGGGGGGGGATAAAAAATAGCATAAACTTATAGAAACAAATTCTTGCAAATAAGTATGAAATATAAAAAAGACTGGGAATTATAGAAATAATAAATAATATTTTATTATATCCAACTAAAAATTTGTTTAAATAATTTGCCTATTATAATTTTTAATTAATTTATTAAACTTCATTAAAAAATATATTTGTTTTGTAAAAAAATCTTATTTTTTTATACATGATTAATAGTTTATTCGAGTCGTAGTTAATTGGATGAGTTAATATAGTTGCCATATTTATTGAAAAAGGTTATATTTTTAAAGTAATACTTTTTAAATAATTTAAAAATAATAATGCTAAGTTTCATGCTTGTGGAACCTCAGGTAAAGTTATAACTTGTAAATCGAAGTAAAGTATGTATAAGAGATAAAATCGAAATTAAGTTTATGTTTTGTTAGAAAAAATGAATAAAAATTTACAGTGTTTGGTAAATCTTTCATTCAAATTCTTTGCATTAAATTAAAAATTAACAACAGTTATTAAATTAACAAAGATGGGAAATTTCTTAAGATCGACCAAGCCATTTAAAAGGTTAGATGTGCGTTACTTTTTCATTTATTTACATAATAAGTATTTGGAGTAAAACATTTTTATGATTATAATTGTTACATTTTAGTATCTACGATAATAAAATTGAAATGAAATCAATTCTAAATTCAATTATAAAGCCACACGAGCAAAAATTGTAGGCATAATTAAATAAACCTAAAGATCACTTAAATCTCTAAAATCTCTAAAGTGAGAGTAAAAATGAAAGAAGAAATTAAAAAACCAATACAAAAATTAAATTTAAAATCTCTTTTGAAGCGTAAGATATAATAAATTATTTAGTCCTTAAAATTAAAATTTAGTAAAGACTTTGGTTTATGAAGGCAAAATTATCCATTCATTTTTAGAAAAATCCAAAACAAAATTATCAGTACCAGCATCAACAAATAAAAACCCAAAAACAATTGTTAATTTAAAAATAATGAAAGAAGAATTAAAACAACTGGAAGATCCTCCTATCACTCCATGGGATAAAAAGATTAGCTCTAACAGACTCCCTTATTCATTTTACAACGTACCTTGTGAAACATTAGCTAAAAATTTATTAGGTATGTATAATTTACTATATGCATAGTATGTATACATATAATGTATTGTCCTATATTTATTTCACATGTACTGTATGTAATATTTTAGGAAAAATTCTAGTTCGGAAACTGGAAAATGGAACTATTTTAAAAGGAAAAATTGTAGAAACAGAAAGTTACTTGGGCATTGAAGATAAAGCTTCACATACTTATGGAGGAAAGGTAACACCGAGAAATATATCTATGTATATGCTACCTGGAACTATTTATGTATATTTCACATACGGAATGTACCATTGCTTTAATATATCTAGTCAAGGTATTGCTTTAAACATACATAATATTAAAATAATAAATTCAATACTGTAATATGATACTTATTAATTGTTTCTATTACTAATTACAATAATTCAAATTAAAATGTAAATAAAAATTCTTATAAAATACTTGATTAATATACAATTACATTTAAAATATGAGAAAAATAATCCAACGAATCTTTAGTTTGTAATAAATGAACAAAAAAGATAATTATATTTCTACTGAAATTGATAATATTTTCATAATAATTAGTAAGTTAAAATTTTTAGAAGAAGGAAGCGCAGTACTTATAAGATCTGTAGAACCTTTAGAAGGTATAGAAGAAATGACAGAAAATCGCAATTGTAAACCAAATAAAAAAGTACCAACAAAGCTTGCAAAAAATTTAAAGGTATTGGATTTATGTAATGGTCCATCAAAATTGTGTATGGCCATGAAGATTGAAAAAAAACATAGTAATTATTCACTGTGTAATTGGAAAGAACTTTGGATTGAAGATAATATTATTCAAGAGGATATAAAAATAATTAAATGTCCTAGGATTGGAATAAATAGTGCTGGAGAGGAATGGTCAGAAAAACCTTTAAGATATTATATTTACGGTCACAAATGTGTTAGTAAAAGGAATAAAAAAGCCGAGACTGTTTTATTTGAAAAAGTTAGTACGTAAAAGCGTATTTATTTATAATGAATAAAATAATAGAAAATTATAAAAACAATAAAAATTATTTTTATAAAAAATATTTGATTAATTTTATACTTTAACTTTATTATTAATACATTAAGCCTGTTATCGACCTATTTACAAAATTAATCGCATAAAATTCATTAATTATATAAAATTAAAAATTAGTATCTATATATATTTACAATTGAAAAATCATTATGCTTGATTACGAAACCATTTTAATAAAACTTTTAAAAAGAAAACTATCGACAAGGAACGTAATAATTCACATATTATTAATGTTGTTTTTATATACAAAAGTGGTAATAATATCGAAGATAAACAATAATATATTAAATTTAATAATTTATTTTTAAAAAATTTGTTCAATCACTGTAAATACTAATATATTTTTGATAATATAACATTTACATGGAATTATATCTATAATTGCTATTCTAAATTATTATATACAATTATATTTACGGCAGAGATAGCTTTTCGTGTAGCCAAAGAATATTTAATCCTTTATGCCCATTCTTTCATAACCCTCTCATAGTCTTCTTCTTCTATAAATGGTTTATCAATGGACCTAAAAAATTGTTGATAATGATTAAATGAAAAATTAAAAAATTCACAGATTCTATCAAAGTAAGATAAAACTTTTTTAAAATATTACTGCAAAAAGATTTTAAATTATTTAAAGGATATACAATCAAAACTTGTATGAAACAATGCTATTCTCAATGAAGCTCGACGTAAAATAACCTCGTACAGTAATATTTTATAGATTAACCGTCCCATTGAGTAAGAATCTTATAAGAACATTATAGGAACATTGTAGGAATAACATTTTAAGAAAAAGGTCAAAGAAAAGTAACGTAAAAGTCTATAAATAATATAATAGTAGAAGGGTATTCACTCGATCATTAATTCGCCACAGTAGAGGCATTCGGAAGCCACCAACTCATTGATGTCTGCCTTGATTTGATCCTTGGTAGAAAGGGCTGCAGACGTGCCACTGTCTGCGTTGCTCGCTTGTTGCTGCTGATCGAGATTGGACAAGTCGTCAGGTCGTCCGGAAGCCTGTGTCAGCTTGTGCTGAAGATTGGCAAGCTGGGTTTGGCACTCGATCGATAACATCGGGGTGAGTGCAGCGACAAGACAGTCACTGTGGAAGCGATGGCCACAGGGGAAAACGTAAAAGGGCCGCAAGAGTAATTGCATGTCGCACGTGTTGCAGGTATCCTTTGCATGGACGAAGGTGCAGCTACAATTATAACAAATGCGTTATTTATAATTTGCGATTGTAAATGATTATAAATGATTATAAATTGTAATAGAGAATTGAACTTATTACCGTGTACGGAAGGCTTGAATGTCTTTGCGTATGGTTTCTGCAGCTTTCGTAGCTTCTTGCATTTCCTCTTTAAGATCTTGTATGTGCCGATTGTATTCCTATAAATATAATATTTGTATTATTGTAACAAATTTTGTTTGCACAATACGTAGGAGGACATATTATTATATAAAGTAATTACTTGTAACGAGTTACAAATGGCCTCCTTAAAATGATCGATCGTTACGAAATCGGAAAAGAACGGTAATATATCTTCAATTCTAACTAGATCGCACTGTTGTAAGAACTCCATCGCCTGCTGTATGTCATCCTTTTCTCGCACAACGTGCTCCGCTGAAAAATATCACTACTACATTTATTCATTGATCTTTATTTTTAAACAAAGCTACGGTCTGGTCTATTTACCTATTTTGAGCCACAATTTTTTTCTCAATTCATCATTACCAAGATGCGACGGCATAGCGGCAATTTGCTTAGCCAGATCTACACTAATACTTAGAGCAAGATCTACAGCAGTCGTCCATAGACCTAATAGGGCTGAAAGCTGTACACATGCTTCGGTCAGGTTGGCTTCTTGACACAGTCTTAGAGCATAATGAACGTCGTAATGTACCATGCCTATATCTTGACCTGTCAGTATACAATATTTATAAATATTATATAAAATATTTACAAAAGAATTAAGATTATAAATAGTAATGCTGATACCTTGTGAGCTGATGTAGCGCATCATTTCGTCTTTCTTATATCGAGCATAAAGCGAGAGTAAGAAATTATGAATCGCTTGTTCTTGACAACTTTGTTCGTAGATACAATGTTCCAAGTACCTAATTATTTCTTTTGCCTTGAAAAAAAATTTACAAATTGAAACGAAACAAATTTATATGTTCCTTGCATAATAAAGCATATAAATTATTTTACAGATAATTTTCGGCTCAAATTAAATCGATTGAAAATACCATAATTATCGAAAAATTGTGAATTATTTCAATCTAATGGTAATTAAATTCATACTCAACAACTTGTAAAGGTTGTTTATAAATTATTTGAAATCTGGAATTTTTTCATTAACTGAAAATCTTTCGATATTAAAAAAATTTCTAATCTTTTCTATTCGGACGAATTTACCCAATTAATGAATAATTGGGTTAAAGTTTTTATTCGTTACTTAAATGAAGCCGTATTTGTAATATTTGTAAAGCAATTGATTTTGATTGGCTTACATGCTTTTCATCACATTTACAAGATACCAATGCCGGTAACAGCTTTGAAGGTTTTAAACTAGAGCCTTGAGATATTAATGCTGCAACTGTTGGTTTCGGCAACTCTTGAAGAAGAATTCCAGCGAATTGATAAAACAGTTCCTTATTTCCTTGACTTTTCAGTACTTCGAGAGCTTCGAGATTATTGTTTCTGTACAAGTGTTGTCTTATCACTTCTTCATAATTTTTATTCATAATTGTTAATCTCAATAAATTGTCTTTGTCTCCGTGACTAGCTATAATACTGCAGATAACACTACGATTCTTTTTAACGCATTCCTACGTAAATGCCGAAGTAATTAAATTTTAAAAATCAAAGTTAATAATTGTATCACTAACTAATCGTAGATAATTACATAGAAGGGATGGTAATATGCTAGATTATAAAAAAAAAAAATAAAAGTTGAAGTTTAGCGTCCAAATTCTTACCTCAACTTTATCATTGGCTAAAAAACTGTCAAACTCCTTCTGAAGTTGCATGTATCGAGGATTTTGTAAATACGAAATATTATTGCTACGAAATGTCCCCATTTGATTCATAAAAAGTTCCACCACCCATATTACAATCATAGTTATCTGAGTTTTATCTTGTAATTTTAAGCCATCAAGTTTCTGCAACGATTATCGTGACATGATTAATAAGAAAATCGAGGAAATTTGTAAGTGTTGAATTACTACCTTCCTCAGAAACGTTTTTAAAGCTTCTATTTCATTCTCCTGTAGAAATTTTAAAGATATTTCTTCGAAGGATGAATGCGTATCGGCATATATAAGAGCACTTCTTTCGTATCTATAAAAAAATTAGTATATATAATATATAATTCTTATATATAATCATAATTATGCAATTGTTAATTTTATAATTATCAATATTAGCTACTTACTCTTTATTATTAAATAACATTTCAGCTTGCTTAACGAGCACTTGATCTATATGCGCTGGATTGTCTTTGCAATATTGTTTTGCAAGTTCGAATTCTCCCTTTTCAATATACACCTTAAATTTTACATTAATTTTATACGATATTCTGTTATTATTAATACATATATCTTATTTTATTACAAAAATAAAAGTACCTGCCACACATTTCGATCTTCTTTAGTAACTTTGTATTTAAAAACAGCTCGTTCACTAAAAGCCCAAATCGATCCAGTTACAGGATCCTTCGTAATATTTATTAATTTACCAAAGGTCTATAACAATTAATTAATAACTATAAATAATTATAAATAAATATTGAATTGTAATTTATTTAGTATCGAAATGTTTCTTTAGCCTTTACATCATTATAAATGTCTTCAAAAATAAGTTCTTGATTCAATAATGAAACTCCTTTTACGTGATCATTATATAAAAGCAAAACATGAAATTCAGTCAAAACGTATGATAACGGAGCGGTACTTTTCTTTCTTGATAAATTACTGCTTAGAAGGCTGGTTTCAGGACATGGTAATATTTGTTGATTTATTAGTATATTTTCCTGATCGACTTTCGGATCCACCTTGATAACACACACACACACACACACACATGTATAAATTAATAATATTTTCTATATAAAGTAAAATTTATTAATTTATGAATTTTACCTGTGAATATAAAATGCCTGTTTCGGTTAGCCAGCTAAAGGTTTTCGGAAAGTCTTGTGGCGAAGAATAGTAAAATTGCATTTTCGAATAATTTAATGAGCTTTCGAATTGAATAAATCGTTCTAAACAGTACAAAATGCACGTTATTTTTTTAAAATAAAAAAATCAATTTGATTTAATTTATATTTTGACTGACTTATTGAACAAATTAATTTTTAACAATAAGGTAAAAGATGTTATTGTACCTTTAATATTTAAGTATTTATTGAATACTTGTTGCAAAAGTGGCTTTTCTTCGTGATTTGTTACAGTTCCAATGTACTGGTAGATGCGAATTAGAGTTGTTAATAAAATTACATATTTATCAGTGTTTGGTATTCTTCGAAATTCCAAACCAGTGATAGGAGGTTTGCTATCCTTTCCAATATCGAAAACCTACCAGATTAATAAATTCATTTATTCGGAACATTAAAAATCCTCAATAAGTTTAATACTTAAAGCATATTTGAAAAATATATATAAAAAATAAAATTAAAATTAAAATTCACAAAACTTTCTGTTTAAAAAATTAAGACAAAGTATGTACAAGATGGTGCAAAAATAAAATATAATACACACTTGTAAAATAGAAACTTACCAAGCCTTCCAACTCTTTATTAATATAAAGAGGTAAATAATTTGGAAGCTAGGAAAGATAAAAATATTCCATACATGTACACAAGACATTATTTGTATTATAAGTATATAAATTGCGTTATAAATGCAATTAAAATAAGACGATTGATAAGTTTTAAAAGTTTTAAAAAGCTAATTTATTATTTATATTAAAACTATCGTTTTTTATAATATTGAACTACATATAATTAAAATAATCAGATATGCTTTACCTGTCTCCAATACTGTTCTAAACTCGTAGTGAATATTTTTTCACCATCTAAACTAATTTCGGTTTCAAAAATAAGACCCTTAGATGTTCCCAATAAAATTGGACCAGATGTAGTTTCCGAAGTATTTGAAAAATTCCAGCCGACTGCCGTAATTTCGTGACTACGAAACTTTGAGGCCTAACACAATTATATTAAAATTACTTATACAAAAAACCTTTACATTTACTATCTATTTTACAATAATTATTAATTTTGTCTTGTTAATATAATTGTCCATATTATTGGTAATCTTATTTAAATATTTTTATACACAGATAGTAAGTTTTTAAACCTGTTTTAACTTTGTTGATTTTCTGTGCAAATAAAAAGTTTCTGCTGGTGAACTACTATCATCTTGTTTTGGTACTGTTGATATCAGTAAATGTTGACCTAAGGGATCAAGAAACATACCAGATATTCTTAAATTTCCAATATGTTTAGTAATATCAATTTCTGAAATTTATTAACATATTAATTAACATACACTTCTATAATTATGTTTAAAAAATTAATGTAACCAATTTTTACCTTCGGGTTTATCGGGATGCTTCATATCAATTCTAAGTAAGATGTTATTAGCCATGACAATAACAATAAAGTTATTGCTCACACAGATACGTAATATTCTGTCAGATGGCATAAAATTAACTTTTTGTTTAATAAATATTGGAATTTCATCTTGAAGTTTCATTTGTATAAAGCCCGCACTGCTCTGTAAATAAAATTTTTTTTATCATTGGAAAAAATAAATGCTTAGGCATACAAATATTCTTATGCTTACAATATCATGTCTAATAGGCGGTGGCAGAGTTTGCTTTGATCTTTGAGACGCCTGCTCAAACTGATCAAATATAGAAGTCATTGTGGTTTTGATTTAATTGTTTAGTTACTAAAGATCTGTGAAATTATCATTTACATTACTTCATTTTATGTACACAATACAGAAAATATATATATATAACATTTAAAAAATGTTTTTTTATAAATTTCAAGTTAGGTTATTTGCTAAGAATTGATTATTCGACAGTAGTAAAAATAATTTGAAATTAATATTTTTCTAAAGAAAGTAATAGTTTATGAAGCGTAATATTGAATACTATTTATAAATTATTTGAATAAATCAATTTATATATTTTTGAATGTATTTTAGAAAATATTATCTATAAAAAAAATGTTTACAAGAAATAATTTACAGTACATAGCTAAAAAATAGCACCTGCCTTTAATTGCTATCATTGCAAATTGATAAAAAAAAATTTAAATTCGAAATTCAACAATTATTAAAAAGAAAAAAAAAAGAAAACATTCAAGAGGTTGACAATACAGTTTAAGGTATAAAATATCAAAGAATTCTCCCTTCCCTTCACGACCGTAATCATTACCGCACTTAATAAACCTAAATTCACGCATGCTCAGAAACAAATACTTAATAATTTATTTTTATTTTATCTTTTTTAATGATGGATTTTAATGATAAAACAATTAAAACATTTACTGTTTCAATAAAATATTTTCATTGTTAATTTTTCATTATTTATAATATCTATTCCTAGATGTACCAATTAATTACAGAATAACCTTAATATCAAATACATCGTTTTATGGATAATTAAATTTTTTGAACAATTTTGAATTTAATTTAGTTTTTTATTTTATCTTTTATTTTTTTAATGTGAATTTTTTATTGTTCCAAATCTCCAAGATAAGTAAAATAGTTTTGTAGATTATATAGATATTCTTATAGTAATACACATAGGTTAGAAAAGAAGTATCTTCGTGGATAGAAGTTTTAAAGGGTGGAATTAAACAAATATTTATAACAATGGAGGATGACAATGATCCTGTTATCAAAGAGGTAAAATGTTTATTTTTAGATAACCTACTTATTTCTGAAGCTTTATTTTGTTCTCGAGGTCGATTTTTTAAATTAAAGGATAACATCATTAGTGTACCTTTATTTTTTTTTTATTTTTACAATATTTAAAATTATACACATAGCATGAAAATGTAATAATATGATTGAAAATTATTTTTAAAATCTTCAAATTTATGAAAAGAATTATGCATTTCTTTATTAGTTTTAATTTATTAAATAAATTAAATAATAACATGAATAAATAAACCTGATTCCTGAATAATGTTATACAGACATTTCTTTAAATATATTTGAAAAACTTTGCATTTTCTTGTTTAAGATTCCAGTATATTTATCAACAAAGCTGGCTGATAAACTTTTTATATTTCAATACCCAATGAAATCAGCTCATGAAGGTTTAGATAATGCAACCTTTCTTAAAACTGCCATAAAACCTGACAACCAAGAAGTTGTCATTGAAGTTAAAATCAATACAGAAGATGCACATTATAATCTAAATAAAGGAGAAGCAATTGCTGCTAATGCTGAAATATCTTCAAAACGAGATCAAGATGAGAATGAAAAAGTTTTTGATAGGTATGTTAATTAGATTTTTTAGTGAGTTAAATCTTAAAATGTTACTAATAAATTTATTTAGTCATACGATGGATAAAATAATCATGCAATCATCAAGAGCCTTGCCTAATTGTGATAATTATGCTGTTGGGGTTTTTCAAGATAATGAATTGCATATAACTCCTTTGAAAGGAATTATACAAATGCGTCCCGAATTTAATTATCTTGATAAAGTGGAGAAGCGTGGCAAAGATGAAGGGAAGAATAATGGAGATGGTAAACGTTTTATGAACTTCTTTATACATATTTTATTTGCAAAATTTTTTTTATTGAATTTTAATCGAATTTAAATAGTTTTATATTTTTTAGTTTTAAATGACTTTTAATTTCTTCAATAGATACCGAAGATGAAGATGAACCTTTAAAACAAGTAAATGTAACATTTGCACGACAAGTACCAGATTTTATTAAAAAAATGCGAGAACAATCTTTTCAAACCCATGCTAAAAAATCCTTAGAAGAACAATGGATATCGTGTGAATATAAGCCTGCTACAAGCTCATTAGCTGAGGTTTACATATAATTAATAGTTTAATTCAGCCAAAATGAAAATATTAAAAATATATAAATTCAATTTTTCAGTTAACTCGAATGGAGATGTTTTGTAGCAATAATGATGAGTCAGTTAATAATTTAAATTTATCAACAAAGCAGTATCTGGATTTATTAGCTCCTCCACTTAAAGAAGAACAGTTTTCAAAAGCTAATATTCCAAGTCATACAACATCTCTTAGTTATATACGTACTCTACCTTTGCTTGACCAAGTTAGAATCCTAATGAAAGATGGTACAATAAATATTTGTCAAACTATATTTGTTTATAATAATTTAAAACAATAGAATAATAATATTTATTCCACAAAAAATTTTATTTTTAGCAAAGGTTATGTCTTTTTCGCAATTACGAACGATTTTAGCTACTGAACACGAGACAGCCGCTATTCTTAAATATTTACAGCAAGTAGCAGTTCTTGTTCAAGGAAATTGGGTAGTGAATAGCGAACTAATATATCCAAAAGACTCCATGTCCGCTCACAGTGGAATCCCTGCTGAGCTTATGTGTAGAGCCAGAGATTATATCGTACGTATATAATTAAGTAATATTTTACGTATAATAACGTAATATAATTAACGATAGCATTTTAAATGTTTGAATATAATTTCACAGCTATTATCTTTCACGGAACATGAATTTGTCGATAGGAGAGCAGTCTCTTCTATTGTCAAATTACCTGCTGAAGAAATAAGGGAAATTTTTACCAATATAGCTAAACATCAACCGAAGAAAGGGTGGCGCTTAATTGTAAATTCTAGTAAAGAGTTTTCTGAAAGGTAAGTAATATTTACTATTTATTAAACTTAAAAAATGTTTGATTATGAGGATGAAGATTAAATAATTTCAAGACGACGATAGAAATTCAGTCTTTATTATTTTATTGGATTGTTAGATATCCTGAAATATCTCAGCGTCAAGAAATGTTCTGGGAAGCTAAACGTAAACACCTGCGCGAGGCGATGGAAGCGCAGAATTTGACACCACAGCGCCAGAGAAGAAAGTCGAATCGCGAATCCTTGGGTTCGGAGAACGAAGAGCGAAACGTCGGTAGAGGCGTCCCTGGTCGCAAGCTCATGAGAGGAGACTCATCCGTTTCCGACAACGACAGCGCTACCGAAAATATTAAACATAAAAAAGTTATTCGAGGCAGGAAGACATCGGAAACATCCACGTGATCCAAAATTAAACTAGATAAATAGAACGTGGGAGTCATTGTGTGCGAATCAGTTTGCACGTATAAATCTTTTCGTGTCTCTTTAGAATTTTAGAAATTACTACAAGAGCCATTCGTTTATCATGAAAAAGATTTTGTAGCTCATTAATTATATAAATGATTCATTTAATTGATTTTTATTTATGTAATGTACATAGAAAGAATTATAAAAGTAAAAGTCAATCAAATTTTAACAAGTAATTCATGGATTTATATGTATTGAAGCCTAGCCTAAACTATAGTACCGGTATTATATAAATTTCATATTAATATTTTGTAAATAACGGCTTTTTGTGCAGACGTAATTTTTATAAAAACTAAGCGCGCCTCGATACCGCGAAAAGATCGTATGTTTTTCGGTCGGACGCGGGAAGATTGGCGGAGCGGGGGGAGCGCGTAATCCGTTTTCCGCGGAGTATTCATATGCGTGCAAATGATAATGTATATTGAAATTATCCCTGCTCAGAGGCAAAAAGTCGTTTATAAATAGGACGAATTTGCGAAGGGCGGCCCCGTTACAAGTCTTGCTCTTGCACCATTTACAACGGAGTGACTGCCAGGGATCGCACTCCGCGTAGTTATAACGAGTCACCGACACTCGGGCTCAATTATCGGTTACAATTACACTGATAGATTATAACATAATAATTGTAAATAAACTCACTTATTTAAAACAAACGAAAAGTCTATTTGTTTGACGTGGCGTTACATCCATACAATCATATATATATATATATATATATAAATATAAATATTTAGAAAAGTTTAAATATACATAGAAAAGTAATAACTTTTAATTGTTTAACGTAAATGATAATAATGTTCATAATTAAGCGTTTATATTGCTTTTATAATTTTAAGTATTCGATTTATAACCATTGCTAAATCATGATTTTCAAATTTTACGTTAAATCGTAGTATTTTATTCAATATTATTATATTTTTTTAATGCTGTTTCCCAAAATGCTGTGATAAAAATAAGAACATTTATAATGTCTATAATAATGATTCATTCTTTTATTAATATTAGTTTTATTACATGCATAATTTTGTTCGTAATTCAACTTGTCTGTAAATGATCTGTCATCTTATTATATTATTTTTAAGATGACGAACATATGTATCTTCTAAATGTATTAAAAATTCTAAATTTTTACAACAACTTGATACTTTGATGTCATAGTTTTGACAACAAAATTTTAAAGCTTCTCTTTGACTCTTCATGCTATCATCAATTATTTTTATTTTAAGTCTTTTGCAAAACGTATACTTACATTATGAATATAAATTTAGAGAAAACAATATAGTAAGTGCTTTTCTCGTTGAATATATCGAGGAATTTGCAATTAAATTCTTGAAACTTTAATATTTGCTATTTTGCAAGAAATATGGCATTTGTTTAAGCGTATGGAAATTATCAATAGTATATTAGTATGAAATTGAACCGGTTTGTATACAACTAAGCCAATATATATATATATATATAATTTTAAATAGCACGCGTTCCTATCTGAATCTTGTTTATTAAACAAATATCATCATAGTACATTGATACAAATTATGATTTAGATTGGAAAGATATAGAAATGAACATTTTTACCAGTGCATTGTTCTAATAGTATAATTTTCTCATGCATATTTACAAAAATTACGATTACGCTACGTCAGAATAGTGTACAAGCTTTGTGTTTTCATAACTTGAAAGAAATTACAGATGCACACTCGACTTCCATAATCTTCTAATGTATAATAATAATCGCCAAGAACGAAATTTATTTTATAATACAATTTTATAATACACTTTTTTTATACGGCATATTTACAAAATGACCTTTAAAAGGTATTTATTTTAAAGCGATGATTTTATACTCGAAGTATACTTAATATAAGTATACGAATAATAATAAATAATAGAGGCGTTATAAAAATTTATTGCACGCTTTACTACTTTAAATCGTTTATAACAAATAATAGTTCTTTTTTCTTATATACTAATTTTTTTGTAACAACAATTACGATTATTAGTAAAAATATAATTAAATTTCATTTTAATAAAATACTTGATTCCTTCATTAACGACATTGGAAAACATATAATATTAATCGTTGTTTTAATAGATTGGAACATTAAAATTCATTAATTTCATTAATGCAGCTCGTATAAGAGTAGACAGACGAATAGACGGTGAAGTATTGTACGTATGGCAGAAATTAAAAAATATCGAGGACCGAGTGAAGGCTGAATTTATGTTATTTTACGTTAAAAACGTCGAAAAGCATCCGATTCATCACGTTCGATTTCTTATATTATTCATAAACGCATAATCGATTTATTTGTCTTCGTCTCTCGTCGTATTAAAATTAATAATAGAAATAGTTCTCTGCCGCAGATACGAATGTTCTGCCGATTAAGAGCTTCGAGCTTTTAAGAGGTTCGATCAAGAAGTTTCTTACCGTGTAACCGTTTTCTACAATATCTCCATTTAAAAGGAGAAATACTTTGTATGCATAATCCAAACATTTTTCAACATATGCGATTCCAATCAGTTTATCATTATCTGTATACCACGCGATAAGAAAGTTTATACTGGGATTTATAATTAATTTCATGAATAAGTCAAGCAACGAATTCATCATAAGTTCATTGCAGTTATCGATACAGTTTAAAAACCTTAATAAACTTTATTGCTCTTAGTTCTTCAGTTTCATTTAATTAGGAAAATGTAAAGACTCGCGTATCTATAAACACATTGCATATTTCTTTCAAAACTTTTATGTATCAACACGTGACGAATAGTCATATTCTTCAATTACAATAAGATTATTAATAGAAGCGTGGGCATTTTAAGCTTCGGTTCAGATTACGTACAAGGAACAATACTAATTAATTTTATAAATAATTATTATTACAAAAACGTCGTATTAATAATATGTTATGGTATATTTTTAAAAATACGCAGGCGCACATGAAATTATATTTACGTTGGGTTTAAAAATGTTTTGTGTTTATTTTAATTTTAATGTAATTACCGGAACAATATTTCGCTTATTATTACATGCTGCTAATATATATTTACAAAACGTATACTGATTTTATGCATAAGTATGATTTATTGATTTATGTTTTACATAATTAGATACAAATCAATTCGACGACTGATGATAAATGTATCTAAAAAATATTTCACACGTTGTAAAAAAATTTTATACAAAAATTTTATAGTATTCCATGCATAAAGCAATACTTGCAATTTTATAAATCTTGTTATAAAAGCATAAATATTTTTTATCCTTTGTATGCAAGGATTTACGGAGACATCCAGTAAAGATTAGGCAGAAGAAAGTATATAATGATATTCTTTGTAACTAATAATTCCCATATATAATTCTTTGAAGCTTATGTAATTGCAAAAATTTAATTACAATCAATTGTACTTCTAAACATAATTGGAATAATTTTAAGAAGGAATAAAATCTAATTCAAATAATATATCAACAATTTAATGAGAAAAAAAAATTTAAAAAAAAAATAGTTACACTGTAAAATGATTCTCAGCGTAATTTCTATTTTTTAACTCAATTTTATTTGCACATAAAATGATTATTTATTCCATAATGTATTTTCGTCTTGTTATTTTGAGTTTTCTAATAATCATGTATTTACAACTGTCATTTTATCTCGTCGTTGTAAGCAATTCGAAAGAGTAAGAAACTGCTATCATGTTTTGTTTCAACCTTCGTTAAGTTGATTAAAAGGAAATTTAATATCATTGAATAAGCTTTTATTATTTATGTACTGTAGAAGCAGAACATATAAAGTAATAAATAATCTTACACGATTTTGCAGATCATTCTAATAGTTTTTTTCTATCGTTTTAATTTTAGTACATGCACTTGCGAACCCTGAGTGACAACGTTTTTACGTAATTTTTAGATTTTCAAAATACTCGAGTGACAGTTCTGACATTAATTTTCATAAAAATAAAACCAAGCCGATATTTATTACTTACGTCCATTTCAAGGATATGATTTATCAAGAATTAGCATATGAAAATCAAACAATTAATACAACGAAGTTGTTATGTATGTGATTGATCCCAATATAATCATAATAAACATTTGAAAATAATTCAAGCTTATTATGCTCCTTCTGAAGAGTCACTTCAAAATTATTTTTAATAAATCAGAAGCAATTTTCCAGAAATCGTCCAACTCTCTAGCCAGGATTAGAAATTTCTACCTAATATCTATTTCATTAATATATATATATATATGTATTATAAATGAAATGACACTGCATAATAAATATTCAAACTATTGTAAAAACCTCAATATTTTAAATGAATTTATATGAAAATATATCATAATTGTGTTTTAAATATAATTTTTCCAATATTACTTACTTTCTTACTTCATATTCAGAATAATACAAATTTTAGCCAATTTTAGAGAATACCCAATAGTTGTATTATTATACGATAAGATCAAACGGCAGATTAAGAAGAATCGCGTCATGAAATAATGATTATGTATTAAATATATTTGTTAATCGTAAAATAGTTTTTATTTTGCGATGACTAAAGCCGAGTAGGAAACTTGACAGGTCTTTACAAGTAGATAGTTGTATAAAAATAATGTTCTCGTAAATAATAAACTTAATGCTTAATGCTTCTTAATTTTTCCAATAACAATAACGCTAGGCTATATTTATTATTTAAATAACAAATAGAAATGATTCCGAGTGTCTACGAAGTAAAGTAAAAAAGTTGCTGTAAATCATCGGCAATGTCTCGAGTGTACTTCAACTTCAATCTGATACAATTCAATTAATCAGTATTAGAAGTTACGTCTGCGCGTAATAAACGTGTACGTTCTCGATCATAATATTACGAAACGCCTGGCTTCGTGCGCGAATGATGTAAACGAAAAGCCCGGAGCTCGACAATCGAGTAGCGTGAATGCGAAAAATTATCTCTGGCAACGGGTTGCCTTTCGTCAAGCAACTTAACACACGGCCGCACGCGCACGCAGACGCACACGCATGAAAGAATGAGCCGCAACCCGAGCCCAGACATTGTACCACGCGGTAAAGTGAAGCAGCGGTCGTATCGTCTTAGGTTCCTACATCAAAATATCATCGAATGTTTTCAATACGCTGCCGGTAATAAAGGAGGTATAAAAAAAAAAAAAAAAAAAAGCTTTACTGGAAATAGAATCGAATGATGATTTTACACCGACTTTGTATCACTGCGCTCAATTGTATTAGTACCCGAGCTCACTATATTGACAAAAACAATTACGTTGTCTGAAAATTCAACATTGGTAAATAATATAATTATTTTACGTATCCATTGTTTATATCTAGTTTTTTGAGAATGACTAAAGGTGTTTAATTTAATAAATACGTTGAATAACAATTTAGAATTAATAATCTAGCGAACCAACTCATAAAAGCTCCTTGAGGCAATGCCGTAAACCTCGTGTCCGGACACCTGCTTTAGACATTCTATTGATCGCGTTGGTAATATAATAATTTCGCCGTTAATACTAATTTGATAATCGAAGGATTAAGCTGTCGAGTTTTGGCAACTCATAGTACCATCACATGATCGTGATTTTCATTCAGCTAAAGTACTCGCCGATTATTCAATACAGATTAAAATCTACTTTTACGTAATCTACATGTACTCCTCGGAAATCTCGATTCTCTCGCTTCTTTGCTCGCGGATCGTAATTATTAATTCCAAATCTTAATTATTATATTAAATGGGGATGACGCGTCCTTATCAATATCCTTATTATCGATTCCGTGGGGAAAGTCAAATGTTGACGTGTCCATCTTGTTTTTTTCTGGAATTTGGAATCGTACGGAACTCGACCGAATCCAAAGCTCTTGACATTCGTAATTCAAAGTTCATCGCATTCTAAATTAAATTTCTTCAAAAATTTATCTAATTATGAGCCGCAAAATACATTTATCAGCAGCACTGCGGTACAAAATGAAAGATAGACAATATTGCTTAAGTCAAATGGGTAAAACAATCCTATCTTACCTCAATACACCCGTATTTTCTATGGGAATGCAAGCTTTGGCCTCCTTTATAGGCTGAAAGATATTAAAATCCGTCGTCCTGGGATGGTGGCCAACGACGATCACGTACTGTCAGTCGATAATCTTTTCCTTGAAATGGCAAATTTTCTATACATCTCATTGTAATTGTATATTTCTTAGCTAATTGAATAT